>CM052017.1:26225038-27425038 GCA_028476595.1 Obolodiplosis robiniae
AAACCAACGCAACAAAAACACACACACATACAGAGAGAGAGAGAGAGAGAGAGAGAGAGAGAAAGAGCACACGAGATTTAAAATACATACAATGATTTATTATTGGTACCAATGAACTGAATTGTGCGCATCAACAGATAAATCATCACACAAGAATTCGGTCGTTTATTCAGACCATGATTCAGTGTCACAGCAATTGAGTGCTGTGTATTTTCATTGGTAAATCATAATAACAAAGTCGTCGTATCGCCGTTGCTGTTGCTATTTTTTTTGAAGATTTGTTTTTATTGCTTTTGCTTCGTTTAGCGATAGAAATTATTGCAATCACGAATGCAATGCTAATATTAGAATACTCACGTTATTCCTGGTCATTCGGCTGATTTGATTTGCTTCATTTTTAAACAAAAATCAATAGATCATGTAAACGAAATGATTTCAGCACTGAGTCATTGGCCAACACAAGCGTGACATTTGTGTGCACAATCAATTTTGCACGACGTCCAAAGTATCCTGAGAGAGAGAAGTGTTCCACCCGCATCGCCGAGACATTTGCAATTGCCGACTCCAAATCGAATTAAAACGCAAATATGCATGCGAACTTTTTTTCGGTGCAGTTTCATTCGACGACCATTAAGGTTCTAAATTTAGTCTTATACGCGGCAACAAAAAAATAACAACCAATTACCAAAAAGTATAGCGACATTTTTTGCGCACACGGAAAATCTGAATCCACGCAATTTCTTCGAACAAAGAGATTCACAATTGCATTGCGATATAAATCATGAGTTCGGTTTGTAAAGTGCGCAATTCGCGTGCGAGCGTCCATAATAAAAAAAAAGAACAACAATAATGGAGAAAATGCGACGGAAAATTATGTCGCAATGAAAAATCCGTTACAAAGCCTGTCACATAATTTCGCTAAGCTCATAAAATTGCAATAAAAACGAAAACAAACTGTATTTTTCTCATGCGATTTACTGCGAAAGTACACAGCAATGGCATTTCGAAGGGAAAGCTCTGCATATAGCCGTCGGATCAGCTGAAAATGAGTTGTATTTTTGGAAATGCTCAAAAATAGATTGCATCGACTTTCTACAGTTTCAACGGAATTTTCAGGACAAAGTCATCATTTTGCACACTCCATTCATTTTTATTCATTTCATTTTGGTCTCACGTCTCATTCAAAAGCCATTGATTGACTTGACTGCTGATGACTGACGATGACCGTGTAAGTGCTTTTCTTAATTAGTTAATCGTTGAACTTCGGAAGTCTCATCGGCAGTCCCATGGACGGTCTCATCGGCAGTCTCATTAGCAGTGATGTATCAGTTAATTACTAACTAATTCATCATCATCTATCCGCACTTTCGATTTTTTTTCTCTGCATTCCAAAACAAAAAGAGAAGTCTAAATCAATTTCATCGCTACTTTTTGTTCTTCTTTTAACTTGAGTGCAGATTGTCGAAGAGGATGGCCAGTCGTTTACGCCATTAGTAATAGCAGCCCGAAATGGACGTTACAAAGTAGTTAAAACGATTTTAAACAATTTCAAGCCAAATATTGAACAAGAGTGCGTGGTCAAATTTGATGGTCACATTGTAACGGGTGCAACAGCTTTATGGTGTGCAGCTGGATCTGGACATCTCAATGTAATCAAATTGCTCATACAGTACGGTGCTAATGTAAATCACAAAACGAAAACACATTCAACGCCGCTGCGAGCTGCTTGTTTTGATGGTAAGTGGTGCGCCTACTCAACCAAATAATTAATGAATTCTGAAATGATGGCATTGCGGCGGATTCACGTAAATTCGAGAGAATAAAAACAACCCACAAGCCAAGCAACACCAATGTGATGTGAATATTGGTTGTGTTTGTGCGTTCGTGTGTGCGTTCACAACATTTTCATAAAGGCGTCACAAAACTCATCCTTTTGTAGCGAGAGTAAGGAAACAGGAAAAAGTGGCATCCAAGGCGATGCACGTAAAATTTATAAACGCTTTGTTGTTCATTTCATTTTGAAATGAACAATGCAAAGCTGAAAATATCAGTTAAGAATTTACATGGCGAGAAATTGCGAAGTAAAAATACTTGTGATCAGCTTACGTGCTCACATGGAATTGATAAATTTTCAATTTATCCGAATGAAAAAAACACATGTACATGCACATACATACATTAATAACTGCTTCATACGCGGTGTCACTGTCATTTTGTAAAAAAAGCAAAAAAAACAACCTTTTCATTGGAAATAAAAAATATGGCGAAACGCTTCAATGTCACTTTTGGGATTTGCCAATGTCATAATTTGAATAATCCACGGGGCGAGCTTTTCTCATTTGAGATTAAGAGAAATTCCCCTTCAACGTTCGCCGCGTTGTTTTTGTTTCTTACTTTTTTTTTCTGAAAGTTGTAAGCTAAAAAGTCATCGACATATCCGATTCAAGTGGAAAATCAAACAGATAATGCTAATGTAGTTCTTTTTTCTCTCCCTCCCTTGTTTTTTCCTTTATCTCTGCCTCCCACTAACAGGACATTTAGACATTGTGAAATACTTGGTGGCTCACAATGCTGAAATAAATCTAGCCAATGTGTACAATAATACATGCCTGATGATATCAGCGTACAAAGGTCATACGGACGTTGTTGAATTTCTATTGGGCAACGGTGCTGATCCAGATCAACAAGCGCTTTGCGGTGCAACCGCTTTACATTATGCAGCTGAATGTGGCCATGTAGATATCTGTGCGGCACTGCTTGAATATGGAGCTACACTTAAGCGAAACGAATTCGACATGACGGCTGTGACAACGGCCGCTGAACGCACCAGAGAATTAGTTGTAGAATTGTTTTACGGCCGACCCGGTCTATTGACGAAGGAAGAGGTAAAATGCTACTAATCTGCTTAAAGTATTATGTTTAGGTGTGTTTGCAAAGGGCTTTACCCGTCCCGGTCGCCATGTTCCAACTTGTCTCACAGTCCCCTTTTCACAAGAGCACGCGCTAAAAGCATTCCATTCCATTCGATTCCAAACTTAATGAAGTGAAATGATTGAGTTGAGAATGGCATTGTAATGATGTGGTTGTTTAAAGACCCGAAACACAAACACACACACCAAATACGCTTTTGCACATTTTGATTTGATTTCAATTTGGCGCCTTTTCTCTTCATCTAATTCTAGAAAATAGACGCATTAGAGTTAATGGGCGCATCATTCGCCAACGACAAAGATAATTATAGTCTTAACAAGGCCTATCATTATTTGCTGTTAGCTATGGAACTGAGGTTCGTATAAAACCTATTTCACTGATTCATTTGCTTATTAATCGACCCATAATATGAACATCGAGCTAATCTTTCCGCATCTCGTTTTCATTATTTTTACTCGGTGTTTGCGCATTTTGTGCGGGGACGACGATGCTATTCACTTACTCGATGGCTGCATTAAATCCACCAATAGGTATGAAGATCCAAACAATGTGATTCGTAAAAAAAATATCGCGCCAGTACCTGCATATGAAAATTGGATCGAAAGTCAAACCGTTCAGGATTTGCAAGCGATCCGATTCAATCATAACTCAATTCACATGGAGTCATTGACAATACGTGAACGGATTTTGACAACAAAATGTCCGGACGTCGCGCATCCTATCGTGTTCCGTGGTGCGGTTTGTGCTGACAACGGTAGATTCGACCGGTGTGAAAGCTTGTGGCTGCATGCGCTTGAACTGCGACAAAATAATAATGTAAGTATTTCTATTGTATCCATATATCGCGACCGGCGATTTAGTGGAAATGGGCCAATGACTCATTCACTGTGATATTAATTTAAAACTTCGCTTGAATTATGCTGAATTGTTTTAATTGGGTAGCGTTGGATTGCGAAGAAGACCCCAAATAGCGGCATCAATCAAGATAAAATCAAAGAATTAACAGAAACTTCAAATATTTTCAGTTATCTGTCCAGCGTGATCTTTTGCGGTTTGCTCAAGTATTCTCTCAGATGATACACGTTTCGGTTCCATTGCGAATACACAATGTAAGTAACGAAATTAATATTGCATATCCCGGAAATTCAGTGCAATTTAAATAAATCGCGCTTTCATTTTCACTACAATTCATCAATCACTTTGTAGGTAATGGCTGTGCTCGCGGCCTGCATACGTGAATTAAAAGTCAACAAAGAGAAATTCACGAATCCCGGCCCAAAAGATGACGTTGAAAATGTCATGGAAGAATTTGAAATGAATATCATAACGGCACTGTACCTTTGCACCATTCTCACCAAACTAATGAAAATGGATTCGGCTAAAGTCACATGTGACGATCGCAAAAAATCTGGCCGCTTAGTATACACATTGAACAAAATGAATTTGAAATTGCGCGATGGCCAAACACTTCTTCATTTAGCTGTAAATGGTGTGATGTCAGTGGACGATTTTCATACGAACGATGTTTGCCGCTTCCCATGCCTTGATACCGTTCGATTGCTATTAGATTGCGGTGCATCGACAGCAGTGTTAGATTGCGGTCGAAATTCACCATTGCATACATTATCGGCAACCGTAAGTATATTCATGCAAAATCCATTTTCACATAGAAAACGTTCGATTTGAAGGAGTCGAGTTCGAGTTTGCGGTCGCATTTATGTCACTTTTTGTTGTTGATTTTACACTTGTTTGTTGCAGCTGAGCTTCCGTATGCCTGATCTACATATTGATATCAACACCATCACAGATATTACAGATATGTTTATTGAAGCTGGTATTCATGTGGATGCAGTCAATGTTGAAGGACTGACGGCTACCCAGATTTGTACATCACGTAAGCTTATCAAAAACCTCATTTCACACCATCGCCTTTCGTGCAAGTCATTTACACTTTTTGATTTTGGTATCTTTTTCCGCCTATCCATAGCATTCATTCAATTGATACTCCGACGCTACGAATTCAAAGAAGTCAGTTTGCGATGCCTTGCTTCACGATGCATAGCCCAACACAAAATACCGTACAAAGGCATTGTCCCACAGCAACTTGAAATGTACATCGAAATGCATAGCGCCGAAAAGATATAAACCGCCTTGTTTTTGTCGACCCGCCCCGTGTGCAAAAAATAATGTGACTAACAGTCAGTCAAAACTGCGATTGACAATAAATTATCATAAATGGCTTACGCTTTTAGTTTGTTTGAAAAATAGTCAGTTTCTCTTGTACTATTTAGTCAGTCAATTTATTTTGACGATTTTGACTGAATGTTGATCGCATAATTATATTCAACTATAAAGTTGTTTATATATTGTGTGAGATAATCTCTTTTGGCTGAATTGTCTCAAAATATCTGCCTGACATTCCCACCGTCAAAAAAATTTGCACACGGGTGCCAAACACTTTATGCAAAACATGATTTCTCATTGACATTATGATAACAGCGAGCTTGGCAGCATCGTGTTCATACTCATGCAGTGTTTTGTTGATAAAAAAGTGATAACAACAAAGTTAAAATTAAAAAAAATCAACGTCAATTCTGTCGTTAGAATAAAAATCGTAATTTTTTAGATGTTTACTCTTTCTCATTCTCATTCTCTCTCTTTTTCTCTATCTTTTTTTACAATGATTGGGCTTCCAAGCCTTTGCAAGAACAATCCATTGGAAATTGTCATATTGTACTGGTGAAAATGCTTTATTAATTTAAAAAAGAAAAGAACAGAAAAACAGATCGGCAAGCTAACGGAGAAGGAAATTTAGAAAGATGTAAAAGAATTGGTTTCATTTACAAGATCCAAATGTACGAATCTGTATTTTTTGTATGTATTGAAAGATCAAAAACTAAAAAAAAAATGTGTATGAATTTCTGCAAATTTCTACAAAATTTCGTATGAAGAATGGGCATTAAACTGAATTAAGTGTGTAAATATGTGGTTGCCAGCAATTATCTATCGAAAAGACTGCGAATATTATTTCAAAGGGCACAAAATAAACCTAATTATCAATATTTCTACGTTATGTAAAAACAACTGCATGCTTAAAGAGAAAAAGATTCATAATCTTAAATTCTTTCCAATCAGATCGAGGAGACATTTCCACTTGGAACGGTTTAAAAACAAACTTGAGCTAAAATACACACACATTTAAACGAAAACGATGCAAAAATTTTATCAATAAGCACTGCAAACCATAATAAGTTATTTATTAATTCTTAATTTAATTGTGATAACGACATCAGCTAAAGTAGCAAGCGACTCAATGCTAATCGAATAGCATAAAATATTGGTAAAATCGAGAAATGCTGATAAAAAAATGGGCAATAAACTGTAGGTCAAGGATTTTTCTGTTAGCTATCCGTTTTCTAGAATGTTTCGATTTGATTGTTTTGTGCGAAATTTAACATATATTTTTCGGCAATGGCTCGATGATATTGCTTATCAAAATTGTTGAAGAATGGTCAAATTCGAAGGAGAATAATAAGCAAACCGGCATATGCACCGCGAAAAGAAACATTTTTTCCATGTTTTTCCCAGAAAACTAGAGAATATGTTGTATTTAAAAAATTTAAAAAAAAATCAATGTAAAACGAACATTGCATATGTATAGTTTTGTACGATATTTATTTTTGACAAATAAAATGTTCAATTCAAGAGCGATTCTTCTTTTTGTGCTTTTGCGCGCGTCAAATGGATTTTAGACATATAATACTTCTTGCAGTTCACTTGACTGGTGTTGGAAATGTTCTTGGAGCATAAATTCATTCATTCAGCAGATGAAATGACAGTGGCGGATAGTTGAGAGGTAAAATGGAATTGCATACTTTAATGCAGGTTTGTTAGAACTCTAACTGTGCAAACAATTTTATGAAGTGAAAACAAACAGGAAGTAGCTTCAATGACATTCTTGTAGCGTTACAGTGCAGACGAAAAATTATGTATGAGACCAAGAAAAAGTTTTATTTATCTTTTATTAGTCGGAAACTTGAATGTAAAAAACTTAGCAACTCGAATTATTACTTGGGCTGTTGAGGCAGTGCGACGTTATACTTTCTCTGAATAGGCGAATAGGCAAAAAACAAATAGAACCATAATCAGAAATGATAACAATAAACAAGAATCTGCTGCAAACGCATAATAAATGTTCCTTTTTGCAACTGGATTTACAAAATTTTCTCTTAATCTCTTCTTCAAATGCATTTCTCCCGTTTTTATCGCTCATTGCGAAAGAAAAAATTGCAGCAATGCTTGCTAACATAAGACTCAACATCCAGGCGTGAACATAGATGCATGCATTTTTGGAAAATCACGATAAAAAAATGAGCAATTCGAATGGAAAAACGCCAAACCATGATTTAAGTTTTATTTTTCTGTTTATTTTTATTCTCAAAGTTCTATTTATTTTTATTAGAATTGGACACAAAACCAAAGTCCTGAAATGTACATCTCCTTCAAATGCCTTGGTGTCACTGTTAAAAACTGAGCTTATTTGAAATGTTATTAAACAGAGAAGGAAAACTCCTAAATATAGGCAACATTTGATTTGAAATTCGAATGACTCTCTTGATTACGAATGATTTTCATAAGCCAATTTTTTTACCTTTGTAATATCGAAAATAGCATCTTCGAATTCTGCGAAAAATTAAGGTTGTATCCAATCCGCTTCCAAACTGATTTGGCACCAGATCGTTTGCCAAAAATTCACACAATTCAAGTGATGCAATCACGCAAGCAGATTATACTTACCCCAACTTCTCAGAAATAATTTAAATTGATATCAATCACAAACACATATAATTCAGTTTGATATCCTCATGATGTTCATCATTTGGCGTTTAAATGCCAAAGGACTCCCGCCAAATATTTGAATGAAATCAAACAATGAAGCGATTGAGACGAATGTAGTCATTATGACGCCTTATACATTTAAAAATCGAATATATTTTTACATTTTGAGCTTGTTTATTTCGTTGAATCAAGCATCTTTTGCTTTAATGGAATTTCCCACTTATTCTTGGTCAATGTTTACTTCATTCTGGTAAAATGAAGGCATTCGCACTTTTTTCACAAATTATTTTAGCGACTTCTGATTGATTGTTCAACATCTGATATTTATTGATTTTGCTTAATAAAGTGGTATACGACCGGCAAGAGGAAAAAAAAAAACAATAAAACAAGAAAATAGAAAATAATTGGAAGATAAAAAACAGTTGATTTTAATTTGAAAAAAATATTATATTCGGTTCGCATCATTTTATAGCAGTGCATAAACATCAATTTCCGGAAAATCCAATGGAAACTATCGGCTCCGCTTGCGATACATGCTACGTATATAAACTCTGATAAATCTGTTGCACATCAAGTTGCATATTTGCAAAATCAACGCAAAAAGGCAGAGAGAAATAAAAGATACGACACGAACACAAGCAAGCAAGCTGAAATAATCACTGGTATAAGTATGTGCTGGGATAAAGGAGCGAAACTGGATTTAATGTGATCGCATAAAAAAGCTTCAGTATCAGAAAATTCAAATCTCGCTGTTTATTTTCGTTGTCTAGATTGAGTTCTTGCATTGCGATTCCACTAAAGTTACAAATGCAATCCAATGCCATTGCCGTTGAACGTTGCACGTAAAAAATAGTTTCCTAAAAAAAAGTGCAGCTGGAAAAATCGAAATTTTTCCGTAATTGTGATTTTATTTCAATCAGCTACGTAGTATTTGTATTTGTGTTGCACACAATTTTTATGCGCTCGTTCGCTACTTCTATTCTTCTTCTTTTCTAGCATTTTTATTGTACGATTGTAACAATACAAATACCGATTTTATTGAAGAAAATTTATTCAGCATACACAAACTAGAGGACTTACCTGTTCCGCAATGCAATGTAATGCAATGAATTGCTTATCAAGGAGGGTGCATGAGATAGAGAAATAGCGAGTGATGAAGTGGTGTGCAGCACGACAAGTGTTTGTCGTCTATTATTCTCGTCGTTGTTCGTTCTTCTTTATGATTTTGCTTTATTGTTTACCATCATAATAAGAATGAAAACAGTCATTATTGAACATTTCACCAGCTTCTCTTTCCGCACTAGTGCGGCGAAAGAATGCCTATCATTTACTCGTTTCCTCTCCTTCCTGTATGCGTTCATGCGCTGTTGGTTTGTTTTGCCTCATCCGTTCCCCTGAAATTAGTTCACTGTTCAAGCGTATATTGAAAAAGATGCGAATTAGGAGTTGTAGGCATTAAACAAAATTAACCATTTCACCCAATATCTTTTTGCTTTGATGGAACGAAATAATAAGCTAAAGGAAAAGTCCTATGTTATTTGCTTACTTTCTCTCGCTCTCCATCTCATCCGGCGCAGAATATTTCAATTGAGTTCACGGGAAAATTGACAAAAGAAAACCAGAATGAAATGGATTTGCTTTTATTGTTATTAAAACTGCACATACATAAAATTGCGCACGAAAAAAACACTTGTCAATATCCTATATTTTATAATAACTGAAGATGCTTTGAAATCAATGTTCATGCCATTCCATAAATGCTTTGTTGATTTGGTCTTTTGTATCATTTGAGCTCCTCAAATTGTTCAATCACGTTATTTTTTGTTTATGTGTAGCCTGGGGGATTGAATAGGGTGTGTGTGTGTGTGTGTGTGTATGGGTGTAGTTTAGTCAGTTGAACCTTGACTATTTCCTAGACGGATTAAATACAACTGTTCTGTTCTTTTATGAGAAAAATCTTGTTCAAAAGATATTTCATTGCGTGTTTATTATCAAATTGGAAAAACGCAACGCACTTAAATTTTTGCTCATCTTTTGTACATTTCCATTGAGATTGAAATCATTCAAATAAGTGGAAAACATTAAATTCAAATTGAAAATTATTAAAATAGTTTTGAAAAACGCTGAATTGCCTTTTTAAAAGCCGTTGCGTCCTTCTAAAAGACCATTGCTACTCAAAAAAACATGAGATGAATGGGATAAAGCATTGATATTTTCTGCTAAGATGGATTAATGCTATGTTGTTGGCTTTCGATTTGTTTTTGCTTTATTAGCTCTCAAGACATCCCGTGGGCCGGTGAATTTATCTTTGAGTTTTTTGATTCATTTAAATTTCATTTGAATTGAAAATGCTATTCAATGTTTTATTTCACAATCGAGAGAAAAGGAAGATTCACTACATGCTTTTATTTGGGTTTTTCCTTTCATTCTGATGTCTGCAAAGGGTTTTATTCTTTCATTAAATTCAATTTTGATTTGGATGTTGTTAGTGTTTTCTGTGCGATTGCTGCTTACATCGACTTAACAGATGATTTTTCCTAAGTATTACGATTATTGATAACATTAAATAAATTAGTTAGTTTTTTTATTATAATTTTATTTTCTTCTCATTAGGTCTACTTTTACATGCATAAACTTTTTTTTTAAAAATTAAATCCTTATGCAATTTGTTTTGAGTGGTATTATTTGTAAGTGCATATGTTTGGGTTGTTGAATTATAATCATAATATATAGTATTTTATCTGTTCAGTTGTTGTACACGTAATCTCCCTGGCCATGAGAAAGTATTAGTTCACGTACATATCAAGTGCATCGCTGGGTATTGTCATTTCAGTTCAAAGCTTTTTCGATTGCTATCACACCTCAAAATATCTAATACCTTTATTAGCATTATGGCCATTTGGTTCAATATTTTCCTATCTACCTGTAAGCGGTTAGCTATAATATTCAGTTCAATCGTAGATTTGGCTGAATATTGAAAGTATGAAATAATGGCAAGTGAATGGCGGGGAAGAAAGTGATATTACATACCCAATATTTGTTCAATAAACACGCACGACAGTAGAAAAAATTATAAATAAAATATTCACTTCCCAATGTATCTTGAGTTCACTTGTCGCTTCAGTTCACCCGAAAACCATGTATGAATAGCAAACAATGAACTTTTGATATCAACTTTGGTACTGTATTTTGGTGCAAACTTCACTTGAAAACTTTTTGGAACAACTTGTCTTGATGTTTGTGTGTTTTTTTGTTCATAAGTATCCGTTTGGAACAATCAAGATTCCGTCGGACTGAAGATATTGTATTCTGCATATGATGAATGAATGTGCCGTGCCATTATGAAAACTGCATATGCTCGAAAAGGGAAGAAAGAGAGAGTAAAGAGCATGTGATCAGAATGCAACTATTTGTGGTATTTAGTCAGATAGTTGTGGCTCGTAATGCCAGGAATCTTTTTCTTTAACATGCATAGGTACATATATGCAAACAATAAAGCTGCAGATTAGCTGAAACGAAGGAGTGGAGGAGCGCGTCATTACTCCTGACATTGTCGACATTTCCTTCTCGATTTTACATTTTCCACCGACATAATTGGAGCATTTTACTTGACATGAATGCCAAATATACAACTTACCGAAAAATAAGTAAAACGCTTGAATGTGCTCGCCTTCTTTGCACTGGCAAACACCGACGCAACGATGTGTGTTTGCAACTTGTTTTCCTCCAATTATTTTCCACTATTTTGTATCAAAGTGTAAGCATCATCTCTATTTCTCTCTCTCTCTCTCTCTCTCTCTCTCTTTCTCTCTCTCTCTCTCTACTCTGTTCCGTGTTGATCTTGTTCCGTGTTGCATACTTTTCAATTTATTCATTTTTCTATTCACAAATTTCTTTCCGCAGCGGCAAACAGCTAAGGCTGAAGAAAAACAAACGTAAAACGAACAGAAGCGTACAAAATAGAATCGAGTTACCAAAGTGTTTTCATTTGCGCTGGTTCTTATGTTCGTTTTGTGTTATTCTTCAGTTTCTTCTCTCTCCCTCTCTCTCTACATTTGTATTTCTATCTGTATTTCATGATGGCACCTGGTGTGGCGTTGAGCGCAACAACTGAATTATAATTTAAAGTCAGTTGCAGATGCAAGGCAAACATATTCATTTAAATGCATATGAGAAGCTTTTGTTATCGCTGTATGAATGTGCCGCGAATGATACAAAAGAAATACACGAAAAATGCGTGAATTTTGGCGCAAGTGAGAGAAAGAGAAAGTAGAGACAAAAAAAGGAAAACCCAGAATTCAGAATCAACAATAAACATCAAGACGAATTTTCAAGGTAAAATGCGACTCGTAGAGAAGTGTTTAAGATTTTGGAGCGTGCATTTGACTGCGTGCTGCTTTTGTCTGTTGCCATTCGCTGGTAACTAAATGCTGCCTATTTGCTATGTGATGTTTATACATGAAATTGAACACAATCATCGAACATTTTTGGGTAGATTTGGAGCACAGCGAATATGTACGTGAATTGAGGGGAGAGGGGGGTTAATTAGTGTTTCTAAGTGTATTTTTTTCATTCATTCGTAAAATTAGTGAGAAAAGAGAGTTAGCACAATCTTCTTTCATTTCAATTTTTACGGTTGTCGCTTCGATCTTTTCATCCTGCTACATTTTTGCTATCAAAACAATTTCATCTTACAACCCAAACTGATGCCGATGACCACAACATTGAATTAAATAAGTATTTTCGAAATCGTGCTAAATCTGTCCAAGTTTCGAGTAATATGCTGCTCATTGCGGTCGTCATTATAATGGTAACGGTAGCCACGAGTTTCATTGCAATTGCCGAACTACCCGCTGCAATCGTCACCAACGGCAATACCAACATCGTCTCGTCGATGAAATGCTTGCTGCACAAATTGTGTTGCATTGCGGCTGGGTGCTCGCCTTTTCAAATCAAACAGCACAATACGAAAGGGAGAAAATGAAAATGAATTCAATTTGAAATGTCATTTTTTTCTGTAATCAATTTCAATTTACTTCTAATACGATAAATTGTGATTTTATATAAATAGATGTCAAAATTAAATAAATATTAATTTCACATGTTGGCTTATAATCCATTTAGAAAATCTCATTAGCCCAATGGAAATAGTATCCGGGTTTGAGCACCTCACTCCCGTAAATTTGTGAAATGTTTCCAGAGTTCACATTTAAGCATATTGTTCGTCTTTTATTTTATACTTTGTGTGTGTATAGATGTAGTAAAATATATGGCAACTGTGTTTGTGCGCGCGTGTGTCGTACAATCATAGTTTTACTGATTTTTCTGACGGTGCATTCGACGAATCGTGCCAAAGATGCAATGTGAACTATCTTAACTTATTCATGTTCACATTTTCGCAAAATTTGTTTGCTTTTTCCGTTTACTCGAAATGCAATGTTTGTACATAGTTGCAT
The DNA here is from genome assembly GCA_028476595.1 of Obolodiplosis robiniae. Taxonomy (NCBI): domain Eukaryota; kingdom Metazoa; phylum Arthropoda; class Insecta; order Diptera; family Cecidomyiidae; genus Obolodiplosis; species Obolodiplosis robiniae. Next base: position 26,238,265 of record CM052017.1, read on the forward strand.
CGTAATCATGTTTCCGAGCTCGGAAGTCCTCGAGTAATGAGCTACAACATATATACTCACCGCTGATAACGTGTGCATAAACACTCGCGGCTTGTGCAATGGTTGAGACACACGTATAGTTGCCAGTATCGTTTGGAACAGCTTGACGAATTTTCAGCCTATTTGATGATGAAAAAACAGTTTTGAGGATTAGAGAGAAAGGATGATGATGCGCACCGCAAAAAAAATTGGTCAGAACAAACAAATCGTTGACTCATATCAAATAGTACAGTTGGTAATGATTGTTCCGATGTCCAACTAACGATTTTGGTGTTATTCAAACCAATTCATAATATTTTGAAATCAATCGGAAAATATAGATGTTATTTACCTTGATGTTAATCCATCTGCCCAATCTGTATCAACTGTAATTCGCTGTATGTTTTCGGAATAAATATCATTTTCTTGCGTGATTAAATCTATGATTTCATTGCCTGTAAATGATAAAAAAATGAAATACATCAGCTGTCAGAGGATGAACAACACACAATTTCATTCATTCGGTTAGTTTTTGTGTGGTTTATTTGGAATTTGCATGTTCAACTGAAATATTTACCTTTGTACCAAAACACAGATCCCAATTCATGTTGTCCTCTTGGTATTTTGCACGTTAAATTTATATCACTGCCCGTTTTAACGTACAAATCAGCCGTTCCCAATATAACTGCCTTCAATTCTGCGCAAATAAAGAACATGATAATATCGGTTTTAATTAAACACGTCAAAAACAGTACGAAACAAACAGACGGACAAATTCGAGGAATGAAATGCAAACATGCGTTGTTGTGATGAAAAATAATGCACCTAATCTGTGTTGGGGAAAATGCGAATTGCCGAGTTTTTCTGAAACATTTAATTGGAATTGCTTTTCAGTCAGCCAATAGGAGTCACTCTCCTTAGCTTTTATCGTATTCATTTCTGTTCCACGCATTATTCTCTTCCTTTTTTCCCGCTTTCTCACTTTGTCTCAGGTTTGCGTGAATAGAAAATTCAGTGAACAGAGTGCAAACGATATACACATCCAATTACACTAATAACCATTGAGAGTTTTGTTTGACTTTGTTGAAACATTTTGTGGAGCTCGATGACAACACTGAACATTGAATAGAAAAAATAATACGTGAAATTATGTACATGACGAAGAGATATATCAAAAAATGATACTGAATACATCAAGAAGTTCGGTGAAATTTGGACGGAATATTTGAAAATAATTGAATTCTAGCAAAAAAAAAATCAACTAATTATTCTATTGAGTCATTCTATTGATCAAATTTCAATACTGACCATTTAATATTATTTATCGGAAAATGCACATTGAGATTGCGATCATTATGAAACAATCAATACCATTTACCTGAACACGAATGCACATAATTTCGTTCAGCAATATTCATTAATACCATTATCAAGCATTCCGAACAATAGCTCAAATACTGAATACGTCTCTCTCTCTCTCTGTGTGTGTGTGTGTGTTTTTGAGTGCGTGTGTGAGTAAGTGCAAAAATGATAGAGCTTTACAGAATATGTTCAACGTTGTCGATTCGCACTAACAATAGAGTTCAATTAAATGTTATGCTCCCGAGTATAATCCAATATCCATTTTAATTACGGTTTTGACTTCAAAAGTGTATAAAGTGAATAGTGAACTTTTTTCATTAATCTACAATATTAATATTTGAAATTTACAACCCTGCATCATATGCGAAAAAGAAATCAAAACGCATCAAATCTATGATGAAAAAGTTTAAAATGCGGAGAGAACGAGAGCTAGCATGATGGCAAAAAGAACAACAATAAGCTTTTTTCCTTACCGAGACCATTGTGTTTTTATTCTGGTCGCATTGAATGAATGTAAAAAGCAAAACCGCACCAAAATCGAGTTTTGATGTTTGTAAACAACTTTTAGCATTCAATTATCTGCTGTACGGCATGATATACGCAGGCTTCTCCCCTGCGACCACGATAAAAATATGTTTATATTTTGGCATTTTGACTTATTGAAATTTACAATCGAGTTTTAAAATCAATGCTCAAACATTTCTTGTCGTCGTATAAAAATTCACATTGACGTGTAAAGACTTGAATGAATCTGGCGGCTTGGTTTCGTTGGAAATGTGCCTTGAATTAAAAGTGGTGGAATAAGTGATGACCGATCGCACGCATTCGTGTAGAGTAATTGGATCGTCATAATGAACGCAAAATAGAGAAAAATTGAATGAGGCAACTCATGGAAATCCGCTTCTTGGCTGTAGTTCTTGTATAATTCGTGTACAAAAGAAAAGATTTAGCACCTCGTCGCCGCCGCCTTTGGTGATATTATCGACCGTCGTCCTCGTCATCGTCATCATCGCCATCAATTTTGTATGCCATTAAAATATATCTCATGTGATAATATTGAATCGATGCAATTTAATGCAATCGAATCGATTAAACTGTGACAAATTTGCACTATTATCATGACACAATTTAGCGGTTCCGAAGACTAAGAAGCAAGTATGGTGTTGCCACAGCACATTTAATCCAGTTTTATGTAAATTATGTGCATGCTTTGAAAATAACACCCATGCTGGCAAAAATGCCTCACCACAACCAAAATGAACAGAAATGAGATAGTGAAATGTTACGCTTATGCTGCGAACAAGAAAAGTATAAATATGGGATTTTACCCAAACAAAGAGAAAAGCTTTTAATCTCGGACCAAAGCGATGAAACCGTCGGCTATAAACCGGTCACTCACACACACACACACACACACACACACACACACACACACACATCGCGAATTTCGTCAACAGAAGAACAATTCACCAGCTCGAGTAAAATTAAAAGACCACAATGAAAACTTTATTATTTCCACCAAAATGTGAAATGTGCGTGATTTTTGCAATGTGCCCTGGATGAAACGCCATCCAGGCCGCATTCGTGAGCAAATGAAATTATTCAAAAAGGTATAATCCATTCTCCTCGCCTGACTCAAGACATTTACGCTTATTATTCCATGTACGCACAATGCCTACACACATTTGAATTAATTTCAAACTGTTTTTTGTTGCCATTTGGTTTGGGGATATTTTCCTTTCTCTGTTGTTTCAGGTTTAAATGAAGATTGTAAGACGCGTTGGCTGAAGTGTGAAAAGCTCGACAATCTCGACGTGGTTCCCATTCCTTACACCAATCTACGTCAATGTATGGTAATATAAAGACATACCGAAAAAATGCTGAAGGTTTAATCTTGAATTTTTATCATTATCGCTATGAAATATTTACAGACAGTCGGTTTTCTGTATATTGATCCGGGCTAAACGGAGGGCGATGGCGCATTTGAATTTAACTTCATGATTTTGCAAAGAACAACAACAGTAAACCCAATTTATTCACGCATCTAACGAGAAACAGCTCTAATCTAACCCCAAAAATTGGCACCAACGCGGTAAACTAACAAATGTTGCAAACGAATTGAACCCCAAGAGCGGAATAACCTAATGCTTACGTCACGTACCCATTCACACGATCAAGGGTGGTAGGGCAGACATAAACAACTCTTGTTCACAGGTAACACTCTTACTAGATTTCTGATAGAAAATAAAACGCGAAAAAATGTGTGCAACACACACATATATATTTTTCCACACAAATAAAACAAATAGAATACAATTCAAGAGATTATTTCATGGAATTCTTTAGCTATTAATGCAGATGTTTCTATTTATTTACTTTTTACTTAGCACTTTCATCTGCTTTTAGTGCGTGTTGCAAATGCATTAAAGCAGCTCGAATGGTGTCGGATTGTATGAATGAACAACAGCATCAAGAGCGCTTTACTCTAATAAAATGCGTTTCGAATCTTTTATAAAAAAAAACGGAGCATACATTTGCCTATCCCTATAACTTAAACTATTTATAGGCAGCTATTATAAGCTGATAGCTGTGCTATTTAGCAATAGATAGCTATTGCAATGAAAGCCAAACGCCACAATTCATAAATTTTTGCCGATTGTTGCATGTTTTTCGTTAGTTCGCATATTGTCTGGATACGCAGAACAAAATTACACGTATGATGACCGCTAAAAAGTTATGGCATTCGTCTCTGCGTGCGTGCATATTTCGTTGCAATAGCCAGCTATTGCTAAATAGCTCAGCTATCAGCTTATAATAGCTGCCTATAAATAGCTTAAGCTATAGGGATAGTCAAATGTATGCTCTGAAAAAAAATCCCTGCCTACACACAGTTTCCTCTCACTTTAGCAGCAACATCTTATTCTTGCCATCATCAACTGTGTATTATTGTTTTGTGCTTTTTGTATGTGCATAAATTATGATACGTTCACGCACAACAGACACATTATCATCGTTTCCATCGCCCATCATGCCAGATGATGGTGATAGTCTGCGTGCTTGTGCACAGCTGAGAGTATTTCATACGTTATTTAACTTGATTTTTATATGGTGGGCAATGTATGTGGTTCGCTGATCTGTGCAAGGTTTTTTTGTGTGTGTACACAACATTCGTTTCAATGACGTGTTCCATTCCAAAGGTCGCACCAGACGACGAGTGCTCATAAAATTCTGTATTGCAAGTCTCTTTATACTCTATTTTCTCTGTTTGTATTCGGCACAATCATTGTGCGCTTAATTTTGTTTTTGTCTACTCGCTTTGATTGTTTGTGGAAATCGGTGAGAGACCAAAATAAAGTTGTTCTCTTGTCAGAGACACTTAAATACCTTTCAATCCAACATTGAAAGCATACAATTTTCGTGGACTGATCGAAAATTCAGTGTCTTAATAGCGTTAAAATTGTTTCTCTCTCAAATGAATCGTATGACATCGCCGATCATAATAACTGTTGTTACTGCTGTACGCTGCTCACTGGAGTAAGCTGCAGATCTTATCATTTGTTGATTGTAGGTTAATTTGATTCAGTCTAATTTCAGCATAAATTCAACAATTTAAAGATCAAAGAATTTCAGCGCGTCGTTATCATCAGTTTTAAATGAAAATGTCGTTAGCTTTGTATATAATCGATGCTGGGAATTGCGTCACCTCATCATATACAGTGATAATCGTTATACGATGGTTTGTTGTCCCACAGAAATCTATATATTATTTGAATGGATTTTTCCGGAACTTGTTAAAATTCCAATAATATAGAATCAAAGGAAATTTCAATCTATTGAACTCTCCCTCATTTTGCCCCTTTTCCCTTTTTATCTTTCTTTTTCGCTTTCTCCATCTCTCTTGCTGTGTCTATAAATTTCTTCCTCTCTCTCTCTCTCCTTCTCTCTCTTTGATCAAATATTTGATTGGTTTCTCAACTTTCTCTAATTGAGTCATTTAATTTTTATACATTGCGAATCTATTATGGTCGGCCAAGCATTTCACCAACTTTTCGATTTTTTCATTATAAAACCATCATTTATATCTATGCGCATTTGCCCATATTCTTGTTCTCGTTGTATTTAGTACCTCTTCACTTTTTGCGAAAAAGTCAATCAAATTGGCGGACTGAATTACGAGTAAAACAGTTCAAATTCATAGCATGCATAAATTTTCGCATGTAATTTTTTTTTATAATTGACTTTATTTCGTGAAAAACCACCACCTGAATTATAGTTTCATCCGTATGAATGAACAACATCATTGTCGCACCAAGTTTTCGCACAATTTTACATTTAAATGATGTGCGTTTCATTTGCTGTGTGCAAGTATGTGTTTGGTTGATTTGTTTCGTTAGTATTTTCGCATTCTCGTTTTATTCACATTCACACAGAATGCATTTCCATTCGGATAGCAGTGCATAGCCGAATTATTATTTCTGTTTTCTTTTTTTCATTTCTCAGCGTTTGCCAATGCGATATTTATTATCGCCATACAGCAATTGCTTGGATTCATTTAAAATTCGTGCCAAAGCAATCGCAATAAATAAAAATTTATTACTTATTGTCGTCCGAAAAGCAGGGAAAAAATTATTTTTGATTTCCATCGTTCGATACTTTTTTTGCATCATGCACACGCTGTTCCCGGTTCCGGTTAAGCTGAGAAAGAGATTTTTTTGCCTATGCCATTGCATCGTCATCACATGGCGCTATGGAACAGTTCAACTATTTGGTGTGTCTCGACCTTTTTCTCTCATTCTCTGCATCCCCGTTCCACCACGTGCTGCTGTTTTTATTGTCGTCGTCGTCATTCTCGTCCTCAACGTTGTCTCTATTTGTGTTTCACAACCAAACTATGCGCTCGCATTTTTCAAGGCACACGCTTTTGTTGCATTTCGAATTTTAACTTATTGCCTTTTTCCGTGATTGTGTATTTTTATGTTTGTCTTTTAACGGCTTTGACTGTGTATCTTTTTCTAGTTTCAGTTGCAGGGCAAAGTGAGATGGCAGACGCAGAGAATCGAAAGAGCAATCGCCAAGTTGAGATTTCGGAATCGTTTCGATACGTGTAATGGTGTAATGATGGTCTCCATGTTTTTGTGCGACAGTTTTTCATCTTCTTCTTCCTCTTTTTATGTTGCTGTTCGCTCGCTCCCAGTGTGCATTTGCTTCATCTGCTGTTTCGCTCATATGCTCTAGCATCGTCCGCTTACAATATACGGATGTGATTGTGCTACTTTGACTTTTCTCGATGCTTCACCGAATTCATATATTTTGCAAATACAAATAATAAAGCATTGCGGTGACCATACTGTTGCTCTTCCATGTATTTTGAGCGTTTGACTTGCCACTAAATATCTATATATTCCTCTGCTGTATAGTCACATGTTTGATATCGCTCTTACATTTCAATTCCGATGTTGATGCTGCTTATTCTATATCCGAATCGATGTCGATGTCGATATGTATGCGTTATTCTTCTTTGTATTGCAATATTTGGTGCTAAAGATATGTTATGGAGAATGTTATGGATCATTAGATGGCAGATATGTGAGAAGTTATGAGAAGTGCCAAACAAAAAAGACCAACCAAAACCAACTCGACTATTTCGGTCGATGTGTGCTGTGGTCTTTGTGTGGGCGACTCATGGATTGCATTGGTTAAATCAATGCCCGAGTCTTGATTTCGATAGCACAACCGTTTGTGTCGCATCGATTCGATTAACAAGAATCCCGATTTTTTTTATTCTGTTATCAATTCAAATCGGAATTTAATACTGACGATGGGGCACGATTAGTGTGAAGGTAGCAAAAAAACTTTGGTCGTGTGCTTTCAATGCCACACGGCTGTATCAAAAGAGAAGCAAAAATTGATGAACATTGAAGTAAACAATGTGAAAATGATTAGTCTAACCGAAATGTTTGCGTGGTTTGCATTGTAAATGATATGCCCACACTCATATTGGCGCACACTTTTTATTGGCCCCATTTAGATATTGTTTTGTTGATGTCGAGGCCTGAGAACCAGCCTCATGTCGATCCTGATGACAGTATCAACGGTCCCAGCAAAAGCACCAGCAATAATTTAATATTCTATCAATATTTATTAAATAGCCGCAGCCGCTTGTCGGATTAATTATTTAGCTAAATGAAAATGACATGATGAAATTATTAAAGAACAGCATCCAACGTTCGACGTGACATGTTGTCCCATTCAAAATCCCATAGATTGTATGTTGGTTAAACATAAAATGCTGTGTGGTTGTATATAGTGCATGTCAAACGTATGTTAGCGCTAGATGCGTAACCCTGTATCACAGTATTCTCTATACACTATAGGCTTCAGGGCAGAAGCATCGACACAAATGCACGGTATGTACAGGCTTATATGCCATTTTGATTTGTGCTCAACTCGGCTATTTATTATCCTACTGACTCAGTACCACTGGAAAACCTACATTTCAATCTAGAATGACTGGGCTTGACAAAATAAATCGACACTCTAGTTATGTTTACCTACGTAGCATATAAAGGTAAACTGGTACACTGGTGCACTAGAAACAATTCGACAAGTGAGAGACAGCATCAACTACAGTGCCATGGCTGTTATTGTTGGGTCAACATGCAATGATTTGCACGTAAAAAATATGGCAATAAAATTAATTGTTGTTAATTAACTGTGTCATAATACTGAATTATTTGGCATTTGGTAGACATTGAAGCTGTATCAAACATCACACGTTCACAATAAGGGAATTCGTATCATTAAGATTGTTCACCGAGTTGATGCTCATTTTGGTATTAACATTTCGAAAAATGAATGAAGATTGTTCGTGCATGTGGTGCATGAATTCTTATGCTTTTTTTTCAAATGAATTCATAAAACGTCGCCGCATTCAATTGACGCATTTTTTCACGCTCTATCTCATACCTATTTGATTACACCTACTTTGCCATTTTGTAAGGAATTTATTCGTTTAAGCCAATAATAAAATCAGCAGAAATTATTAATAGAGAAAAGAAAATGACGATGATACGATAATTGGCTGACAATGTCCCAACGCACGCACAAAAATGCGGTAAAATATATGAAGAAAGTGAGAAGTAGTCGGAGGACGACGATGCGTTTTAAGTTTTTTTTCATTCGTAAAACCATTTGTTGGCCTTTTTTTTACCTAGCTGTGTGAAGATAAATATCGAGACGATGAGATGAAAATTGAGTGGTAAAGGAAAAAAAACATTTTCCAACAAAAATATATTGAGAATGAGGTGGCTATGTTGGTTTGAGAGGGAGAGGAAGAGTGAGCCCTCATATTCATCCAATTTGAAGCTAATCCATTTGATTTACACGACCTCATGCGTGTAACAGTTTATTCATTCAATCCGTTCCATTTCACCTGTTCAAAATGGAATGTTGCTGAAAATACGAAATGAATTCACACAAAAACTAAAACAAGAACGCACTTCTGACGATGACGATGGCCGTGCAGCGGTAGAAACAAAAGGTAGAGGAGAATTAGAATTGTGTAATGAATGAACCATCACACGATGCAGACAGAAATGAATAGCTGCGAGCAACACTAACAACAGATCATGAATCATATAGGTAGTCCTTGATGCAGATCAAGAACCAAAAACAAAATGTTCGTTTGACCAGAATCAAAGACAAAATTGAACAAAACAAAGGAAAATAAAAGTGAAAAGTTATACGAAGAAAACCCGCTGTAGACATCACATGGTTGCATGCCTCAAACTTGAGACACATGTATGAATAAACAACAAGAAAAATCATTTGACCTCAAATTGCTTGAAAAAAGACACCCACCGAATAAATTGTAGCTTTTCGCTGCGAAATTGTATGTCTTATAATGTTCGTGTTGATTCATCACTGATGAATCGAATTCGAAACTTGGTACTGTTGTCTGTTTTCACAGTCTTATAGTTGCTGCTCACAGACCAGCGGCTGCATTGAATCGAATAAATTTTACCTTCTTCGCAATTTTTTAATATCGAAGTTCTTGTGGACATCCTCGCTTGATTCAAACCCTTTGGAAATGGATGTTGTGTAGAGGACAAATGTTTTTCAATCGCTTTCGACGTCGGCAAAAAAATGGCTACGAAACAGAAACAACTGCTGTGGATAGGAAAGGATTGGAAGCAAAAGGAATATCACCTTTCTTATTTTCTCTTATTTATGCAAAGAATATTATTACATTACGTTGGACAATGTAGACAAAACCATCTTGCAGCATTCACTGCAGCAGCGAGCTGAATGAACATTTACTTTTTGGTGAATGTCGTATAGTGATGTTGTCATATCTTTTACAGCCAACAAAATGTGATACATCGCCTGATGGATTTACAATTTTTGAGTTTTAGCTAGGTGCTTTCTTGTTTTGCTGGCTCCATATTTCTATCTTTCCCACTTTTCTGCATAAAGTGACAAATATGTGTGCAATTTTTTGACATTTGCAGACTTTACGTGCTTTTATCATCATTGCTTTACGTGAAACGAGTATCATTTTACAAAGATATTACAACTAGAACGATAAAAAAAGAGGAGCTTTCATGTGCAGTAACAAAACCAAAACTGAATTAGAATTTCCATTTTTTCGCTCGTGCGACTTTTATAATTTGCATGTTGGCTTCGGTGGTTAGACTCTACTTTTCTTTGTGTGTGTGTGTGTGTGTGTGTGTGTGTGTAAAACGTAGTGCAAATTACTAGCGCTTATCCATCTCAGCGCTACAATGATGGTTTCTTGTTATTACACGATATTTTCGCTGATGCTCATATTGCATTACAATTTTTTTTTTTACATTTGTTTTCTTTTCACCAAATTTATTTCAAATTATGATCATACAACGCATTCATATTTATGGATTTACAACGATTCTGTTGATACACATAAGAGACGAGTGATTTTCACATGGTTCCTTTGTGTGTCGGTTGGTCGGCTTTTATTTCGATGTTGATGAGCTGCAAATATTTCGCTATTATTTTTATTTGTCTGGTCTCAAAAAATTATTCAAGCAACATATCGTTCGGTTTTTGTTCTCCAGTGCCATTTGAATGTGTCTGGAATTTATCATGCAAATTCAAAATGATATTTTCGTTTTGACGCGGCGAGAGAAAGAAAGAAAACAAATGAAAAAAGTTAGAAACGAATATTGCATATATCTTTGGCGGGTGTGTTACAGTGAAATTGGTTTGATACTGCAAATAATTTCGTGCATGATTTAATATTTCATCCTTTTTATGGTTTTGGTTGAAAATGAAAATAGGTTTGCGCAAAAAACCAATTATTTGACAACGACCCTCTGAAATTGCGAAGAACAAACAAAAAAGCAGCGAAAATCGTAGCCAATGAAAAAATAATAATAAATGAATCAAGCTATGAAGCTTTTACAAGCATGATTGTCGGTTTGTTTAATCATTTCACTGGAATTATATTTGACATTTCTTTACTTTGATGTACTTCAGTTTTAGATGTGGCAAACAGTTTTTCGATAAGAACTCATTATGAAGTAAATATTTGGTTGGACACTGTACAAATATTTATAGGAAAAAGCTTTTGGCTAGCTTCGAATTGTGCATGTCTTCATTTGTTTATCATTTATACAGCTTTTCGAGTTGTCTGATTGGGTGGAAGATGGAGCGTGCGACATCCATCAGCAAAAACTATCGTGCGAATCACTTGTTGTTATGGCTAAGAAAATCATTATTCATTTTTTTTTTCTCTCATCTCGCTGAATTTTTCTAGTGTTTGTAAGTCATTCTAGCTGCTTTTTATGCTTTGGTCTGGTTTCATTCGGTTCTTCTCGCAGAAAAACAGCCGTAGAAAGAAAAGTGGAAAATATTTTGAATATTCGTCAAATTGTCTGAGATCAAATACAAAAAAACAGCAACAACAACGATTATGCGCTGTGTATTTTGATCCACTTGTTTGTTTTCGTGCTCTTTATTTACTGTTTGTCAAGCTATTCGAGGAAAAAAATTTGAATTTATTTTTAATGCCCTTCTAATTGAACGTAATGGCTGCCATTGTGATTTGTCTGAACATTTATGTGTTTCCTCTGATACGCGCACGCGGACTCTCTTCGTTTTTCAGAATCGAACTTTGGACCTTCGATCACATTTTCAATTTGTGAATTGAAGGAACGGCATCTTTGTACATGGCAATTGTGCCATTGTGCATGATGTGATGCACACACAAACACACACTGGAACATACAAAGTTACATTTTGTTCAATATGAAGTGACCAAAAATTGATTCCGACGTCCATTAATCAGACAAACACTCTAGCGCTACAGTCTATTGCTTCGTTTCATTTACACACATACACACACCAAGAGAGCGTTCACTGTACATACAATTTATTCTCGATTGATGTTGCAGCCATCGCGCTTGCAGAACCTATGAGAAAAAAACACGCATCCATTCAATCTACGGCTTATGGCCTTTTATGATATTCAGTAATCCAATTATAATACATCAGCAATCCATTTGAAATGTGTTAGTGGCAAAACATCACACATTCAATCATCAGAACCAGCAAAAGTGGTGCGGTGTGCTGCCTTTAGGCTGCTGACCGCATTCTAACTGTGTTTTCACTATCATACACTGGATCCACAACATCTTTACACTTCGATTATTTCGGTTTGATATTTTTTTTTTTTTTTCGAATCTTCGAATGTCGCTGTGTGTAAGCTTTCATGTTTTATATTTACAATTGAAGCATATTACCATTTTCAATTAGTTGTGATGTGTATATAGTGTGCTATGCTGTGTTGCATGTATTTGAACTGAATGTGCATTAAATTCGTTGTATTGAGAAAATGGCATTGATTAAGGTTTCGTATTTGGTGTTGGTTGAGATGAAATGGCATAAGTTTGGTCGACTACACATATGGTTTTGTCTGATGTGTCTGTTATATTTCACATTCAAATCTCCGTTTATCGTTTCGTCGTCAGGTCTTTTTGTTGTTTGCTCTTGCCTGTCATACTTTGCCGACTTTCAATTCGTTTAGTGTCTCTATTTTTTGCTCCATTCGACATTTTTACACCATTCAAATGATAGTGTCTTGATTTGGCTCGCTCTTTTTTATAGTCAGCTCGTTTATCTTCTTTTCTCCATTGACATTTGTTTGCCTGCCATATTAAAGTAAAATAGATTCATTTTTCTTTGCGCTCATCTTGTATGCGCCCATCTTTTGAACCCTTCTTTTCAACATAAGCGGCGTACTTAGTTTGAACGCGTAATGAAGTGTGCTGTATGTTTTTATCACACACATTGAATCATGCCCGAAAATTGGATTAAATTGTTTCTGTTGGGTGACGCGCAAACAGGTAAATGTCTGCGAGAAACTTGGCCGACCACTACATGCCGTGTTCTTGTTCTCGCGCCTTCCAATTCCTTTTTGAACAGCGCGTGTGAGCCGAGAGTGGGAAAAAACAGACGGTGTGAAATTAATTTGTATAGATCACTATAATAACAAAAATGGGGAAAAAAGCGTCATGGGTCTAACTACCATTTCAGCGGAATGGCCCCAAGTAAAAAAAGTACTCAATCAATGCATGTCGCATGCGGCCAAATCAAAACGATTTATTCAATATGCCTGCCGAAGAAAAATAAAAATTTACTTAAAATTACAGATGATTACGCAAAAACAGACCACTTTCTCTGGTCAGACCATAGAGAATTCTCAGTTTAATCATTTGCTTCATTTATATAACTAACTAGATTCAAATTGAGAATGTTGAGCTGAATTGGAGAGAGTAAATGCTGCTGCTGCTGTCGTTTTCGACAGTTGACGTTGCTGTTGCTGTTGATGTTCAACAAATGAAGAGAGCGGACGGGACAAGTATATTGCTTTTCGTGTTGCGTTTTACCCATTCTGATTCGCATTCGCATTCCGTTAGTTACTCGAGTATTTCTGCCATTCAATGCAATGTGTAATTTGTGAGTAAATCGTTGCGAGGTACAAAGTCCGCGGTAGTCACATCGCACATTTCAATTGGAAGCGATTTAATTTGAATCGTGAAAAAAACAATCAAATGTAAAAAACATCACGTCAATGGATAAATTCTGAAAGCATGAGATTGGCATATTTTTTGTCTCTTCGAAATATCGATGACACGCGAATAATACACGGGTAACAAATGATTAAGTGACACACGTTTACTTTAATCAATCCATTCTTGCTATCATTAACATATAATTCAGCGTGCACAGTGTGATCTCTCCGAAATTGCACTGACCCAACTCATGATTCATTCCTAAAATGCTATTTAGTCACAGACTTATATGTAATTTTCATATAATATAATGTTGATTTGATAAATGGACGAACAAATCGAAACGAAACAAACAAATATTGAAAACGAAAAGACCGTATGCTGAGCTAACTTGAACACCAAATCATCAAGATCAATGATTGTTGCTTGCTTTCTATTTACATTCATCTCGCATCTAATTCGATGATTGGCAAAAAATTATCTCGCAATTGTAAATATTACTTTATTTTGTGTAAACAAAAAATGAAGGCGAGCAAATGCGAAAATCTCCATTGAATGTGTAATACACATCCTCATGGAAGGTTAATTTGATTTGATAACCTTTTTCTGAAAATTCAGCATCGAATTACTGGATTTAGGTGACTGGAAAGGCAACTTTGATATGTTATGGAAGCAAGACGGAAGCGTATTTTACAAAACTGATCATTGTGTTTCTTGAACATTCTCAATTGGCAACGCTTTTTATATATTACGAGTTGCATCAAATATTCGAAAGCGATAAAAACGAAGGACAGTCACTACCCATAAGAGACAATGTAAATGAATTGGAGACCGTACATGCGCTGCCATGTGATACATTTTTGCTCATTATCATAAAGAAAGGAAAAAAGGATGGAGAAGAGGAAAATACTACAACGTTTTGCATAGGAACGAGCGTATTATTGTTAGAGAGCGGCATGTAATATGCATCTGTGGTGCTGTGACTGTCCTTCGGATGAAAAGGACATTTCTATCGATAAGGTGGAGAGGCGAGTAGATAACTTGTATGGGCGTTTATACTCATTGCAGATTTAGCTCAGCATCACATTACACATGCATCGAATTGGTGGCGTTTCAGTATTCGATGTGTAAAAGAAGGGAATTCACTCGATTGCACTTTTCGAAGGGGAATTTGATATGGCTTTTGATGTTTACGTTGGGCGGCTAGTGCGCCGCCTTCTCGTCAGTTCACCTGTGCTCAAATTGTGGACTTTGCCCAAATTGGCTGGTAAAAATAAATGCGGCCGCAACAGAAACACCAAAAACAACAACAACACATTAATAGCATGCGAATACGACAAAAAAGTGCGACTGATTAGTAACTAAGCTAAGAAAGAAAAGCAAACATTTGCAAACATACCGATAATTCAGTATCATACAACTATTATTTGTTTGCGACTGTTTCCATATACACATACACGCACACAAAATGGTGTCATTTATATTTTGGCTCACGAAAGTTTTGACCTTCGTTTTAGCCGGATATGACAAGTCAAATTAGGGAATATCACTTACGGCAAACATGATCAATTTGGCATCAAAAAACTAAGATTTTTGTTATCAGAATACACGTGTCGTTCGAGGTAATAAATCATTTTTGGACGTTATCAAAAATTTGCTCAAACGTGAATTACTCGCAAAAATTCAAATATTCCGAATCAATGGTTTTAAACTAGAAATGAGCGCCCGCATGCTATCGGTCACTTGGACGTTACATGTTGATCGAGAGAATTTCTCATTTTCGACCATTTTTCCACAATACAAACCATTTCATGCATCTCGTGGTTCCTTTGAATTTGGTACAAATGATGGTGTGGGAAAAAAAACATGTGCGCACATTCCATTTGAACAAAAATAAACATGTTAATCTTCAACAAGTTCACCGCTTTAGCTTGCTGTATCGTGCTCTGGGTCAATGATTTATTATTGATGAAGTGATTTTGGTATTGAATTGCACGACATTAATTGCGTAGTAAATAAATTTTTGGTTAGTTCAGATTGGCCATTTGTCTCTTGAAATGCTAACTTGTTCATTCATTAAAAATGGATAAAAATAAAGATTGCATTGTTGAATGTGAAATGCACAATTGTTTGAATTTCGACTCAGTTCATTTTGATGTCATGTGATAGACGATCGCACCGTTTTCTTAGAAACATTCAAAGGTAATGTAAATAAAGCGTTCGCTGCAGCCTTTCACGTCATGTGCAACGCAAGTCTGCCATTACTGCTCGTTGTCATCCATCATTATATTGCATCATTCGATTCTTGCATATGACGAACGGGTTTCGATTTCGAATAAAAACGATACGAAGAATTCTCAGGTATTTTATGCAACGTCACGGCCAAACATGCAATTTCTATATGTTCACCTAATTAAGTACTGGAGTTAGTTAGCGCTTTCAATGGCGTATAGGTAATGAGAGATTAGCTCAGCCTCTTGGAGTGTTCAATGTATATTGCACAGTCGCCTCTGCAAAATTGATTCCGATTGATACAAGGCCAAGGTGGGAACAGTGATAGAAACATCAGAATGTATGATGGGAAATTAATTTTTGCCACGAGAACGGATGTTCTTTTATTCATTGAAACGGTTGAGAGTGCATGCGATTAAATCCGTCGAATGTAATCTAAAATCATCGACGCATTAACAAGCAATTACAATTTATTCGTATTAATTCAGCGTGAACATCATTTCGTCGAAAATTGTGGTTTTCAATCACCAATCGATACTTGACCCATTAAAATGTATTCGTGCAAATGATTGGATTTTCATTATGCATTAGCTTAAGCCAATTATTTAAATTGAAGACATTTTGTCGCAGTACTTTTAGCAGGGAAGCATCCAAATTGCGAACGAAATGAATTGAATTGAGTTGAGTTGACTTGAATTGAATTGATTGTTGTCACACTGTCTTTATAAATGTAGAAACTCGATTCCTTTTTACATATATCTAATTTTAAAATGGTGCAAAACAGGCGAATCGAAAAAAAATGTGTCGCTGTTTCTACGTTTAGTGTGCCGTCTCTAGTTCATTCATAAGTTCACATTTGGATTTCTATTATGTTGATCGTGTGTACGTGCGCGCGTTCGTCCGTTTTTCTACTCGGCACCATCATAGCATTCCTCGCATGAAATGTGTAGTACAATTGACGAAGATCACTGTTAATTTTATATGTAGCATATAGTTATATGGGTGATTTTTGTTGTTGTGTCGACCTTTTTTAATAGTTCGACCGGCAACGTGATCGGAAAGTGATCAATAAATGACGTTATTCAAACCATCATATTCAAAAGACCTCCATCCGTTGATATTTATTTATCCTCGAGAATCTAGCTATCTCTGAAATTGTCTATCTTTGTGTTGTGTTTGTTCATTGAAATACTCAACAAATTGACATCATTTTTATCAATGCTTGATTTAATCGAAACATGCCAAAATGAATAGGTCAAATGATTGGCAAATATTCCACAAAAAGAATGGAAAAAAAAAAATGAAAAAAGAAATCCGAACAAGATTCGGCGAAATGTGTGATCCTAGGCATAATATGATGAGCAATATATTGAAATGAAACCCGTTTTAACCAGATCACACTTATGATTATGATGGGACTGGCGATTGTGAGTCGAGAAAAAGACACTTTTCCCAGTCTTTAGATTATGTTAAGCGTTTCTTTTTCGTAAGTGATTAACATTCATAAATAAAATGATCACCAAATTGAATTAAACGCTTAAATTCATTGGGTGAACAGCGTTCAAGCACATGCGACTGCGAATGCATTTGCCACAGTTTTGCATGCACATATACACATACTGCCTGTAGAGAGTGAGAGATGTATAGCCACAGTTCAAGCTAATTTTAATAGTCGCCCTCTAAAAATACATGAGAAACGAAACGATCCAAAGTCCAACTTTTGAAAAATGCGTTAGCAGCTAAACGAACACAATCACATAACCAGCTCAACACAATGACTATATAGATTACACACAGAGAGTGACGATAGTAAAACGATGAACAGAAAGAATCTACAACAACAGCGGCCAACCGGAGTAACACAAACCACAGCGTATGATAAGTCGTTGGATAGATATTGCGTCAGCAAATGTGTATTATAACTTTGTTATTGGTGTTTCTAACAAGTGGCGAGCGAAAAGAAAGAGAGAGAGAGAGAATGAGTGCGTTTGGTCCGACAGAGACGGCCCGAATGAAGGATAAAGGCAGACAGATGCGTATCATTCGTCTATGATGTTGCGAATGGTCAACAGACGTAATGCACAATTATGGATTTTACGATAAAGTACAAATCAGTCGATGAGAATGAATTAGAAGAAAAAAAAAGCGAGGCGAGACGCGATACTCCAAAGAATGTCTACATGCAGTGTGTGCAAAGAGGAAATGTATTGACAATGCCAACAATGTGCAATCATGCGCTTTTTCATTGTTGTTGTATTATTATCAAGTGATTATTATCAAGTACAACTGCATTTGCGTTGATAAAATGTTTACTATATGCTGCGGCTTAGCAGCTACGCTCGATTGCAACGGAATGTTGCGTTGCTACGTGTCCAGAATTTAGCCATTGAAAAGCGGAAAATACGAGATGCGGAATTTTTGAGTCATTTGATACTGATCAGCACAATTATCGGACAAAGATAATTTCAGCCAGTTTCTGCTGTTTAGATCGATCGCAAACAGTGCAATGCATTGCGTGCATTTTCTTGAACGATCGCAACGCCAAAAATGGCGGTATGCAACGATTTTCCCATTTTCACCTGTACGACACTGAGCTTGGACCGATCACCCATCGCATCGGTGCTGCCAATTTGAAATAGCACGCAAAAGAATCGTAAATATGGATGCGGTCCGAATGAAAACGCAACCAAAGTAAAATAGGCAAAGAAAAAGCAAAACCATAAGCGCACGCGATCACAATTACAACAAAACAATCGTAAAAGAACATTGGAGCACACCGCGCATATATATGTCCGCGTAGAAGCGTGTGTAAAATATACGCGCGCCGTACACTCATATGAATGAGCTGAGCATGAGCATGGGCGACACACAGTGGCATATAATGCTTAGAGTATAAACACTGTATGTCTACTGTATGTAGTTTGTTGGCAGTAACAGCACTTTTTCTTTTTTGCTTGGCTCTTTTTTGCTGCTCTTGTGTGTGTGTTTTTACTTTTGTTGTGTTTTTTTTGTGTACTTTACTTTCGCGATCATTTTCAACAATTTTTCAACTCTCATCCTTTCTACAATTTGGTTGGGATCCGATGTAATGTTCAAAGCAGTTCATTAACTAACGATCAGTCGTTTGGTGCAGTTTGTCGAATTAAAGCGCTCTCTTAGCACAAGCTAAACTCTCACACTCTCTCTGTTTGTGTTTGTGTTCGGAATCGTCTATCTTTCCGATGCAATCAAAGCAAATCAACGGTAGCCGCAGCAGCAGCAACAGCAGCAGCAACAATAGCACACTCTTTTTCCTGCAAAAAGTTCACAGGAAATAACGGCTTTAAAAAATAATAAAAACAGTTTTTAAGAATGAAACGTTTAAATGATAAGATAACTTTTACATAAATTCATATCAAACAAAAGAAACGAATATAGATAAATAAGATATTTTTATTTTTGAATTGATCAATATTTCGCGAAACGTTATACACAGACGGACAGTGTCAAGGATTGTCAATTTGAATCAGATCTATTTTTGAGAATCGCACAAAATTATTCGAATGAAAAAAGTGGTGACAATTTTTCTACTAGTTTTCGAATGGAAATTGTGCCGTGTGTCTGATCAATGGATATTTTCCAATTCAGTCAGATGAATTCCGAAGAGGCAACTGCACTGTTCGAAATAAAATCATAAAAACTTGGCTTTTCATACTGCCAAACAAAAAATGTTGAAATTTTTGAGAACAAAAGTGAACTTATGGTTCCGAAAAAATCGTTTGGCTAAGATTTGAATTTGAGCCCCCATCAGCTCCAAATTCATTGCCTCCGAATTAAAGTCGATATCCGTTCAAGTGATAGCACATTGTGATTTCCATAAAAGCAAATTTTCAAAATTCAGCTAACGAAAGACAATTGAAAGAACTCAATAAATTAAATAGTTGAAAAAAAAACGCAATTCCAATACAATTTGTTCAAATTAAAACATCAATAAGAATGCTTGCCACGATGAACATGAATCGATTCCTACTTTCACTGTATATAATATGCCTGGTGCATGGGCAAGTTCCTCAAAATTGTGTGAAATCGATGGTTGTTGAAGTCAATAACGTCGATGGTCCAGGCGCATTTCTAGCCGAAACTTTTGATGATGATGTGACGGCCCATCAGCACAATCAGCAACTGCAACAGCCACAGCAACATCATCATATACGACATAGTCACAGTCAACAGAATCGCCATCATAACGCACACCATCATGTGGATGCTGGCAACCACAACGATGTTGAAATCGGCCACACTCAACCGAATATGGTAAATTTTATGTCATAAACAAATACATTCTATTCAAATGGTGGACTTTGGCACGAAAGTTCGCTAATTACGGTTCAGCATCAACACCGGATCCTCTCAACAGATGTGAATGGCGAAATCTGTCCAAACCGGTGTCTTCGATCGCCAATCGACCTATTCTAACTCATTATACATTTAAATTGGTACATCACTAGCCCAAGGCTAGATCTTATTGGATTTCTTGTCGGATTGAATGACATTTTCAACAAAACTTTTATTAAACATAATTGAATACTGCGCATTGTCCCAATTCCCATAGAGTTCAAATTTGATTAAGGCATTTTAAGAAAAAAATCATATTATTTGTCTGCAAATTTAAAGGTCATATTCAAAATTTGAGCTCTCCGGAAATCAGGCTTGTTTTATTTGGTGATCGGAACATCGGATAGAGAGAGCGCCGTGACTGATGACTATAATTTCTATATCAAAATATGGGAAATTGAATGTTCTGGCCGTTTGACATTTTCATTCGTACAAATCATAGGTTGTGAACGAAACATTTCCTTCCAACGTATTGTTTTCAAGAAAATATTCATTCGAAAATGAGCTTTTATTAAGTGAAATAATCTCTTTTAGTGGCATATTTTGGGCCAGACCGTGAAAAGTGATGATGGAAAAACGCAAAAACAAATTTTGGGGAAAATGCAGCATCTCAATCAAAAAACGGTAAACTGTCCGAAGTGCCAGAATCGCCCGGAGCTGAGAATGACAGAAGCCGAACTCACAAAACTTCGAATAGAATATGTGAAAAATCAAATATTGAAAAAATTGCGTTTGACCGAAAGACCAAATGTCTCGGCCACAAATTTGCCGCGGCCCATCGCCGAAGGCTCAGTGAATTCGCCCGAAGACGAAGAACAGCAGCAATACCACGCGTTCGAACAATTTTACGGAAAAACCACACAAAAGATTATTTTCCTGGAGCTGGGTAAGTGCAGTTCATAGTAACCATTGCATTTCATTTGATTGCAAAATCATCGCTTAATCCATATGACACTTGTTGTTATCCACATTGCACATTATTACATTCGAACACACACACACACACACACACACACAAATACACGCGCGCTAGCAACACTTTTTAACAATTTACAGGAGAAATTCAAAGCAATTACCCAAATATTTGTGGAATAAACTAATTAATTTACCCAAAAAATTGCGGTCATTACCGAAATATATGCATATTTTTCCATTTGATCATTGTTTTGGTTTTTTTTATTCATCCATGTATTTTACTACTAGCTGCTTTTCGGTCGAGATCCATTGCCACTGTCATAGCTCAACGCTACCATAAAGGTTGATTATGCCTTGAGTAGTGTACACTATATTTATAAATGTAATACGTAGTACGTGACACAAATCGGAAAAGCAGTGTGAATTTACAACAATATTTTGTTCATTTTTTTTCGCTGTTCGATGAAAACCCTTTTCATTGTGTTATCAAAAAGAACGAATAGAATTGCATGAATTGAAAAATGATGAAACATTTGGTCTTTCAATTTGATTTTCAAAAATCACATTGCAGGTTGGATCTTGAACATTTGAATCAATTGCGATGTGTTGTCCTTATCAAAGGAAACATTAATTTTAATTTTTTTTGTTTTGACTTCCCTTGCTGTGAAAAATGTCTTATCACAACTAAAATTTGAAGTTGATTTGTGTATTAGGAACAAAAAGTTTACGATTAGAATACAAGATGTACAGACACCTTTTTCGAAGTTCCATTCACATTTTCAACGGAAGAGACTTGCACATGATAAAATTCATAACATTTTGCGTTCATTCCATTCCTATGCATTTATCGGCTTTTTCCAATAATAATATTCTGAACGATAAAGTGTAAGAAACCGGCATAAAAACAGTAATCGGCGCCCGAGAGAGCGAACGTCATTCAATATGAAATGTAATCACGTTGTGACCGAGTGTTCAAAACGAATGAAAAAGAAAACGCATGTCGTTAAATTTATCCTATTTATTAATGAGTGTGTGAGGCAACACTAAATGCGGTTCTCTGTACTGCTGCTGTTGTGGCCGTTGCTGTTGCCGCTGCTACACACTGAGCTGCATTAATAGCTAAAAACGATACACGCGAACTGTGACCGCATCATGATCATGAATTGTGCGGGTTTTGTGCATAAACAATTCGATTATACCTTGTAACGCTAAATAAGCCGATAGAGTTCAGTTTTTCAATTTTGGGCCACGATGAAGAAATAAAGAAGACTCATGAGAAGAATCGAACTCGAAATTTCCCTTTTTTCATTGCAAATGGAAAGAAGCTGCCAGCACTTAGTATAACAAATTGCAGCGATCACATTTTCTGGATTTATTTCAATTTCTTGGTTAATACATTTCGATTTCTGGATTCAAATTCTTGTTTGCTGGGGCGCACTATCTCTGTCTAATGTGTGTGCGCCTCGTTTCGCGTTTCATGAGTCGACGTCGGTTTTGTTCTTTTTTCGACAATGATTTGCTTTTGTTTTCGCTGTTGTCTCTTTCATTCTTTGGTTTCAATCTGTTATGTATGGATTTTTAAAATTTTTTGCCGCTGATTGCCTGAGTACAAAGTCCAACGCATAACGCTTACACATTGTCGACGGGAATCATGCTTGTGCGACGTGACACAATCAAATTGATATATTATGTTATGTACTTAGAAATGCCATGAGTGACATTTGTGTAGTATTTTAAATAAAAATACAAACGAATGCGGGCGAATATATGTTATATATTTATATATATGTTATGACGGGACATCAACAGCAATATACTTATACACATATTTATACATGAGACTGATCAATACATGGAATGATGAAAAAATGTATAGAGCGAGTGTGTTGTGAGTTGAAAATGGCTATTAATTTTAGCACTTTGTTTTGATGTGAGAACGCGAGCAACTGAGCGAACGTACTATAAATGTATGAGGAAGTTGTTTACAAACAAACCCGAAAAACCGTATTTTAATCAAGACAGTCACACCAGCACATAGGCGCTATCGATTTCACACACATGCTTGCGCGAAAAATGCACACCGAATCAATTGCGAACATTTTGTATGGTTTTGTTTTTTTACTTTCATTTTATTTTTGATTCTCCTATTAGTGGAAAAAATTGATGGAATCCCATCTGTTTCTCAACTGATTGGGATTTATATTTAGAATCTGCAATGAACCAGCAAAATATTTATCTATTCACAAATATATTAGTGAACCTTGAACTGATAGCATGTATTCAAATTTATATTTTCTGAAGTTGTTCACTTCCAAACGAATTCATTTTTTTTTTTTTTTTTATTTTCGAATTAACATCTGAATGCCATTTGAGGTACCAATCGAAAATGAACATTGAACGACAATAATCATTGAACAATCATAAGATGATTCTTTTATCAAATCATTCGAAATTGATTGTAGACCAGAGACTAGGTCAGTTGATATCAGCTCTTATGAAAGAGGCATGCAGTTATCATATTCAAAATTGTCCATTACCCATGCTTCAATCGTTTCGAACAAATGATGCTTTCCCACTGACTTTTTTCACTCGCTTTTTCCCGGTTCCGTGCGATGGAACTAGCAACAAGCGGGAAAAAAAGTCCCCAAAAAAAGTTTGGCCCCAAAGAATTGTGTGGCAAGAACAGTTGACCGCATCGCCGTAAACAAATAACCGATTCGACTTTTTTGAATCGTAAACATTCGAAGGTCCAGTGAGTGAAGTAGCCGCATTAGACTTTGCACTCACACATCACATCACGAAGACGGATCTGTCGTCGGAAAGAACGCCCGAGAAAAAATAGAAAAAACCTTTACCTTTCTCAATAAAATCGGACGTTGTATCGTTATTGGGTGTTTCCCCCACCTTTTCATGGTCGTGTGCAATTTCATTGCTTGTGTGTCTTCTTTCCAATCGAAAAATTACTCATAGTCATAAGCATTCAAACTACACACTCCAATCAGTCGTTATTTTATTCTTTCAAGCGCTCTATCTCTTCATCTCTTTCGCATTTGTATCCGTGTTTCATTCAATTCTCTTATGGACGGTCAGACGGTAATATCGAGAAAGATCGTCGCACATGCAGGCCACACGCGACAGTAGTTGATGCGAGCTACGTATGCGTGACAAAAGATGATAGTACATAAATGTACGGAAGCATTTGTTCTGTGTATTTGTTGTCGGCTTTGTTGCTGTTATTAGGAGCAGCAGAAATGTGATCAAATCATATGAAGATTACGAGTGCTCGAATGACGTGACATTATCGATGAAGGTTCGAACACACACAATAAGCGGTATAATAAATGTGTGTCAATATTTCCCACTGTCCGATGGTATGGATCGTTCCATTTTTATTCAAAATTTATGAACGGATGCAATCGAAGCTCAAAACCAAATTTTTTTGTTTTTAATCAGTTTGGTTGAAGAGATGTCATTTATCGTGCCAAACTCTAATTGATTAATCATCGACAAAGTGTAGGCAACAAGCGGGCAAGTTAGGTTGCCTGCTCAAATCTACACATTCGTTTCAATTTCGAAGAATGACACGTTATCAATATAATTGACGAAGTCAATATTCAAACAACCGTATCGCACATCGCATCACATCACATCATGTCCATTGATTATAATGATTGAAATGTACCAATTAGTTTTTATTTTGCTCTGCATCTAATCAAATTGTATTTCCCGTCATATTTTATTATTTATTGATTTTTATTGTTATTGTTGTTTTCATGCAGATAATGATAAATGTAGAGGAGTGGAAAATTTTGGATCATACATGTGTTTCACATTTGAAATACCAGCCGATATCGATTATAATGACGTGGATGCGGCTGAACTCTGGGTCTATCGACAACCAGATCCAAATGGTAATGAAGCCCAATCGTTTTTGGTCAGCGAAATCGAAAGTTGGGATTCGAAAAAAATTAACAAACCATTTGCCATTCACTACGCAAACAGTTCAGGTATTTGAAAATTATGTACCATTCAATTTCATTGAAGAGATTTGATCGATTAAACAAATACGCGTACAGTTATGGAATTTCGGTCGCTCAGAACAACAATCATGATGGGATTCATTTTAATGTTAATTTCTCTTCTGGTTCCTGCTATATTTCCCGAAAATGCACCGGATATTCATGTGAATACGGGGTAGATTTTATCATATTTACAGTGTCGGCGCCAATTAAATTTGCGATAGCGTTGACGAAAACGTTCTTGTCCATGTTTTCCCCATACAGCAAATGTAACAAAACAAATCCAAAGCAAGACAATTACATGCGGAAAAAATGTAAATTAAAAAAAAAGATGAAGCGCGCGCATATAATAATATATTGTATTTACATTTGATGATTGCAATTACCAAGAGATCGCCTGCAAAATGGACCAACATGACAACGCGTCGACAGCGAAATTAACAACCGAAATGAAATGTTTGTTTGTACACAATTGTTGTGCTCTGCCGGACGATAATTGCGTTTTGCATAGGTTTTCAACGTGAGTGCGCGCGCGAATTGACATTTTCAATGCATTTGCCCAATAGGCCAATGATGATTCGATACGATATATTCAGTCGAATTCGATACACATAACATATTCCATAGCTGTTACGATGTCGATCGCGCATTTAATTTGACCAAATTTAAATTTTTTGTTTATTTTATTGAATTATAATCACATTCATTCATATGAATTTGAAATTTACTTTATTTTCTTGGTATTGCGTTTGCATCCATTGATGCATTGGAACTGATTTGGTTTGGTTTGATTCTTCCCCTTTCTGTCACGCCGATTTCATTACGGACTTTGCAGAAGGTTGGGGCAAAATTGATTTTACATGGTCCATACGCAATTGGATGAAATACAAAAATCTCTATCACGTCATTGACATCTCGTGTAATACGTGTGAAAAGCATCCAACGGTGGATTTATTCTCGCTGGACTATGGTTATCGGCCGTTTATCGTTGTAAACACAACATCCAGCCAAACCATAAAACGACAACGGCGCAGCATTAATTGTTCGCCCGGCGTATCGCAATGTTGTCGTGATAAATTGTACATATCATTCGCTGAAATCGGTTGGAATGACTGGATATTACATCCAGCTGGTTATGATGCGTATTTTTGCCGTGGATCATGTTCAGCGGCCGCTACAATCACATCCAATGCCAGTCACTACCATTTATTCGTTCAAGTAAGTGTTTTGGGGGTCCGATTTTACTTCTCTCATCGTATGTTCATTTTTAGATTTAATGCTTTGTGTATTTCGTCTGTATGATTTTTTTTTATTTTTGCCACCGTTTTTCATTCTTTTTTATTGTTTTTAGTGAGAAAATGGCCTCGGCCATTGTGTTTTATTGTATGTTGCTTGGCACTGACCAAAAATAACACATTCCGCCATTGTTTTCATTCGCTTGATTAATCCAACGAAAACGACGAATAAATTCATGTGCACGCATTTTTTGTCCGTTCGATTTGAAATATGTTTCGGTGCGTTGGTCTGTATGCGGTTGGCGCTGGGAATTTTCATGAAAATCCTTGATACAAAGCATACATGAACAGTACACACGAACCCCGCTAATTGACACATACACATGAAATATAAGATAGACAAAACATAACGGTCTTGTTTTATGTTTGTTCATTTGTTGTTTTTTTTTTTGTATTTTCTTTCCTATGGCCTTTTTTCTAAATCGGCGCTTTGTTCTGCGGAATCCGGCAATTTTTTCGATGAACAGAATATGTTACGAACTCAATCGTCACACAACAAAGAGAAAAGCTTCGAACTAGTTCCGTGCTGTACGGCAACCGAATTTTCGCCGCTCCAACTATTTTACATGGAAAACAATTCGACAGCCACACGAAAGAAGCTGCCCAATATGGTAGTTGAAGCCTGCGGTTGCATGTAGTTCTCTCCCTTCCATTGAATTGGACACAAACATTGCCGTCAACAACAATACATTACGTAATCACGCAATCGACATCGGCGCGTGTGTGTACATCAGCATCTCAAGAGTCATCGCACGATCGTCGCTTTCCTACGTCTTTTTTCGGATTAACATTTGATTCCTTTTAAAATATTCAATTCGATTGCATTCAATTTTATATTAATTTCATTATTGCGATTAGATTGTAAATTAGATATATAATAATTTATTTGTTTAGTTTGTAAGTATTTTACTTTGTAAGTTTCTGTAAATTTGATGCTAGTTAAAAACACATTGTCTTATTTGTTAAAGCGATGCAGAAAATGAAATGAATTATGCACAGATGGTCGGATGCAAACTATTACTTAATTGAAACACAGTATTCTATTCCATTATATCTTAGATTAAAACGAATCGGTCGTACGTGTGCGCCCATTCGAAATAAGAACACAAAGATATTCCTCTAACATTACGTTTTTTTCTTTCTTCTTCTTAAAATTGAGAATGGTAGATTTACTTCAGCTTTGATATCAAATAAGCAATTCAAATAATGTAAATTCGCAAGAAAATTATGTAATAATAACAAGCTTAGGAAGACAGAGAAAAAAAATTGCGAAACCCAAAATTTCGCCTTTCTTTGAACCAAACTAATTCTATGGGAAAATTTAATTTTTTACGTAAGTATCTTATTTAGTTCATAAATAAATGAAAGCCCGAATAACACTGAAATAAATTAAAGTGAGTATTTGTTTGTGTGTCAAAGGGCATTTTTAAGTGAAATGTTGACGCTTGGAAAACTTTCAACAACCTTCCGTTCTCTTTGACTCTGTTTTGCTTTCTTCCTCTCCTTCTTCCTCTCTCTCTCTTTCCCTCTTACGATTATTCAGAGTTTTTCGAAACAAACCAGAGAGACAGTGTCGTTGAAACAGACTTTTGCCATTAAAAAATCATTAATCCAACCAGCATTTGGTTAAAAATCAAACGACGCATTCAAATTTGAATGTGCCCTTCTTGCAGGGACTTGCATCGGAAATTTATTCGAATAAATTCCATTAAAATGCGTTCATCATGCATTTTAATTATGTACATTCACTGGCAGCATCACTCTCCATGTGCTTAGCCATGAGCCATGTAATAGACTTGTCAATTATTCAAAGGCAACAATTTCCACTAGAATTGAGGCATCAGATCGATAGTAAAGTAGAAATGTTTGCGAACAGAGTTTCAACATTGGCTGTGCATTTTTGTTCGGGCTATTCCAAAATCTTCTGTAGGATTAAATATTCTTGGTGAAACTCAAAAGTCGGAACCAGGCAATACTTTTGAAACCCAAAGCATCGAGATGAAAAGCGGCAACCTTCGAGGCAGACGAAATAGCAAACTCTCATGCAGTTGCATCCACTTTGATTTTCACTACAACTACTTCAAATTCTATCCCGATAAAATCTGTTTGTTTGCAACGAATGTTATGGGAAAACTCATTAAACTCAAAGTTACCTGATGAGTACACTTTTCTTTATTCTACACTTGCTTTCGTAAGGGAATGAAGCAAAACTTTTATTTGGCATCCACATCGTTTCTTAGTATTTTAAAGTGAATTGTGGCTAACCGAATATAAACTATTTCACAAAAACGCTGGTAATAATTCGGTTGTAAAGCCATAATAGACATGCAATGTGCGTAATAATCTGATATATTATCAAAGCAATGATGAAATGCACTATTCTCGCTTCCGTCCCCGTCACACTTCTTTTCAACTATTTTATATTTAAAATGACATATTTGTAATGGGAAAAAAATGACACACACACACACGTCCATTTCGGATTAACAACAAATTACATTCACTGGAAATTCGTTCTATGTACTTTTTACTCTTATGTATAAATGGATCGTTGAAATGCTTTTTATTTTTTTGTTGAACCAACTAATTGAAAATGTGTTAAAAAATTTGCTATTTTTTCATAAAAATTTACTTTTCATTTCAAATCGATTTTGACAAGGAATTGATGAGAGTCCATTGTGATTGAAGATGTGATCGTATGAGGCAAGTATCAGCGTGTACAAGGCACGAGTGAAGAGTGAAAATAATGAAAATGACTTCAAAGCCAATGCATCAAGTGAGAAATCGATGTGAAGCAAATCAGCAAAATTTAAGAGCATTTTTTACCTGTGAAATTTGTTCGCAAATAGACTTGAAGCGTCCATTTCATCTGCACCAATTGTGTTCAATACAATTTCGATAACAATAAATAACAATATACTTTCAAAATGATGGAAAATGCAAGCGTTGTAGTTATTTCTTTATTTGGCTCTCACGGCGGCACGCAACACAATGGGAAAATCAACGACTATAGATTCTGTTACACGAATAATGAGGAACACTATAATGTGATAAGATACGATTTTTTCGTCATCATTTTCGCTTTCTCACACGTAAACGAATTTTTCACAATAATCTGTGTCAATAAATTTTATTTTATTAACTTCATCTGTCACATTTGCTTTCATTGCACCATAAATCACGCAGGAGAATATAATTTTCAAGAAAATCGATGAAATTGAAATGAGAAGTGAGTGGAGAAAAGTTAAAAAAAAAACAATTGATTCCTCCGTTGCACGCATCATTCAAGAGAATAGCATTGCGGCGGATGGTATTTGTTAGTCGTACATGAATCTGCATAACATTCGATGACAAAACATTGGTTTCCTTTTCTATTTCTCTTTAAATTCCTCTCTCTCTCTCTCTCTCTCTCTCTCTCTCTCTCTCTCTCTCTATCGAGCTATGAAAAATAATGCCTTGTCGATTGTTATGGTTATCAACGGAGGGGGAGCAAAACTGGCACACTCATTGATAAATTGCGATTTGTGTAAATAAAAAAAAAATTGGCAAACGAATCAGATTGGAGTTGTATCACAAGGATCACAAGGAACTGAAGTTCGACGGCGTGCACCGACAACTACATGCAGAGCGCACACGAGCCAAGTTGATGGTTTGAGGTCTTCGTGTACGCCCGACATTATATCGAAAACAAAACACTCCATGCCACGAATTTTGCGGTAAATCGATTTGATGATACATATAAGATAAATCACAGCTCATAATGTGGCATGTTCAAGATAGAAGGGAAAATCAGCGTGTTCGCCGGATTTTTTTGTTCGGGACGATATCAGCATAAACGCAATGAATCGCATTTTCCTCCCTCTATTCGCGCACAATCTATTGTATAATACGTTTGTGTTTTTTTTCTACTCAACAGAAATGAAAAGAACATGAAATTGGAAAAAAATGTGATTTCCATTGGAATATTGTTTATGATGAGACCTATGCGATATTTCAAAGAGGCCATTCCAAACAATTGCACACATTATTTGTGTTGATCGTTTTCTATG
The DNA here is from genome assembly GCA_028476595.1 of Obolodiplosis robiniae. Lineage (NCBI taxonomy): Eukaryota > Metazoa > Arthropoda > Insecta > Diptera > Cecidomyiidae > Obolodiplosis > Obolodiplosis robiniae. Next base: position 26,268,582 of record CM052017.1, read on the forward strand.
AAATATTACCATTTTTTGAAACTGCAAATTGTGATTTATTTGAAGGATCGTTGCAAAAAACCGCGCCATCTCCTCGGACAACTTGCTTTAGTTGATGTCTTGAACATGTCTTTAGTTGATGTCTTCACGATCTAGGCTATTGCTACACAAACATAATAAACCTCCTTCACACATTTTACAAGCTGTGAACATTTTTCAGATCGACTAAACATTCCAAAAACTCATATGAACCGTTCCGATTGGACATTGCAATGGAAAGCATTGCTTTGTGAATAACAATAGTTTTCAAAATAATGGAGTGCATCAAACAAAATTCTTGAATTGAACGAGGTATTATCACTCGAAATGGTGATGGAAAAAGCAAACAGAAATTGAATGTACTTCTGGAAATTCGTGACGAATGGGAGCAGTGCTGTTTCACTTCATGTAATAGGATAACATTGACATCGTTTCCTATCATTCGATCGAAAATATTTTGTACATATTTTTGGACATTATGTCAAGCAGCAAAACAGCAAAAATGAAGTGGATGAGACTTTTTTTCTGGCATTTGAGTTCCGTGTAGAAGTGCACTACAGAATCGACGGAAGCACCTGTATTATCGTATAGTCAAACAGCTCAACGATGCAACGAATGCTTGCATGAAATATAAGCACACTTTTAGTTCTCAACCAAACATAACTTTTGCGTTCGTCCGCAAAAATACGCAATAGAAAAATTAAAATGCCGAGCAGAAAAAGCAACATGCACCGAACAAAAAATTAATCGATTTTAACTTTATTCTATACACGTCAGCTGAAAAGGCTACAATGCCGCCGAATCGAATGGAAATGGTGACGTTCAACCTATATGTATGTAGGTTGCAAGGATACACTTGAAAAATGCTGGGCATTCAGCTTCTCAATACTGTGTATAAGGAGAAAAACTGGCTTGAAATGCCAAATAAAACATGCAAAATAATTTATATAGCGATTCATTTGCAATGGGGTGGCTATTGGTTTGTACAGGCATGACCTCGCTTTTTTGTATATCCTCACATTTATTCAATCAATTGCATTTCATCCCTCTCTTAATTTATATCCAATGCGCTCCATCATTTCTTCCGATCATTCAATCAGCTATCAATTTAATCAAACGAATCGATTCGTGCATGCAAATGGATATAGAATCAGAAAAAAGAACTCACTCACAAGCTCACGTCGAACAAATGCAAGTCAGCAAAACACGACACGTTCGTGAATGATCTCCCAATCCATCTTTTAATTGGAATACAATGGGAGAATTCGTCTCTTCATTGCAGCTTTTTGGCCAACTTACTACATCCGACAATTCCTGAATTTTCGAAGTACTGGTAAAGTGGCCTAATTTGGACCTAGTCTCTAATTACGATCTAACTATTGTAGTAAAATGAGCCTTATTGCACATATACTTTACCCTTATGTCAGTTTTTCGCAAACTATGCAACGGTATGCAGATTAAACAAACATTAGACAATTAGCGATTTTGGTTAGTTCATTTTGTGGAATACGCCTTGTTTTCCATATTGCGCTTTTTTCAGACTTTCGGTCGGCCTTTAAGCAGTACTTCTACTGCTGTATTCATACTACTATGTCACTAATAAATGACGTTCGCCAATTTCTCAAAATGTGTGGCTCCTCGAAAAACATTGAGATTGACACATGATGCTCTGATTGACATTGTGTGCATAACCATAGCTGCCAATCTGAACATTCCAAATTGTATCGTTCGCTTTTGGTTTGCTCGCTCGGTCAAATCAAATTTAGCTGTGTTGTTCCTTTTTATCGTCGATTTTGGACGTCATTGGTTTGCGCACGTTACAACAAGCTCAAATAATTTTACTATTATAATTAAGTTTAATTAGATCTTTTGAACAAAATGATGTTAATTGGTTTTCTTTGGTCTCTTGAAGCAAACTTGTACAACGGATAAGTTTAGCAATATGGCCGAACATCATCATCCAACAGCTACAGTTCAATTTGGACAGTTAGCAATTTTCAACTCGTAAAAGCCGATCCCAAACAAAATGGCCCGAAACTAAATTGAAAATGGTAATTTTAGATATGAATCGGTAAGAATAAATCTGAACTTCATACAAAATAAAACTGAAACAAAAATTAAACTTGGATAGATTTATTTTTCACTATTATTTTCATATTTATCTAACTGCAATGTTTTCATACTAAATTCCAAACTTGAACCCGGATTCATGTTGCACTTTTAGTTTGACTTCTTATATAAGGTGGGCCATATAAAATTTGCATTTTGACATTTAAATTTTATCATTTGATACATTTTGACATTTGAGATGTCATTCTCTAAATAAACAATTTTGTCAAAATGCAAACGTTAGATGTATGTTGCAGAAGTATGTAAACTCCATGACTTGCTGAAGATTTAATTTCCCATTATTTAATGTTCCAGTTTCATTGTGTATGAAGTTGGAAGATCAATTTTATTCTCACCGATTCATGCATGCGGATTTATAAAAATGAGATAATTCTTTTTGTGTAACATTAAACTGAAAGTTTATACTAAAATTTGATAAGTGCGTTATGTCAATGTGGGCCAGAATTTTGTTCGTGCATAGTGTGATCATAATAACTCGTTTGGGCACACAAGTGGCTGCTGACACTTAAAATGCTTATTGGTCATGATTGTTGTGTTGAAAACATTGAATGTTGTATATATTACATAATTGTAACATGAATGCCGACTTTACATCGACCCCATAATCAAAAATAATTCGGGCCAATATCAATACCAGCCCCAACCACCAACACCGACCACTGTCATCGAGAATGGCTGAATTGGCGGTCGAAACAACAGCATGCTTCGTGTTTGCATCATCTCCGATCATCAAACATTATCGTTTATCGCTTTCACCGAAAACTTTATGGCGCAAACAAAATATTGTCATTCAATCTAATTGAGCTGTTTTAAGTAGCATAACATAAATATTTATGTGTGTCCCATTGAATGAAGCTATGTCTTTGCATTTACATTTGTGAAATCGGCTTTTGTTCAAATAGAACGCTTACCAAACAGTCCGAAACTGTCTATGACAATTTAACCACGCGATGATATGCTTTGTGTTCAATAATATCAAAGCAAACCAAATATCCTCCTGCGTTTCGCTCATACTCCATCTCCAATCACCCACCATTCATAGGTTTCAAACTTTCGAGCAATACATGGAAAGATATTAAAAGCTTACTAAAAGCTGTTTATCCCCAGCCTCTCTGATTTCATTTGCAGCTCTGGTAGTGAGTGGCCTGTGTGACGTAAGTAACCGCTATTTGCATTAGCATATACCAAAAGTAGCCGCACGAATCGCAGATGGTCGTTCTTCTCTTTTGTTCGATGCTCTGTAAGCGAAATAAATACCAATTTTATGTGTGTGGGTGTGCGTGTGAAAGACGGTTCTGTTCACTTTTCACTTTGCATCGATTCACTGAGATACACAGATTATGACACCAAATCCAAAAATAACATGGTACGTGTTCGCAATATGAATAATAAGAATAACTAATGATTAGCATGAAAAACCAAAAATTGCGAATGTCCTATGCAATACGTGCGAATGGGCTAACATTTCATGCTTTTAAATGTGGTGGGGCCATTGAGTCAGTGTGTGCCTCGACGATGGCTCAACATATAATATAGTTGCACAAGAGAATCGGTGAGTGAACATATTCCAAAAACCTATGTGCACAAGCATCTGAACATCATATCGGACACAATGAATCTGACATTTACGGTGAATATGAGAACAAGTGCTGTTAGGTGTGTATTCTAGTGTGTACTGTATATTGTGGTCAGAGTAAATTAAAAAAAAATGGTTTTTCAATTTCCGTTCATGTCAATTGTATGCAACAAATATAAACTACACATGAGCACGAACCAAGTAGGCAGGTGATTCAGCAAGCGTGCCACTGGGCAATCGCGTTCATTCATATGAGGTATAATTTCAAAGGATACATCATTTTATTTACATTAATGAAATTGACAGCATTTTCAGGCGCATCCATTTTCGAGATATGAGAGATCATCAAGATATTGTAGCTCTCGCCCGGTAATTTGAAAGAACACAGGTAAAATTAAATGGAGATAAGAATATGACGCTCAAAGAATGGTATTTTTCATTTTTTTTATTCTCTTTTATCTCGTAATCAGCAGTTTGCTTGATATTCCGGACGAATTTTCGAGAGAATATTTTCAGATAGGGTGTTTTTCAAAATCATATCGAATATTTAAAACATTTCACTGAGAAAATATTATTTGATGTCTCTTATTCATTGAATAAATGACATTGAGTTTGAATTTAGATCAAATAAATAACAAAAACTTGATGAATATTATGCACTGAAAAATCAATAAAATCGATTCATCGAAATAAAGGAAGTCGAGAAAAACAGTAAAACATCTTTCGAAGCAATTTTGACTACTCTTCCGTCGTAATCACTTAGATGGCGATTGTATTTTATGTAAATTGAATTAGATTTAACTGGCTTTTGTTTGAGATAATATAAAAAGCGCCGCAAGCATTCAACAATTCAATCGTTCAACAGTCCAAATAATGAGTTAATCAACAGACAAGACAATGTCTGGACAACGTTGGTGAGTTTTGTATATATTGGTTCACAATGGATTCCGAAGGGATGAATAATTGCAATCGATTTTGTGAATAACAATCGAGAGAATATCATAAATGCAATTACATTACAGTGAACAAAAGACAGATGGAAAGATAACGATTGATGCAAATTTATGGTAAAAATCAAAATAAATTGTACCTTCCTTAGTCGACGTTGCAAGTATGCGTATGCTTGAGTAAGCAAATAATGCCGACATAAATGTACTTGTGTGTTTGGCCTTTGAAGTTGTACCAATGATGGAATAAATCTCATGTAATAGAAACAGATGCATACACATAAAGAGGTCGAAATATAGACGAAAGAGAGAGAGAGAGAGACAAAACATTCCGCTTAAATTACAAAAAAACTTACGCATTGAACGCTAGGCTCAGTATTATAGTACATATCATGACGTTTCTCAATGCGTACATTCGTTTTTAAGCCAATTTATTGCTATTACCAGCGACGGTTTTTATGGTGCGATTCACTTTCCACATATATTTGCGATTGCAGTGGTTTGTAAAAAGCATCTTATCCTTCAATGGCTGAATCAAGGGGACAAGTGTGTGTCTTAGTGTGATCTCCATGAATCGGTTGGAGCCGAAAGATCGATAGAGGAAAAAAGGTTAATAGAATCAAATCAAACATTCCGCAAATTGCCGCCATTCGATAGTTTATTGTGGACATCAACGGAAATGTCCAAAATCATTCGAAATGATCAACAATGCTCGTTTCAACACCGACAAATCCTCATTTCAATGGCATTCACACTCAACCATTTCGATTACATTTCAAAAACATTATTTCTTGAACATCTCATTGAATTCCAAGTATTCACATTGATGGTTGACAAATATTCCATTTTTTTGTGAAAAAATGTGAACAAAACATAATCAAAATACACACCAAACGAAAGTAATAATGGGAATTAGGAGCAACCTCACTTACCTATAACGTTCAATGTGTACGATAAAGACATTTTTGGTTCACTGTTGATTTGGCATTCGTACACCCCGGCATCACGCAATTGTGGATATTTTATTTGAAGCGTCCATAACGTTGAATTTTGTGGTCGCTGGACCTGCAATTTACACATACATAAAAGATGAAAAGAACTCCCTCTTCTGCCTTCTATTTATTTATCACAATGCAAGTAATGAGATTATACAGAATACATATTTAATTACTGAATGAAAAAGTAGGATTCTTTTGAAAGAAGCAAATCATTTCAAAATGATATGGTTGAATGAGTGCTATAACAAAAAAAGGGACTTAATAAAATGATAAATGGACAGCGCCGTTCATAAAGTAATAGAATGTTCGAATCGTTTGATATCGGCAAAAAATTCAACAGGCAAATACTGTTATTTCCATTATTTGAATAAATACACTGTCACAATTCGTTGAATTTTTTATGTTTGGTATTACCGGTAAAATATGGAATTCCGCGAAATTGTTTCAATTTATTGGAATACCTTGACAATACATGCACACCACGTAAATGTGACAGTGCATGAATAAAAACAAATGTCAAACGTACAAATAAAATAAAACATTGCATTGTCCTACTTGTCATGAGAATTTCATCGAAATAAATGAAATAATAATACATTTGAAATCATTCCATGGATTTTAAGAAAAAGAAACAAAAAATTCCATGTGTTTTCAATTCAAGAAATATTTCATTTTGTTAAATGATATGCTTTGTATACTGTTATGGTATTCCGGTAAAATGGAAACAAATCACGGTTTTTCGTAATTCCACATTTTACCGGTAATTACATGTAACCATGAAAATGTGTTCATAAAACTCCAAAAGAAATTGACAGTGTATAAAGTGTGAATGATATTGAAAAAAAATTAGGAGATAAAGAGAATTCATGCAATTATAAATTGAAAGACGGATCGAATAATTTGTTTGCTGGAAATTAATTTGGATTTGCAGGCACTAGATTTTTATCTGAAATTTCGAAATGAATGCGAAAAGAAGCATCAATGCTAATGGTTTCCATAAAGATTTAATTTTCGATTGGAATGCCTCATTGTGTATGCTAGTGTTTATGATTACCAGAAACCGTTGATCAGATGTATAGACAGCTATGCCAGCGCTTAAAATGTGCAAATCGCGCTTCCGTATCCAAGAGACCTGTGCAAATTGAAACAAATAATAAAGATACGAGAGAAGAAAAAAAATATCTATATCAATATCATTTTGATTTTTATGTATGTTCTATATGAATGCGTCGCATTTTGCAACGATAAATGGAAACATTAACTTCATTCAAATCAAAGATAAACGGTTGTCTTATTTCTTCTTCCTCGCATCGTCTCATTCCATTTGATGTCTACGGCGATGTTCCGCCTGAACAAAAAAGTGCGTCTTCTTCTCACAATGCCTAATCAAAGCAATGCTCCGCAAAATGATATTTATTTATGTATAATGCGTAATGGTCTTATCAGTTCCAAGGATAATTAGGACGATTCAACACATTCCGAGATGAAACAAAACTTAATTAGTTTGCACAAGGATGAATTTGCGTGTACCAAGTATTGATGTGTCATTTAATGAGCTTTTTTTGCCACCGTTGTGAATTAATTATGAATATTCGAATTCATTATTAATGTTTTGTGTGAGAAATGCTACACGTGCAAACCGAAAATCCGATATAAACTTTCTTTGAGCAAGTTCACATCGAACTTTTTCATGGACATCTTTTTCGTGGTACTCAATCTCAATGCTTAGCTGACATTTGATTTCGCCAAAGTGGTGCATTTTCGAGAGTTTGTGTGCTAAAATATTCAAAATTGCACCACCAATTATCAAAAATGCATTACTTTTTGTTGTGAAATCGAATTTCTACGCATTGAGGCTAAAGAACTTCACCAAGGTTTTCAGAAAATATGTGCGATTTTAAACGGCCCAAGTGAACAATGTTCAAGATCCACACCACTGAATGTTAGTAATTCTGAAATATTGGACCCGAATATGATATTAGTACAGCTTCAAAAGCATGAACTCATATGTGAACAAAACAGCAATGATGTGAACAAATAATCAATAAAATGTACCTTTGGAAGCAAAGTGCTTACACTTCATATGTTTCAAGGTTCCATTTAGGATTCATTAAATTTCTATTAGGTTTATGGAAATTATGAACGAAAAGCGTTTTTTTTTTTTAAATAAAAGAAGCCAATAAATCGGATATTCTGTACCTTTTATCGTATCAACCAGGGACGTTCAGTCCTTAAGCTATCATCAAATTATCGAAATAATTTTGTCGAAACTCAGCAACGCGAAGCAATAAATGCGATCGAGACATTCATAAAAGTGCACACATCAAAATCCCATTGAAATGAAATGGCCTTACATAATGGATTTCTACTTCCATGTTATTATACGACGCATTGAGGAATACATGCTCTATTTTGTCGCACAGTTAGCGTGCGTGTGCTCTTCTCATCATGTACGCTTAAACGTTGTGATAAATTTACAATGTAACAATTTGAATGAGCCATCATCACCATCGAATGTTGAATTTGACGCCATTTTCAATGTAAACAATCGCATTTGTCTGATGTTTGTGTGAAAAATCGCGTAAATAATTCGCATGTGCGTCTGTATTTATAATATTTTCCATTATTTTGACCCCCATTTTTTACCGTTCATCCGTGATATGTGGACGACAAAAGAGGCTGTGCAAGTGACTGTTAAGGGCTTCATAAAATGCACATATTTAAAATTACTTGCGATTTTATGTGTCTCTCATCGCATGCATAGTTTATTTCATTTAGATGGATCATAAAAATGCTAAATTGATATTTATATTGAGTTTTTTTTTTGTCAGTGTCGTGAGTTTCACTAGGTTTTGTTTTTACTTCATATGCGCTTTTTTTTCCAAATAATTCTCGATCAAAGAATGCTTCTGTGAATTTCTGCTGTTATTTTTTGTTCCTTGTTGGTGTTTGAGAATGTGCAAGGTATTCTTATTCTATTCCTATGGAATTCGTTAGCTTTCAAACCTTAGAATGTTTCACTAGGTTGCTTCACTTATTTAAACCTAATGCAAAACTGATCTTTCGTCGCGTTATATATTTTATTCAACTCGAGATCAAAACTATTCAATCTATTCAATTCAACTCGAAAAGCGGCTCATTCGTCCAATATGCTCGAAACAGACGTTTTTCTTTTTTTTTCAAACGAACTTATTTTATCCCTTTATCGAAAGCAAACGAGCAAAAAAATATAATAGCGCACAAATAAATTTGTTGTTGATATTGCTGATTTTATATTTTATTTTTTTGTATCGTCCGCGTCAGTAGAAAATTGCAAGTTTTGTGAAGCTTTCTGTAACTTTTGATTAGGATTTTCTAATATTAACGTCGGTTGCAATCTAGAGAGAACCGAGATCAAATTAGCAATTTTCTATTGAAACTTCGAGCTTGCTTTTGATTCCACAGCCTGGCATCATCTTCTATCTTTACATATAAATATATGTAAATAGACTATCAAGAATAGAACACTAACGCTAGTGTTTTTTAAATTTCTGCCACACGTTTCGAACTAGTCCTGTATTGCTAGTTGAGAGAAACGCTACAAACGTAAAAGGCGCTCGCATAGCGTGTAAACGTCAAACCATCATGATTCCTACCTTTGTTTGATTTTATATGAAAAATTACCGTTGCGCTTCGTTTTTTTTTTTTGAAAACACTACCGCGAATTGCATTCATTTCATATTCACATCTACTTTGCCGAACAACAACAACAAAAGCAATCTCCGAAAACAAAAATCTCCGAAAAATGAGCATGATTTTTTCGCCTCTTGTTGAAATAAATATGCTAAACATCTTTTTCGTCGGTGTGAAATTTCAAACGCTACTCTCGCGGAACCACGCTGGAGAAGGAAAGAAAGAAAAAAGTTCGGTAAGACGAGTATCAGTTTTGAACACAATTGGAGTTTCTGTGTCAATGTTTGAGGGATTTTCGAAATTGCAAATCAAAAAAGCACGAGTTGATCGAATGCATTCAAGTTGTTACATACGAACAATATTGATGGGACCCATGTTTTCAGTCGAGCTTTCTGAAGCGCTTAGATAAATAAGCATTTTGAATTTTAGAAAGAAATGAAAGTCAATGTTGAGAAAAACAAATAGACACAAAATCGAAAGAAAAAAGAATTGAGATAGCAGTGTGAAAAGATGCTGACTAAAAATCGAGACGGATTTGAGAACTCTCTGTACGATGGTGTACTGTGCCGAGATGAGGGACACTGACACAAGGTTTGAAAAAGAAAAAATGAATTGCATAAGCTGATAATCTTTATCCCTTTAGATGCTCTGTTTGTGTATAGTCGAAAAAAGAAGCATCACGAACACCTCCGTCTAGCGTCAAGCGACAAAAAGACTTTAGTTTCTGTAACTGCCTTGTTTATTGCGTAAGTACACTTTTTCAATAATATCGCTGTTCGATTGACGGTACGTTAGTAGCGTTTGCTTCGGCTTCACCTTTTTTTTCGGTTGATTTTTTCATTCTCTCCTCTTCATTCACTTTAAATTTTTCGTCTTACAATTTTTTGCTGTCTCTCTTTCATTTCGTCTTTTTTCTCAATTGCTCTGCTCTTCGCTCCTTCTTTTTGATGATGGTTGACGCAAAATGTGCTTTGCGAATGTTTGAGATCGCCTTTTTTTGTGCACACTGCACACGACATTCCTTTTCAACTATCCTTTTCGCTCGAACAATATTCGTTGGCAAGGATTTAAAGTGTAAGCGCCAACTGCATAATTTGCCAAGTATCATCGTAGAACACAGTTCAGCTTAGACAACGGCCCATCTACGAAAACGAAATGACGATGGGAAGAAAATATGAAATGCCAAGAAGAGAAGGCGGTTGAAAATGTGAGGATTGCATTCAGCTAGCTTGAAAAAGGACACACAAAGAAAGCGAAAAAAGAATCGAACGAAAATCAAGAGACATTTTCATGCTTGTTCTTCAAGCTTTAAGTGTTAGCCTCTATACTTTTCAAGCACATTGTCGTCGAATTTATATGTTAATATTTTCAACAGATGATGCGACACATTGAATGTGACGCTTTTTGGCTATTATCACATTTTCGCTGCCATTCACTTCTAATTTTCTTATCGGTTAAATGTTTTGCCGTCGTCGTTGCCGTTAGTTGCTGCTTCCAAACTGTTGTTGCTCGCTTTTTGTTTTGCCGATAGGATTGCATGTGGAGCTCCTGGCTTGGTTTTTCCTTGTCATTCCTTGGTTTATTGATGAGATCGTTCAATATGAATGCTTGCAAATGTCTTATCTTCTCTCTCCACTAATTCTCTTGTTCTTTCTCTCTTTCTCTCTTTCTCTCTTTCTCTCTCTATCTCCGGCTCAGTTTTTGCATATATTGCACGGCTGATGGTGAAAGATCATTATTTCTATACCAAATTCTTTAGAAAATCAATGTTATTTGTGCAAAAGCCACCACATTTGCAATATAATACGCTTTAGTTGAAAAACACGTTCTCAGATCAACTAACACACTGAATGATATTCTGTGAATTTATTCGCATTTATGGTCGCCAATTTAGCATCGAAACTTTTTGAATAAACAAAGCTGTCGCCAATCTCAGTCTCGTTTGGCGGGCGAAATCGAATGAAATTAGCAACGCACTTGAGTTTCAAGACGAGTTTTCAGTAGTTAGAAGAGGCATTCAATTTCGTCACCACACGTTCTATTTCTTCAATTGTGGTTTTTTTGCGATTCATTCCGTCCTTTTTGCATATTGCCAACATATCAGAATTTCTCTGGGACTTGAAAGTGTGTTGTTATGTGTTGATCGTATTCACCTATAAATCCGACTTTTTGGTTTAATTTCACCACCGTTGAATGTGACTGACTTTGTATGCTTCATTTCAAGGGTAGGAATCATGATTGTTTGACGTTTGCCCGCTATGCGAGCGCCTTTTACGTTTGTAGCGTTTCTCTCAACTAGCAATACAGGACTAGTTCGAAACGTGTGGCAGAAATTTAAAAAACACTAGCGTTAGTGTTCTATTCTTGATAGTCTATTTACATATATTTATATGTAAAGATAGAAGATGATGCCAGGCTATGCTTCATTTCTCACGCATAACGTACGTTAGGACGATTTGTTGGGTTGATGGGTGTCAATATGGGATATAAACAAGCTCCTTCGCACTGAAGGTTGAATGAAGGTAGTTTTTCTATAAAATTTTATCACATATTTCGACTTTTTATGGGCCCGTATCTGGGGCATAATGTGAAATAATGAGTTGAGTCTCCTTTTTTTCTCTTTACTCGTTTCGCTCACTTGGTCGCGATGATGACAATATGCATATTCCATTTCACGTTTGTGTGAGTGTGCGTATGTGTATGCAGCTCGTATCATCATGTGCCATCGATTTTCAATTAGATCAGATATTGTTTAAAATAAATGACTCTTTCGCGCATTCATCCAATAATATTATTGTATACGATAGAAGTTCCAATGCATTGTCAATGCCGTCGTCATTGTTGCGAACATGCGATGATTTCGTTTTATACTTTCATCTATTTATCGTTTATATTTATATGTGCATGTTTGCGGGTGTACGTGTATATATACACTGCCGTCCAAAAGTTCGGAATCACCTCTGAAAATTTAGTTTTTTTCATGTTTATTGCCACATTTTTGTGCAAAATGTTCATCTAAATGCACATAAATGGTTTCAAAACCATTGATTTTATGTTAAATTTACAAATCATGAATAAAAAAACTAAATTTTCAGAGGTGATTCTCCAAACTTTTGCACGGCAGTGTATGTGTGTGAATGGCGATGGTGGCAATTTTCTTCCCTGAAAATGCATTTTTTTGCTTGTGAGCGGTAATTTCCTCGTTTCGCTTTAGTTTTTACGTTCTGCACGTTGGCTACAGCATTCGCGCTTGCAAAACGAATCGAAATCATATAAAAACCATTTGATTGCGTTCGAGATATTTATGAACGTGTACATGTCATATATGCGCATATTTGATGGAATCACTTTTGGAAATATGCGGTCACACTCAATGCAATTGACAGGCATTTAAATTGGTACTATGCATCTGCTCACCAACGCAAATATAAAATCAATATCATCTTTTTTTTAAATTCCCGACATGGCCTCGAATGAAAAATATTTTTCTACAAGTGAGTAAGATGAATATGCAAGGATTTTTCTAGCCGAATCGGAAAAATAACAACACAAATTTTTTGCTGGGTTTTCAATGAAGCGAACAAAATGAATTGCCATCCATACCAAAATAAATCCACTCCCATAAAAATGAAACAAAGGCCGGGTAAATGTTTACTTTGTGCGTGTTTCGCATCGAAATTCGTCTCACTACACCAAACTATGTCAACAGTACAGTAAGCAGCTCCAACTCATTCTTTAATTATCGTAACAAAAGCAATAGATGGATCTTATTACTTTCCATCTGAACGAATTTGTTCGAGCCGAATTAGTTTTTTTTTTTTTTCATTGTTGTTTCCCTTCGAACCGTTTGACCTCAGATCCAACTCTTTGGAGCTTATTATTACCATCATAATTCGAAAAAGATTTTCGATTTTATCGAGCACTTTTTCTGTTCATCCAATTCATTTGATTTAATTTGATCGTGAATTCCTGATACGGAAGCCTTATCATGAGCTGGCCAACGCAGTTCTATGCACTGCCATTTATTTCAACGGTAAATTCTAAATCTTTTCTATCATGCATCCATTAGCTTTGACATAAATTGCGGTGGCTTATAATCCAGCTAGTTTTTTTGCTGGATTAACATTTTCCCAGTGTTCCATTCATCTAAAGCAATAACGGGAATCATATCTACGTGATCGATTTGATGGAATTGATTTTTGTATACATCAAATTGAAGTGTGATGACTTTCTCATTACATAAGTTCTGAATGACGGTGACACCGTATTCATAAACAAGGCACTTGCGCTACAAGTGAATCTTCAGACGAGAGGGATAATGTGGCAACGAGACACTCAAAGCCAAGCTTCAACAATAGTTGTACAATGAATAAATATGTATAAAAAATCAGGCAGAACAAAGAAATATGCCATTGAACAAGTGATTCCAAGAATTTTTTTTTTGAAAGCGCGTGAAATGAATGGGATAAGCTGATCCGTGTGTGTTTGTGTGTCACCGTCGCATCCTGGAATTTGCATTCACATTTGTTTGTATTTTCAAGAACAAAAAAACTGGGCAAAACCATCACACGGAATGTATGAGATAGGCAATCAGGCATATAAAACGAATTCAAAAATCAACACAGATACAATTTCATATTATAATCCAATGGTTTGATGCATGGTGTGAGCGGCTTTTCAGTTGGTAGCACTGCTACTGATCTACATTGAATTCGATTTGCAAAAATGTCTTGGGAAAAAAGAAGAAGAAGAAGAAGTGATGTGCACAACAATCGCTACCGTCCGGACACCGTTTTATCATTTCAAAAAAACAAGACTTAGCATGCATATTTATAGTTTCTTTTGTCGGTGTGTTTTTTTCCATGTTATTTCAGTTGTCAGGATTATGTCGCGCGCTGTAGCATAAACGGACCCTCACCGAATCGAATGAATTGAGAAAAAATGGCATGAGGAGTAAGTAGCTAAACACTATGCTCAATGCCTCGTGCCTCCGTATAGATGATGGGAAAATATGTGTCACATTTTGAGCCAGGTTGTCTTGATGTGAGCACACGCTTGCAAAATCATAATAAAGATGAAAGCGACCTGAGCCAATGGTGAGCTTTATCAAGGCATCAAGATTGTGAGATGTGATTGTGCACATGCAGAGGGTGCTATAATAATACAAAATGAGTATAATAAGTGCGTTTAAGTTTTAGTTTCGGTTTTATTAGCTTGATTGTTGCAGTTTGTATTTTCTAAACCGGAGCTAATCGTAATAGACGCTGCGAGATGCTGCTGATATTTTATATACATTACAGAATGTATGATACCTGTCTGTCAGCGTGCGCACGTTAAATCCAACAAAACCGAATAGTGAGCAAGTGTGCGGGCGAAACGAAGGAAGAGAAAAAGAAACATAGAGCACATATTTTAAATATTATAGAATATTTTCATTTCAGTTTTGCTTAGATTTAACTTTTGTGCCATCGCACCAATGTGGCAACACATTCGACATTTTAATATCGAATTTCAAAGTTTCTCCAGGTTTTCGCTCTCCCTCTCTCTCTTTGTCTCTCTCTCTCTCTCTCTCTCTCTCTCTCTCTCTTTCTTTTTTTATTTCGAACGGTGTGTCGATTATATGATGTTTGTTCGCATAATTTGAGCACGCAACTTTCTCAAATGAGAATATTTAACAAGGTAGCGAGAGATGCGAAGAAAAAAATCAAAGAGCGAAAGAGAAAGTTTCAAGCAGCTTTTGCTTTATTCGCATGCTGACTTTTGTTATCATTGAGTTGAATAAAAAAGTGGCATTTGTGCACATTCCAGAAGTGAGAAAGAACAGTTGTGGTTGCATCTCACTGAAGCTAGCGCGTGCACGAGAAGAACTTGTATATATTTATAAAAGCATAATAAGGTTTTAGAGTTGAACTGATTTGAATGCTGTAATAAAACATACACATACAAAATTGGATGGATGGATGGGAAAAAGCAGCAATAATAATTATGATAATGCAATCAAATATGAAAGTGTCCATGGCCACACGCAAACACCATGTTTGGTTCGTGGAATCTGCATAAATTTCGGTTCCAACACGTTGCGCTTGGTAAATCTCATGAAAGCGGCTTCCTTTCAATCAATACACATTCCTAACAACAGCAGCTACACCAAACAATTACCGTCGGGGACAAAGTAAAAACTTCCATCACTTTTAATTCGAGATTAATTAATGCGACAGCTGACGAGTGAAATGAAAATGATTGGCTTCGAAAGTTCGATGTTGAATAGCTTCTCTCCCGGCTTTTTCGCATTTTGAAAATTCAAATCGTACTGAGGGTTGTGGGTAATCATTTGGAAAACGCGGTTCACTCAACTTCATACTGAAGCGAGCATGTGAGTGAATGAGATGGTGAATGGATGTTCGGCGTTTTGGTGTTCAGCGGTGCCTGAACATATACATAAGCATTACGGGCTTGAAAAGCTCTCTTGATCGCTAGCCCAATTCCAATCACTTAAATTGCTTCTCACGATTCCGGATAATTATATCCAAGGGGCAGATTATTTCTGAAAGACTGAAAATGACGAAGAAGGATTGAGTCAAAAACGGATTAACAAACGCCAAAATGACGTTCCTAAAATATATTGTCAAAATTGAGAAACATCAATCTGTACATCAAATCAAAAGTTCACTGTACAACAGAATATCTTTCAGTCTTCTCGGTACATTTTCATGTATTCCATTATGGAAAAAGCAAACGTAATGAAAAATACCGAAATTAGATTGACTTTTTCCGAAATGTAATAAATATGGAAAATACCAAACCAACATCGACATTTAAACGCTGAAAATGAGAATTTTGTACTTCGTACGTGGGGATCGGACTAATATTGTTTGTAGAAAGAGAGAGAGAGAGTGTGATTCGTAAGCTGTTTATTTAATTCGTATAAGTATTCCCCATTAAACAGCAATTCATGCTTCGCTTCCTCATCAAAACAGTAAATGCCGTGAAATATTTGTTGTGGTAGAATCTCTATCACTTCTTCTTCGTTCGAATGTACACATCTACACGTAGCCAGTCTGATGATTACTGTTGTTATTAGCATCACAATGGCTAAGCAACACCAATGTATCTGGGGCTGTGTCCGTATTTGTGTCCAATTGTGTTCGTAAATAAACGCAAACGAGACTAAAAAAGGGAACGTAAAGGTATTTGGGGCCAGTAAGTACGTCAAATGTATAAATCAATTTGATGTGGATGCAAAAGCGTAAGTAAATGTGCACTTCATTCAGTTTAGTGGTGTCGTGCGTTTCGATGTCTGCCACCTTTGTATATATATGCGATGTGATGCACAGGATCAATGGATCACTTGTTATGTTAATGACGTATCAATTTGTTTGATGGAATCAAATCCTCTTTTTAATCCATCTACTCCATTGCGGAGCCAACGTGTCACAGTGGATCCCACGAGACTTTCAACATTTGCTATGTGCCGCAGAACGTTCACTCCAGCTCAATCACTGTTTGGTTTTATTCAATTATCGCCACGAAACACGGACCAACGGTTAAAAAAAAAAAAAAAACTCTATTTATTTTACTTAATACACACAGATCAACATCGCCCAGATCCGAGCACCGTAAATTACAAGCGCTGCTGCTGTGCTGCTGTGCGGCTGTGGCAGTACGAAAACCAATGACCTATGCAAATAACATGTCAGAATTTTAATTATTATTAGACAATTTAATAAAGTCGATTTTGTTTTGTGAAAAACATACAAAAATGGTCTTTAAGAATCGTGTGCGGGCGCCATCAAATTTAGTGTGTTACGGCACACCATTATATGCGCATTTGTTTTGAAAACACTAATTTTGTATTGAATTCCCGGACTTTTTATTGACAATCTTGGATATCAACACGTTTTCTTCTGCACGTGTCTAATACATTGAATATAATGAATATTCATATAAAAAGTTGCGTGATTAATTTGAATTCAGAAGTGAGCCTCATCGCATTACTTTCTAATGGGTTCGATCTCATTTTGTGAAAATGGATGGTGGTTCAATGAATGCGATCCATTGTAATGAGAAAACTCGTTCCGGCGGATGACGAACATATCATGGCCACGAAAGTTTATCGATTTTATTGTGACTTGATGCAAAGTTTTTTATACAATTGCCGGTGCAAAGTTTACACATCTATTTATACAAAGCCGCAAAAATGACGCGTTGGCTTGTGAATTCACGTAAGAGATAAATGCACACTTTCGATCTGTCTGCGATTCATGACGATCGTCATCGAACAAGAAAAGGCACACAAATCATTAAACTCTATCCGTGTTCCAAATCAGTTGCGGCATTTTTAGCCGCAATAAATTGCAATGAATCTATTGGATCATCAAATTAAATCAATTAAATGTCCAATCAACATTTGTTCCATAATTTCAGCGCATTTATTCATTTGCTGTTCCGAATTGTCGAATAAAATTGAATTTATTTCCATAAAATGTTCACGTAAATTCGCTGAAAAGAATTTTGGTATCATCAATTGTGGCATCAGTTAATACGGATGAATACACTCACAGAAAATCTAGTACTTCATTATACGAAATATCCGATGGTGCAGTGGAGTACCTGCCATACAGTTAAAGTTATAAGATTTTTCGGGTAAATACGAACGTCATATACTGGCATTTTATATTTGAGATTTCTGAGCATAGCATACATGTAGATGGTTTCAAACAATGGATTTTGAGTGTTGATTAAATTAAATTCACCAGTGTGTATGGTGAACCCAAAAGGATCCGTCAATTTAATGGTTTGTCTCAGTTGGCCTTGAATTTTTTCTAGCCTAAGATTTGATGTGTATGGCAAAGTGATTTTTCTTTGAATAATCAATAACAAAATATATTAAAAAATCATAATTACTTGCAAGAAGGAATTCATCCAAAGAGAGATTTTGAATTAAAATGTGTTCTTGTTTTTCAGTGTACCGCGTAAGAATCACAAAATCAAGTTTGTTAAACATGTTGATGCAAAATGCTCAAAACGATGCGTAATTCAATCGATTTTGCGCTGTCACTTTTATAATACTTACACATTGACAAGTGCTATGATTCGAATGTCATTGTTTAACCAAAAAATCATATAATTTTAACTGTGTAGCAGGTACTCCAACGAACTATATGACATTCCGTATAATGAATTACTAGATTTTCTTAGAGTGTAGAGGTAACGGGCGGAATGATGAGTGCGGATTGACTAAGCACCAGGCCGATGGTAAAACAAGCCAATGGAAAATGTGCAAACGCGCTTATTTCATTTGCCTTTCTTTCTTACATAAAAACCAATTTTTGTCATAAATTTGGAAGCCAAATTTGTTTCGAATTCTCCTTCTATCTCTGGCCCCATAACACACGCGTTGCCATCAATCTGGTTAGATCTCATGGTAAAATCGAGTCAATTCAATTCAGTTGACGACACATTCGAAACATGCAAAAGCTCACTACATGAAAATAACCGACATTAAAGGAAATACACAATAAACGATGAAATCGTCTATTGTCGCCATTATTCTTGTTGCCGTTATTTATTCGAGTGGCTATGACACTGGGAATAACATGTTAGCAAATGAAGCATAAACTCAAACAACGCTCACCCATCCGTATCCATCGATAATTTTTGGTGTCAAATGAAATGCCGGAATTTGGCGAAGTGTGTACACGCACCATTTCTGGCATCGCTCGGAGGCTCGTCAACCGAAATAAAGGTCCATTAATGGATATTCTCAAATTGATGATGGAAAAAAGCAAATGAATTTTCAAATACATCCAAAAATCATCAGTGAATTAGCGCCTATATCAATATTTTTTATGAATATCTGATGTGGGACATTTTCCCGCTCGTTCTCGCAACCATTTGATTGCAATGTTCTTTTTCACGAATGAAATTGCGAGTGGAAAAAACACATCAAGCTTCCTGAAGAAGCTGTTCATGTCTTTTCGCTGGATAATTTATCAAGTTGATTTGATAATAATTGTGTGGTGCAAGTCGAAAGCTTTAATCAGTAATGATGGAATACACATGTAGATAACGTGTGAGCTATGTGAACCTAACTAGAGTGGTCGAAATGAATATGATGTTGATGTAGTGTCGATTGTGGCGGTGTCGTCAATGAGGTCTCACAAATGTGATTACATTAATTTTGAGCAGCAGCATAACAAATTTGCGGTATCTTTAGGTTGCAAATTGCTTAGTATATTGGTGGACGTGTTGAATGTTCCGGGTACGGAATAAAGTGAGCCGTAAATCTTTTAAATTTTGCATTTTGGTTGGATACGAAATTCTATTAAACACTCCACAACCGCCCTATATTTGGTGGGCTTGAATTTGATGTGCACTCATTTCCATCGCTGTACGATGTGCTAAACACTTTAGCCGTTTTGCAACGGCACATGTCGATGTTATATGGAATGGATGCGAGGGAAAGAGAGAGGGGGATAAATGAGAAAAAAAGAAAGTTTCGCTGGGGAAGGGCGCATTGAAAATAAAATGATTGCTTATATTTTGCTTGAAAATTGGGAAATTAGAAAAATCAATGGAATCTTCGGAGGTGTGAATAAAATTGAACAGTGTGTGTGTGTATGGATGTTATTTGCAAGGGAAATTTCAATCGACGGTTTTCCTATCATGTGAATTAGTACACACACATATTGCCGATTGGTAAAAATTGTGTGTCTATCTGCCAATCGACATTAATTCCGTACAAATGTGTTCGCATGAGGGAACTTTTTTTCTTTCTTTTGAGTTATTTCATTTTGAACTTGGTTTGAACCAATCGATCGCTCCCTCTCGAATACACACAAATACACAAGTGTAGCAATTACGATGAATTATGCTTTGAAACTTCAAGTATTTGTGCAACAACAGGAACAATATCGGCAAAATTTTACCTATTCTCAAAATGCTTTGCGTAGTTCGTAAAATTTACGAATATCTTGCGATGGTGATTTCCGTATTCCTCTTTGTTTCTCTGAATTCTCGTGTCATTGTTGGAAAATAACCAGTTGGGGAAACAGGTAAGACACACGAGAAAAAACAAGTCGATTTTTCAATTTGCCAAGCGATGGGAAAACATCCACAAAAACTCCAAGACCAACACCAAGCGGATAGAAAAGATTGCTCAAACATTGCGTAATACATATCTTCGTCATTGTTTAAAAAAAAAGTTTATTCAGAAGTTTTTTATGCTACTCCAGCTGCTCTCCGGTGTGTTGTTGTTTCATATATTTTGTTTGACAAAAACGTCCATATAATTATTTTCAATGCAATTTTGCTATTGGTTTCAACATTTTAATTTCGGTTATTTTGAGGTTAAAAGCTTTACGAACTGAAAATAATGCCATGAAACGGAAAAACTGACCATAATTGTATCCAAGATTAGATGCCCTGAATCTACAATCCCAGAACAATCAATAATCCTTTACTTATGAAGTTATTCAGCTCAACTGTGTCTTGAGTGTGAAAGGGACGAAAAGTGTGCGAAGAATGGGAAGAAAGTGGGAAAAGGAGAGATAATGAGATAGAAAGAGCGACAGAGACTGGTTTTCAGGCGATGGATTTCAGCTAAAAGGAAGGAAGTTAGCCTGAAGAAAGAATCAATAAATTTGAATGGCTTCAGCATAATTTTGTTAGGAATAAAGAGAATTCAGTGCTTTTATTCTCCACCTGAAAATTCGATGCGATATAAAGAGGATCTATTGTATTTCTGTTTCGAGAATTAAATATTATTGAGGCCGAATGAAGAGAAAAAGGGAAATCATGTTAAAATGGCGAAAATTGATTGAATTGAGAAAGCGTGTGCACCCCAAATTTGCACGGTGTTTGGGGAAATCCGGCACAACACTAGCGCGAAATATGCAAAGTCAGGGTTATAACTGATTCTATCTCGCCGGCTCTCAACTTGAGACAGTGAATCAGATATTATAAATTTTCAACAATAACAATTAGACGAAGAATAGCAATTGCGAACGTACGTGTACCATTTGGAATGTATGGCGAAAACTTTGTTGGATACAGATCGAAACAACGAACAATAATTTCTTGTGTCAGGCTACAATGAGAATGTGTTATTGAGGTATTTAGGAGCAATTTAGCAATTATTTTGTAGGAACTTCCCGATTTTGGGAAAGAATGGGCTAAGCTAGTGCGTGAGAGAGAGAGAGAGAGAGAGAGAGAGAGAAAGCGAATGAAAAGGGGAAGCAATATCTCAAGTAATGTGCAAAACTACGACACTACAAAATCTTTTGCCAGTTGCCAGCCCAGCCACAAATTATTCGGGAAAAAATGTGTTTACCGCACACTTTCGCTCGCTTCATCATTATTATAACTTTATAACCGAACTAAATTGCTGTAACTTCGGCAATGTGAATGTAAAACGATGTCTATTAAATTTGCACACGGAAAAAATGCTCATTCTCATGCATATTAAACTGCTACACGCAGGTATACGAGAAGCACTGAATGTTGGAATTTTATGTATGCGAAATGAAAATGAGAGAATTGGTGTATTGAGTGTGTTCCACATATTCCAAATACAGACACCGCACATTATATAACCGACTAATGCGCGCCAACCAAAGAAAGAGAGAGAGAGAGAGAGAGAGAGAGAGAGAAAAATGAAGCTAACGCCATAAATAGTTTAGTAGTGGTAGCGGTAGTGTTAAAATACTATTTGCCGCATGCACCAACTTGAAATCTCATTCGTTCGCACATAAATTTCAGGGCATTTTCAAACTTTTCTCAGCCATTTCATACACAAATTCGCATTAAATTGTGCCTTCATTGCTTTCCAGTAATTATATGGGTTACGTAAACGGCCGATCCATTTTGAATTCCACCCCCACGCATTTTGACCATAGATCAAAATATATTCAATGACATTCTTTGTCATTCGAAAATTGGTTGTTACAAAAAATGACAGTCACTTGTTTGGCCCTTTCCGTCAAAGATTTGCTCGAAAACGTTTGATGTTTGATGTTATTCTAAATATGTATATGCAAAAATGTTGTTGTATCACGATTTGATAATTTTCTAAACATTTTCAAGAAAAAAATAGCACTAGCAAAAACCATTATTCTCTATTAAATTTTTTTTGGTTGTAGTTTAGGCTCGAGAGCTTTTGAAGTGCAATATTGAATATTATATTGTGTCATTTAACAATGCACACTGCTCGATTTTAGGCTATAGCAAAAAACAGGTCATATTTTTGAGAGTCAGTGTATCGAGAGTGAATTGTAGCTGTCCGGTCATATTTTCTTAGGTGCAGTTGCTGTTGCAATTGCAATGAGAATGAACACACTTATTCGTAATAACGATGGGAAATGCTATGATGACGGGCGTAGATTATATTAAGTGATTTTCGAGATTTTAAAGTTTGCACTAATGCAAATTTGTGTGTGTCAAAAATAGGAATGCGGTATCGTTAAAACGAATAATTCAACTTTTCAAGTGGACATTCATGTGATACTCTTTGATAGTTCGAAGTTGTAAAGTAATGTTGGGCAAACATTTTTAGTCATTGAATCCAATTTTGACTATAAAACTTCCTACTTCCGGCATCAATTTTGGATTCTCTCTCAATGACATGAAAAACTTGTTTTTCATTCAGAAAAGAGCGGTGGAAAAGAGAGAAGAAATAAAATTAAAGCTGAAGCTTTTCGGTAAGAATTCGTTTGCCAGCGAAATTGAAGAGTGCTAAAATCGGACGAATTACATCTCAATAGCTAATGCAATCAACAAAATCAAATCGAGTTAAGTCAAATAATGGCGATTGTCTGCCAATTACACAATTTGCATTTACATTGCGAAAATTCGGTGTGTGTACTCGCGCTGTGTGTGTGCGTTTCATACCCGCCAAAAGCACGCACGAACGCTCATTACGGATAATTTTTGCAGCGAAACACATTTCGATTTTATGTGCGCGACATAAAACAGCTGAGCGAAAATGTTAAAGACGCGACCAAAAAAGGAAGAAACCGACAGAAGAAACATATTTTATCACGAGTGGGAGTTCTGTTCAACATTCAAAGCGTATAAAATATTTAAGATTCCCGTTAAAATTATGGAAAATGAGAAGTTGGGCGGCCGAGGGGTGGAGTGAAACAGCGTAAAAAGGCGAACAACCTTTTTTTGCATAATGAAATCGAAACTTTTAAATGGTCCACTTTTCGAGTTAAAAACGAATCCATTTTTGCCTTTGAAAATGACTATCGAGAATGTGGCGAGTGAATGAGAAAAAAAAAACGAAACGAACTTGAGCATCATCTAATTTTGAAGCCGACACTGGTTACGACTTGTAACGGCTGTTTCGATTGCGAGTAGCCAAAGATGGTTTCGTTGCAGAGAGAAACCAATTACCTAAACTATTTATGGCAGGCGAATGAAAGTGGAAGGAGCAAACGGCAAATAATGTTCCATGCTCCAAATACGAGAAAAAGCGAGACACGGAGAGAGAGAGAGAGAGAGAGAGAGAGAGAGAGAGAGAGAGATAGATATTGTGTTGAATATCGGTTTATTTTTGCAAATAAAATAACGTCTGATATGCAGCATGGCATTCCTTTTACCATTGTGCCGTTGTGTGTTTCATATTCAAATCTCACATTGCGGCCCTCATTTATTGCGCGAATTTTGCTCTTACTTCGCCGAATCTTGCTATTTCCATGACTATTTTTTTCTCTTCTTCCCCATTCACACCATCCCTTCTCTCACTCAAATAGCTTTGCAAACCGAAACAATCAAACGAATTCCGTTTCAAAATTGAGTGATATGTAAAGCACGGAAAAAAAATTGTTTAATTTGATTCGTGAACATTGAAAATGTCATTTTGCCTGTCCGCCATCGCAGTCACGAGTCACACAACACATTTCCCAAATAGTATTATGAACATCAAGCCGATAAATATTTGCAATTTATATTTGCGGCCAAATAAAAGACAATATCAATTGCGAATATGAGAAATCGAATGAAAAAAATTCAACCCAGAAAAATGGTTTAAAAAAAAAGAAATGCAAACAATGGTGAATCTCATTGAGTTCAGTAATGTTTATATTCGAAGCGGATGTTGGACCCCGGGGGAGAAATGGAGATGAAACTGAAAATGTATCAGGTGAAATGAATGGAAAATTCCAAGAATGAGTAAGAAAATTGGCAATTTTCAAGCAATAATAGTGAGTATATGAGCGGGCGAATAACATGATGCCAGAAATTAGTTGAGTTATGAATGAAAGATGAAAGAAAATGGTTTTGAATGGTGAACCATAACGAAAACATTTTGCGGTATGCCTTGCATGATATGTGCATATCTTTTGGCATCGAAGCATTCCGTTCGCTTCTCAGTTGCAAAACAAATAATGCTGATTTCGGCAGAAAATATCGCGGTGGCAAATAAGCGAACATGAAACTTGATACGATTCCATAAACATTCGAATTTCATCGGGCAACGAAAGTTATCGTTAGAGCTGAATCGTCAAATAGTATCTGGGTAACATGACTACTGCTTGAGAGTTTGTGGGTAACTTGATTTCGCGGTGAATAATAATTCAAAATATCAATTAGGAATGAAAAATAAATAGCAGCATTTCATGCAAACATACGAAAGCCATGGAAATATTTAAATTAGTGCATTTGAATGTGTGAGAATGAATTTAAGACCAACACAAATAAGTGAAAGTAAAATTAAACAACAAATTGAAACAACAACCGCGATTTTTGGTTTTTTTAAGTAAAGCATAGAAGATGAAAAATCAGAGTGAATCTTCATAAACTTAATTTTTAATGTGGGACACACAAAAATTTATGTGAAATCACTGCAACATCAAAAAAAAAAAAACGTTAAAATGCATAATCAAAACAATTTTTTTGAGAGTCCTAAATCTTTATGTTCCACTTTGCTTATTTTTTCAGAGATGTTTCATTCACTTCAATTTTTTTTTTAATTTTTGTTCCAATATATAAGCGCATGTTTAGTCTTTTGAAAAGAGGACTCCTATAATTCTCGCCCATTCATTTCTTTTTTGGGCTATTGATTTTTGTGGAGATTCAAATTAAATTGTCTGTTCTCTCTGTTCGAACCATTCTCGCACGGTATCCATAATACTAAAGAATTTAGAAAATTTCTATGATAGAATGAATTTCTCGTGCCACTGCAATAGCGAAAGCAAATTGCTAGAGCAAACTGACTTGCAATGTTTATGAACTGTATCGGTGGTGATTGAATGAATGCTTGTATTTGTGATATTGCTTTGCTTTTCTGGCATTGCGCTGCAATAATAACGATCCGCTATTCATGAGCGCGCATCAAGGTTAATGAAGATTAAGCAAACCATTAGTCTTTTGCAATAATCGTTAATAAAAATCTCATAATCGCTCATCTCTTTTGATGAAGTTTAAAATAGATTTTCCGGTGCAATGTAGAAAATATTTTCGTTTAATGCTAATTATTTCCTTAAAGTGGAATGGATTTGTGTGAATCGCATAACGGCACCGGCACCACTACCATCAAAACTCTTGTACATATGCATATTTTATCAATTATATGGCACATTAAAATCTGCAAGCGATGCAATGACACAGCGTCTAAACACAAATAGCAATTAACGACGGCGAAAGAGTGCATAAAAAATGTGATTGCATAATTTAATTAATGACATTGCAACGTACAGCCAACGCAAGAATGCTCGTATGCTCTCTTCGGCTGAGGATGAGCAAGTAAAAGCAGCGATTTTATGTTCGGGCATCTTGAACATCGTGTGCGCGTTTTTATTAAGTCGTTTATTCTCCATTTATATTTAGTGTAGTATAAGAAAAAAATCTGTTAATTCAGTTTCGACTGCAGAAGAAGTTTACGAGCGAAAGCGAAGTAGTCCTTTACAGGGCTGACATCCTGAAACGTATGATGCGACAAACGCTATTACACACTATGCAGGAAAATTAATATTAAAGAAGCGGCAGAGAAAAAATAAGCGGCCCAATTTATTGAAGAAAGCAAAAAAAATATATAGATTGAGGAAAATACATAGTAGTAAACGATGCAAAAGAGAAACATTTCACTGCATAATTTGTACGGAATTTTTATTAAGCGGGTGCATTGCTTTGCTTGTGTTTCGAATAATACGTTAGGGAGCAGAGCATCTTGTTTAGCCAAAGGACGTGCGAGTGCATGTGAATCACATAATGTGATTTTAGTTGCAGACACGCGAAATACATCGTAAGAATCGTGTGAAACTGTTAATGGAACATTGGATTCTGTGTAGCAAATTCCATGGACCGTGTATTAGCTATCACAAAAAAAGCTCACTGCATCTCACAATATACGCATATTCTATTCCATCCCGCAGTGCTGATATTGTTCGCTTGGCTTGACGCAACTTTTTTTCAAGAGATTTTTCTCACTCTCTCCTTTGCTTGTCGTTGGTTTGTTGGCTTGCTCGTTTGCTGCCTGTCTGCCTCCCATTTAGCTTGCACGCTATACGCCAAAATGTTCCTTTTCGTTCGTTCGCATCATGACATTGAAAAATACAATTAAATAAATTATGTGCCACTTTATAAAACGTTTCCTAGATTATTAACGCTGATGAAGATATTTTCACGTATTCCATACGTTGCCGCCACTTTTGTGTTCCGCTACGTTCTCTCTTTTTCTCTCTCTCTCTCTCTCTCTCTCTCTCTCTCTCTATCTCTCTCTCTCTATCTCTGTTCCCCTATGCTTTATTGTTCCTTCAAATGTTTATTTCATGTAACCAGCGTCTGGACTGCCGGTTCTGATGAAGATGATGATGACACTCTCAGCCCAAGAAATTTAATAATGGCACCATATTTGCAGCTATTGAATTAACCGATTCTTTTCTGCTTGAAATTTCAAGCACATTCAAAAATGACAAAAAAGTCGAAAGCGAAAAAAATCGTTTATTAATTTGGATTTTCTGACTGCATGAGCCCTTTTACCTAACGGAAAAACATAATTTGTCTTCGTTATTCTTTTGTTCCCTTCTTTTTGAATTCCTGCTTTTTTGAAAATTGCGGCTTCTTCAGAAAAGGGGTCCGTATGAAAGTACGAAATTAATTCTAATTCGAAGCATTGAGATTTTCCCTTACGATTCGATCAAATTAATTCACTCAACGATTTAAATTAAATTCCACTTACGAGACACAAAGTGTGTGTGTGTGTTACATTACACAGCATGCTGCAATTAGGAAACTGTGGCGTTGTAATTGTTTGTTCGCCACTAAACAACAAATGTGAACGTGCTGCCGCACAGCAGGCTTATTTAGATATCGCTGCGTGAGATTGGCATGTGTCCCATAACAAACGTGTAAACCATATAAAATAGCACTTTTTATTATCTTTTGAATACATTATCAATCTTTGTCGTGCCATTTTCGCTCATAATTGTGTAACTTTTTTAATTTTTACATACTTTTTATGATGCAGTGAGAGTTTCATTAGAAGTGAGCAGTATATTTGATACAAAGTTGACTAGTTATACAACACAAAGTTCTCAAATGAAGAGAAAAAAAACATGACAGAAAGGTTATAATAGTGTAAATAAACAGTAATTGCTCCAGATTCATGAACATTTCGAGAAAAAGAAAAATATGGCACACAAACAGTTCATGTTAGCACTGAATGCTATGACGTAAACGGTTATCGTGTGTCATTTTATGAATATATTTCCTATATTTTTATGTATTCCGTGTAGTAAATAACTTGAAATTTATTGATGTTACAAATGAATGAAAACGTGTAGAATCGCATTGGATATTGCTGTTTACATTTTTGCGCTCGGATTCATTGATCCAAATTCATTTAAATAAACGAATGATGGAAGATAGCAAAAATGCACTGACAAACAATTATTTTAAAGTTGGTCCGCGATAAACTGTCGAAATAGAAATGTAACTGGTTTTCCGAAAAATATTCAAACTCAACAGAAAATCATATGAAAGTCTTTATAACTTTAATGTTTCCTCGACAGCACAATTTTGTTATGATTTCCCGATTTTCTGTTGAATTTCAATATTTCGATAGAAAATCGGAAATTTCGAATTATGACAGATTATCTGGAATCAACTAGGCAATTATTTTTGTTCGTGTGAAACATAATCAAACTCTGAACCAAAAAAAACTCACAAACACGTCCTTGGGAAAAGTTGATTATCAAACAGCTTAAATGAGCTTTCTTGTGAGTTACATGCATTTCGTGTGCAATTTTTATTTGAACGATGGCGTCCAAAGTGGTGCAGCACCAACACTTTCTTCAAGTCCAATGAGTTCAAAAGGTATTCAGTCGAATTGCATTTCGTATGACAACACGATCCATATAATCTTTTCTCATAGCTGCATGTTGAGATATCTCATCAAAAATTCGCCAAAACAACATCAAATATCTATGTGCAGTTGTTTTTTTCATTTTGAATTATTTTTAGAATCAAAAGTAGAATATTCTTTTATTGGTTTGTAGATGGATTTATGGCGCACGACGATGCTAACAGAAAATTATGAGAGATGAGAAAGGGACGGAGAAGAGGAGGTTTTCAAAGTCAACGTTGATTCGCACATAATATCATAACAAATTCTATTAATAAAATAGTTTTGTTATCTAGCCCTGGCAATATCAACCTTTATGCACGAGATGTGTGCACATAAATAATAATACCAAATATATGAGGTGCGACTGAACGAATCACCTTTCATCATGAAACTAGTGCTGGTGTATGCAAGCATTCCGTACAGTTCCGGTCAGAAGGCAGAAACTCATTACTTATACTCATGAAAAATATATCGGACAATATATATTAGATCGTTGCGTTCGAGAATCACTGTGTTTGCTTCGATATTTCAAAGTGCCTGCATACTTTTGATCGGTACTGTATATTCCCACCTTTTTGAAATTTGAAAAAAAAATTAATTCGTTTCACATGTATGCGTGTGAATTAGGAAGAATACAATGATGACGCTCACAACAAGAATCCGGAACACTATGTGAATGGATACGATAGGTGTGACTGAATGAAAAAGGTCAACGGCTTGAATGTTGCACCTTCAATATGGGTTTGTGTGCGTGTGCGACCGATTCCAATGAAACCGGTCAATCATCATTATCGAACATTGTACCCAAACCATTTCTTCCACATTTGACATATCATTTGCATAGGTTCGAATGCGAAATATGCAATAAAAAGTGGTCGTTTTTCATTTTAAACACCACCACATCCCAGCCGTTCGCATACTTCCGACAAGTATTAATAAATTGTTGTAATTTTGAGCTCGTATTTAATATTCAAACATGATTTTATGGCAAATCAAACATTAAAATCATCACCATCACCAACAAATAAATGAAGAATGAATCGATGACCGGGGTATAATTAAATACGTTTATGGGACGAAAAATTACGACATAAATTAATCAATTAAATGAGTTGAGAGCTCATCGATGCATAGTGTTCTACCCCCCCCCCCCCTCTTTTCCCATTTTCTCTCTCTGTCTCTCTCTTTCTCTCTATCGTTCTCTTTCTTTGGATTTATGACCTTTTGCCATCGTAATTCGATTGCATGAAAATCAAATTAAATGCATGAAATGGTCCAAGTTTTGATTGAAGGAGAGGGGAGATATGTCAGCTTTTGGTTTGTTTGTTTGTTGCAAATTTCAAGTTAGAAATGATAAGAGGTGAAAAAAGCTTTTCAGTTCAATTCAAATGGGAAAAGCGTCCTCAATTGAATTGGCTACTTTGAGAGTAGTGTGATTTTGGCAAGAGGCAGATAGCTACTGAAAGATTTAAACACACTGAAAAGGATTGAAAAGACCGAAACGTACTGAAATGTACAGAAAATTGATTTGCCGTAGTGAATTGGCCCTTGGATTTTGGTCATGCATCCAAGAGTCATCATGACATTTCATTTATGCTAAATATATTCTTCGACGATCTTTCAACATGCCAAAAATGACGACTTTCGACCATATCTCACAAGAGCTGTTGACTTCATGTCAAAGTGCAAAAGTGTTCATTGCTTTTCAACAGTGTCTCATCATTCGATCTTTCCCTTTCCTTTTTCAATTTTGCAGATTGTGAAATTTTGTTTTGAAATTTTTGAAACTTATTAAAACGAAATCAGAAACTATTAATCAGATTTTGTGCAGATTTAAAGTTGCACAAATAATTTTATTTGCAGATTTTATTCATTTGCATCTAGTGGAGACGAAGATATAATGACTGCAGATGAATGCGTGTCAAGTCCTAATTGTACTTGCTCGAAAAATTACAGCCAATTCAAGAATTGATTAATTCGCAATTGATGTTGATTCAACAATGTTGAAACCATGCGAGCTTGCAACTACTTCCATCATATATATTCTTGTCAGCGCATTCCATTTCTTCCGGCTGGAAAAAGTAGCATATCGTCGAAATTTTTGAGCAAACAACGCACACACACACACGGAAATATGACAATACGCGACAGCGGAAGCGGAAGCGGAAGCGGAAAAATGTGCACATACAACATTCATATCATTACAGAGAATGTAATAAAATATACAAATGAGTACAAAATTTTAGCCGGGTATGAATATGATGCGATGTGCAATAATGAAAGGAGATTGTAATGAAATTGTATACGAATTTATTCGGTACAATTGAACGAGAGCAACCGAAGGCTGGCAATGAATCTGGCTCATTCGACATGGTGTTGTTCCAGTAAAGAGTAACTTCCTTGTGATACGTTTGGCGATGGTTATTCGCTATTGATATCGTTGTTGCTATCTGTCGCACTGAAGCTTATTTGCGGCAAAAACAAACAAATTACTTTAATATTAAATAACACATATGGCACTGTGGCTCAATGCATGATTGTCACATGCGAGCGAATAATCCGCCACTCTGCGAAGCTAAACACGAACCAGGGAATATCATCATGTAGAAGTGGATTGAGTGCGGAATACGGAAAAAGACAAACACACACTGAAAATACAAACAATTGCACAAACATTTAAATCATTTACTTACGTCCTTATCGCCGAGCCGTTCAACGCGACAATGCAGAAAGCCCGTCTGTCCAACCGTAACTGTTACATTTCTTTGCAATTCAAAATCAAAATACGGTTGCTCGCTATCAGTGGTTGTCATAATGCTGCTACTCATCGTTGGGCTTGCTGTGATATAACTACTGTTGCCGTTGTTGTTGTTCGATGATGCTGGTGTGTGTGGCTCATTAAAACTAAGTGTCTCTGAAATTAGAACGAAAAATTACAATGAGAAAACGGCTTAAATGGCACGGGTAAAATTTGGTGAAAACTCCTTTTGATTCTTCCATAGCAATTTTTCGCTCCCGTTTGGCATGGATTTCGTTTTCTTTATAATTAATGTGCAATGATGCAGAGGCACACAAACACACAAAATTTCATTTCGAATTGACTCAAGCCCAAGCCAAATGAAAAAAAACTCCACTTTATTGCTTCATATGACATTAAATAATGTAAGCCAAAATCTATGCTCTTATAAATAATGACAGATGAAAATGTTCAGAGTTTACAATGACTGCACTTGACTGCTACTAATACTGCTCTCCTCTGAACGCTCTAAAAGCAATATGCCCGCTTGAGTGAGTGAAAATGTGTTTTCACTAGAGGTGCTGCCCTGACAGTCATTGCGACTAAGCAATTTAATTTTCGTCCGATAAGGTCGAAACAATAAAAATACGTCATTATGTGTAAGCGATTCCGATGATTATTTCCTTTTTTTGCAGTTAGCGTGCATTGTTTGTTCGTTTGATCACCCGTTGCTTGACTGCTTTGTTCCTTCTTTCGTTCGTTCGGTCTTCTGTTCAAATAGTCCCAGCACTTGCAATCATTTCCATCCATTTATTTGATCAAAAGACAACAAATAAAGCAACTGAAAACACGATTATTGCCATTATTATCATCATCATCAGCATGATTCCTTTTTACTCTCTGTCTCCTCGCTCTCTCCATCTAACTCCCACAATGTGCATTCTGATACTGATTTTTTATTATGAGCACAAAATTGATGTTCGCTTTTCATCTCATCATATATGGATATATGTATATGCTTGATTTAATGGGAGTCAGGGTTAGGAATATAGCACAGTTTTTATAGTTTTAAATTTGACCATTAGCATTAACCGTTGTCAATAGCAGCATGCCAAAACGATGCGAACGCAATAACATATCTTCAGTGACTGTTAAATTCCCTTTTTTCGGTATTTGGTCGGTTTTATGTTCTTATTGTCGTTTATCTCGCTTTTTCGCACTTGCATCTCTTATTCGCTTGTACAATGAATATGCAGCAAGAAGTTTTCGTTGGCATTTTAGCACATTTGGCTTCCCAAAGTATTCACCATGTGAACTTATTTGCAAACAAATTGCCACACATTGGATGATAAAAACTTTGATATTGATTCCTCGAAATTAATTCCATATCCCTTAAGATATTGATTCAGAATGTTGGTTTTGCCATTGCCGACTGGGCGAGTTTCTTTACTCTTTAATATGCGTCGACATAACATGAACCACTCTAATAAATTTCAACGGTACACTCCTGTGCAAAATCTGACACACATATCGAACAAAATTCATAGCTCGACTTTTAGCTATCGACAATATGTTTGCGTTAGCAAGATGCGGAAATCTCCAGCATTTTCAATCTTTTGTTCGTTTCGTTATCGGCGATGTAAGGGGTGGTTTTTCAGCATACCGTCGCACATACAACAGTAGTCTAAAAAAAGCATGACGGAATATGACAATATGTAAACGCTGCTTATTATTTGTTTAACGTTAACTCGAATCACAGGTTAATATGGACAATTCTATTGAGCGGCACTCTTTGGAATTGTTTTTGTGGGTGTGTGTTTGTGTTCGTTAAAATTGAGGTGGTAAAAGGAAAAAAGAAAAAGGGTTTCATTTTTTTTATATGCGCAACATTGTTCACATTGCTGAGAGTACTAATAATGTGAAATCGTGCGATTGTTTGACCGGAGGGCGAGCTGAAAGCGAAACAATTGCAACCGCAATGCAAAATTATTCGCATACATAATATTCTATTGGTGAGATGGAGTGGCGAGTACATCTGTGTTATTTCAAATGCACGTATTCGCCTCTCCATCTCACCGATATATTATATGTGAAAGTTTTTTAGTTTCTCGAGTGTGTGCTATTTTGCGTTATGCGATCCGGCGATTTCTTTTTTTTTTTCACTGCTCCGTCGTTAAAACAAACTAACGCTATTATTTCACTTTTATTCTTGCATACACAAGCATATTCATTCACATTTTCTCCATGCCGATTATAATCCATACCAACCCTTAATGCGTCGTTTGTTTCCGATGCTTATTTTTGCTTTGTACAAACATGCATATTATGTGTTAGAGAGCCGAAATACTTTTTTCGCTTTCGCTCAGACCCTAGCTCGTTCTCTTTCCCCCTTCCTCTCTCTCTCTCTCCCTCTTCGCTTCACTTTTGTTTTACACATTCATTTTCACAACCGCGCACATATTTATTCAAACAAGAGAGAGATTTTTCTTTGTTCATATGTAGCAAATTATTGAACTTCCAGGCTTATTTCACAGAAATGTACACAATCCCGAAAAAAAAAGAACGACCAAAATAAAAAGAGTCAAAGTATACCGTCAGTATGAAATAGTGAGTGCACAGCATTGCCTGATCTCATCCTTACCTTGCACCAAAACATAATATATTATTGTGGCCAGTGGAAAAATAACACAACCATTTTTTTATCTCATTGAACGGGTGAGATATTGTGTGCACGAATATTTCAGAAAATGTGAATTCATGCTACCGTTTAATCTATTTGTTATTTTATGATCAGAAAAAATTACGTATATGGCAAGTGGCGTGCTCATGCACACGGTGTCGGCACTTTCACATACACATACAATGTCACGTGTTATGATATAGAGAAAAAAAAGAGTGATGCCGTGGCAGCACGTTAAGAAGATCTCATGTGGATACTATTTACTTCATGCTTTGTTTAATGCATTCGGTTGGGTTTCGAAGGAAAACATTGAGCTTAACTAAACAAAAAGCCATCATTCATCTGGAAAAATGTATATTTCCTAACAGCGAACTGGGAAATTGCACATATTTTGAAGCTTTTGAACCGTTTAGACTTTTGGCGTATCGAAATAACGGCAACAACAAAAACAGCCGACGAAATATCGAATCGAAAATGCAGGAAAAGCTTGATCCAGAAAATTGGTTTTCCTCAAAACCATTCATTGTAAATTGTGTTTTGAGTTTATGTGGACACATTCGTCAATATATTAAGTTAAGATCAATTTTGAGCCGTAAAAAATAACATTTTTCAGTGACATACGTTGAGTTCAATGTAAGAGTGTGTGTGTCATCAATGTGGCCATTGAATTGTGCCTTTGTCAATCGACCAAATGTACAGCTTTGCATTTTAAAATATATACATCACCCGAGAAATTGACCGAAAACCGACAACACTTTAAAAAAAACATGCTTTTTTGCCGTCCCGATGATAACAAAAGCCCTTTTGTATCGGCTTCGAAAAGATCTACAACAAATGAAACGCAGTAAATTTGATGAAATACAGCATTTTCCAATTTCCCGCTGTATCTTGCTATTATCTACATTTTTCTGCTTTCCTATCGGCTTGTGCTGCGCTACACTTGCTTCCTTGATATTTTTCGTCATCACTGCCACACTTCAGGGTGTATTTTTTTCATATTTTTCATTTTCCTACAGCCGCGCGTGTATGACATGCAGTGTATGTTTTGTGGGAGCACAAGATAAATAAAGATTCGTTGCTACCAATGAAACAAACCTGATGCTACAAATTGCCCGCTGACGAAAAGCATTCCGTTTAAAAACGGGAATCAGTGCACTTCAAGTTTTTCATTGGAATTTACTTTCAAAAGCTTTTCTGAAATCTTGCCACTCTTCTAATGTCTTATGCAAGCGAGTAACTGTGTACATGTATACTAAAAGCCCCTTCTCCACAACTTGCCATCTGTAGAATCTGTTTACTGTTGTTGGGGTTTGCGTTTGTCAAGACTTTTCGGAATTTCTTTCGAAATTCTATGTGATCAACGAAGCAGAATGAAAACAACAATGAACAAGTATTCAGCATTAGAAGCGCTTTGACATGGCATTACAAAACACACGAAATCAAAAGTTGAAACTAAGATAGAATCAAAAAATGAAATTGAGATGGAGAAGAGAAAGTACATTTCGGCTCATTCTCTCTTTGGATAAAATTGAATCGTTGATGCAAAAATATCATGACGACCAACTTTTTGAATCGTAATTCTTGACTGATTCTTTTTTTTTTTTGTTGCTGTTAGCTTTTCAAGATTTTGCTTCTGGTCCACGCTTGCCCGCGTGCGGTGCATTACATGAGAGCATTTGTGCATGTTTGTTTGTGCCTGGCCATGCATCTTGTGTTTTTATATCCAACATTTAAAACTTTTATGTCATTCTGGACCATTTCGAGATGCAATCTATAGCATTTCATCGTCGAACGAAGCGCGTGCTAAAGAAAGCGAGAAAGCGAAACGGAAATAAAATAACTTTCTGAACCGAGTCGATAGAGGAATGAAAAAATGCATAAATGATCTTGAGTGTGTGTGTGTGTGTGTGTGTGCGTCTGAAGAAAGTTGCATGTGCTTTGGTTTTTAAATAAATTGCGCTACTTTTTGCGAACGGTCAGTTCTGGCACACATAATCTCATGATAAAGGTTTCTAATTGATTAAAAAATGGATTTCGAAATGTCAACGGAGTCCATTTCGCACCCCCACAAAAACACTGAATGCATTTTTGTCGTCCATTGCATCACAAATTACAACATTTTCCATTGAATTCACGAAAAGTTTGAGTTGAGTTTTATATGTGAGCGCCGACTGTGTGTGCCTCGGTGAGCATTGTTTTGAATTGCATTGTCTTGGCTATAATTTTCCGTTGGTCGCGCCAATAATTCTTCATAATGCAGCCTCCGTGCGTTGAGCTCTCCCAATTTAGTGTCGAACAAATAAATGTCTTTGTTGATTCCATAGTTTTCCATATAATATTGCCACAGTTTTGTATAGTTGAGTTGCCATTGATATGCGTTTCCTCTCCATCCAATCGTATCTTTCGAGGCTTCGAGGCAAGAATCAACTGATACTGACTTCTTTGTCTCCGACTTTTCTCTCTCTATCTCTCTCTCTCTATCTCTCTCTCTCTCTCTCTCTCTCTCTCTCTCTCTCTCTCTCTGTCTACCTTTCGCGCTCTCGTTCGCACACTCATCGCATGCAACCGTAATATAATATTATATAAAAAGCTATGTGCGTATTGGTTGATTGCTTGTGAATATATTGTGTCATTTTTGGAGGGAAAAGCTTTTCGCTGGCATGCCTTGTTTCAATCACTGTTTTTGCTGCTGTTGACAAGATTCTTTCTTCTATTTTATTACATAAATATATGAATACGAATACACATCTCGGTCGTGTGTTTGTGTTTTTATTTTTATTTTTCTGCCTTTCTGGTTTTGTTATATTATTGTTGTGCTTGATCTTTTTGTCGTTTTGCGTTGTGACTTCGGTTTTCCAGCGTGATTTTTTCCGCTTGTCTCTCTTTCTTTTTTCGCGCATGCCAAAGAGCATTCGGCTGATGTGGTTCAGCTTTTGGTTAGATCTTATTTTATTCAGACTTTGTGTCACCATAGAAATGTCAATTTTATTTTCTCTCATCGCTTGTATGTGAAAATGACGACTCTTTATTCAACATCCGTTTAAATTTAGGGTCCGTACAATCCAGTGGATGTGTGCTGTGCATTTGTGTGTGTGCTAGTGTTGGGAGCAATCGACCGACAGTACGGGACGGGATGAATGAACAAACGAATGAATCGGTACGGCGAACAATAAAATCGAGTACAATGCACAGTTTCTTTCTACCGTTTACTTTCGTAATGTTTCAATCATTCGACATTTGCCGACTTATCTTTGTAATCGCGATTACCATTGCTGGATGTGGATATTCATGTCGGTGCCTGTGTCTGGGTTTGGGACGGTGTCTGTGTATGTAAATGTATGATTGTCATTGAAATAATAAAGCGATTTGATTTGACAATTGTTTTGCTATTTACTCGCTGCTGTTCTGGCACAGCTACGTCATCGTTGGGGCAAATTACTGCATCGACTATTTGGAAGAACGAATCCCGCAGCAACAGAACAATACACGCATCTCAAAGATCTTCATGGAAAAGGCAAAGCTATCAAAAACCGTATCGAGCTCGCCGGCCTTTTGCTCCCTTTATCGGCTGCTAAAGTATGCTTTGCGAAGTGCCACAAAGGGCATGGCAAATATTCACAGCAAGTCATCTTTGAACGAGTTTTGTCTTATTACCTCTTCAAAATGATAGAATGATTCATCACTTTTTACTTTTCCGCACACACCACACACTGTGTGGCAAAAGTATTGCGATCGGTCCAAAAAATTCAAAACGCCCGGAATGAGTTTTCTATGCGTTTTGAACATGGGGTAAATCACTTTTTTGTAATTTGTAATTCAACAAAATTGAAAGTAATTGAGAGATAATTAGATAAAGTAATCGGGTGCAAAAGTAATCGATGAAGAAAATGAGAAATTGTTTCATAATTTTATGGCGATATAAACGTTGTTTGATTTTTCCAAAAATGCGCTACTCATCATACTGGCCAGCTAGGGTAAACATTCTTTCGTTGCTTGAAAGAGATATTCCATAAAGTTATTGATTGTTTAAAACAATTTGTTTTAGATAGTTGCAACATCACCTTCAATAGGACATACGCTAGCGAAAAAGCTAGGTGTGGTAGGAAAATGGAATTGGCATTCCTGTTTTGAAATTGAGCGGTAATGTGAAACCGACAATCTGGTTTGTTCGACTATCCCATTGTGGTCCGAGCACGCAGTGTGTTCACTATAAGGGCTCAGTCACGTGTACGACGTATTGAACGAGAGCGGTATGCTGCTTACGGCGATAAGCGAGTGCGCTGCTCACTCAGTCTGCTCACAACGAAGCTATACAAAATGCCTATAAACATTTTGAGCGCTTCGAGTGAGCGACACTTTCGCTCATCGCGGTAAGCAGCATAGAACTCACGTTCAATACGTCGCTCAATTGACTGCGTTTCACATGCCCTGAATAATTCCGAACAGTTAAAAAGTTCCTCAGCTCTTCGGTACGTAGAATACCTTCGGTTATTTGGCAATGAGAAGACTGACTATATCTGTTTATCAAGGGCAACGATGGTATTGCTCCTTCTAAATTATACTGAAGTGTCTAATATCCCAATGGACCATAAACTTGGCGCAAAAAAGTCGCAAATTTTTTAATAGGTGTTTCATATCGAAAACCACCATTATCCCGTTTCGAATTTTGAAGAGTGGTCGATATAATTTTGTTTAAAAAGCAGAGCATACATTTGACTATCCCTATAGCTTAAGCTATTTATAGGCAGCTATTATAAGCTGATAGCTGAGCTATTTAGCAATAGCTGGCTATTGCAACGAAATATGCACGCACGCAGAGACGAATGCCATAACTTTTTAGCGGTCATCATACGTGTAATTGTGTTCTGCGTATCCAGACAATATGCGAACTAACGAAATACATGCAACAATCGGCAAAAATTTATGAATTGTGGCGTTTGGCTTTCATTGCAATAGCTATCTATTGCTAAATAGCACAGCTAGCAGCTTATAATAGCTGCCTATAAATAGCTTAAGCTATAGGGATAGGCAAATGTGTGCTCTGTTAAAAAGTAATGAGTACTTTCATTGAATGTTGGCTGCAGATTATTGTCAGTTTTTTGTGCAGAATACTGCTCTGGTTTGTAAAAGTGCTTTACACAAACACTATTTACATGCGCTACTAGCTCTTTGATTAGTATTCTTTGGCCAAGTTGAAACGAAAATTGTTCTGAATTGTTTGCATACAATTGTTCGAATAGGTTTCCTTTGTGACATTTTTGACCCTTAACAACGATAATGTGTTAACTCTCACAAAATTCTCTACGGCATCAATTTCAGCATCTGTGATATTTTTGAATGATATTGCTGTTCCAAATCTACTAGCTAAAAATGCAATTAATATTGAAATTGTTTGAAATTGTTTAACATTATTTAGTAAAACTCACTCGAAAATATTTTTCATTTAGCTGGGAATTTTTACGAATAGATCTTTCTTTACAATTGATCAAAAACTATCAATTTTTCACTGATTTGCCAATGAATTTCAAAATAAAAATCACCTAACGTGACAGTTTGAATATATCAAAAATAATCGGTAATCGCTTGAATTTAAAACAAGTTATCTTTTTTCAAATGAGTAATCGAGAAGTAATTTGCATGTAAACTTTCGATTGATTTCCCCCATGGTTTTGAACATAGAAAAAACGGTTGCAACCATTCCCGGAGCAATTTTTTGTCCGTGTACGCAAAAATTTGTTTACACTATAACTCAGAAAATTGATATTAGAATTGATCAAAAATTTAAACACACATTGGTCTTCATTAGGAATAGAAACCTATTCATTTTCGGCCTAATCGGATAATTTTTTCGGGTAGATCTAGTTGAGTCGAATTAATTGAATTGGTTATTTTTCAATATAATTAAGAAACATTTGTATGGGGACTATGTCTTGTTCGGATTATATCATTATAAAACTTTCAGAATATTATTTTTTTATGAAGAAAATGAGCCATTTCAAGTCATTCCGATAAGATTTAGGACTACTTTAGCTGCAAAATTTTCGATTTTCTGGGCCTTTTCGAGGTCAAAACTGAAAATTTGTATGGCGACTATCTCAAGCTCACATTGTAACGAATTGGAACATTGGATATACTATTTATTTATGAAAAAAATAAGTCATATAACATTTCAAGTCATTCTGATGAGATTTAAGACTACCTCCCTCACAGAATTTTCTATTTTCGAGGTCAATATTCTAATCTTGTCATTAAATTGGATGAAGTACATATTTGTGATCTTCTATTCTGTGTTTTTTTTTTTCATAAATTTGAATGCTCATTAACTTTTTAACAAAAGTTATAAATAACATAAATGTAGAACCATATCTCTATTGAATATATCGATAGGAGAGTATGTTTTTATTCAGCCGTTACTCAGCCATAAGTGCTGAATAACATACTCTCCTATCGATATATTCAATAGATCTATCGTTGGCATGAATTGGAAGTTCACATCAGAGTGAACTAATTCGTAATTGTTATTATCAATTCAAAAGCAGCGACCGTTTGTTGAAGTGAAAATTAGAAACTGAGATGTTTATTCGCATCTTCATTCAAATTTCAATTTAAATCACATGATGTGTAATAACTTGAAATTCGATCTCATCGTAATGATTTGAAATTTTCTGTGATTTATTCTCAAATTTGCATGATGATTCGATTAGAAATAAACATAATTCCAATACAAATGCGTAGCAATCAATGAAAAACCCGTTAACCCGAACAATTTTGGGAAGTGTGCGGAAGAGTGTGTTTTACGTACGTAAGACCATTTATTTACTTTTACATTTTCTAAACCCCAGTATTTCCGATGCTTTTTATTCATTCCATTTTTAATTGCAGCTATTTTCTCATATTTGGCCGATGACTCTGGTGGAATTTGTCATCATAATATTTTGTTACGTCGAAAAATTTTGCTACATCGGAATGGAATTGGTTAATTGTATCCAAATCATCCAGGTAAAAAGATTATCTCAAAATATTTGTAGAATGATTCATGAAATCTTTCATTTTCGTGAAATATACAATGTTGTTGGACCCTTGTTTTCACACAAATTCACGCACCAGCTCACGATTTTTTTCCGTCGTCGAGTTGAATTGCAATTTTTCTACACGAAACAAGATCAGAAGGAAATAATTAAAAACTATTACAGTTTGTTCACCATCTCACGGCGTTCACCTTTGTCCTCTGAATGACGGTATCTTTTGTGGAATGGTGTAATCTGTGTGTGCAAATGACAGAGAGCCGATTGAATGTATGCAGTCGTTCGCAGCGTCATCATCATCATTTCACTTCAACAATTTTTTTGCTGTTATTGTCTCGGTTTGCAAATCTCATAAATAATCAACGACCAAAAGACGACAAAAAATGCAGCAGTGAAACAAAACAGCAACGGTAGTAGTTAGGCAAATTGCAACAGTGACAACGTTATCAGTAGCAAGGTTTTTCACCCGTGTTTTTTGTTATCGCCCATACACTGCTTCTATTTATCGCGTCTTCACCACATTCACTCAAACGTGGCATAATGTAAACAATAGACAAACTACACATGGCCAACTATACATTTCCAGACAACAGGACATTAATGACATGAGCTAAGTGCCTTTTTCTTTCTATTTCGCACTAAGTCGCACTCAGTCGCACTCATTCGCTCCCTCCCTGTCTAAATGTATGAATGTTGAATGCGCTACTGTCGGCCATCCTATTTGCCATGAATTCGAAGTGCAACCGTTCACCTTCCGTTCATCGTCATCGTCGTTGTTGTTTTCATAGTCATCGGTATGCAATCATGTACATGCATTCTTCATTTGCTTGGGATTTTGTGAAAGACAAGTGGCAATCTCGTTTCGAAGCTTATGAGTTGCAGCTATTTCGAAATGTGGAAACATGTTATAAGAGGCCTACTGTATCATTATCATGGACTTCAATATAATCATCATTGGCAACGAACGGTAGTGATTTGGCAAGGAAGATGCGCAAAGCAAGAAAGCGAGAGGCAGAGAGATAAATAGACTAAGGGAAACCTTTGCTATGATGATTATATGCTCACATTAAA
The DNA here is from genome assembly GCA_028476595.1 of Obolodiplosis robiniae. Lineage (NCBI taxonomy): Eukaryota > Metazoa > Arthropoda > Insecta > Diptera > Cecidomyiidae > Obolodiplosis > Obolodiplosis robiniae. The sequence goes on from CM052017.1 coordinate 26,310,781, forward strand.
ATGGTGCTTCTTTTGATATTTGTTTATGTAATGTCTGGAAAATGATCACCACTGTGCTTGTATAGCACTAGCTAGGTTTCATTTCCCTTCGTTCGGATCGTGCTCATCGTAGCAAGAAAATGTGATCAAGACGTTTATTTACATACACTTAAAATATTTTTAGACATGGTTGACCTCGGTGACTGTTGCTGTGCATCGCATAAATTTCTGCGACGTTTTCCAAAATGAAATAAGGAGAAGAGAAAACGAAGCGGCAAAATGTTCTACGCAGTAACTTGTCTTAAACCAATTTCACCGTCGACCTTAGTAAGTTTGTCATGTTTTAATTGTGTTTTGTCTACAATTTTTGACAGTGAAACCGACGAAAAAAACTCCGAATTCCATATCACTGGATAAATAAAAGCGCACTTCTTCGAAATAATTGCTATGTTGTTTGGCTATAATTTGTTTGCCAGTCTATTGTCTCAAACGAAATTCGTAGTGCATAAAATTTAAGGAGATTGCCTGTGTTGTTTAATGACGACATTAATGATTTGTTCACATCAAGGAACAAGGAGCAGACTATCACAATAAAATTCGTTGAAGAAGATGTAATGCGAGCGCTCGAGAGCAACAAATTTATTTTTGCGACTGAGCTCGTTGCATTAAATTGCTGAGATTGTTGCTAAAACCGCATTGTTATCGCTAATTATTGCATTAAGTGCATGGCGTCAACAACCAATCCAATTTGGACGTGATGAATGCCATAAACGTCAAAATGTTTGACGTTTTAGCACCTTTGTTTTCTCCCATTCAATTCGACAGACAGGATTTTAATCACTTGATTTTTCGTGAAAGGTGTAAAACATTTTCCAGAAAAACGCGTGTGTGTGCTGAAGGAGAGAGAGAGAGAGAGAGAGAGAGAGAGAGAGAGATCTGGAGTGCGTGTGTGTACGCGAGGGAGAGTGGTTTGTGCCGGTTGGCATGCCAAATCATCACAGCTCATTGTTAATTATTCTGTTTGCTATCATGAAACATGTATTCTTGTCGACGCTTGTCGCTTCGCATACTTAATGACATTTCGTGCACATACTACTCATCAAAAAGAATATCTTTTGTTTTATCAACACCATCACATCTCCCTATTCACCGTTTTCGTAGTCACGTTCTTGTTTATATTTCGTTTGAATTTTTCTCCCTTGGTGCACTTGCCGGCAGACAGAATCGGTGGAATGTAATTCCGATACATGTTCGCTAAAAACACATGCTTCAGCTGTTTAATACTATTGTCAACGGTGATGTATTTGAGTGAAGTTGCGACGAATAAACGCGCACACACGCTTGTTGTTTGATATTAAATGTAGTCATTTTTGGCTTCCTATAATGTTTTTCGTCGTTAAAATGCTCAACGCAGACACTAGACATAGCTAAAAAAGTGGTTGCAGCGTTTTCAACAAATAATATCTCTTGAATGTAAGAATGTCTATCACAACGAAGCACTCTCTATCAATGAAAAGTCTGATGGTTACACATTCAGGCCCGTGAAACATTCGAGGTGCGCACATATATTCAGTGATTACCGTGGAAATGCACATAGAAAAAGTTAAATCATTCTCTTTTTCTTTCCATTGCTATCCACCGTGCCAACACTTACACGGAACATGAACTAAACGCCGTACTTTGCTCTCGGTTTCCATTTGTTCAGCAGTTGTCACTTTGTTGAACTATCAAGACTACATTACATTTTATGCGTTTGTTGATCTCTTGACACAATGCGTTGGAAGCTCCTACTCCCCGCAACCCTTTCAGCCGTCACTCGCTCCCTCTCCTTCTCTTTCTCTCTCACTCTCACTTCCAATACATAGTACATCTCTACGAACTATTTCGTTTTTCATAATGAACAAGATCATCAATGCGCGTGTACGTTTTTTATGTCAATAATAATTAGTTTGTGTGCACAAATGGAAATGCGGAAGAGGGATTTGTGACACAGTTGTGTGCAATGCGAACGGGTAACCACCCTCATGTGATATCACGATGAAGTCATTAGTTACTGTCATATTGATATTAAGTACAAAAATGAAATGAAATGGAAAATTGACACGGAAGCGATCCACATACCAACGAAGTCATACTATTTGGATTGCATTATTTCAATGTTGGGTCTGTATGTGCTATATGTGCAAACAAGAATACAAGCCAAAACTAAACTCGTAACTTGTGTAATGACTTTTTTAACTTTATTCAGTTCATCTCAAATTTGTTGATTTTGTGATTTCAATTCCACCGATCGACAATTTATGCGGACGCTTTCGACTCATCGGAAGTTCATTTCGGTTAAATCAATTGTAAACGTTTAAAAAAAATTGACAAATAACCGATGATTTCGATGAATTGGAATGAAGTGCACATTGCTCGACGTCCGGCACTTTATTATGTCGATTTGATTGCACAAAAAGGTTTTCGCGCTTGTTGGCTCCGTATTTGGAAACAGTTCAAATGCCTGTAATATTAATACCTCTCATTGTTATATTTTCGCTCTTTCTAAAAGACTTCCCTATTTATATTTATTTCGGATTTGAAACGATATCGAATGTGTAAAAATTCAGATTATTTGGATAATTTTTTGGTTCGTCTATTGTTGCAAGTTTCAGTTCAATCGACCAATAATTGAACATTTTTGCTATGCATCCGGCACATCCGTTTTGAAACTAGTGGAAATGTGTATAAAAATGTGCCTGCAGGCAAAATTGGAATCATCGTTTAAAATGTAGGAAACGGATGGATGGTGCATCGCATACGAAACATTCAGCGGAAATATACTTAAATACGAACAAATTTTGTCTACGGAATAAAGAACGATTACGTGCGGATACATTCATATTTGGCTTAATTATGTTGTTCGGTTTATTGGTAAATTTTTGTTGAAATATCCAAGTGAAAGAGGAGAAAAAACGGCGATGGGCGAAAATTGTGAAGAGGGCTGGGAGTATGAGAGGGTGTCAAAATAGAATGGACGTTCCGAAATGCACAGGTGTTATGCTTTCGATGAGCGATATCAATATGGAGATCACTTTTCACACGATTTCAGTGCCGGCCCCTCTTTCTCGCTCTGAGTAAGTGCTTTTGTGCCAACCATCTAATATTTCGGTGTACATCAATATCGTCTCTAAAGGGAACACGTATAAAATCGTAAGCGTTTTATTTGCCCTCGAACAATAATAAAAAGCATGACTAGATTTAGTGTACTTTTATTTTTTTTTTACATTCAATGCAAATAAAAGAACGGGTGACAGACGCGTCCGCAGTGATCGTATTACAAACATATTCCCAGATTTCACTTGCGTTTTTTTTTTCATTCAATTGCGAATAAAATATGTATGAGAACTATATAATAATCTTTTAAGCTCATTTTGTATTCAAATAATGCATATTACTTAATTCAATTGAACAACAATTTGTGTACTGTCTGCTTAGTTGGGCATGTACAACATAAGTGGCAATCCACCGCTCACAAGTAAAGTAATGTAAAACGGAACAAACGACAGATATAGAAATGTTGAAATCGTACAATGGTGACGCAAATTTTGTTTTGCTAAAAATATTCTATCTTTTTTATCTTGCGTGTGTTTGATTTTGGCTTGTGGCTGTGTCGCTGGCTTCCGTGACTATCTCGTCTTCATTCATTCACCCACATATCCACCAATTTGATTCAGTGCGACGAATATGCTGCATGTCATTTCCGTCGTTGGATTATATTTCATGCGATTCCCAAAAAAGGAGAATTCACTATTTTCTGTACTTTGCTCATTTTTGTTGGCGTACATTCCCATCATCCAAAGTTTTTTCTTCAATGCTTGAATTTGGAACGAATATGACGATCATCTTGCTGGTATGTTTATTATCCGCATTTTTGCGTCTCTGCGCTTCCCTCTACCTCTCACTCTCGCTCGCTCTTTTCCCCTGTGTTTCTTAGACATCATTTTATTTTTATTTTTGGAGATGATTCCATGTTGTCTTGAGTACAAAATATAATATGTGTTCACACACGTTTCCATTTATGCCTCGCAACCCCATTGAATGCGTACTAAAGAGCTTGCCAATGTTTGTTTCACTTGGACTCATTCACTGAACACATTAACGCGTTCTGATAATATAACCAATGTTTGTTTTTATTCCCTTGTGCTGCTACTATCTTTATTTCTTTTTTCAATGTTCAGAGATTTTCTATTCTTTCGCTGGCTCTGTGCGATTTGTTCTATTCTTTTTTTTTCTCTATGTCGTCGCACATGCAGTCGGGTCCATTGCTGTCATTGCTAGTGAAAACATTTGGTTTGATGTCGCTTAAACGAATTTCTTATACGGACGCTCAAAATATTATTGGAATCTCTGTTTCACTTTATGTTTTCATACTCATGCATGCAAGTACGAGTATGTGCTGATTCTAAGCGATTTGATCAGCATTTGGCTGTGCGTTGCTGTTGCTGATTCTATTTCTGCTTCGACTCATGATGGTGCTGTGTTCATCTGTTCATTCCGTTTCGGTCTATAAACGTTTATGTGTGCATAGTACGTAACACTCTTGTACTGTCGAGCCATTGTGCGTTTGTTTTCGCTTACCCCTTGCTTATATGTATTTTTCGTGTCTTTATAAATTTGTGACAATTATTTTCGTGTTCAAATGATTTTTTCTCATATTCTTTTTTGCTTGAATACATCATTAAGCTTGAAGTCACATGTTTCTAGGAACATGCTTTAAGGCCATAGATAACAGCAACAATATTATGCGATCACATTTCATAGTCCCAAGTGGAAATTGAGATCACTCCATTGCATGCACAAGAGACCCCATTATTCATGATTCAATTGAACAATTCGATTCGATGTGTCAGATGCCTTTTAAATAATTGTACGAAATACAGAATGCGTCATTGCAAAAACCATCATCATCAAATCAATCTCGTTGGATTGCGCTAACGCAAAAATTAGAAGTTTGAACAGACAAAAGTGAACAATCGCAGAATTAGTTGTATATCTGTTTGAATTTCTTGCTGGAAGTTTAGAAGAAATTATGCCATCGTTTTTTTCTATGTGGGTCGTAGCTCATCATAAATGACTAAAAGTGTATCTCGCAAAAAATGTGATATGCGATCAAAACACGACATCTATTCATGTGCTGGAAAATAATATTCGTTGAAGCGCAAACACATTTTGATGTATTATTGCTGAAATCGAAATTGAAAGCAATTCAATATAAGTCTTCAACTCTCTACCATGATCTTCATCTCTATTTCTTTCTCTCTGTTGGCAGCGTTCTCTCTCCCTCTCTTGTTGTCCTTTTTGCACCCATTCGCCATTCCTTTGCACACACGATATTTTTTATTATTTCGTTTTTCAAATGGTATTTCTCGAGCTGTCTCTGTTATCTCTGGTGCTGTTATTCATTTGGCAATGTTGTTCGCTTTGTTCCGCAATTCTCGGCGCATATATGTATATTTATTGCATTTGGATATTGGTACAATTTGTATTGCAGTAAGTTGATCTAAATATTAACACACCAAATGAATAGAGACACTTCCAGATCAATCCAACCATGACTTATGAACAACTGAAGAATTGAAAAAGTTTTTGTTTGTTTGATGTCGTGCGAACTTTTGTTTATTGTTTTGTCTTAGTGTGTGTGTCACGAGAAGCATTTCCAATTTTATTTGGAATTCGCATGGATTCGAAACGAAATATTTTCTAGGCTATCGTTTGTGTCATTTTCATCAAATGATTCATCACTTCAAATTTAATTGAGAATCTCAAGTGGAGAGAATTGGATTAGGCGTTGATTTAGGATTGTACTTTTTAATTCGTGAAGTCGAAAATGTATCATCTACATTCATGACGTACAAAAGTGCTAATAGAAATTCCTTGTTTGATGTCTTTTTTTTGTTGTTGTTTTTTTTTTTATTTATCTCCGATTCTCAGTGAAAAATGTTGATACGAAACGAAAGTGTAGAAGTCCGACAATCAAACTGTATGCATTCATTTTGAAATGCTTGTATCGAAATAAGTTGCTCTGCCCATGCATCCACCATTGATCTGAAAATTGTGCATAACAAAAATATCAACAAAAGATCATCGACAAAATGTAGAATTTTCGCTTCGGAAATTAAAATTTCAAATGACTGTATAAATACAAAGTAATAATCAAGATATATATTTTGCCTTAAAGAGTTCACAAACGTGTGCGATAGAAATTGAAAGCACACCCAGCTGACGATGGCTGGTCGCTTTTCTCGACTCTTTTCACAAGTTAATGCAATATCGTGGATTATGTCATTGTACGGATTAGGTGCATGAGCATGATACGGCTTTCCATTTAGTTGTGATTTTTGTGTGTACTCATTGTGAACTCAATGGGATCCAACAATACGTGCTCTAATCGTTCATTTTGATAATTTGCTATTGTTCAAAAATCGAGAGGTTTCAAGCCATGTCTCTGCGGTTGCTTTCTATCGCGACAAGAAATCTGTTAATCGGCAACTCGGCGTGTCACAAAATGAAAGAGAGAGGCAGCGAAAGGATGAGTGTGGTACAAAGAAGTAAGCCACGCGAAAATTAAATTTATTGTTTGTTCTGCATAGTCAGTGAGCGTTATTCAAAGTGGTAATATGTTTGCCTAAATAGCGATATGAATGAAATTTGTGAAAAGCTATCTTTCTCCTGTGAAATACATATGCGTGCGATTGTAAAAGCGCTTGATAGGACGTGAACAGTTCAGAAATCGGTCGAAACGGAGAGACAGAGAGAGAGAGAGAGAGAGAGAGAGAGAGAGAAAGAGAGAGAGAAATGACACCAAGCGAAGAAAGTCGGCGGAAAAGTCGGAGCCAAATACAGTCACTTGGTCGTTTCGTTTTGTGTGCCCTTTTATCACGCCTCGTGACAAACATTTCCAATTTAATCAGTAAATAGTATTTTGGTTGAATACAAAAGCTAAAAGAGACCAAAGACACAAAAGCCAAATGCGTTCTCATCGCATCACATCATATCGATCGACGAACTGGCAAAGTTCAGCTAGGACCAACAAAGCAACAGAGTAGCATTTCTCGTTCTCGTTCTCATTTTCTTTCTCTCATCCACCCATTCAAAGATGTACATACATTAAGCAAGTAAATTTATATCTGACTTCATTATGTTGACTATGGACTTCGAATAATATTCAATTTTGGAATGAAAACCAAAGTCAATTGAAACTTTGCTGTTGAATTTGTGCTAATTGGTCGTTTTGGAATAAAACTCAATACTTGTCGTTGAGCTGAAATCTTTTCTATTAAAAATGAATTTATTTTCTTAGTTTGTGCAAGAGAAGAATAGAATAATGATTTTATACAAATCAAATTCAAACATCGATTTTATTCTGGTATTTTGCATTCAATTTGGTTTTGTGTTTGGAAAGCCTAAAACGTGCGATATTAAATTGTTTCTTTTTGGATTGGCCAGTTTCCGAAATTTGTCGTTTTAACGAAAAATAGATAGATCGAAAGTGCGGGTGAGAAAGGAAATGATTGGAATGGTTCCGCCTTATTGTCGATAATTGAATTGCATTTCAACACTTTTCCGAGAAACCAGATATCCTAAAAACACTCTATCAAACGAATCGTCTGTTTTGTGCTTTGCACTCATCAGAGTTTTCCTGCTATTTGGTTTTCACTTCTTTATCCAACCTTTCCGGTGGAATCGGTCAGTTTTTCTCTATTTTCTAAAACAAGGAATTCCTCTCAATCAAATAAAAAAGTGTATAATACGATTTCCTAGTATCCAATGTTTATGCCATTTTTTCTCTAAATATTGACCCCGAAGGAAATGTATGTTCAATATTTTCGTATATTGTACCGACTACCGTTTGTATGCGATTTGATGGTGCCGAATTGAAGAGTGTTGAACTGATGTGTGCTGCTGAGCGTCAGGCGAGTAAGCGATTTTTTTGTGATTGGCTCGCATTCCGGAGTTCGTAAAGATTCGAAAATCTGCATAGATAAAAGCAAACATAAGCACCGAAAAAAAGCGGCAATATATCAAATCGTGTTAAGCAACATTTGGCTATAAAAGCGTTCCCTTCGAAATGCGAATGCCAATGGAAAGAAAGAGAATCGAAACAAAAGAACACGCGTACGATGAACGCTAAAACGAGCCAAGCTTGTGAGTGCTTTTGTTTTACTCATAACCGTTTTTTTCGCCAATCTTTCTGGATATGTCACCAGAATTTTATTAGAATCGCTTTCAATTTTATTTCAATTTTCCGCAAGTACGTTTTCAATTTGACTCTTGTTCACATGATTTCAATTTTGTCATGTTGCAGGAAAGTGCGTCCTCTCTCTGAATTTAAGTGGGCTTGTTGATTGCTCAACATTGGCATGGTTTTCGATTTACTCCTCCATATTTTCCCGGAATTTTCCCAAAATGCAAGCGATTAGGCATTCCAGAATTGCGGCCAATAAATAATATAATTTGCTACCAAATTAACAAATATGTAAATTTCGTTTGCATAGCAGGAAAAAATGTAACTCTTTACGTTGCGATGAAGATATTTCTCGGCGATATAAAATAAAACATATTTGTTTCTCGGCTATTTCATGTTAAGAGAACAACAAAACGAGCGTTTCTTGAATTAGTTTCTTCGGAATTCCGTTTGCTCTTCGAATCCGACGTGGTGTTCACATTTTATGTGTTGCAATCAAGAAAATGAATGGACTTCTTCGATTTCAACGAATTGCTAAATAACTTGAAAAGCTTATCTCTCTGCATAACTCTCCCACGTCAAACCGAATCTCGGAAACATTGTGGAGGAGTTGTGAAGCGAATAAGAAAATGGCAATTGGCAATTACAAAGTGGATGATAATTGTGCTTGGCACAAAATCGCCAACAGAAAGAATTAGTTGCAAATCAGAGCGCATCTGAACTGAGCACGAAATATACAACGAAAAAGCTGTTATTCTGAATAAACATATTTTCAAAAGGCAAATAAAAAAAAGAGAACCATCAGAAATGGTGTATTTGATTTGGGCGCGTTGGTTTTTTGAGTCTCGCCTTTTTCGTTGTTCTTCTCTTTTACTGTTATCCGTTCGGTATATTGCTGCTTGCTTCCTTTCTGCTGTCGTTTGGATGCGTTTATGTGTTGTATAAATATGCGATATTTAATGTCTGAATATGTATTCACATAAAGGAGTAATAAAATTCAATCTTTAAGATTGAACAAGTAAAGTGGCATTCGATGTGCAAACATTGGTGCCATTGGCATCATCCAAAATATCATCGAACGAATCGCGAAACACGACAAAATTGAATCAAGCATCAGCAGAACAATCGGAACACAATATACACGGTTCTTTGCATTCATTGTCATTCCGCAAACCAGCAAACAACAACCGAACAACAGCTCTCTCCCTGTCACCTCCCCTCATCACTACAAATCGTTTGATATCCTCATTCTCTCTTTACTCTTGCAATATTTTTCGAACAATTTCCATGTTTTTCCAGCGTTTTTTGTATGTTTGTTTTACCGTTTTTATGTGCCGATTCCTTTTTCTCTTCGCTGTATTTTCATTATACTTTTTTGTGCATGGCCCATATTCATTCGTTCATGGATTGAAATGTCGAATGAAACTTAAACGCCTCATTCATTCTCCGAACGCTTAAGAGAATGCATCTTTTGAATATTTTTACTCATATAACAAATGCAATTTCAGGCAGTCCACATATTATGCGATTCACTTCTGGAGTCCATTTTTCGTTTGTACCATGAATTTTTCGTTTTTCACATCGGTAATACTATAATCTGTATGCATATGTGAGCATTCAATCGGACTACTGAGCGCATACGAACGGTGTCCGACTCTCACTTTAAATTGCATATGCTCAGCGCTTTTTTACTGTTACCGCCTCATCATTTTGCTCATCTATTGGTCTGGCTGGCTCACTCTCTACTAAAACAAATCATGCTATCTAAACTCCATTCTTCGGCAAATAGCCGCAATGTTTTTTGGGTTTATTCTGGAATATCTAATCAAATCGTATTTCGTTGTGGTGTTTCGGAGTATCCGAATATGGAAGAAAGAGAGAAAGAGAGAGAGAGAGTGCAATTGTAGCTAGGTATCATTTATTAATTAAACTAGTTGAAATAATATCGGGATGAATCAAACTTGCACTCTCCACGTCATAAATAATAGTGCTGAGTTTGATTTCAGGCCTTGGAAAAAGCTTATGCATTTCACCGATAACCGAATTAATTTCACGTATTCTATATGCTTTGGCCATTGATACGCTGCATTATGTTATCGCTTCTACATATTTCAAGTGTTCCAAACAAACTTTAATATTATTTTAGTTTCCGAAAAAGCTTTCGAAGGACTTTCAGGTGGAGAGAATCCACCTAATGAAATTATTTCTTCACTTGAATGCTAATTGCATCTTTGTTAAACAATCTATACTTGAAATAATTGTTCAACTCATAAGTTTGACTGGCATATGCCGTTTTCTTAAAAATAAACAGAGTTTTCATAGCTTCGAAAGCATGCTATTCACCCAAATACTAGCATATATAAAATAATTCGAAATGCAACCCCAACAACAATATAGTTCATAGATAATTCGATTAGATTGAATTTTGAAGCCAGATATCGTTGACTCTGCCAGAATTTCCGTCAAATCTCATACGAAAAAACTAATTATGTTTTGTTCGATATTGCAACGAATCCAAATTGCCAATACGATACTTTCCGTATATTTCTATTTATTGATATTAAATGAACTACATAAATGTGGTTTTCCCCAATATACTTCATCGAATTCATACATATTATTTTTCCATATTCGCTGACATTGCGAGCGAGTAATCATTTTGAAAGTTCAAGCTAGAAATCATTCAATCAGGAGCATACTAATAAATACTTATTTTCACTTCAAATATCAATCAATTTGTGGCACATATACATAGTTTCGGGATTTTAGCAGAACTGAATTTGTAAAATGAGGCAAAAAACCACGAGAACAGTGAAATCGAGTTGCAACATGAAATCAATTGCTCATCGAAAAATATGTCCTTCATTATTCAATGACAAGCTCGTTGTGATTGCCCAAGCTGCTGCCTCTCTGGCGATTCAATTGATTATCGGTCAATGAGAACGAGAATCGCCAGAGAAATATTTAGTCGAATCTCACTCTTCCACTCGCTTCCCTGGTGGGTATAATCATTTGTTTCGTTTGTCATATAAGTGTGTGCGTTGTAGGTCTTTGATTATTTACATGTATGGAAATCTTCTGTCCAATTTACCACAGTCATATGTGCTAATGGAAAAATACACAGAGACAATTTGCCGACACTCGATATTCATTTGCTTGTTCTACGTTATATTGAGGTGAATATTTCTTGTCTCTTTGTTCCAACTACCAGACTGTTATCTAATAGCCAAAGTTATTTTCGTAAGTACATCGATGCGATGAGTGAATTTTGGCAAAAGATAACAAGACGGCGGAAGAAAGCAAGGGTGAAGAAGTGACATCAATAAAGTGAGTGTGTGAGCACAGATGGATCTGCGCCATGTTCACGTTCGCCTTCGTATTCGCATTCGCATTCATTCATTCAAATGAAATTGTCGATTCATAGCAAATGCGTTCGTAAAATGTGGTTTGTGTTTTGCAGTTCAATGCTATTTTCTACAATGTTTATTAGCATTTACACCAAACTTAGTTCGCAATTTACACATGCACATAAAGTTGGATGTCGCAACAACGTATATCATTTTTAGCTAGAATATCGGACGCCGAAATTCATCTGATTTACCATAAAAACCGAAAAGAGAGAACGAATGCGCGCTCAAGAAAAAAATTGGTTGCAGGAGATAGCGTTACACATAGAAACATGAAGAAAATACATCGACGACGGCAAACAACAGTCATAATGGGAGTGCGTATAATAATAATAAGCCGATTGCCATTGTTTTTCTCCTTTGTGTATATGGTAGATTTTACCAATGTAAACAGTAGTCAGTGAATCATACGATACATAATTTTTTCTTGTTCTCGCAACCTCTCTTTCGCTCTCAAGCTTTTTTCTCATTCGAAATTAATTGAATTTCGATATAATTCACACATAGACTACAAAAGATATAGTTTTCACGGATGAAACGTTAAAAACACACAGCATTCAATTGTTTTTGTAACGTTTTTTTCTCGCTTAAATGTAAATTTGAACGCTTTGGTTACGCTGGACAAGCATAAAATCAATCATTGGTAAGAAGAGGAAATGAAATTTAACACGTTTTTATTTAAACAATTTTTGAAAATATTGTACAATTACTGGTTAAATAATCACGGATTACATCGTGTTCATATATTCCGAATGAATTGATTGTCGCACAAAAAGCGACTAAATGGAAACTGCTTAGCAAAAGTTGGATGTCGTTCTGTGTACGGATGCCGTAATCGTATATTTATTTGGGTTAACAACAAATAAATACTTGTGATTATTTTTCCAGCTAATTGAAATCGATACGATCTGATTCGGATTGAATCAAATGTTTTATTTTGTTATCGAATGCATGGCACGTTAATCATCTTAAAAAATTACGTAAACCCATGGTCTCGGGCTGGGGAAATTGTGCGGAAAATACGCGCAAATATGATTTAGTTTTTGGTACGTTTTATTCCGATTCATTTCACTACTAGTGTATTACATATTCCAGTTTTGTTCTAAATGATATATTAATTGGTCAAGTACTGCCTAGTTGATACGAGAAGTCAGACATTCTACGCCAACCACAACATAAATATGATGGCATTTCGTAGTAAACATGCCCCTGTTGCATGATTTAAATGGAATTGCATTTTGTTTCTCCCTGCATATGATATTCTAGTGTAAAAATCGACCATAGAATTTGGATTGAAGCAACCATGAAAGCTGGCATTGTGGCCGTCCCGTCGTATGCGTCTGCATCGGAAGTATGTGAAGCTCAAGATAGAGTGGAATTAATTTATTATGGATGCTATTTTTAATAAAGATGTTGAGTGGGCTCCTATTTGAATGTCAGTATGTATCGAAATAACAAATGTCAAAATCATACATTTGCCCTCAGCACACTTTCGGGAGAGATTCGGCTTTTTACTATTGAGGTGTGCACATATGTGAAACTCGCATTGTGAGTGTGCAAAAACGGGAAGGAAACAGATGCTCTCCGGTTGCACTGCTACTCGATTCATCGTTCTCTCACATGGCACAAGTGCGGCTGGTGTTAGCGAACATGTGTGTTTTCAACGAAACACAACTCCACATTCATTTTAATATTCATGACGACCGTAACAAGGTCACATTATGTGTAATTTTTGATTTTCATGGTTTCGGTATGTGTGCATGTATAAATGTGTGTATCTGTCTTTTCATCTTCACTGAATGAATCGAAGCGAAGCGAGGCAAAAAATAGCCCGAAATGTTACCCTTTCGAATGTGACGGGTCTTCTTTTTCAAGCAGTATTTTGCTCATTTAACGTTTGGCTATTGGTAGGGAGGTTGCAGGACCTACTGCATCGTACACCATTCGTCCAACGGTCTTTTTGTTTGCGAAGCGAGGTGAAAAGAAATAAGTTACCAACATCAACAGCAGATGAAATGAAAATGAAAATGATAACCTGGCGACAGTGAGAGTGTTTTTGGCCTGTGCTATCAATTGCCATTAAAGGTTAAATCATAATGAAAGCTGTGGGCCATTCACGCGTTCATTGCGAAAGCGTATTTAACAATCCAATACCTAAAATGTATAATTGTATAATCGACATTTTGGGGATCCTTGCAAAGCTCATTTAAAAAATAACACAATATCATTTTCAATTAGTAAATTGCTTTCGTACAATTTCAGCTTCGAGAGTTTTTCGAAAAAGCTTCTATTCCATTTTCCACCGTTTTCCACCATTGAATTCCAAACCATTTGCCCATGACCCAAGCCAAATATTACTACTTGAATTTTGGACTAAATGACAACATAAACGACAAGCTCAACGAAACGAAAGACAAAACACACTCGGTCTTCTCATATCCATCGATGCAGACATTCTGATACAATGAAAAAGCAATATCGTCGATTTGTTCGAGATAAAAATGAATTGTGCCGCTCAATTGAATTGACGATATACGAATTTCATCAATTATTATTTCACTGAATTCGAATGAACACGAAATATAAATGGTCAAAGTGGCAAATGACGGCGATATTCCTGATTGCAATGTACAATTTGAATTATTCGATTTATTCCATGCGAACGGAATTGGTAACGATGGCAAAGTGGAATTACCGAATTGGTAATATCACAAGCAAAAACAATTTCTTCCGAAAAATACTCAAAACAAAAGGAGCTAACGTCTTTTTTTCAATAGCGATATTTAGTAGCAATTGAATCGCAATGACCCACAAATCCAATTTTTAATTTATCGAAACCACCAGTATACGAACTTCAGTGCTTTCGTACTATTCTGTTTTATTCTCAATCGAATATTGTGCACTTAATGTTCATATTATGAAATGAAACTATATGCAGAGTGTGGAGAGAACGAGAGAAAGAGAGGAACATAAAATCAAAAGCTGTAAAGCGATTCAGTTGAGTTGCCAAATGAAAGTTTTGCAACCGAGTTACTTTAAATTGATATTCTGTTGGATGTATAAATGTGTTCAATTTGAGCGGCATTCAAAATCCCCTCTATTTACACGGTTATACGATTCGTATAGTTGCAATATCGAAGAAGTGTTGAAACAGAAAAACACATTTCGGATGATTGTTCATCAAGCCAACAACACACCATCGACAAAAGAGTCACGCTCAGAGTCATTCGCCCGTCAACGGGCTGAAACAAAGTGCGGCGTACAGCATTTCATCCCTCTCTCTCTCTCTATCTCTTGATCCTTCCGAATTGAGCTGAGCCAAGCCAAGCCAAGCCAAGCCAAGCCAAAGTGAGCACACAATAAGTGGAAAAAGAAACTTTTTACAACATTTTAAACGAGTCAATGCAAACGAATCCCTCCCCTACATTGACAACCGTTAGGAATGTATTAGGGTGTGCGAATGTGGATCGACAGTACCAATCGATTGCTGTAACCGCATTCAGCAATTATCGTATTGTTCTCATCCATAATACAATCCATTTTCTACTTCTGTTACTTTTTATAAATGCCTCGGCAATGGTGATTCCTCTTCTTTTTTTTCTCAGCACATTTCGAATGCCACTTGTTCAAGTGTTTTTTATTTTTGAATTCAGTTTTTGTTTTGTTATGCTCACCCGGCTGAATGCGATTCACACTCCAGGTCACCGCATTCATATAACATGTACACGGTTACTATGCACCATTGTTTGGAGAAAACGACCACAAAACTACACAAAAATCGAGCAAAAAACTATGCATGAAAACATACGTAATGAAAAACAAAAAGTTGGAAGGAAAAATGTTGAAAGGACCAAAATGTGTATACACAAAGGAGCAAATCGGAAATCGTTAGCGAATACTTTAAGCGTATTTAGAGCGTTTGATAGTTTTCAGTAGATTGGTTGAAAGTGCGGCTAGATGCAAGACCATTGCAATATTGTGTACGTATTTTCAATTCCGACACAATCCGCTCTCACCGATCCAACCATTGTCAGATATTAAAGTTTCCTTACGGCAAGCATAAAGAATATGTGTTGAGCCGCAACAACACGATCCACAAAATTATTTTTTAGAAAATCGAATCGATAATATATGATATTAAATGGATGGGAGAAAGAAAACCGTGCACGAAAATTTGTTCGTCATAACATGAACGATATGATTGGTGAGGTGGTTTCAAAATAAAATCTATTATTGAGTTTGTACACAGCGCGGACAGTAACATATGATCAACGCACACCAAAATCGCGCAAATAAAATCCGGTGCAAAGGTTAAATTTCGAAACAGTTAAATGGCTTCAGGTACCAATCCACTGAATTTTATTGTTTTCGTTCACCAAAGGCCAAATAAATAGTTTCATTTAATTACAACAATTTCACCGAGCAAAGCGATT
Organism: Obolodiplosis robiniae; assembly: GCA_028476595.1. NCBI lineage: Eukaryota > Metazoa > Arthropoda > Insecta > Diptera > Cecidomyiidae > Obolodiplosis > Obolodiplosis robiniae. Next base: position 26,326,827 of record CM052017.1, read on the forward strand.
TATATGGTCGTATTGTGAAGAGCGCGCAGGTGTTTGTGTACGTGTGTGTGTGTGAAGGTAATGGCTGATGAGTGAAATAGTTGTTTTTTTTCACAATGCACGAAAAAATCAACGAATTTTCAACGAAATGCTATTCATTCAAAAATCCACTTTTATTGCAAATGTTGCTGGCGTTCGACCAATTAAATCGAACTATACTTTGGGAGCTGAGATGAACAGCGGGCGAAACAAAATCCGTGAGACATAAATATGGGGGAAACATGCAAGTAGCCCTTTTCTTCATTTTTTGCAATTTTTTTCACTCAAAAATGAGATATGCCGTTCATAGCAAAACAGTATTGCCGCTCATTTAGTAGCGCATTCATTTTCGGCAAAACCCCTTTCCTCATCTTTATTTTCATACATCGATTCGTATATTGCAGTTACAGTTATGCACACACACACAAAGCCACGCTCGCCAAAACTTTTGCAGCATCTTTGAAATGGTTTGTAAATTATTCTCATGAATTTATCGATATATGTTTCGTTTATTATTTTGCTGCAGCCATTTAATCTGAAGACTATAGCATTTCTCGCTTCTCTTTCGCCCTCGCGTGGGATTGGCTGGATTTTACGTAATGGTGGAAAAATGGCTGGAGCGATTAAATCGCGAATTAAAAGCGGTGAGCTCCTAGACGCATGAAACAATTTGTAATGCAATAATTATTTCTTTTTTTGTGCTCATAAAAATTATACAGCCGTCATTCACGATGGAGGGTGAAGGGGGGAAGTAATCCAAAAAGTATTGCAATATTGGAATACAGCGTTTCAAATTGGCAACTCGACGACAAAATATTTGTAGCGAACGAAATGCATTGCGTGCAAATCGGAATCCAGCATTTTAAGTGCTTAATGGTGTGCAATTTAATCCACTTCGACTGGCACATAATATGAGCGGCATATCGATATTCTATGCTCTTCGCCGTAGCAATGTCCTAATGAAAAGGGGCAACAAAACTCGACTGATTATAATAAAATCGACTGCAAATTAATTGAAAGTTCATCATATTGATTTTTTCAATTTATTGCTCGGCAACTAACTTCATTTATCATCAGCGATTTGGGCTCTCATATTTATGATTGCTCGTCTGGAAGCCAGATCAAAGATAAACTGTATAAAAGTTATTACGCGCTAGATTTCGGATACATCAAAGTTGTTCCGCCGATCAAATCATGCATCGAATTAAAGAGTATGTCTGAGTCTGCCAAAAGCAATAAACACATTTTCCCATGAATTGCATCGAATTTATGGACCTAGTTTGTATGACAAAATATATTGCCGATCTAATTTGTCGTTGTTCGAGTTTGCTCGTTGAAAAATTAATCGAAGTTTATGTTTTGATAGCTCTCGCACTGCCAGCGCGGCCCCGCCACCTTTCTCTCCCAACCAAAACTACTTCACTAGCTAGACATAATTGTGGCAAAACATAATCCGTTTCGCTGATTAAATCATTATAAATTATAAATAAATTGAGGAATATTGATGTACTTAAATGCACACATATATTTACCATCATCATATATTTTCTCGCAAAGTCATGACCCGCACACACTTTCATACCGACAACACTGTGTCGTTTTTATTGTTGTTTGTACAGAATATAAACAACGAAGTTAAATATTGCACATTTTAATCCGTTAATCCACAAAATTATTCCATTATTTACCGCACAAATATAATGTGCGCCAAGATAACAATCGCAGCGCCTGAGGTCGATCATTTTTATCACGTGTCCCGTGTGAACAAATAATATTTTTGCTCTGCAATTTATTGCATTTAATTGATTCGATAAAAAAATGTTTGTTAATTATTCATCAATCGGATCAGTAAATATTGTTAATAAATAAATGAAAACAAAAATATGAAAAGATCTTCGAATTGAATGAAAAAAATCATTTGTTTTAAAATATCATAAAACCGGGGAAAAGTCGCTCAAACACTCATTTATCTACGTAAAATGTAATTTTTTCACTTTTTTTTTTTTGTCGGTTAATAAATAAATGGGAATGAAAAAAAAGGTTCAAAAAGAATTCGAAATTAATTCGGATTTATAAACAAAGTAGAGAAAAATGTATAGAGTGATTGGAATTGAGAAAAAGCGTTCAGTATTCGAATGTTTTTCGTTAAATTATATAATTTATTATTAAATGCGGTTTTAGCATCAAACCAATCCATCTATATAGAGAAGCGATACGCTTAAACGTTTATTTGCGATTGCGTACGGTTTTTTGTCAGTGAGTCAGGCAAAATTGGCTACCGAATTGATGCCTCAACATATAAAAATTAATAGTTAATAATAAAATGCGCGGAAAAATTTTAATAATCACACATTTTTCATATACATGATGCAACATTCCAATCGCGCACCAAACATGTTTTAATGTGAATTTGATCGAATAAAATAATTATTTGGACATTTGCCATTGGCGACTTTTTTGATCTGCCACGCATCTCATTTACTTACCAGGTACTTGCATATGAAACCGCGGTTGACATCTAGCGGTCAATAGCTGGTACTGTGTGATCTGTCAAACCATGTTGTTCATGCTTATTAGTAAATATGACATCTGTCAACAATACTCTAAACACAATATTTCAATTTTCATACAACAATGTGTTTTTTTCGCTCTTGAAAAATGTCGGATTTTGTGCCTGAAAATAGTGAAATGCGGACAGCACTGCTTTTCTGCTTTCGTTTAAAGAAAACTGCTGCCGAATCTCATCGAATGCTTCTAGAAGCTTATAAAATATGTTTTGCCATCATACTAAAATAAACGTGTTTTTTAGCAAAAAGGTTTCATATGCAAGTACCTGGTATCACGGCCATATTATTTATATTTATTCTCGAGGAAGTAAACATTCAGCTGATCAAGAATATTCCATATTGATTGGAGAACTTTCATCGGGTGCGTTGACCATTTCAACATTTAACCATAATTTAGTACCTTAATATGATTATTCAATGCATAATTTATTATTACCTATCTGTTTAATTGCAATTAATATTCAACAATTGGGTGAAAAATAAAATCATCTCATTCCATCAAGTGCTCTTTTTCCCCATTAGTTGAAAATGACAAATGTCACAAACACCGCAACGTTATCCCCAAATGTATATTTTCCCATAAAATCATATTCAAATCAACGGACATTCTGCATATATCAATAGATGCGCATGCATGAAATTATTTTGTATTTCCAGTTAATTTTGACTATTATTGAAATCCGTTTAGTCAATTAAATGCCTTTAGTGACGCCCGATTTTACACGCATATGTATTTTTACTGTCCATATCGGCCATCAACCGCCAAACTATTATCCCCCATCACATTTTCTATGTTCACCTTTCCCGTTCCGCACTCCACTTTTTTCGCCAAATGAACTGTGGCTGGATATTTAATTAAAGCTCTCGCTCATTACCGCCCAATCTATTCAAATGCAAAAGTTTATATATATTCATTCAATTTTATGGATCCTGTCCTTACAATTGGCCATTACAAAGCAATCACATGAAAATCACATCATTCATTTAATTAAATCAAGAAGTTTTATTTCGGGATTTTTTGCACCGGATGTTTTGCTTTGTTCGGGCAATGTTGTTGCTTTCATCTCATTCCACAACAATGCAAATTTACAAGTCCTTCCTCCATACCCTAGCATTTTCTATTCAAATCCGTGCAATCGATGTGCTCAATGCTGCTGATGCTTCTTCTTCTTCTTTTTCATTCATTCAAAAGGATTGCCATATCGTTTATTCCCAATAGTTTTAGTTCACATTGGGCTGTTGTTGTTCTTGAATGAGTGAACTCTCACTCAGTAGACGAGTTGATCAATGAGTGGCAAAGAGTTACTAACTATAATTGAACAACAACAAAACAACCTAATGTTTCCAATATGGCAGCACCCGTTGATTTAAGAAGAAGAAGTGATGTGCACAATAAATGCCAGTGTATGTCTTTCTATATACTCATTGCCACCCAGAACACTTTTCTCTTCCTCTCCTCTCCTCTTCTCTTCTCTCTTTTCCTTTCCATTCACCATTCGCTTATTCGATTCTGTCTTGTGCTAAGTTAGCACTTAAAATTATTTTCGAAGAACTTTTCATTTGCTTCCGCATTTTGTCCACCAATTTTCGCTCGCCAAATAGAAGCGGCAACGGGAAGAAAATGGAATCGCTTCAAATAGACGATAAACAATGTAAATTGTTATTCCAGTGCCATAAATTGTTGCACAATCTCGAATGCAATTTTTTCTCTCTCTTTCGCTCACAAACTCAAAATTAATTCGGAAACTTCAGAGTGTTTGTTTACGGTTGTATTTACGTTGCGTGAATGTAGCAAACGATACACACACAATCAAAAGTTATCGTCACAAATCATTGATGGAAGTGGCAGGGAAGCTTAAGCAGCCAACAACTCTAAATGCATATACCCAAACCTTTCGGGGTAATTCCAAAAGCACGATTGCACTGGGATTTCTTCATGCAGAGCATTTAACTACAATTTACTCAAAGAAGCGATGCACAACCAATGATAACGGGCCCCCAAAAAAAAGAGTTGAACTGAATATCACCGGTGTGGATTGTATTTTCGTCATCACAAAACTTCTCTGGCTAAATCCTGAATGCGGATCTGCATGCAAATTTGCATAAGCGCAATCAGTAAGATCATTCGGTATACCATATACAAGCACATGAGAAAATAAGAATCTTTCTGCATGAAAGGTTTCCTATTTTGCCATCCACTTTGGATGAAACGACGAAAAAAAAATTTCCCTTTTTTCAGTTTACGCGAAAGCATGCGTCTCTTGTGAATCTCAGAATGAATTGTGCAAACACGTCCTAAACCCATCTACTGAATAGTATTCATTACGCAAAAGCGAATCAGAGCGCGGGGAAAAAGCTGCGTTTGAAGAAACAACAACGAAAATAACAACAGCGGCAACATCAAGCATAAAGCGATTGTGTGACGTTGGGTTCGTTTTGGTCATCAAAAATATATGAAAATACGGTTTCGGCGGCTCCAATTGTTTTTTTTCTCTGTATTTTTTGCTCTGCACCACTTTCGCAATTGAAAATAAGAAAAATAGCAGGGATTCGGAAATGCAATTGAATATTTTGGCTCAACAAAGAAAACCAATAAATCAAACTAGTTCTTTTTATGGAGCGTCGCGCAAATGAGACGCAAACAAATCACAATCATACAAAGCGCAAATCAGCGTTTTCCCACAATAATAAAATGTAAATATCATTCAGGATTTTGTGATATTCTTCTCATTTGCTGCTTTCCGTTACATTTCGCCCAATGATCGAATTGTTTGTTTCGGTTTTTGTTGCTATTGAGAATTGGAGCACCGGCAATATGAATCGGATGATATGTGAGGCGGGCTTATTTTTTCGTGTATTCAAAGAAATGTCTCAGCGAGGAACTTCTAGTAACTTGCTCTTAGCAAATGTTTATTACAGAAAAAAACAGCAAATATGCAAATCATATGGGAGACTTCAAAATCGGAACAATAGTATTTTGTGCACATGAAAATGAATTTGCTCATAATTCTTGCAATCGGAATTTTTGAAATTGAGCAAATGGGTAATAAAAGACACGTTTAGCAACAACACAATTACAATGATGAATACTAAGGGAGAATGTTTGCCATTGAAGTCATAGCTTGCGCCCAAAATGCATTCACACATGAACGCGTCGTATGTGTAGCGTTGGTGTTGGTACACATAGACACGAGATAAATTTACAAACAAAGAAAAACAAATTTTCATTAAGTGTGTGAGTTCGAGAAGGTTTTTGTTTTTCCGAAAATTGAAAAAAAAAAAACTAAACAAAAATTGGACAGAACGAGCGAGAGAGAGCGGGAGGGAGAAGTGAGCTATAATGTATTTGTAAGTGCTGAAATTCCACATTCGATTGCATTCTGCAGAGGTCCCTCGATCTGCATGTTGTCGTGTTTCGGTTTGTTTTCCGTTGGCTGGATGTCCTTGTACTATCCCGTGGCTCAGTGTTTCATGTGTTTGGTTGATGTTGTCGCTGTTGTTTTCGTTGTTGTCCTTCCTTTTTTTATGTTTCGTTGTTTTTGTTTTTGGCGTCACAGCCGTGTACGGACGTTCAGTTATTTTGGTGTTTGTGTTTTGTTGTTGTCTTTGTTCAAAGTGTAATTCTGGTCTCTTCGGTGCATTAGGAAATGTTTTGTTCTTGGTGACGAAGACTTCGCCGTTGTTTATGCTCCACACTGTTGTTGTAATTTCTGTTTTCATACTCATTCTCTATCAATTGCAACTTGTAAGCCATTAAAGTAAGTGATATTTATAGAGATACTTTTTCCTCTCGAAAACCAAATGTGTTTGCACCAGATTGCGAACGTGTGTCGTTCGATAGTATCGGAGCATATAGAGGCAAAATACCGCGCATCTAGTTTAGCATGCATATTCTGAATATCCGAAACCAAAGTTGAGAGGAAGAGCACAAAGCACACGCCAGTTTCATTATATAAATGCCATCAGTGTTTTCAATATATTATGGCATCTCTCGCACACCAGAGCACACCAAGTCGAAAAGTATACTACCGAAATTTTTTTTCTCACTTATGCTGTTGTTTCAAAGCACCACCGAATACATAAAGTAAAACCAAGACAGAGCATACTCTCTCACTCTTTTTCAAAGTCAACAACACAAAAAAGTGGCAGCCAACAATAAAATAAACAAAGCTCAATACATTTTGACCAAACATAATGTCTGACCAAACATTAACGCCTGTACAAACTCACACTCATGCAAACACATAGACAAAAGATTGAAACAATTTTTCGGCTCGAAATGAATAAAAAAATATTACGAGCTTGGATTTTTGATGCTCTCCTGAGTGAATAAACGATGGCCGTTATTTCGTTAAATACAATTGCATATATTTCTTTTTATTGCTACAAATGCCATGGCGCGAATCGCATTGACTAGGTCCAGTAAAATATTTATCAAAACCATGATATAAATTTAAAAAGATAAAACGTTTCATGATGGGAAATAATAGCAAAAATGTTTTTGTTTTTACGTCATAGACATTTCATTTATACGCGATTTATTGAGCAGGTTTTTTGTGCAGCAATTTAGCCGAGTCTCGGTTGACATTAACGAGTGTCACCACAATAAATGAGCCGTAATTAGAGTTCATCTTTTGATATGCGTACTGCGTCAATAACATTTAGTAGAATTTTCCATACAAAAATGAGCATTTTAGCAGCGCACTGCGTATTCGGGTTCCGGATCATTTGATGTGTTCCGTTGCAGAAAAGCAAACCGTTTGATTCCCATCGTTTTATTTTATTTTACTTTTTTTCTTCATCCAAATCCGCATATCCACTTATCCATTTCAGCTCTCGCTCACTTGCTCCAGTTTGATTTACAACGATAAGAAAGTGAAATGGTTTTGCTGAATTTTTCGATCGAAATCATCATGAAAAAGTTTTATCGGGAATTGTTCAAAAATAATTCTTCATTTTTTCTTGCTTTCTCGTGAATTTCTTTTATCGCTCGGAGCGTACATTTTATTTTCGCGGTGAATTTCGGATGCAAAACGGGAAGAGAGGGAAATATATAGTAGGTGATTTTTACCAATTTTTTATTTATGCGTTTCAATGTCATATTTTTTCCCCAAGATAACATACTCTCTGCCAGAATTTATTCACATTTTGTTGCAACTAAAACGAACAAAAACTATCGAAAAATTGCTGTAATAAACTTTTCCGAATGTTTTGAGTTGCGAGATTCTTTGGTGGATGAATGTGGCCTTCAAAAACGAGCAACAATCATATTCACTTTAAAACATTTGTTGTGTATATGTGAATAAGATGAAGAAGTAGATTCGTTCGAAACATTGTTTGGATTGATTAGATAATTTAATAACAGTCTCATAGGACCTTTAACGTTCAAGCATATTGCCATAAATCCCTTTTTCACTCCATCTTTTTATATTATCAAAACATATTTTTTATCTCTGTTTTTCATATTAGAAAAAGGTCCATCGATTCACATTGTGTACCGTTTTCTTTAATCCGTGATCAAACATAAATAACACTATTTTCATGGTCTCTTTCTATCGAACTGAGCATTTTCAGACAAAACTATGAAATTGAAACGTGTTTCTCGTTTGCCCGGATTGTTTTCAACTCTTCTTCTAGCAGCCTTTTTTCAGGCTCTCTCCTTCTCTCCCTCTTTCTATCGATTCACACTTCGAATATCAAAATATTATGATCTTCTTCAAGGCAATCTAATAATGCTATATTCTGCATATTTTCTTTTCCGTTCGACGAATCCATTGTGAACGATGGTGGCAGAATGATATGCATGTGTGAATCAATTCATAGGGCATATCAGGTTTCTGGAATATCTCCGCATGCAGCAAAGACACAGCCACAGTGTGAAAACGGCTGAGGACTGCAAGGCAAGTTGTGCGATAGATAGACGCTGTGCCGGTAACGAAGTAATATATTGAATAAAAATGAGCAAAACCAAAGGAATAGACACTTCATAATACAGACTAAATGTAGCCGAGTCGATGGTGTAGATGGGGACCGAAAAGTGTGAGATTCCTTTGAGCATTTCACCTTCACACAATTTTCCGGAGCATGTGATTTAAGTTATTTCTACAGCAGTTGCGCTGTATCACGCAAATAAATGCCATTCTATGCATCGAATAGGAGGCAAATAAAGAAGAATCAACAAAAAATAAAAATAATCGAATGGATTTTGCTGTACGCAATGCATTGCAAACTTTTCACTATCTAAATTTGCTGGACCTGCTTTCGCTTATGCATATGAATGCAAGTGCGCGCATAGTAGAAAACTCGATTATATTTTTCTTCATGTTTTCGATTCATCAATATGGATACATTCAAAGAGCCATCAGCTTACCGAGCTTGCTTTTACTGCGTATATAAAGTTTAAATGAAACGTTCTGAATGCTGCGGCCCAATACCTTTGAGCATAGGCCTGTTATGCATAGAAATAAAAATCAGGAAAAAAAATCGAATTATGTCTGGCATGCACATTTTTCCACAACATCTCCGTCACTTTTTATCGAATTCCAGGCTTCGATACGCAGATTCGAATGCCTCAATCGAAATTTGTTGGCTACATTTTTCGCATCGACCAATTATCAAAAGCGGATATTCAACGGAACAACTTTTAAGGGGCATTCGACTGGACGGATGCGGTAGAATATAATTGCATTCAATTTCATAAGTTTCGATGGGAGTGATCCGAATGAATTGAAAATATACAAAGAAAATTTTTGAATTTTTTTCCTCAGAGTTTTGATGTCTTTGAGTGTGCCAAAATGGTTTGAAAATCCATCGAATCCATCGCATTAAATTACACGTGAGCGTGTGGCACTGTGGGTGTGTGTGTGTGTCAAAATACCGATGCCAAACGTGCATTCCATTTAAGATTCCACAAAGAGATAAATACACTCTCATACACACGAACGAGCGTGCGTACGTTCACTCATTTGTCTGCGCATATATTAGTTTATCATTGTGGTGAGCCAGTTTCAATATGCGAGGTAATTTCAAGTAATTTCTTGATTCTTTCCCGCTGTAATGTGAAAAGCTTTGACTAAGGCAACGGAGACATTATTGTGATGTAATCATTTCGTATATTGATGGCCGTGTACACATCATTTCACTTCCATTCATCGCCATTAGCACATTCTCTTCGATCGATCTCCATGTCGAATTCTATTTCAAATTTCTCACTGCAATGCACACACTATTCGAAATCAGTTGTTTCACTTTTTGTGTGGCATTCTAATGTGAAATTCCATTCAATTTTATGCCATTAAAAGGCACATAGATATTCTTTGCACTCTGTATCTCTCTATCCCCGCCCTCCATTTTTCATACTCTGAATATTGTAATCGCATTTTCATCGATTTTACTTACTCGAAAATGTCGCATATGTGCAATCCGATTCTTCTCAGCCATATTCAAATTGGCTTTATACATATCGTTCTCTCTCGCTCTCTCGGTTATTCAATTCGCAATTGTCATATTATTATCAATTCGCTCGCCACTCTCCCAGTCATTAGTTTAACTGAGAAATTCCTCAGCAAAATGGGACATTTCGAACAACTATCATTGTCAAAAGCAAATAAATGGCATATTTTGCATTCGCCGTTCACAATACCATCATCATTTTGCTGTTAATTGTTGAAGTTTGTTGAATATCTTTTTGGAATTGAGGCGAGGCGGGCAAACAAAGAAAACAACGGTCGATTCATACAGAGATTAGATTGCTGGTTAATATTTGATTGAAAGCAGCTAAACCCAATATTTAACATTTTAATTTGTTTAATATGATTGACTTCGAAATTAAAATCGACAGTAGATTACGTTATAATAGTAGATAAATGGAATTATGACAACAGCACGCTCTTCATTTTTACACGCAAACTTGGGAAATTGAATCATCAATCAATGTGAATATCAAAGAAAATTTTCACTACGATGACATTCAGGCGTCTAGCAGTTTTAACCGCAAATAATTATCAAAAATCAAGAAATATATTGTGAAACATTTAACTTACCTTTAATTTTTGTATGCAAAATAAGTAAAATAAATCCGAAATAGTAGCTTTGCAGTCGATAAAACATGTTCGTATTTCGACACGATATCTCGATCGATGTTTATTCTTTATATGTTTAGTTCTTCAGCCGTCAAGTTGTTGTTGTTGCCGTCGCGTTTTTTCTCTCTCTCTCCCTCCGTGTGTATGGTTTTTATCTCTGTGCCGATTTCACAAAATGTGAAATTTAATTAGAAATATCCTTGTTTTGTCCCTCTATTATTCGTTCACGTGCACATTCAATGTTTGTGTCAATCAAGTGGGTTCGCTTGTCATTCGTGGGTAAACATTTGTTCAAAATCATTATCGTATCGCAATCGACGATGTGTGCCCCGCTTCGATGCGTTTGCTGGAGGTGGGTTTGGTTTATTTTTCTCGTTTCGCAGCGAACCGAGAATGAGAAAGTGGATTGGCAAAAAATGGCGAGCGGTGAAAATCAATGCAAAACCGCAAGCTAAATGAAAATTAAAACTACTATTATCTCTTGTATCTGGAGCAGAATGTTTTCGTTCATCAAACACAATCCAAATTTAAAATTCGTATGCTCTCCAGTTTTTGTTCATTCAACATTAGTCGGACGCGCACGCGCCAGCACACACACGCACGCACGTATCTAGCGTAATTATAAAAACCCGAAAATTGATTGAAATCACACACAATGGAATTTGGACCGTTTTCGCAATTGTTTGTTCGAGGGCAAACGAAAACTATTAGCATTTTTCGTAATTATCATAATTACACGATTAGTTTTCAATAGAACACTGCACTTGCTTCTCTGACATCATCAATAAAAGCGCACGCGACCTATACAGTTGCATACATACTCGCTCACTAATTTCCCGTTTTTCCGCGTTGTTGCTCCGACAAAAGAGAAAAGAGAGAAAGAGATTAAGTAAAAAGCATTGGTAGATTTGCGTTGGTTTGTTGCTTAATATTTTGTAGTTGTTTCTTTTGAAGTTGCTGTCGTTGCCGTTGTTGTTGTTTTTGTTGTTGTGCTATCAACATCAAGATCATATGTCTGTGCGTTCGATGAATCAAATGCATGCGTAAAATAGGAGCAGAAAAAAAAAGAAAGTTGTAATTAGTAACACACAAATCGAATCATCACTATAATAGATCTGAAAATGATAGCAGACGTTCGAACTTTTTCACCCCTCTTATTTGTTCGTTTTTTCATGTTGTTTCATTTCATCGCAATCAATTGCAAACTTCAATTTGGTATAAATATCATTGCCATTGGACGTAAATCACCGAGCAATTCCCGTCCAGGAAACGAGTAATAGAGCGAAAATACAATTATTCAAAACAAATAAGTGGCATTTGATTCTGATCCTCAGCTCATTTCTAGGCGAGCCAAGGATATACATTTTTCCACAAATTATTTTGAATAAGTAAGTGATATCAAATTCTAGCGTCAAAACCATTTATCGCCAACAGAATATAAATTAGCTGTTTAATTTCCGAGCGAACATGCTGTTTGAAACATAAAAAAATTACTTCGAATCGAAAAAATTAAATTCCATCAAAATAAATACTTTGAACTGATTTCAATGCATGTTATAGCAATGAAATCAAACAAAACTACTTTATTTCATGCAATAAAACGCGATAGCGCTTGGAGTAATGATATGCACGAGCTAACCACTATTTGCAGCAACCGTACGCTTCATTCGCTCGCCTCAAAACAGCGTGAAATTTGGGGCAGAAAAAATTTATCGTATACAGGAAATGCTAGCTAATTTTCCATTTAAATTTGCCATTTGAATCATTTATACAGTGAAATAAACAAAAGCAATAGCTGCTGAGGCCAAACATCAACATCGTTTCCGAATAATTATGAAAAAAAGGGGAGCAGAAATATAAACGCCAGAGTAAATAAATGTGCTTAAGCAACAAAAGAAAACAATTTAATTATTCGATAGCTGCGTTTCTCTTTGTGTCTGTTTGTCTCTTACGTGAACACAGTGCAACAGCCAGGACCAGCATGAAATGCAATGCATGGGTCATGAGGCAAGTGGCTGGAGGAGAAATTTGTGTCTGACTTTACTTTGATCTAATAATACTATTGTTGAATATTTTTTTTCGTTTGACATTCATCACAAACTTTCGTTTTTTGCTCTTTTTCGAGAGTGAAAATGAGGTTGCAAATGAACTGGATGTGTTGAACTTTAACATTTTCAGTTGAACATATTCAAATTAATTATTTGTAAACAGGTCAAAAGTGTTCACGGTGTGTGTTTAACGGGAAAGCGTGATGCGCAACAATGAAATGATGTGAAAAAAATTCGAAATGTGTATCTTTAATAATAATGGGCCACAAGTTTCCAGAAAAACGAAGTGTTTTTGTTCCATAAAATACAGCAATTACAATTGCATTAGCATAAAAATACTCGACTGATATATAAAATATAGATTTACATTTCATTTGAAAATTTAAATTTATTTAGTCCAATTTATTTGTTAATTTAGTTGGGGATGTTTCCATCCAATTTCAACTCAATCATAATCAAGTCGATCAGTCATCGGTGAACTAGTTTTTTTAAATCAATGTCGATGGCTCATAAAGCTATAGACGATTGGAAAATGCAAGGGAATTTCCAATCAGTTTTCATTTCGTTCCGTTTCTTTTTTCTTGGTGCAGATGATCAAATCGTTTGCGAGAAAACACTAACAAATTCATGCAAATAGATTATAAAACTTGGTTACGTACGGAGTAGATTTCATACTCCAGCTGGTTTGCACTGAGTTGAAAAAACCCAACGCTGAATTCTCAAAATGATCGGAAATACCACGAAAACAACAGCAATGTGTTCAAACGTGCCTTTTATTTTAAAATACACACTCACTCACAAGAAATAATTTGCTGTTGATGGTTTTGTATTTCGTTTATTGTTTCCTATTCCAATTTTTGTTTGGAATCTAGCAAGTCCATATTCGACGAATGCATCGTTTGCACAAATTGTTCGGTCCCTTACAATAGTTTCTCTCAATCCCTTCCTCTGTCTGTTTTTTTTTCCTCGTTTTCTTTACTCAATATTCGTGAGAAATTTGTATCGATCCTCGTTTTTCATCATCACATTTTTTTAATATTTTCTTGCATTTTGCTTTCCACTTTTCTTTTTTTATTTCACAGTTTCATCAAGTGCTCACGTATGGCCTTTGTTCATTATTGCACATTATGGCAAATATTTAAATTTAATTCATACGATTAATGTTGGACACCGGAACAACACACATTCGATGCGGCTGAAAAAGGGATACGTAAACCAAAGTCAAAAGAGAATGAGCGAAAATTATCTCATTATATTTGTGGGCCAAGTGCTATACTTCCGTTTTTCTCAACCAAATTACACCAATAAATTGCCAACAATTTCGTAAACGTGACCTCTACATTTTATAGTGATCGAAAATAAAACGTCAGATCGTTTATAAATTGCGGTATTAGTCTGTTGGTGTGTGTATGTGTGCGTCACGCACTCTTTCGAACGATATCTATCAGCATTTATCTTTTGCGTTAGATTGGCGGAATCAACTTTGGAATGTACATTTTGGTTCATCAAATGAAAAAAAAAGAATCGGTTCGATTAGGCTCGTTGGTCAGTTGAAGCACACTTTTCACTTTCTAACGCTAGCAAAGAGCGCTCCGGCGCAAGCCAATGTGTATGATGTTTTCGCTTGAAAGGATCACGATAAACTGAATTCAACTGCTAATGGGAAGCATTTGTATACATTCCATCCATCTATCGTGGCTCGTGCTACGCTACCACCACATTCACATAAGCAATTCAGCAGACACAGCGTTCAAAGAGCACACGCTCACTGCTATTAGAACCGTTTTTGCTGCGATGTACACAAATTCTCCGTCTTCTCGTGTGCCGTAGCTATAGACGAACGCTTAGCCCACTTTACTGCTTGAAAACTGGGAAATGAATCTCCACAACAATTTTGATAGGTAAATTCACGTTTCAAAATTCGATTCACACGCTCTCAGAAATGTCACAGGATTTTCACCGTATCTGATTCGGGTTGTTGGATGCAAGTTCGAAAAATTCGGTAAATTCCATGAATGGCAAAATGTGTGTCATCGATTGTGTATCGAGAAAGTGACGCTGGATTTTGATTAATTTGTTTTTATTGGATTCTTACTTATTATCTGAAGGAAAAAAACTATCATCACTTGCGGGATCCCTCAATAAACCGATATTAGAACGCCGATTTGCCTGAACAATATAAATTGTTTTCGTGAAACTAAATGAGTCATTGGAGGCAATTCAACCGAAAGTTCCATTATACTTCTTTGATGATCCTCTCTTTATACACCGAAAAAAGTGGTTCCGTTTTGGACCATGAACTAAATTTCTATTCTGACAAAAATGAATCTTTCGCAAACTCAAATTAAAATGCATAAAACACACAGCTATTAATGTTATGCAGAAGTAGCTTGCAAGTTCATGTGTATCCAGTGGATAGAATCGCCAATTACAGCATTCATGCTCGTACTCGTTCGATCGCCCTCTCTCGCTCTGTCTTCCAACAATTCTGATTTTGGAGCGAAAAATCGGGCTCTTGGTGAATTTACAGATGTACACGACTGGCGAGAAAGAGACTCGAAAGTAGTGATTTGGAACGTACATTTCACTAGAGATATAATATAATGTCTAATTCATTCATATTTCGCAATCTTTCTGAACGATGAAAAATACGGGAATAAATCACATGGTTGAACAATTCAGAATAGGACAGAAAATTCGCACACGAAAAAGAGCCGAACAATAATATTTATAACGAAAATAAAGTAAAATTAAGCTTTGCGAATTGTGGCATTGTAAACACACAGTGCGAATTCATTTTGGTCATGAGTTGTTGCATGTGTATTTCGAGTCATTGCGACGAATGACTAGGATGTAAAGCATTGCTAGAAAATCATTTGAATTTTCGTTCGCCCGACCATAGCATCAGCAGATTGCCACATATCCACAGCCATAAACAATGAAAACGAAACTATAAAAATTTCATTGCTTACGCAGTGAAAGTTATTATGTTTTAATATCTTGTGTGTCATTTCCCAAAGAGTTTACCTCTCATCATTTTATCAGCATGTCCACTTTTAACTCCGTTCTTCCTTTCCATATTGGCCAACAACGCTTAGTTCTCTCATTAACCTTTCCGTCTGTATACACTTTCACTTTTTTCCCGGAGTTTTTCCGGATCGAAATGCCACAGAAATTTTTCACTCGTGTATATTCGCGCGCCAAAAAATAGCGAATAACGAAATTGTCTACGATAAAATGAATGCCTTCTCCAACAGTGTCGAACAACGTTTGCTGATTATACGTTTGAGATGTAGATAAACAAAGCCATTGCTTCAAGGATTCGGGGAAGGTGAGTAGAAGTGGTTGACGTAGGCAAATTAACGTGATGAAAAGTCAGTTTGCAAATTGGTGCGATAGATAAAAAATAACTTCATTTTCATTTTCATTTATTAGTTATCGTTTTTTAACTCGACCGCGCTGTGTTCATGTAAAAGCGACAAGTAGTTTCTGGTGGTGGAATAGATTATACAGTTTCTGCTACATTTCCATCATTCATCTTTTTTGCCCATCAAGAAATGGTTGCTTCCGTTTTCTTTGCCTTTTTTTCTGGTGTGTCTTTGCCTTCGAACTCAAATTGGAAAAATGACACTAGCTTGGACACTGTGCGACAGTGAGAAAGAAGAATGCGAAATGATGATGTGATAGCGGTGCAAAGCGGGGTTTAAATTTGATTCCATTAAAAAGTGCTTGTTAATTTTGTAGCATTGGCTTGTATCTCAGGGGCACGATTGTCGTTTGAGCAACGATTCTCATTTATCATATTCACCATTCTACAATTTGTCGCATTTTTTATTAGTAATAAATATTTGCAATGTTTTTGACATTTATCGTATATTAGTATTGACAACTATTTTCAAATACAAATGAATGCTGCAACTACTATGAATATTTGGTGAATAGACAACATTTATCAATTAAAGCGTGACATTTGCATTCATCAAAATGACTCATTTCCACGTGCGTTCATTTCAGATATTCATAGATATTTGTATGTAAATGGAAAAACGTCATATCGTAGAAAAATGTAGCATTTTGAATCAGTTGCGGGCCCCTAACTTGTGCCAGCATCAACCGACAACCAACATTCAAACATCGAAACATTGTAAGACTTATCGTCGAATGTCGAAACGACTATATTATGCAAGCGAATATTTCTACGATGGATTTGTTCACTTTTTCCCTATCTCATTCTCTCATATCAATTCATTAAATAATTCGGTTTTATCACGTTATTCGCGCTCGCACATACACATGAAGAACAGCCGGGTGAAGTGAGAATGATGTATTTCGAGGTCGGGATCGCGGGAATGAATTCCCGAACTCCATAATACTCGCCATTGCTACTTGAGCATCAGTGCATCTAACCTAATCATTCGCACAAGCCAAATGACAAGAGTTAGGTGAAATGCGTAGAAAATAAGAACAACGAAAAGCCAACACTTGGCGACGACATAAAACACAAACTTTTGAATTGCTAAAGTCTAAGTTAATCAAGTTACGTGTTGATTGTATGTTTTTCTTCTTTCTGACGGCATTATATTGTTGTTTGAATGAAGTGCATCTCTTTCGCTCTCTGTCTCGCTCCAGTTCTGTTTCTTTGGCTGTGGTCTCTAATCATTTCAACGTTTCTCGCAGTGATTTCATTCTTGCTTTATTTTCTTTTCTCCTTTCATCCTTTCGCTCTCGTGCTCTGGCTGATTATTTTTCTCGATTCGAATTATTTTATTATGCTGTTCGTTCAAAGTATCGCGTGCAAGAATTACATGAGCCATGTGACGAAAAGTATGAAACCGACTTTGAGTTCGGTTACGGTGGCGTGCGTCTGATTTGCACCACCTCACTTCATACCATTACTTCATTTTCGTCTCGGTTTATTCATCATGCATGCACTAAGTTCTGAATCGATTTCATTTCAATATCTTCATTACAAATCCTCGTTAAATATACATACAAAGCAGAAGGACGTTTAAAATGGTTCGCCTTCGCGCTCGAACTGCTGAAATTGTTTTGCTCCCTATTAAATGTGGCTATAATTGAAGATTTAAAAAGGATTTTTTTCCTCACCAAATCACATTTCTACTATTCAAATTTCAAAGTGAGCCGTATTATTCCGTCCATCACTTCACACAATCACATTCCTTAACCGTAAATCATTTCGTTAATCTGGCCTTTTCAAATATTTCACCCAAAATAGCCGGCGACAGCTTCGATAACTGGATTATATTCGCAAATCCGTTGTATATTCAACGTTTGACGTAGATCGTATTGGGACAAAAAATTTGCATTTTGACCACTTCCGTTGCCTAAAATTTCAAATGCAAAGTACTGAGTTAAATAACTTGAAACAATTTGTCCGTTCATTTGTTGACATTCGTTAAACGGCATTCCCAACAAAATGTAATAAAATTCGTTCGAGGAGACTGAGCTCACACGCGCAAAAACGCAAAACAAACTAATTTATTTGCTATATTGAGCCGAAAAAGAAGAGGTCACATTCAAAGCAAAGTAAAGCCGAGGAAATAAAAAAGAAAAGCGAATGAAACAAAACCAATTGTTTACTCTAAACTGCGCCCTTAGCTGAGTCCTTTCAATGATTCAAACAACAGCGATCGAGAAAGGGAGAGCAGAGCAAAGCAAAGCACTGCATCGTGTTCAAAGACTGCATGTATGCAGTATTAAGCAATAGCCGCTGGGCGATAAACATTGTGGGAGAGGGGAAGCAATATGAATGCGAACATTCAAACAAACTGAACGAACAGATTCATTTTCGATACACTGATTCCAATTATTTAAGTGAATTCATTTGTAAATATGTGTTTCGTCCTATTTTATCCTTTGAATCGACCGCATGATCAAGATATAAAATTAACCCAACCAAATGATGTCGAGCACAAAGAACGACAATAATAACGACTTCTTGCAACAACTAAAAACTAAACATCAGAATTAATGGCATATGGTTGCTGCCTGAGTATTGCACATCGCTTCAGAAAAACGTTGAATGGGATGGTGCAAAAGAGAGAGAGAGAGAGAAAGTGAGACAGAGCTGTTTCATTGCCATTCGATACAAAGTCTGGTTTGGTTTTAAACCGTGAAAAAGAAATCGTTGGTTGGAAATGAAGTTGGAGGTAGTTTCCCTTTGAATGTGTAGTTCCCAAAGGAATCCATTTTAAATGCAACAATCAAAACTGGAACAATCGTTTGCTGATTGGTTTGGTCTAGAAATATGTCTGTCTCATATTCTTCTCCGGCTCAAATAATATGTAATTGCACAAATTCGAGATGTATAAAATTCCGTGTCTTGATTCCATTGAAGTTTGACCAGAGAATTTCCGCTAACGAACGATTGGTTCATAAAGATTTCACATTAATTACGAATTAAGCGAGATGATCAAAAGAGGAATCGACTGCAGCGATTGGAAAATGTGCAACTTCAACTATATTGAGAAATGGGAGAAATTTATAGAAAACAAATGAATTGTTAAGAAAAAAATGAAATAATCGGTCAGAAAGCAGCAGACAAGTAAATTGATTGGAGTGGCACTATGTAAACCAAACAACAACGATTCAACTTTCTTTGTTATCATTCTTTTCGATTTCTTTACATTTGTTGACGATTTGCCTTTGCCAAACCCATTCGTTGTATCGTTTTGCTACGATCGTAAAAAAAGAAATTCCCTCTCCATCTACAAATGATGCAAAAAAAATTGATGACGAAACATCTAGCGAAACATTCAAAGCAGAACCTGTCCATATTGTTATATATTTAAAAACGTTGTTATTTTTTTTTTTTTTTTTTCTTTGATCAACTGCACTTTTGACACAACAGTGAACATAGCCAAAGAAACCACATTCATTAATTTTGTTCAATTGCATTTGAAATTTAAATTGAAAAGAGTATTTTCATTTGTGTCCTTTATTTGATATGTTATATCGGTTTTGCTTCAAACTCGAAAATGAAATGCACCAAATTCAACGGAGTGTTGAATGAATTTGACGGGCGATTTTCAATCGAATGTTAAAAGGGTGGGAGAATGTATCTTCAAATTGAATGTTGTTTTGGAATTGAAATCCATTGGAAGCGTTCACTGCTCATGTAGCGGGAGAGAAAAACAGGAAGAGAGAGAGAGAGAGAGAGAGAGAGAGAGAGAGAGACAGCGAGTGTAGGTGCGTGTTGGATGAGCATCAGTTGAGGCAGTGGTAGTTGGATGACATGCTGTTTGTTTTCGAATTTTGAATCCATGTTTGTGCTAATAGCCGCCACAAAGGATGATGGTCAAATTTGATTTTATGTTTAGATTGATAATACATAAATTCATTTCCGGATATGCATTTTACGATTCTCAGTTCCCTTACAAGCTATCGTATGTGAATCTGATAACAAGTATTATATGTGCATTTCGATTGGTAACCAATGGTTCGTTAACCAAACCATGAATCCATAGACGATATGAAAAGAACCATACGCAAAGGAAGTGAGCGAACATTTTGGGACGAAAAAGCTGAATAGTAAGCAATGGCAATGACTGTGGCGGTGGAAACGAAAAAACAACTGTATATATGGATGGAATCATTGAAATACGCACCGCACCATCCATAAAGAGACAAACAAACATGTCAACTCTTCAGCGGTAATCATTAGACCGTGGCGTCAGTCGATGGCCAATTTTTGTGGTTTTTTTTTCGATAACATCAGCGTTTCTTTAGATAGATATAGAGATAGACACATACTCTTTTCGTCTTTTAACATAAAGGGCAAAGATTTTTCTCAGACGCTCATAAGTAATTCTATGTGTGTGAGTGAGTGATCTCACTGTGACTATTCTCGTTGACTCTGCAATTTTCAGAAGTTGATATTGATACGTGATATGCAAACACACATGTAGTTCAAGTCTGGTTTACTAACATTTGTACACGATCTTTTGTACATAAATCGAGAAGGAGAGAGTGAGAGGTGAACACAAACATAAACACAGAGAGAGGTTATGGAGATATAAAGAGGGAAAGAGAGAGAGAGAGAGAGGGAGAGAGGGAGAGAGAGAGAGAGAGAGAAAGAGGGAGAGTAGGGGTGACAAAGAGAATGTGATATAGAAGGAGAGATCGTGCCCCATTCGCGTGCATTTCGCATTCTCGCCTGCAGCACGTGCAACACTGCGATAGGACTGAATTTAGATCACGTTTCCTTTTTATTCATACAGTTTTTGCGCCGCAGCGAAATGCATTTCACTGTTTCCGGCAAAATTCAAGGAAACTCTCAACACGTTTAGTGTGGCTCAGCCAGATTTGTTTATGCAACGTTTCATATTCGGTTAAGTGCGAATATATGCATTGAGTGCATTAACGATACATTGTTTTCAAACATTCGTACAGAAACTCATAAGTGACTGCATTCACAATAACAGACAAAACAAATTTATTATGGTCGAACATTATAAAGATTTGAGAAAACGTCTCAATAATGTACTGTTGCATTTCATTTCTTTTCGTTTCGTTTCGTTACGTTTTTTTTTTCGGTTCACAGTTTTATGACCGCCACAAACTTGTTGGGTGTGAGTGAGAACGGTTTTTTTTTTTATATTTAGAACGATTTTATGGTGAATTTTTCGCAGAATTTTGTGGATGTTTATTATTGCTGGTAACATTTTTGGCTTCTGTCAACATGCGACGAGCTTCAATGCAACATGCCGCACGAATATGTGCGTTTCAATTGGCGAAAAACGCGTTGGGACGTAGTCATAAAATTTCAATTTCAAAATCGCAAACTTATATATATAAAATGTATATCAAAATTGCGAAAGAACATGGGAGAAGAAAAGTGAGAAAGAAAGTTTTGGCTTCTAACCGAAGGAAACGCTTTAAAGTGAATATTAAAATTTGATAAAAATGTGCAAATACAAATTTATTAGTGCAGTGGCATCGAAAGACGAGCGTCAGAGGGCGTTTCGCGGATCGCAACCGAAAAAGAGAGATTTCAAGACAAATAGCGGTAATATGTGTTGCATTTATATAGAACTTGCACAAAACGTAGACTAAGTATCATGTGTTTGGCATTGTGTTGCATTGCATTTGGGGAAATGCCGTCGTAGCTTCTCTTCCCTATATCTTATGGTCGTTCACAAAAACCATATATTATGTCTACAACTTTATAAATGTAACTATTTTGAATGCACGCACACTTTTTTTATTGTTTTCGAAGGGAGAAAGTGAAAGAGAGATAGGGAGAGAGAGAGAGGAAGTAGGTATAGAGATAAAGTAAGTTGTCGCCGAGTTGAGGGAAATGAAGTGTGAGACCTCAAATGCGAGCCTCAGCACGGTTTCCTCTATCGTACAACAGACAATTCAAATAGATCGACCAACAATCGCAATAATTTAACAAACTTGCAGATTTTTATTGTTTGGCATAAGACAAAGTTATGGTTGTTTCATGAAGATCATTGAATGGCTTAGGTCTGGCAAAACTCACTCATGTAGTTTGAAAATACAGAGAGAAATACTTAATTCGAAAAAACATTGGCGCGTTCGATAGTATTTGCTGTAAAAACAGGTGTTCGGTTTGGTATTGTCAAAAATCACCGGAATGACACTCCAATTTAAATGATGTGTCGGATTCAATTGAGACCCGACGAAATGAAACGTAAAAAAACAAATAAGTTCCAACGACTGCTTCGAATTAGAGAAATGTATTGCACGACCTAAGTAGCTACAAAAGATTCCAATGATTTGGTGTGCGGTCGCGCTCGCGTGCATGCTCCCCAACCAAGTGCTTATCCCGATGACTAAGCATAATGATTTTCGTGTGAACACAATTGAATTACTGAAAACGAGAATACACAATGGAAACTCCTTTTACACACGATGGCGTTGTATTTGCTGCACAAATAAAACCAAAATATATAATTCCTTTCCGATAACACAATTAAGTAAACGTAGGAAAGATGCGATTGACATTTATGAAATGATTTTAAAAGTCACGCAAGACATTTTATCTAAGCTTCTGTAGCGTAATAAAATCAGCGAAGCAAACAGAAGTTGCCTGTATCATGCATGATATTTATACGATTATTAGCGTGAGTCATTGGCACTCTTATGCGTGATTTTATACAAATGCGAAATGACAATCAGGAATTGGTGGCAATAAAATATTCGAAGCCCTTCGAAGCCGCATTTATCATTTATACGTAAATTTTTAACAGCTTAAGTTGTGCACAATTCAGTATTAGGGAGTGCGAATTGTTAACATGTACTGATCAAATGAAACTGAGATATGCAAAGCGGCAATCAAACGCTTAAAAATTTTCGTTTAAGATTTGATAAGAATAAAGAATGCGTCAACTGTACTGTAGTCGTATGAATGGGAGCATTTCACAACATTTGTAGATGTCTAATTTATTTTGTGCCAATCAATTTCTGCACGGGTGCGACTTTAAGTGAAAGTCTCTCTAGCACGCGCGCGCCACAAATGCAATGTGAAAGTAGTGCGTAAGATGTATATTCCACCCTCGCACATCGAAATTGTGTTCCTTATGTGAGATTTTTTTCTGTCAATCCGTATATTGTGACATTGGTGTATGGTCGTCCTCTTGCTTTTTTTCAGTTGATTTTCTTCTACTTGTTTTGGCTTTCAGAAACAGATCGAACGGTATATTATGTGTCCTTTGCATGGTGCATTATCGGAATCGTTTTACAAAAAGAGGTTAAAATTACATGCATATAATTGAAAATTGATGCTGTTTGGTGTTCATGCCGCGTACACATAATACCTATTTCAATGCTGTTGCTGCTGATCGGAGGAGGCTATGTCCAAAGAAGTTCCCCCTCTTGTACATTGTTTGTAATATGAAGCCAATCGTACCGCCGCAACGTTAGGCGGAAAAAGAAAACCATTGAGAGAAATATTTTATTGGCTTTTTAACGAACACATAATAGGTTCGGTTGATATTTTTTTAATATTCTGTACTTCATTTTGCTCAACTGAGACAGCTTCTCGGAATGCAGTACAGACACTGAGAAAAAGGAATGCAGCCCATTCTCGCCGATGTCGACTGAGAGCGAGGGGTCGATGAACATTCAATAGAGAAGGGTGGAATATCTTTTGCACTCAATATTTCGTGTGATGTTTTCCATTGTATTCAATCGTCGCATCAATTACACGAAACGAAAATCCACCGATTTTCATGGTGATGAAATCTTTAGTCGGGTGGAAAAATGCACAGAATGAAAATTGAAAAGTGAACGGTTTTTGTCAACACGGAGATAGATAGATAGATAGAGAGAGAGAGAGAGAGAAAGAGAGAGAGAGCAATGAGTCGAATGAGTGTATTTGGGTATTCCCTCTGCAAATGCACACGATCATAAAATTGCTAACGCTTTATACATATGCATCATATATACTGTCGCCAAAAATAAAACGACTAAATCGATGAATAGAACGATAGAGCGTGCGATGGATGGATCGTCGATCACAACAACGAAGGAAAACTAAAGAAGACCACAAAAGAACCAAGAGCAACCGAAAAACAAAATGAAATAAAATAGGATGGTATAAAAAATAATAGCAACGATTCATTCGCATTATAGTTATTATTGATGTTATTATTTAAGTGAAGTCCACGATCAAATAAAAAGATGGAAAAGGAAAAGGAGACAAATAAAATGGTTTTCTTGATTCATGGCATATAATGTTGTGTTGTTGTATGCTCACTTGGCGAAGCTCGCTTCGCACACGATACTGGCACAATTTATGTTCTGCGAATTCATTTTGGGAGATTTCACGCATATTTTGAGCCTCGCAGCTCCCTAGCCAAACTAAAAACACAGCAGCAAGAACAATAACATTGGAATGGAAACGGCATGTGCATAAGGATAAAATTTGCCAGCCAGCCAGTAATGACATATTGAAATAAATGCACTTATTTTCTATTAGTATCTCATTCTATAGCAAAAAAATGCCAATAAGATGCAATCAACGCATGAAGAGAACAGAAACAAGCCGAATGGAAAATAAATAATAAATAATAATAGCACACAATAAAACCGATAGCTGGAATTCAAGCGAAATGAAGAAAAATAAGGTTCGTAACGAAACGATAACACCCGCAGCATCGATACGAACGTGAACTTGAGGCAAAAGTGTGTATATATTTCAACCATATCTTGCGGAGGACATATGTGAATTACGTCATTTTCACTCATTTCCCTCAGTTTGGTGCTCGTCATTTTTTGCTCGTTGATCACTAAGCTCCTCTTAGCAGAATCGATAGCCATTCCGTCATTCCATCAAGACGTGCACCCGAATCAAAATCAAATGCTCTATCTACTATGTGTGCCAATATAATGGAATGCCATTTTTCATAATGCAGCGGATGAAAATAGATGTAAAGGGAGAACAAATGATAAAACACAAATTGACGGAAAAGTCACGCAATTGACAAACGAATCACTGATCGGGCGGGATGATGACGATAATGAGTTCTCTCATGAGACACACCGAACCAGAAAATTGTATCTTCGTACAAAATCACCACACCATTCACGACCATTCGAATTCCCTTTTCTTTTTCGGTTATTTCGTTTGGAAACTGTCTTTTGTTTTGCAACGGTCTTCCGTTCATTTGACTTAATTATACTGAATATCCGAAGATCTGTTTAATACATTCCAATTCAACTAATGAACCTCTCTACGAACTTTTCTAGCGCGTGCAGCGTCATGATTGACATCCTCAATGGTAAAGTTCCTAATGCAATTATCGTGTGCAACAGAACAGATCAGTAAGTGCACAAATTGAAAACAGAGATTTTTTGTGTGCAAAGGTAAAAACATTGTGGCTGTGCACTTTTTGATAGCATTGAAAATATTTAACAGCTTTTATCAATTACCAAAGCCATCTCGATTTCACTCAGCAAAACATAAAAATACGCCCATTTGTAGCATATTAAAAATGTGGCCTTTCAACCGATTTTGAGCAGAGCCTTATTTGGCGCTGATGTTGTCATTTAATATTTTGCTCTCGAAACAATGTGTCAATTTGAATGTGCTTCACGATACGCAATGAAGTCTATCATTTAATTTCAACTTTATTTACATAAAATAATTTTCAACGAGTCACCAAGTGTAATAACTATGCATTGCATTTTCGAACAAACAGCCACGCAAATCTCTTGAGCAAAACTATACGCCAGTTGTCAGCAGCCATTTGCAGCGCAAAATGATGAATTATTTTTGCGGTTTAAATCAACAAATGATAAATACAATTTTGGACGTTCATTTTTCATTAAAACCGTCGATTTGAATGTGAACTTTCCGCAAAGTAGTCTTGGGTTTTCTTCAGTTCTCGGCTTTCTTCATTATTGCCAAGCATGCAATACATGTGAACAGAAACAAAAATGGAGATGGAAATGTGCCAAGAAGTTGCACCACAACAAATGGAAAATGGCTGTTTTATTAATCACGCATCTTCATGTTATACATTGAAGATGACGCAGAAATATTTCTTTAAAATAAGTTTATAATATACGTAAATAAATAGAATTATTTTTCAAATTAAACAGTGAGGTATTCAAGACAAAAAAAAACGCTCAACAAGTTTTATGATAAAATGACAACAAGTTTTTTCATTTGAATTTATTTGCATTTAAATTTGCCCAAAAGTGTTTAAGTGGTTTTCCTATTCAAATGCAATATTATATTTCAATTGAAAATCACTTTAACGCATCAAGCAAGTCGATGAGTAATTTGATAGCTTCTTTGTTCTCCATATACAAATATGTATATTGAAATTACATATTTTGTCAGTCATTTGGTCTCAAATTTGATTACGTAGATAATGCTTTTATATACTTTACGTGTTAGAGCACACTGAATATGACGATGATCTGGTTATTAATATGAAGATATTTCTCAAATATTTCTAAAATTTAAATAATTTTTATGTTCGTTTAAATTTGAAAATCATTATAAATATAATCATATTTTAAGAATCAAAATGAAAGATTCTTGAATGGCAATCAGTCACAAATGTTTGTTTATTATTCACTCTACGCTTCGATCCAGTTTAGGATCATCATCAGGAGCCTAAAATGTAAATGTATAACACCAAAGTTAGCTTCTATCATGAAACAATGAATGTAAAGAAAGTCTCACATTTCTGATTGCGTTGATCACACAATTGAATCACTAAATTGTCATTGGTTTCGTGTTATTGGTTTTAGATTGCCTTATGGGCATGATTAAACGTGAAAAATATCACAAAATGAACCATTTCATTCATTCATTATTCAGTATTTATAGAGCGAATTGTGTACCGTTAGGTGAGTTCAGTCTTTTTTCGTATTCCATGAATACCACCAGCATGAGAACTATTATTTGAATACTTTGGTGAGAGGCTTGTAGGGCACGACTGCACCGCATTCGAATGCTCGAGCCCATGAATGGCTACTACCTTTTTTTCGGTGGTGTATTGAATATTGAAATACCCAATAACACAACCTTAGCGTTAAGGTAGTCAATTTACGTGTGTCTGTGCTAACTCAAAATCCTCTTTGTGCACACACACGGGACCGACGGCTTAAAGTGTCCTCCGAAACACTCCGTGAGTCGAACATCACTGTTTTTTATGTGTTAGTTTGTCTCCCATCAATATATCACTGTTATTAGCAATGACTCGAACCCACGTCCCCATGCTTGCAAAGCTGGAACGATAACCACTACTCTACAGCTGGGTGAACAATTTAATATCAATTAAAATTAGATATGTTAATTTCAATATGTACATGAAATTATGACGGAATTAAATGTGAATAAACTTTTAAATATAAACCGGAAAAGGTTTAAAAACGTGTTGGAAATAAAATATAAAATAAATTTCAGCATATTTTTGGTTTTAGAAATATTATATCGGTCATAGATGGCCATATATACATAGGCAAGCTACTTTGAACAATCAATTAGAGCGCAGCGTTCGTGCCGTGCATGTATAAAACCTCAGATGGCTCTCGCTGAAAAATATACGTCAAAATCCGTACTGTATACCCCACGCGAATTTTCCTGCTATACACTGCTCCTTTAGCGAAGCAGCCTCTGCTAGAAGGTATGCGAAAACGAATATACGGCATATTGATCATTCACTGCGTGAGATTCGCTCAACAAAGATTGCTATAACAGCGGTGTAGTAGCAAAAATGCACTCTCTGCTTTTCCCTGAACTACTTAAATGTGAATATTTATCCCGGAATTTGTGTTGTTGAATTAATTTATATGTTTCGAAATGGAACCTGGACATTTTCTACCAAAAAAATACTTGTTGTTTTCATAACACCCTTATTTTGGCACAGCAATCTGACTTCAAATCAGGAATCAATTCAAATATCCGTACCGGGATTGGCAATGTGTCAGTACCAAACTACTTGCTACCCATTTTCATATGGCTGACAGTATAAAAATTGTTTATAACACTACTGAATGTATTAGCACTGAATTGTTTCGTGTATGGTCCTGAACATTTCAATTTCGTTTCGGAAACTCATATAGAATCGATCGAGAAAATAGAATGATGATATCGGTGAGTCATGACAGCAACGACGACGTTTTACTAAATGCAAGAGTTCATAATTCTATTATAATGCAATAAATGAAATGAGTGTGGCGAAGCACGAGATTCCGAAAAATACAGTTCACAATGCTGTTTTTATATTTTCTTGAACTATATGCCAATAAATCATTATACGAACACAATCAGCAATTCATCTCATGGCATCCGTTCATAATGCAAAAGCCAAACACCAATGCAATTGGAAATACAGTCATTTTGCATGGCACAACAGTTCCGAATAGCTAAATAATCAAATACATGTATGCATGGTATGTGTTTGTGTGACAGTAGATCTGCAGAAAACACGAAAAAGAAAGAAAGAAAATAATGGAAAGGGAGAAAGGAAAACAGCATACACAAAAGTAAGTGAAAATTTTGACGTATTGATTGGATGTGGATTCAACTGTCTGTCATATTGAGATCAACATTAGCCAAAATCGAAAATCTCAATATTTAAAAACAGAATAAAACGACAAGTGTAAATAAATAATAAAGCACATGATAGATAAATACAAATATAAAATGTGGAAATTGGTTTGAAGGCTACATCTAAAGCGATTACTTATGCTTTAAAATGATTTTGGGAACAAAACTGAACGTTTGATCGGAATCCACATACGATGAATAAACAGAGAGCAAATCAAAGCATAAATCGCATATCGAATGCAGGGATTTTTATGTCTGATTGTGTGCGCGAACGTGCGTGTGTGTCAGTGTTTCCAAACAATTTGGTTGCTGTTGCTATTTCTGTTTCGATAAACTTATAAACCTACTTGAAACTTTCGAAATGAATTTATATCAAGCGAATTTTGATCTCAGCAATCCGAATTGCATAAAATGAAGCTCCTTTTGACAAACGAATGATGACAGCCAGAACGAATTCGTCACAAGTTATGAGCAATACAGCATTTAACCTTGAAGAACATAGACAAGCAGCGAACATCGCTTCATCTTTGATGTCATTAGGAAGAAAAACAAATATGAATAAAAATCATATATCTTTAATAAATCCAGGGACCACCTGAATTATATATATTCGTATACAAATATGCTCTATTTTTGGAATTCGCAAAGAAAAATGTGTGAGAGAGAGAGAGAGAGAGAGAGAGAGAGAGATAAAGACAGGTGCAGTGGGAGGAAGAAAATGAAAATTTAACAACAAAAATTGCCTGAACAATTTGTTGGCAAATTTTAACATAATTTGATTTCAAATAGATTTCTCTGAAAAAAAAAAGAATTAGTTCCACCGACCGAATATCTTTATGTTCCCAGCTACTCATAGAGATAAAACAAGTATTATATTGCGAACGCATGAAGCGAATGGAAAAAGACGCTGTTACATCAATGCCGTCATCATCGTCATCATCACTGGGCTTTGCGAATGCCAATAATGATACATTCACTCACATTTTCCATGCTTTACTACTAAGGCACAATGCAACACGTTTTTCGTCAGAGTCCCGAAAGTATTTTAGGAGTCTTTTCATTATCTTCAAAATCTGTACGTAGATCGGTAGATCGACTTGAACGACTTACTCGCATTGGTGCGTAGGGTTGAGGCAAAAAGCCTTGAGTGTGTGTGTTTTTGTTACATCCAGCATTTCATCTATCAAACATTACATTCCGAATTGCCACCTGAAGGCCACCCTCTTGCACGGAATACGGAAACATTTTAATTGGCTCTAAATTGCTTTTTAATAGAATTGTCTTGTGCAAGTTTTTCGATAATCTTTTTCCGTTTGTGTCCGGTTCAGTTCGTGTTTCATGTTTTCCGGGGCGTTCAAAGTTAGCCAACAAGTTATGCTAAAAATCGTCGCTGGAATTTTCGAATATGCAACGACTCTCCATAATGAAATGTATTTTCTGAGTCAATTTAGAAACGCGACAGTATCAGTTTGAAACTGTATTTTTGATATACATTTTGAAGTTATTTTTGGATTATTTTCGATATTGTCGGTGGTGTTTGGCCCGCAGACCTATCTTGCCTGTCATTGGTTCATGTCTATAATATTATAGAGGTTCTAGTGCGTACCACTCACACAACGGTACCTATACATTGTCCCACGGTCCGAAATCGTGGAGAGCAAAACAGAAATAGCGTTATCTCGATCGTCCCACTATTAGGAAGATCCAAACAAGGGAAAGTGCGAGAATGGCCGATCAATCAGCAACAGAGAATCTGTGCATTGGTTTCAATGCATGATCAAAATAATCATTTCCCTTTGAAAATGTGTCATGAATTTTGCACGGTACCGATTTCGAAATGATTTTTATTGAATAAAGGAAAAAGCACACTGTGTGCGCGCAAATAGCATTAAAGACGTACGAGCAAAGTAAGGTAAGAGAAAGATAGCTGTTACGATGGCATTGCGAAAATAACGAAAAATTTGTGTATTCATTTCGATTATTTTATTATTCACTTTCATATATTTCTTCCATACCATGGCGTTCTTACGCTCTCTCGCACTGTATTTCGTCTTTGTTTCCGGCCCAATCTCAATGCTGTTTCGTTGATTGTTTTATTTTCGCATTACATATCAAAGAGAATAAAAAGCACGCGATTTAAATTGTGGATGCTACCTCATCCAATCAATTTGATGATTTAAGATCTCTTGGAGTGTTTATTGAAGTTGCACTTGACAATATTTTTGCCGGCTGGTGTTGTTGAAATGCTAATTCAAAGTAGAGATTACATTATGTCTTCACCCCGTTTTCACTCAGAATATTGATGTTGTGTACTCTTTCCCCTTCTACCCTCTTTGCAGATATACAAGTGTATAATGCAAATTTGGCACATTTTGTCCTCTCTTTGTACTGGCACAGATCACCCGCACATTAATTTCAAATGATTATTATTGGTGGATTTTGAATTTCTCCCATTCTCTGTTTTTACTTTTCGGCACACACCACTGTGTGAGGTAAAGGTATTGCGATCGGTCCAAAAAATTCAAAACGCTCGGAATAAGTTTTCTATGCGTTTTGAACCTAGAAAAAACGATTTCAACCATTCCCGGAGAAATTTTTTGTCCGTGTGTGGTACGTTGTCCGTTGTCCGTTGTACGCAAAAGTTTGTTAACACGATAACTCAAAAAATTGATTTTAGAATTGAACAAAGATTTACACACGCATCGAACTTCATTATGAATAGAAACCTATTAATTTTCAGCCTAATCTGATAATTTTATCGGGTGGCTCTAGTGGAGTGGAATCAAAAAATGGGCTGTTTTTCAATATAATTACGAACAATTTGTATGGGGACTATGACTATTTCGCGTTGTATCATTATGAAACTTTCAGAATATAATTTTTCAATGCAAAAAATGAGTCATGCAAAATTTCAAGTCATTCCGATGAGAATTAGGACACCTCCCCTGTAAAATTTTCGATTTTCGGGGTCTTTTCGATGTCAAAATTGAAAATTTGTATGGCGAATATGTTAAGTTCACCTTGTATTCTATTGAAACTTTCAGGATATTATTTTTTTATGAAATAAATAAGTCACGCAAAATTTCAAGTTATTCTGATCAGGTTTAAGACTCTCTCCCCTACAAAATTTTCAATTTTCGTGGTCAAAATTCAAATTGTGTCACTAAATTGTATGAAGTATTTGTGTTTTTCTAATCTGTTTTTTTTCATCTATTTGAATGCTCATTAACTTTTTAACGAAAGTTATACATAACATAAATGTGGAACCATTATCTGTCGTTGGCATGAATCAAATGTTCAGATCAGAGTAAACTAATTCGTAATTGTTATTACCAATTCAAAAGCATAGAACGTTCGTTGAAGTAAAAATAAGAAAAAAAAAAAAATGATGTTTATTCGTTTTTTTTATTAAAATTAAAATTTAAATTAGATGATGTATAATGACTTGAAATTCGATCTCATCGTAATGACTCGAAATTTTCTGTGATTTATTCTCAAAGTTGCATGATGATATGATAAGAAATAAACATAAATCCAATACAAATGGGTAGCAATCAATGAAATATGCGTAAGCCCGAACAATTTCGGGAAGTGTGCGGAAAAGTTAGTTTTACGTACGTAAGACCATTTATTTCTTTTTGCTTTCTTCATCTTTCAATAATGTGCATGTAATTGTTTATGTTTCATCTTACTTCTCTTCCTTATGCTTTTCAATGCCATTACTTTGTTTGATTCATCTTATGTGAATCAGTCATTTTCGAGCTTGCTTTTGCTACCTTTTCGCTCTTACACGTGCAAACTAAGTAATTCAAGAGAGCACTCTTTTTCTGCTGTTCGCTTTAGTTTTTTTTTTTTTTGTTAATACATTCAGCGCAAATTATGCACGAATTTATGAATAATTGAATGCTGGAAAATAATCATGTCTAAGATATTTTCGATATTTAAGACTGAAACATAAATAGAAAATCTTCATAACTTAAACTGGGAAAAGGAATCGCAAGAGTGAAAAATACAGAAAATAAGTTTTTGGACAAGCAATGTTTCAATTTTTACTGAATCGAGAAAACGGATGATTGTTGGCATTGAGAAGTTCAACATCTTTGCCAGAAACATTCATCCATTATCTCTTATCGCTTGTGTGAAAATCGAAAGAATGTTTGGTCAAAAACGTTTTTTTCCATTTGTTTTACTCTTGCAATTCTATTTTTTAGTTTCAGTTATGAAGATTATTTTTCATGTTTTAGTCTTAAATATCGAGAATATTTGAGCTATGATTATTCTGAGGCATTCAATTGTTGTACGATGGAAGCAAGCAGAGATTTGTTGTGAATGAAAGCAGAGAAACATAAATTCAATTTCGATGTTGTCGAAGAATATGGATATTGATGAAAGGTTGTGAAATTGAAAACATTGAATGTATACGTATACTTTTTCTTCAATCATCATTATCGTTGTTCATATTTCAAAAACTAATATGATGTAGTAATTGTGTGGTCAAAGATATGGATTAATGAATGTTTTCGGTTGGCTGTGCAGCTCGGCTTTCAATTGAACTGATCCGTTATCTAATATAGTTTAACACATAACAGCAGCTGTTGACTCGACTGCAGAACCAAATGTATGGAATACCATCGCACTATTTTGTAGCATGCATTGACTCTATACAGCAAATCCAATTGAGTAACACAAATGGGGATTCCCGATCAGCACTTTCTCCATTCAATTTGTTAGTCAGTTTGTTGTGCATTCTATTTGTATCAATATCTTGTTATACTTCTTGTTTTTAGATGTTCAATTAAAACATAAAAGCAGCCAAAATTGTGAGGCACCTGCTGAATGCTAAAATTTCTGCAACTCATTCGAAATTTTCAGAAGAAATTGCTAGTTGGGCCATCGAAACAGTGTAATTTTTCAATTATTGAATGGCAGATTTCAATTGTTTTTTGATAGCAGTATGGATTGGAGATATATGTGGAGTGTGTGTTTGTGACAGTGTCAAATTAATGTATGCAATATACAAGAATCTATCTCAGTCTCTCTCTCTCTCTTTCTCTCTCTCTCTCTCTCTCTCTCTCTCTCTATTTCTCGGTGTTAACACAGTACATATAAAAATTTTTCAGCTATTTGTCTATTATTCGCATTGTCCGACATGCTTATACTCTTGCTTGTATGAAAGCAATTTAATTTTCATGTTAACTACTTTTGTTCAGTACAATTACAAAAGTCGTTGAGAAAAATACTGGCTCACGGCGAGGAAGAATCGAACCGATGTCAAATAGAAAAAACAAACAAACGAATGTCCGCTTAGCTTTAAACTCATAAGTTAAAGTTCAAAATAATATTTCATCTGCTTGTGATTGGTTGTCAATAGTTTCTTCATACTTTTTGAACCCTTTCAGTTTCTCTTTCTCTGTTTCAACGTCGACGACCCATTGGACGTGTTTACATGCATCCCTTTGAAGAAAACACATTTTTTTCTATAACTCTGGCTTGTGACATGTGGAATAAACTAAAATATATTATCTAGAACAATCGATTATTTTGAAGGGTTTTACAGTTTCGCAGCAAATGTGCTTTTTAGATTGAGGAGACGAAAGGGAAAATGAATTTTTTGTTGATAGTCTTTGGTTGGCAATGTTTGGTTTGATCAACGATACAATTCGTCAAGAGTGCACCACGTGAACAACAATTACATCACCAAAAAATGTATTGAAAAATTAAAAGGAAAAACTCTTCGATTGCCATATACGCGTAAATCCATTGAAACAGTGATTGTTTGGCAATGGAAAAAAACTCGATGGTTTTTCCTTGGAAACTCTCAAAACATATAATCTATCTATATAGAATCTAATCTTATAATATGTTTTATGTCTTTACTTGGATATTGATGAATGACGGAGGAAATTGTGTCTGTTCAAAGTATTGGAAGCACCAGTTTTGTTTTTCTCCCATATTATAATTTTGAAATAGCTAAGAAAAGCTCTTCAAACGTTCGACAATGTCACAACATAGCCTTCAAGTGTGAGTGTCATGTATATTTTCAATATTTCTCATTCTCTTTCCCCCTCTTTCTCTGTCTCTGGTTTACGTTTAGCTCACCATGTATATATTTCTTCTCTTTGGCGCAAATTTCATACAAGCCCATTCTTTGTGCGACCAACTTGTAGTATGTACGTGTGGTACACTCTGTTTTTCGTTTTGTGCTGCACATATTCGTTTTTTTTTTACTTCATTGAAACTAAAAATTGAATATTTCAAAGATTTCGATTTGTGAAATGTTCGAAAGCAGCATGTTCCTTACGGCTCGAATGGAATCAGAGGTATCAGAATAATGAGAAGCAGCAGCAGCAGCAGCGGCATCAAAAAAGTTTTTCAACAGGTAAAAGCAACCGAACGCAAAACTATTTTCAAATTGTCTTATTTGATTGCATTTTTCCGTTACGCAAAGTTTTTGTCATGTATACACTGCGATGCATTTATCGCAAACTCAAATATGTTTCAAGAAACAACTAAATAAGCAGCAACAGCTCAGGTATTTGATTTAATTCAGAAGTCGTCCATCTTTTCGAAAGAGGAGTCAGATATCGTTGTGTGGTGCATGTTTTTATGGCTAGTGGCCTGATAAAATTCAATGATTGAGAAGATGCTCTATGTCGAGCAGATAATATATAAACGTCTCAACTCGAAATAGCCAAGCCAGAAGTCTTCTTGGGTGAATTGTTTGAGTGAACGAATCTTATAACAAATGGCACTCCCGTGAATACAATATCAATATTAAAGAGCAAAGTAGTAATACTTATATGCGGTAGTGCGAAATTCATTGAAAACAAATACAACAGTTGAGCGGCTATTCTCCACTATATTGACTATCATCACATTATTTATTAACTGATTTCGCTTTTCGCGAAGCATCTCCTCCGTACTCCATTCACTCGCATGACACAACATTGATGCATGTTTGCCCATAAATGAATAGAAGTAATGCAAACGCTTCTATATGCAAGTTGTAGATAAATCGCCGTGTGGCTTATTTATGGAGATTCTCTTGTTTTAATGGTTGGCATCGCAACTTATAGCTAAGAAAAGAACATCGAACATACACACACAAAATAAATGAAGTAAGCGAGGATACGATATTCAGCACATAAATATCTTACAAACTGAGGATGTTCAATCTGCGCAATTGTTGCGTGTGAGGTGATTACGTTTATTACAAGACACAAATAATAATAAAATTATGCGTTAACATAACAAAATTTTGGAGGCACATGTGTGAGTGTGTCTGTGGTTTCGAATTTCATACAAAACTATAGTCGGCAAATGGTACTACATCTTAAAGTAATCGGATTGAGTGAAATGGCTTTTGTATCATTTGTAATTCTACACAGTCAAAGTAGTCGTTGGACCATGTGCGTGTTAACGGCCTTTGTATGGTCGAAAGTGGCAAATTTTTCATCGTAATTTTATTAGGAGTGTTTGGAAAACCTTAGCATACACATTGACCGCAATTAAATCGATTACAATGCGAAATTAATAAACTTTGGTATTTACTGTGTTTCTGATCATAAAGCTGCGAACACACACATTCATTGAAACTTGTGTATATTTCTAGTGAAAGCACATCAAGCATCGACCATTCGGACTCATGTGAATATTCAGATCATTTTATTAAGTGCCCACCGTGGACGGTAGTTAAATGTGGAATGCCTATGCCAAAATTATGAAAGACACTTTGGCTTCTTGATGTCGGAAGACAATGCCTTTTAATGATCAATAAATCGAAAGTAATCAACAACGAACATTTAGAAGACATGGCTTCTTCGCACATCTGTCTGTCTTCAATAAAGTTCCCAAAATCATTTTTACGCTGTTATCAAGCCAACCATAATGATGTCGAATGAACCAAATATCATGTGTAAGTTCATAAGCTCTTTACGCCAACATCTTTTTATACTTCAACTGCTGAAGCTGATTCTTCTTTTGACGTATCTTCTTCAATTTAACGCAAAAAAAGTGGACACGCGAATGAAAATAATTGAACCAA
This sequence comes from Obolodiplosis robiniae, assembly GCA_028476595.1. Lineage (NCBI taxonomy): Eukaryota > Metazoa > Arthropoda > Insecta > Diptera > Cecidomyiidae > Obolodiplosis > Obolodiplosis robiniae. The sequence continues at coordinate 26,363,639 of CM052017.1, forward strand.
AAGAAATCTTTCGCGCTCGCGACATATTTCGCAATGATTACCATTCCACCATGCTAAATTGCCGAAATTCATCCGCACCCGCACACACACATAAACACAATGTGAAATGGGGAAAAGGCCATGCTGGTAGATTGCTCTGGAACTTAATACCAACAACAAATTTATTTCAATGCCTACGAAAAACTTCGAGCATTTACTAGCACCACATTCTTTATGCCTTGTTCAGTGAAAAAGTTTTAATTGTTTTTAATGTATCATTTTGTTTTCCTTTCGGTCACCGCTAAGCGTAAAATCTTCCGTTTTTCTTTTCTATTCTTTTCTTTTCTTTTCTTTTCCGATTTGCAATACTCTTGCCGAAAAGTGGCCTTTGACTTCCTTTTTTCCTTTATCTTTCTTTTTCCATTTTCTCACGAACTCACAACATTTCCAATGAAATTGCTGGGTCGAAACTTAAGAGGCCTTCAATTTTGCAGCAACATAAAGACATTTGATTTTAAATTTTTTATGACGATCAGAGATTGATTCAAATCCACTTTCATTGAGGATGATTAGTTCCTTTTTCTGTCAAAAAAGTTAAGGCGGAAATGGGAAATTGAAAATACGGCAGCTGCGTGCCGCAATGACGATTTTACATATTTATATTTGTTAATAATATGAATACAGGCAGTATGGCTTTAATTGGCCGTATGGATATTGTGTTAAATTATTTTGACGAAGTGGTAGCAAGCCATTTCGAATGGTTCGGACGAAATAAGGTGAGATATTAAAATGCAATAAATATTATATTCCTCGGCTCATAGCTCGGCTCTTAATATCCTACTTTTGGGTTGGAATGAAGCACTCCCACTTTGACATCTCATAAGATTGACATCTGAGGAAAAATATAAAATATTCAGAAGTTTGAGGAAACAGAAAAGGAAACGGTCTCATTTCCTGATTCACAAAGGATGTGACAAGAAAATCAATGAAAATTGACAGCAAACTAACAAATATTTTCATTTACAGCTAAAAAACCGTTATCAAGGAGTTCCAGTGGGCATTTTGTGCGCACATCGAAATGGCAGAGCATAACGAAATATCGTTGTCGTAGCTGTTGCTTTTTCAAAGAAATCTTTTTGAAATACACAATAGACGGAAATGCTTCAATGTCCGATTTAAGTTGAAATAAAAAATGAGATTATATTGAGAAGAGCAAGGGCGAAAAGAATGGTAAGTCTGCCGAACCAGTGGGGCCGTTTTTCGTTGAAATTGCTTATCTTTTTGCACTATCGTTGTACCATGATTGTTCAGCAGCAGCAAGCCGATGTTGTTTTGTTACATCCGGTGCGCGTGTGTCGATCTAGTGCATTTTCCAGTTAAAACAACGTCAAAAGCACGAGGTATACATTCAATTGAAATTGCCGAATAAGAGGCATTTGGGTAACATACACGACACACCATTTCTCTTGAATTCCACTCTTCACAATCACATACGCATTACGAATGGTTGTAATCAATTTTCAGCAAACAGCCAATAGTTCGTATACCGATCACACAGCGTGCGAGCTGAATACATCACATGCCAGGAGATACGCACGACCACCACCGCACACACACACCGAAAAGAAAGAAAGATTGAAAAGAAAGGAAAAAAGACGTAAAAATAAATGAAATAAATATTCAGCGAGGGTTGCTGGCCCATTCATTCATTTGACCATTCTACTGAGACTTTTGGTTAAGTCGCTCGTCAAATGGTCCAATGAAGCAAAGAATTGAATCAATTTCCGCTATTTTTATTCGACATTTTCTGGACGTGTTTCCGTATGACGGTTTTCGGATGCGTGTGCGAGCGTGTTGAGCTTTGTAAAGTAATTCCAATGAATTTTAATGTGTTTAACACTAAAAACCCATGCAAACTCAACGCTTTCTCAACACTTGTGTGGGCATACGGAAAGAAAGGTAAGACCAACGGTTTGAATAGAAATCTGGAAAAAAAAGCTGTCAATACTACGATTCTCGACATGACCTAATTCCATTGGAGATTAATCACTTTACAAGTATCAGACAAAATCCAAGCAGCGTCATCAACATGATACGCAAAATGATTCACTTTATAAGCTTTAAATGTATGTATGTAAGCTTGAAAGAATTCAATAACATGATATATTGTCTCAAAAACAGTTAACGATTGAGAGAACGTAATAAATAAACGGACTTCAGTTGCTTGTTCACGAAATAGAATCAACAATTTGAAAAATTGAGAGAAAAAACATTTCCATTGCTGAAAAATTGTGAAAATTGCAAATGTATTGCAATTCCATTCGTATTTTCTGTGATTAGGGAAACAGAGTTGCTGTTTCCGTGTTTTCGCTCTAATTTTTGTATTTCTTTTTGCTCTGGCATTTTCATACGATTCATTCTATGCATCAATTTCCGCACGTAATTTTTTATCTTTCATTTTTTATGCTGTTTTCATATTGCTGTTTTTTTCGGAAACCCGTCTCGCCTCGTTCGCGTAGTTTCATATTAAATTTATTGTGATTTGCAGTGTTTTCTTTCATCACATAAACCCTTTGGAGCGCAAACACATACTTGATTCATCGGTGGAAGAGCTCTCGCACGCTTTCAAAATTGTTCACAAGAATTATTTCTTCTATCCTCTCAACATTTCGTTGTTCAGCGCATTTTTGCTCGTTCCCTTTGCGAATGGTTCCGACTTATTCGTCGTTTTTCCTTCCACAATTTTCGAACATGTCTCACACTCCTTCTCCATCTCTCTTTTTTTGTATGTGTGCTTTTGACACTAATGCATTCTCTTGCTATTATTTGTTGTGAAGAGGCGCGAGACTGAGCGCGAGACTGAGCGCGAGACTGAGCGCGAAATTCGAATTTATTAAACGAAATAAAAATGTTTAAAAGATAAACGATTTCCACATATATCTATTTTCGTTAAGCATATATTGTTGTTAATATAAATCTGAATCTGCATGTTATTGTTATCGAAAATGCTCTGCATTTTGTCGTTGATTGTCAGAGAGAGAGAGAGAGAGAGAGAGAGAGAGAGAGAGACTGAAATGCGTGCGTTGTATGCATGTATCAATAGTGCTCGATCTAAATATTCACACATTCCAAAACACGTAGCCATTTGATGTGTGAGTGATAACGATATCGAATCTCTGCTTTCTATGCATTTAGCTTACTTCTGCATGCCAAACCGATATTGTCGCTTTTTCATTTATTCAGTGTCTCAATTCTCGATTTTCTATTTTCCATGAAAGATTGAGATTTTGCTGATAACCGGGAGATAGAAAGATAGAGAGAGAGAGACGGTTTCTGGAAAAACGGCGAAAAAAGAATGAAGAGGAACACATGGTACGTCAAATGCATTGGATATTCGAATGAATCTGTCGACCCAGTGAAGTTTGCCATTAAAACTGGCCGAAAATGATATAAGACATAATCTCACGCACAAAATGGTGAAGGGGAAACAAACAGTGTATCAAAATACTGCTCTGAAAAGGGTGCCTAACGGCGAACAAAAAAATAAATGTCTTTTAATGTCATTGTTTTGGGCACTACGAAATGAATATATGGTGAGCAACGACTACGCATTTTCCTTTATTCGCTCACATTGCACATTACAAAAACGATAAATATTCTAATTTGTACACATTTTATAAACGAACAAATGAATGAACGAAATATGTTGTTGTTGTTGATGTTGAAACCACTTTTTGCCTTCCATCGCCTTCTTCCACGTTTTCATGTGTGACACCAACGATTTCGTTGTCCAACAAGAATTTCAGCAGAATAACGTTCATGACAGGCGGCCCCGGAAAAAGACGGAAATCAATCCTTCGCAATGGGAAGCTTTGGAGAATGTCGCGTATTCTTGAAGCCCAGAAAAAAGTGTCATTTTGCATGTTGTAATTAATTGAATTAATTTATTGTGAGGAAAAATGTGATCCTCTTCAAGTATTTTCAGTCGGCTGATTCGAGCAGCCGAATACAGCAACAATGACTCGCTGAAATGCTTGAACAAATTATCCCAGGATTTTTTGTCTTCTTTTCCATAAAATAAACAAATGACGGAGGCGGAACAAGTATGCGAAGCGTGAGCATCAATTCCAGTAAGTTGAATACGTTGCACGTACAATGAAAAGGCCACGATAAAATCAGTGCAACAAACCGTTCGATATCCATAAAACACACACACTTACATCGCTGTTCAGACAAATAAAATAAATTGATTTCTATTTTCTGTTATCTTTTTTATGGTTCGTCGTCGTTGACAGCACATAAAATGACATTTTTATGTCTATCATGCATTAGAGCACGTCCCGAATCCATCCATTTGACGATAATGAATTCATTGGATAGTTTTGATAGAACAATTTGCTTTCAATCGTTGCCGCCACATTTACACACGCACACATATAAATTAAATTATTTTTATGGGTGTTTTTTCGTGCTACCGCTGATTTTGATAATATTTAAACAATGATTTTCTCATTTTATTGCAGTTATTATTATTATAGTTGGTTTGTGACCACTTAATCGCGGTATCGCTTTCATTCGATACCAAAAATGAATTTATTTAAAATAATAACCAACATCTAATTAACCTTTTGACAGAAATTGCGCGCACAATATTTCTAAGTCTTTGATCGAGAAAAAACAAAGCACACACACGCCGGGAAATGCGAAATTTCTCTGTGTCATGGAGTTTATTAAACTGCCTAGAAAAATGTCTACACATCAATGCAATAAATGTTTGAAGTTCATCCTCTATTCATGTTTCTTCCTTTCTACTATGCACACACATCATTGTGTTAACGCACAATTTTCCCTGGATTGATGATGATTTTGCATGTACGACATTAGCAGTCCATTTAGTTGAATCGACATAAACATTGTAGTTACTGTTCAACATCACATTCTAATGGGGCATGCTACCGTGTACAGTTTTGCGTACATACAAGAGACGCCAGACGATAACCAACAGAACGTTTTCCTTGTAATCGGCTAATGTTGGTTCATTAATTGCGCTAACATTTTACGGGTTTCCTGTAATTATTCCTGATGGATTGAGCAAATGTTTGGCAATGAGTGGTGGCCAAAAAAGTTGAATAACGAGAGAAGCAAAGCCGATGAAAGATAAAAAGGTTCAAAACATCGAAAATTGGAGGCTCATCGATGAATCAACCGAGATTATTACGATTGTATGTCACTTTCTTCCAATTACACACTATTTGAATTCCAATTTCTCAAATGCCATTCAATTTCCCACCAAAAAATTATCCCAATATTAAATTGAAAATGCTAACTTTGAACATATCAACAATTTTTGTCATGAATTTTAACTAGCACAACAGAATGCTGATTTGAAGATAATCGTATCAATGTGAAATAAACGAAATAAAAGAAATGAGAAATAGAAATCGAAAATAATCGGTCATATCGCCATTCTTCCAATTTTCGGAAAGCCGCTGCTCAATACCGCCGAACCGAGCTGAGATAGCTGAGCATCACTGTGTGAACACAGATAACTTAGCTCCATATAACGTATATTTGTAGCTCTATAATTTGACTTTTGTATGTAAAATAACAACATACGCGGTACAAAGATAGTATTAGCACAATTGCGCTACGTATAGAATCCATTTGTGCCCATGCCATAAATGTATTGATCTTCTACAATATATGTCTATTTGTATGGCACCTTATCAGTAAACCTCATTCGGATTTTTTATTCAAGGGAATAATCAGCGTATACTTTGGAAATTTTAGTTGAATTTTTGCAAGAAAGAAACAATGCCCACATTTACTCAAGTAAAAATGATTTTTCACTTGGCGTCGGAAATTCATATTGAATTTATGAAGAATGCTGATTTATGGCAATGCCAGAACGTAGTTTAGGCTTCATTTTAGCTCAACACTCATATGTTTACTTCAAGAAAATGGATATTTAGAGAAGTCCATTTTCACGACGTTGTTACGGCTTTGCTTATTATTTAAATGTATGCAATTGTTGCTTTTGGTTTCATTAAAACATGCAAGCGATCGTATAATGGTGGGTGAACAATGCTTATCTAATATAGCTACAGCTGCATCATGACGATCTGAAACGATTCATAATTGTTGGCGCAGTTTCAAATACTTATCTCGAATTGAGATTGTGTGTATCAGAGACAGATAGTTTATAAAGATCATCGAAAACGTACACTTCAATCACTTGTAAAAGTCGAGAGAATAAGTCTCAATGCAGTTGATATACCGGACGAACATTATTTAAGTGGCCGTTAAAGAATTGTGGACTAAAGTTTTCTGTATTCCAGTGAGTGCGCAGTGCACTGCTAAATGAACAAAAAGATAAGTGATACATTGCGGCAATCCGATTTCTTGTTTCTTGCCTCGAAACACACTCATACACGCCGACACCGACTCCGACTAAAAAAATCGTTATGAAAATTTTGCTGATTTATGTGCTTTTGCTGAGCATTCTCTTGTGTAAATGCTATTCATATGAGCTGGAAAGTGCTATCATCGATGCTGGTAAGTTTTGAAATGAAAAACGGCAACATAAAGAAATATGAAAATATTACACAGCAAAATGATACATTGATCCTATCATTCTTATGACATTTTGCAGGTGATTTTGAATTGAAATTCAGTGAAATTTTCCACAAATACTGGATACAAAACCGTACAATCACCCCCGAATTGACGAATATTATAAATTCACTCAGTAAATCGAATTTGCAGATCGAGAATGTACCTGCGGTGAGTTTGCTTTACATCGATATTCAAATATCAGCATTACATTGTCTGTAAATTTCACAATCCTATTCTGACTCTCTACCAATTTTTTTCCACGTGTTTTTCTTTTCTGCCAGCCAAGGACGTGTCTCATTTGTCGTGCATTCACATTCGCCTTGCTAAATTATTATCGAAACCATTCAGATCCAAATCGCAATGAATATATTAATCAATTTATTTTCGATTTGTGCACGATACTAGCTGAGCGGCAAGACTACGAATGCCAAGGCATGATAAATGTTTATGCGGTAAGTTGTGAATACGAACGAGTAGAACTCTATACGATGATTATGATTATGTTATTGAGAATTTGTCGCACATACAACAGCGTCGTTCATATCGCGCGACACATTGAAATATCTAAATTTTCGCATGTAAGTGCAAAGTAGAAGCTTTGATTTGGAACAAGTTGACGAATTGATTCGATGCAATCTGATTTTATGTTTTGGCATCACAGATTTTATCGGTCCGATTGCATCTAAAATAAATAAATAAACAGTCAAATTGATTTGGCGGTGTCAATCATAAGTAAATCAAATAAAAGCAATAACATTGCGCAGCATAACGGACCATCATCTCAAGCAAAACAATTATTAATCGTATTAATTGCACAACAAACATTTGAATTAGAAGAATATGGATGCAAAAGCGGCTTTATGTGCGATAAATGTTAAATTACTATATTGTTGATTGTGGCATTGAATAACACTGGTCGCCTTCTCAATTACGTTAATTCTGCGATTTGACTTGATTTCGATAGCAATCAATTCAATTTAACTTAATGGCATTTCAAGTGTCACTAAACAACATGGAAAGATATAGCGAAGGGTGATATTCAATGTCATTGCATTGCGTTGCATTGAATAACATGGCGATGGCTTAATAGAGGTATGAATTAGCAGGCGATACATAAATGTAAATACATGCACGCGGGTGTATTATTGATAACATTAAAATGCAAATCCAAATGAAACTTAAACAAGATAATCACATTTTGAATTCCCAATTTTATGCTTTTCACCGGATCATAGCCTTCCATTAAGTATATTTTAAAGCATCGCGCTAATGAGCTGTCATCGGACAGGATTTGCGGCATCTTATTCCAAAACGAGTGCAATGCAAACAAAAATTTAATTGATTTCAACATTGAATCGAATCGTGAACCGGTACTTAAGGTAGGTGGTTGGAAGTTGGTGGGAGGGGAAGCCAAGCGATGAATAAAGCATTAATACAGCTAATTGGTCAATAAATGACAATTCAATAAATTGGATTTTCGGAATTGAACAGGGCCCAAAGAAGTATCATTTTGATGAAAAATCCATGAATTCCAGCTCATTTTTCACAATTGCACATTTAAGTGATTTTCACTATGATCCACATTATTCATCCGGCAGCAGTTCGGATTGCTTGGATTTTATTTGCTGTCGAAACACGAGCGTTGTAAGTTGTAATGTTTAATGAAATTCTTAATAAAACACTTAGCATTGAAATCAACGAAACTCTCCAATGACTTTTCATGTTCAAAACATCCAAACAACATAGTCAAAAGTAAATTCAACGGCCAAAGCTGGCTATTGGGGTGACTACAATTCATGCGATTCGCCTGGATATTTGGTCGAAAATATTTGCGCTCATATTTCAACGAATCACAAGGTACAATCCAAACAAATCGATTAGTTCTACGCATTAATTAAAAAGAAATCGAAAATGTTTTTCACAGAACATCGACCTAATTTATTACACTGGTGATTTTTCCGATCATTTCGGTAAGTTTTGAATCCATTGGGTAGAACTTCATGCGTTCAATTTGATGATGATTACGTTATTGAATTAGTTTGGCTGAGCTCAAAGACAAGTGTCCAGCATTCAATCGAATTTATAACAAAACAAATTAAAGACAAATTTCCCAACATCCCAGTGGTCATGGTGATCGGTAATCATGATATACATCCATCCGATGCGTACGTATCATTCAATACACTTGGTTTTCTACGAATAACGAAATTTTCGAAATGATTGTTTAAAAAATTGAATAATTGAATTAGATTTGCGCCAAATGCAAGCGGCGACAGTTTGAATTCGAAATGGTTGTATGAGCTGGTAGCTGATTTATGGTCTGATTGGCTACCCCAATCTGCTTTATCAACGCTTCGCATTGGCGGCTATTACTCGTTTGTATTTCGGCCAAGTTTCAGGATCATCGTGCTCAATAATAATCTCTGCTTCATCCATAACATGTAGGTTTTTAAATTCACCGTACGAACAAATTCACATTTTCATTAATAATAAATATTGGCACTATTGGCTGTGTTTAGATGGCTTTTGTTCGGCGCCGACGAAATGGCAACGCAATTGGAGTGGTTACGTGACACATTGACCGAAGCCGAAACAAATGGTGAGAAGGTGCATATACTGGGCCATGTGCCACCGAACACATCGAGTTGCATTCGCGCATGGAATCGTGAATACAATAAATTGATTCGACAATTTGCTCATATAATCAGCGGTCAATTTAACGGTCATACTCATTTGGATGAGCTAACGCTATTTTATTCGACGGATGAGACGCCAGTTGCACTGAATATTGCTTGGAATGGTGGCAGCGGCACAACATTTATTGGTTTGAATTCAAATTATCGCTTGTACACCATTGAATTGCAAAGTTTCGAAGTCATCGACCAGGAAACGTACATCTTCAATTTGACAGAAGCGAACTTAGCACCCGGCCAACCACCAAAATGGATTAGAGAGTATTCATTTCGCGAGGCAAATATTAATATTATATTGAAATTGATAATAATGTAATAAAAGTTTCTGTTTCTGGCATTAATAGGCATTTGGTGTCAGCGATTTGAGCCCATTCACTCTCAGTGAATTGGTCAACACCACTTTCCGTCATGATCGTGGTGCCTTGCAAAAGGTAATCGAATACATTCAAGTGAAGTTCAATGTATAATATTCGATTCTAATTTAAGTTTTGGAGTTACAAATATAAATTGGCCGACCCAAAGATGGAAGAAGGCTGTGATGATGCCTGTTTGGAGGAGTTGCGATTGATAACAAATGGTGACATTGAAAATAATTTCTTCTAATAAGCACACATTTGAAGTGGATCATCGATGATGGGCACCCAAGCCGAAATTTTTGATGTTTTATTTCAAATGTAAAATTGTCATTTAAACTTTGCGAAGTTGAATTGTTGGACTAAAAATAAAGTAGCCAATGAATGGTATGCTTTTGCCCGCAAATGTCGAATTTCTTCGACAACTTTGAACAGATCAAGTTGTAACTTTACGTGTAAACTTTTTGACTTTGAGCTTTTTCTGTAATAAAGCTTTTGTGGCGTCATCCGAAGTTACACATTTTTCTGGAAACGAAGTGGAGACGGACTGGAAGCTGTTGAAGGTTCACAGTCATACGCCATTCACTCGAATGCCGCTAACGCTCATTTACACAGTTCTGCTAATACCGATGTTTTTGCTTTTGAAATATTTAAAAATCGAAAAATCTAATCAAGCCCAAGATTGGATACTGATTTGAATGGAAATGAGGTGACGGTGTTTTTAAGAGATTGTTGGTTGATTCAAATTGAATCCGAAAAAACATATCACATAAATAATGCAATTGCATGTTTGAAGTTTTGAAGATTTCTTATTCATCGTTTCTCATATTTATCTTTTATTTGCAATAAATCGGCACAGATACAGCCGATTTATTGCACAGCATTGCCATTTCTATTGTGGAATCGGATGAAGCATAGTTTAACATATCTTTTAGCAAAAAAGATACTGTTTTGTCCGACAAAAACATTAGAAAATGTAAAGGTTCTGCTTGTAGGCTTTGGTATTCGCTTTTTTTTCAGCTCGAACACTCAATTTGTTCCCTTTGTGAAATACTTTTGATGCATATTTGTTGGCGGTATTGTCGTTGTTTTTTGCTGTTGTGCTGCTGCTGGTTTTTTGTGTAAATTGTTTAAATATGGAATAGAAAGAAAAATGAAGATGGTCTGGAAGATAAAAGGAAAATAAGTGCATGGGGGAATAGAGCAACAATGTGTTTTTGTCGCTAAATAAGCGAATGGATTGCGTTTAATTGTAGAATTTCATTCGAAATACTATGGCATGGAAATATTGCCAACGGTCCAGCCGCCTTACATTTTTGTGTGTTTTCATTTTAGTAATGTGCGCATAATGCCGATAAGCGATGGTTTGATAGCACCCAGACAAAAGAACGAAAAACAAAGCATAAAAAAGTTATTTGCAACCGAACAAAATGAATTGGAATATGCTTTTTATTTCGAGTTTGCTTCGGGCTCACTTTTGTAATGATGTTGTGTGTGTGTGCTGTTGGTGTTGTTTTTCTATTTCTCACTACTCTCTGTTTGTACAAATTTTGTTCTTTCGTTGCTTTTCAATTGCATTGATCTGTCTACTAAAGCGCAAGATTAAGTTTTTAAAATCTGTCGTATATCTCACGGCGATTCAATGTCATTGCAAGCAATTTCCAGCGACTAGAATTCGAGTGCCGGCTATAACAAGTACACATAGTCTCGATGTCTCACAGTCTCTCTATCTGCTTCCCTGTCACTCTCCTCCTCTCTCTCTCTCTCTCTCTCTCTCTCTCTTTCTCATTCTTCATCTTTCACAACTGTGCTGCTGCTGCTGCAGAAACACGATGAAAATTGCGAGAGACCGTAGCGTGGCTGTGTGTGAGATGACCAACATCTGCATGTGAATTTCCAATGAAAATTTTTCCGCTTCCCGGTTTGGTTTCGGCGAATTGAAATTGCAGTTTAATAATACGTTCATTTCGGTTGTGCGCCGATTCGAAATAAATAGAAACTTGTCCTATATTTACTTGATGTTTTGGTTTTCTCTTTTGTTATGCATTCTTGTGGTGGTAAAACTATCAATAAACTCTGTATTCAGCTTCGTGTATCAGTTCATGCATTTGGTAATCGGAAGGTTGATTTGAAAGCGAATCAAAAACAAACAATTCGAAACTAATCAATAGATATGATGGTTGATGTTACCGTGAATGAGCGCACTACGAACTTCACTCTTTATCAGTTTCAACCCAGGTATAAGTGAAACTATCAAGCTCACCATAACCAGCCAGAATGAGCAGCAGCTGCAATCACAGCCACAGTCACAATCACAGACAACAACAACATAGCAATTACGATTAAAGGCGAAATAGGAAATTCATATTTCCAATCAGAGACCAAACTGATTCTTGCTCATTTTTACAATCAATGTGTCTGCATCGAAAAAGTAAGTATCCATGAGCCGCTTTCAATGACCAATTAATGGCATTTCTATATTTATGTACATAAAAACGGCCATAAGAACGAAATGAAAAGAAAAGAAAATAAAATGAAATAAAACAAACAAATGGTGGTTGCGTGAGTGTTTTGAAAAATTCGAAAAACTCCAGCATCAATCTCACTATGAAAATCACTGGAGCGGCATTCGGCCGATTAAAAAGCAAAAAAAAAAAAAAAACCACGAGTTATCTCACATTATAATTAGCGATTGGACAATCAAATATGTACAATGAGTATTGAGTCTGCGGCTCATTGCCTCCAATACAAAACAAATGAGCAATTTTGAGTCATGTGAAAGACTTGAACACGGCATGGATTTTACGAGATACGCGTTTTTTACTTTTATATTGGCTCAAAGAAAGAAATTAAACACTAAAATCTATAGGCAAATGGCCTCCACCTGAAAACAATAAAAAAGCACGAATATTTATTATTCATTCAGATATGAGTAACGATAATTTTTTTTTACTTTATCTGAAAATAAAAATGATGAATGACAAATAAATGCAATGCAATGCAATATAATGGAATTGCTACTGGGCTGTGCTCCGGATCATCCTTCGAAAATGTATGTTCTTAGACGAAGAAGAATGACTTGATTAAGATACAGACAAAACAATTCAGTTCAGCCTGTATCAAATGTGCCCATGACATCAACGGTCGACGGTTGTCAAAGAAGCATCACTAGATTTAAGAAGTAAAAACTATTTGTTTGGAACGTCTCTAAATGTGCTCTCTCTATCTTTGTATGTGTGTGTGTGCAGTGCCAAAAGCGAGCTCTCAAAGCGTGTAAACAACAGCACGTCTGGTCGTCGAATACACACAGAAAGTATGTTGCTTCTTCTTAGCCGTGGCCGCCGCCACCGTCGTTGCCAACGTTGTCGTCGTCGTTGTAGTCATAACCAGCGCTTTACAAACGATACAGCGGCATCACAGCACCAGCAAAAGCAACAGCAATACACGTTGACTTCGTGTGTGATTGTGTACAATCTCTTTCGTTGTTGGCAACTTACTGGCTAGCTAGCTGGCTGGATTGTTTGTGTATCTCCGAAGCGGCTCCGATACATTTTTCTATAAATTCAGTAAGCCTTGACAATGAAATTTCATTCTTCTTCATTTCTTTCTTCGAACACACACCGAACAGAATTTCTCCCTCGTGCGAAGTGCTCCGTTTCGGATTTTATAGTTTAGCTCTCTGCTCGGCTCTGTTATCTGTGCTTCAAAGAAGTTGTTTATATATATAAATTTTCGTATTTTAAATGTTTATTGCCGATTGTGCCAGCTAATCGACTGCGTTAACCGTTACTACGTTTTTTGTATTTCAACTGTTAACATTCGAATTGGGTTTGTGCTGTGTGCGGAAAAATTTGCCGTTGTAAGATTTGGTGATTGCTACTAGAAAATCGCAAAAGCGAGATTTTTATCATTCGTTATTTTTTCTCTGAAATTTTCGTTTTAATCGGTTTTTATTTTAACGTATATGTTTTGTGGGTGATATTAAAGAAAGTTTATAACGGATAAAAGAATTTTATAAATTGAGTGTTCGAGAATTTCGATATTATAAATAATTTTGTTGTTGTTGCTGTTGTTGTTTTTGTTGTAAGTTTCGAGTGAAACAGAAAAATTCGGAAGAATCGCAATATAATTCCATCAATTAAGAATTTTGGTCGGTTGAAAGTACAAGCCCTGAATTTAGTCATCATTAAATACTTACATTCAATACTTTTACTGTTCTGTTCAATTGACCGCAATTTTCTTCTCTTAATTGTTGGTTCATTCTTTTTGTGATCGATCGCCAATTCATCGATTTTTTTAAGCGGTAATTTAAGATTTATTTTGTTTTCGCACGGAAACCGTTTAAAACGGACGAAACAACACAAGCAACCAAGTTTTATCGATTTTCGCCAAAAATTATGAATGTCCAGTAGAAATTGGATTATGTTTCGAAAATTGACTGAATACTGAAAGTTTTATTTTTTTCCTTGTAACATTTTTTCCCCAAAATAAAAGCGAAAAAAAAAGAATGAACCAGTAAAAAAACGAAGAATAATAATTGCGGAATACTTTTTCTCGTCTTCGTTTGGTCTGCTATGCAAATTGGAATTCAAGCAGAAAACTCAGAGACGAAACTGAAACAATAAACTGAAACGGGCAACATATAATAATAAACAATAATAATTGTCGCACACCAACAACAAAAGGAAGAGAAAACTGATTGAGTACACAGTGAACATCGAATTTAGTCGGATCAAAATGTGGAAAGTGATTTTATTGAGTGTGGCTCTTTCTTCGCTGCAATTATCGGATGGCCAAGGTAAGCATATTACCCAAGAGCTTTATTATCAAACCTGTATGAATTTTATACAGTTGGTTGTTTTTCATAAATATCGAGTTCATTTATCTCACATCATCGATGTATTTGTCATTCCTTTCGATCTCAGATATACAATATATGTCATGCATAATTTATTTCTGCAATTCATGTAAGAACTGGCAGAAAAAGCCACAAAAATCAACTGAATTAAAAATTAAGTGGAGGGAACAAAGCACATAATAAATATAAATGTAGGATAAGAATAAGAAGAAACAAGCGCACCGTTGAATCATATATGATGAACAATAGCCAAGGTGCAAAATATGATTATTCTCTCCTTTCTTTTCTCTCTTTCACACATCGCTGTCGCTTTGTATCGTGTGTTTATTTCCATCGCCACATTTTCAAAACACCGTAACATCAAATTAAATTCGTTATTGTTTACTAATTATTATTAACCAATTTATTGTCTGATAAAATTAACCATGGGCTATGTAGCATCAAATAGGCAATGAAAAATTAAAATAGGCGAAAAATGCAAATACAAATGTAAATTACGAACAAAATAAAAAAAGCGAACAAACTGATTGTGAATAAATCAACACAAATCAGAATGGCTGAAGAAAAACAAGAGGAAGATGATGAATATATCGCTATCGGGTATCGGCAACACCGAATTCAAGAGAATGAGAGATATACAGCGAATTCGACTGAAAAGAAATCGTGCGTATTTGCATGCAATAATGAGCTCATCAACGCGCAACGCAACTGAAAAAACACGATGCTCCGTGCAACATTCAGCAGTTCCATAATGCATTGCCTCGTTCATATCGGTCTCTTTACATTTTCAAATAGACTCTTTGTGAACAAATTTTATTTAATTTTGGCTTTGCGGAACGTAAGTCAAGATGAATTGAGTTGAGTTGAGCGTATACGCGGCAAAAAAGGAAAAGCATCTCGATAAAACTAAGTGTCTACCGCGAATTCTCTGAAGAATACCCGTTTTCACTGCTAATTGTTCAGCAGTACTATTAAAATCGCATCGAAATCTGTACAATATCCCCTAAAAGACTGCTGCACGTGTGTGTTGCCATTGCGTACAATAATTCTAGTGAATCAAAAGCAATTCTACAAAACTCCGTTGATATCGTCCGTACCACTTAATAGTAACCAGTTGTAATTTACGCGATGTTTCGGTCTCGATTTGATCTTTACAAGAAATGAAATTTTTTATTATATGAATTGTGGCATGGCACATATATATATATATATATATATATATATATATATATATATATATTATATATGTTGGTGATCGTTTTCTTTTCAATCTGTTTCCATGCTGATTACTCTCGTCTCTTCGGCATTCACACTGGAAATTGAGACACATTTATTAAGCGTGGCCACCACTCTTCTTTCGAAGCGTTAATTCAATAAGAATTTAAACAAAAACACTAGCCAACCAACATTTTAAAACAGAAAGATTTTGAATGATGAAACCAAAAAAGAGGAGAGTCACTGAAGTTCACCATTCGATCGCATTTGCTCACACGAGGAGAAATGCTTTTTCTGTTGCTGTTACCGCTGTTGTTGTTATTGTTGCTGAATTTCAGCACTGGCACAGATCACGAGAACTATTTGAACATGTTTTTTTTTTGTCGTCATTTGCTGTTGTTTTGTTTTTCGTACTTCCCTTGCGATGTGTGCTTTTTTCGCTGGTATTGCGGCTATTTTTCGGTCTTGAAACATTTGCACTTGAAAAATGAGCCCGTTTTTCGTGTACTTACGCTGGTCAAATTCTTATGTACAGTTATGAGCGACAACAAAATATCTGCATTCAACGCGGTGCGGCGGTTTTTCGATTTCAAGCATGGGCCAAATGATATTTGTGTCGCAATGCCCAGTAGCTGAGGAGCATGTAACTAAGCGGGCAGATTAAGATCTGGCAAGAACGTCATGATGGGAAACAGCAACAAAAGCAACACCACTCTCTCACAATCTTTGATACATAAATTATCGGCTGAGTACTTTATTTTCGACACGAACCACAGTCGCCTGACACCAAACCTGGATTCGTCGACTTGGGAGATAATCTTAAGTTTTTTTTTTGGGTACTGAAACGCATTGCGAAGTTAAAATGTTGTGATTCAGAAGAAGCACATTTAACATACTGGTTCGCCAAAACGACAACAGTCACATTCAAGAGAGTTCATGCACTTTTTCCGATTTCGTGTTATAATTGTTGCGTGTTTTATAGCAATATCGTGCATTAATTCGGTCAATTTCATTAAATTGTGCTACTTAATTGAGCCGTTAACCGATAAAATAATTCAGAAATATCGGCCATTAATCGCGGATGTTGTATTTTCGCGCGATCTTTTTTTTTTTTTTCACCGGGAAGTAGGAGTGCCCCGCTAATATTCCTTTCTTGGAAATTTGCATTTATCACACCAATTTCACGCTGGATTTGAGCTAAGCAGTTTTAACATGTTGCATGATGATTGTTTATTGACCTCATAAAATATCTATTAGTGGTGAAAATTGTGCAGAAGCGCCTTTTCCATACTAATGACCATTTCGTGTCATTCAATGCAATAATGATTTATCGATTTGTTGCATAGTCTCTCTCTTCGATTTCAAACCAAATTCCGCAACATATAAACAAACATTACTCAAAGTGCTGTTTGATCCCAGTCATTTGATTAAATTGATGTAACCATTTTGCTGATGGTGGTGGTCGTCAGCCATTGATCATCGTGTCGTTGTCGTTACTATCGCAAGAATCAATGTATCGCGTCGAATTAAATTAAAACAATATTCAATAGCAAAATCATTTACTAGCGACAAAAGAGAAAGCGAATAGACGTGGAAAATTGATGCGCCGATTAATCATTCAACATTTCTAATCCGGGTGAATACTTAAATTCTAATTTATAATTTAGTTATTTGTCAGTATGTAATCGCCGCAGCAGGCTGCATTGAAGTCAATAGAATGTTGATTTGATTAACGCATACGCAGCTCAGAATATCGAAGTGTCGTTTACCTTCTTCCCTTGTGCTTGCTTCGTTCAATTGCACTTCAACCCGAATGTGTGAGCGAGCGCGGGCGTACATCGACAGACACGAATCACGAATTCTGTGAATGGCGCGATCAACAAAGGCGCGACGAGAATAATAGTTGTAATTGTAATATTTCAACGACATCCAACGAAAAGGAATAATAATAATAATAATAATAATACGAAATAGTGTGGCTCATAGTGTGCTTCTCACATTCAGCGGCTATTAGCAATGCGTGCGACCGATTTCAACGCATTTTCAACTATGGAGATGAGCATGATACATCATCAAACGCATGCGTTTCATAGTACCAGTTGGATATAGTTGTATACATTTAATCCTACAAAACATCAGCTCTTCATTCATTTGGTTCCTTTGCTTCCAACATTTCTTTTGTTCTTAGCATTTCTCTAGCCGTTTGTCGTGTCAAAGTTCCGCATTTACGTTTTTATTCGCTTCTATATCTGTTCGCGCTTCCATTCTTTCAGAAATTTCATCTAAACAAAGCCACTGTACCGTTAACATAAGAAACTATGAATTTAGACACCATGCTAAAGCCGTACAAATATTCAAGCACGCTGGAATATTCCCTTTGAGCAATATGTTGACCATACCGAAAATGTTGTCGAAGACAACGAATTCTCTATGACAATATTTCAATCAGTTTTTTCAAACTGTTCGTCAACCTAGAAAAATAAATAAAAAAACACATACACACACAAACGACATTTTGGGAAAAAAAGAAGTCACATTTGCACCAAAGAATGTTTAAAACAGGAAAAATATTCAAATTATATGGTCAATAGCTCAATAGCAATATATATGTTGGATTGCAGCGACTCGACTTGATTTGAATCTCGCATCCGAAAGTGAATGCAATATAGCTGATGAATGCATGCAACAATGCGTGTGAATAAATTTTGCCTGCATTAAGTGTATATTATTGTAATTTATTTACCTCGATAAAGAGACCTCTTTATTGATAGTTAGATGTATTACAATACCGCGAATCGAGCAATAAATAAGTTCCATTGTTAAAAGTGATTGCGTGATCCAAAAAGAGAATGTGATTCGTTTGAAAATCTGTCGTTTCAAAAGTGGCCGCTGGCGAATGCATTGCTTGGTCTCACAGGCATTTCGGTTAGAACGTGCATACACACACCGATTTTCGCACAGAATCATCATCGTCATCGTCGTCATTGCCATGAGATTCATTTACATGGAGAGTGGACTCCAAGCATATAGTGCGATTGTGAACGAGCGCGTACGATTGGAAAGAAGAAAAGGAAAGGAGTGAGATGGATATGTGTTTGATGTGTATAACGCGCATCTGCTCTCTTTCATTACACGTCCGCTACGAAACGAATGCGTATGCATTTCAAAATCTATTAAGTAAATCTCAAGTGACACTTAGTTAACCAATTCAACATATGTACATATATTCATATAGTTTGTTTGTTTTTTTTTTTCGTTAAAATGTGTGACTGCTCCCTCTTGTATCAACATCTCCGTCTCTCGTTCACTCATTCTTTTATCTTGATGCCTTTTGTCTATGGCCATAAACCTCATATTATGATATACAAGCGAACATTTCACTATTATAGCTGAAGCAACGAAAAGAAAGAAGCAAAATACAGCACATACACCGAACTATCATGTAAAATAACAAATTGCTGAAGAATTTTATGGCATATTTTATTTTATCTTCAAATGCGATGCATTGTTTACTTAAGCGGAATCAGCGAACGAAAGACTTCAGGATGTTCGTATTACCCATGGTCCGTAGGTAAGATGGGAGAAAGCGGATACAACATAAAATAAACGAATCCCACGAATCTGTCTGTTAACGGGCCGCCAAACGGATTGCGTTAGATTGTGTATGGTTCATAATGGCTTATACGACTGCCGCTACTACGGTTTTAGGATGGATGTGCATCGAATCCAGCATCAAAATGTCAAAGAACACACTTAGCGAAATGACAGATACATCAAATCTGAAGCTAGCGTTGTATGTAAGTTAACCAGTGCTGGACTTGAAAAATTATATTCTAACTAATTTCCGGGGTTTTCTACTTCGCCAAAAATTGATAAACCGACGCACAACGCCAACTACTGATTAAAAGTTTCTGTCATTTGGCTGAGTGCATCTGAAGCTAATCATATATAATCGATATATTAGCATATTCTATTTACATAACAACCGCAATTAATAGCAAGTTATCGGCTTGCTGTATGCAAAATCTAGTAACCGCTTGTATTTGTGGCTTTGGTGATTAGGAATCACATTATGTTGGAATATCGCTTAAATTCCCACGCATTCAACGATCGGATTGCCCATGTCGATTGAATAGGACCATGTTTCGTTTAAATTTGTTATTCATTTTAGCGCATTCATGTGCTCTAATAAGTAAATCGCACTTGATTGTTGCTTGTGTGACTATTTTTTGACAGTTATTCAGTTATTTTCGCCCGTGCACACAGACAATTTCATCCAATTTAGATTTTTTCTTTCGAATGGAACGATAAGAACAACATTGAATGGCGCTTGACAAATGGCTACAGCTCAAAATTTGATCAACCGTTTTAATGCCTTTAATGTGTGAGTCACGAATTCCAAATAATCAACCATTTTGATTGGCAATTTGTATGATTATGAGAGAGGATGGGAGAGAGAGATAGATTCCGAGTTGGAAAAGGTCAAAAATCTGGACATCATGTTGTCGACATGTTAGCCGAAATCAAAACAAAGCGGCACATATTTTTTTCTTTTTGACCTAGTTTTTGAAAAATCGTATGTTCTGTGTCATATGAACAACGACTTCAATTATCATGGTAATTTGGACCGCAAAGCTGATCGATTGATCAATCTGTTTATTAAATTAATTGATTCCAATTTTAGTAAGTTGAACAAATCTTTTCGAAAGATTAAATAGAGCATGTAATCAATAAATACTCAATCGTTTTCCGATATCCTTCTATTTGACGTCTCTCTCGCGCGCGGGCGAAAATATTGATCTGCTTCTAGCAGGATTGAAAATATTGGAATCAATTGAATGTCAAACTTTAATGTAATGGTTTCAAACCATTTCAATCAAATTCTAGCGCATCAAACTAAAACAGAGTAATTTACAATATATCCATATAAATTCAAGTAAAAGTGACAATAAAAACATGCATAAGAACATTGTTTAAAGAAGACATTTATTTCATGAAACACAACGCTCAAAGACGGTAAAATCTCAATCGTATTTCCAATTTGCATATATTTACAATTAAGCGGCCCAAACACATTAACAGCACTTTCTATTATAAAGGAGTAATGCTCTGTAATTTTTTTCTGATGGTTTCTTCATCTTGAATTCGATGCAACCATTCTCCTTTGCCATTTATCTATTTTGTTCGAAAATCTGCTGCATTTTTGTGCCATATTTTTTGCATAGAAAATGCTTCACTTGGGGGGCTTATGCCTTAAACATTTTTCGTGTTATTTTCAATATCAAACTTTATGATGTGATAGTTATTTATAACATATTCACGCTGAGAAATGCGAGTGCCGTTCACAATTCAAACTTAATATACTATCGATTTGGATGCTTTTAAGTCGTGAAATGAAAATTATGACTGGAGTCGTAAATGGTCCCATTTTTATTAGATTCAATTTGCACAGATAATAAGATTCTGGACGAAAAACGAAGACCATCATGGATTATAGCGGTTAAAATAGAACGCTCTAGGTGTGTATCTCAAGTATCGTGTTTATGTTCGCGAAGACTAAGTCATCAAAGTGGAATATCGCGGAGCGAAAGGTACTCTAGCTTATGTAAATCAAGAGAGGAGAAAAAAAATCTGCGTTCGCGCGAGCTCGAATGGATACGATTTAACATCAATTGAATTCGTATGCTCTTTCGAATCGAAAAGAAATATGCTCGATGCGGAAATAAGCAGGGGAGAGAATTCTTGAAAAATGAATTGACGAAAGCAATGCGCAAGCTTAGTTTGGCGAAATAGTGTCAGTGTCTATCAATTTCACTATTTCTTCGCTGTTGCTCTCGATGTAGATCCATTGAATTTTTCCAAACACTTTCACGCAGAAAGTACATTGAGTGTGTGTTTACTGTCCCTGTCACTCGTCGATCGGATAATTATTTCATTGGCAAACCAATCTTGTGCGATTCTGATTTGTACGGCCATGCCTTTATTCCCTACTTGTTCGTTTGTTGGACTTCAGTTCGAATGCGCGAGCTATTTTACCATTTTAGTGATAAAATCGGCTCGCAACTGATTGTCGACTATCAAAATCACACTAAATCAATTTGAATGGCGGTATTATCGTTGCTTCATGACAGCTAATCGCCAGCGATAATTCTCGTGTGTGAATAAATGTGAACAAGTTTCCATTTTTGTTTGTGTCGTTCAATTGTCATTAAGTGTGTTTATGAGTGATCTTTTCACTTTTCACTATATGCAAAAAGACGAGTGTGCGCGCGGGATCGAGTTAGGGCTGGGGCACGGACTGGAGCTCGCGCACAAACACATGCTGTTTTCTTCGTGTTAAAACAAATGACGATGAAGTCAATTGACTGAGCGGAAATGAGGAAGAAGAAAGTATTGAAAATGCCAAAGAATGAATCGAATGCTTTCGTCGCATGCATTTTAAATGATCTAGAATGACAAGTATTTTCAGTCTGGACGCATTAAATCGAAACAAAATTTACGCTCTGACATTTTGTGAATTTGATCGCGGCATAAAAACTCGTAAACTTTCTTCGCTTTTCACTGATTTCTATTTTAATGCGAAAAATGTGTGTGTTTGCATTTTTTTTGCCGCGACCAACATTTCAGCGTACATTTAAATTGGCAATGCGTTGAATGGGCAAATGGATACACGAACAGCGAAAAAAAACCAACAGTTAATAGCGGCTGCTCAAAGAAGAGAACTACAAGAATCTATTAACAATAAAGGCGCGTTTCTCATGGGAACACGAGATTTATTGCACATGAACACGACGACAATTTGACAGTTAACCTTTTTTTCTGTCATCTGAAGAAAGAAAGAAACAAAGAAAGAAAGAAAGAATCCATAAATATTCGATTAGATTCAAGAGAAAAGTGAAAATGTGTGATTGAAATGCTAATAAATGTAAGAAGACCAAACAGTCAATGAGGTTACATACTTTTTCAGTTTAACGACACATTTCTGACGCGTTGAGCCTATTGCTTGGCGCAGATAATTGTTTAATGTGCTGAATTACATGAATGTTAAAGGTCGACCAATGAATTGTTAAATAAAATGTGTCGATGGCCAATGATCCAACAGAAATATTCCATGTGACTTTGAAATTGGTAGTATGTAGCTTAGGCGCATTCATCATCTGTCTCAGCGATTGAACCGTAAATTACATGATATACACATAACTTAGGCTCACTTGGGCTCTTCTTATTTAGCTCTCCACATTATAATTCTTCAAAATTAGCACAGATTCAATTTCGAGCAAAGTCACAGCAAATTTTTCCAATTGAATCAACACCAAATGCAATGAAGATAAAACCAGTTTTTTTGTAAATGAAACCCTTATTACTGGCTGTAGGTCAGCGAGTTAAAAATGCAGAATTCATTCTGAATATTTCTCCAAATTAAATTGAATTGATTCTAGTTTTGGCTGAATAAAACCGATACTAGAGACTCTGTGAAATATGCCCAACAATTGTCAACAATTCAATGTAATTTGAACCAATCGCACAAGCGATTTGTAAATTGCAAGTAAATAGCGTTCTCAAGAGAGAAAACAAATTCAATAAATGTGTTATTCTCTCGGTCTATCTCTGATTATCATCCGCAATTACTTGCAATAATAGCTAATCTGCATCGAATGACAAAAAAGTATCGAACGATAAAAACATGGCCGATGAAAATGAAGATATTCGATTTCTTTTGAGGCCGGTAAATTTCAAGCGAATCGAAATTATTCATAAAAAGAAAGCACAATCTAATACAATTTCGATTTCTTGTTAACGATGGATGACTATACTGTTAATGACAACAGCAGCAGCGGCATTGACGGCGGCAAATAAGCAAATGCTGCTAAATAATTGGGCTAAAAGAAGTGACGAACCAGTTTCTTATATGTGATAGAATGCAAAGTGAGCTGTGTTTAAACTCATTATCTCACTCAACATTTCAATTCGTATCGAATTTGTTTTCATTTTTATTGAATGGCTACAATGGCATCAATGAATGCTCTGGTGATATGGATGCATAGTGTTGCTGTTGCTGAATGCTATTTTTGCCGCACGCTCCCCATGATTCGTATGCATTTATTTTCTAATGTGGTGTGATAACGTAGCACGTCGCATAAATGTCTTATAAATTAATTACATGTCTTGTGTTAAATTCTTTTTGATTTATTGGCATGCGATTTGGTTTGGCTAGTTGGTTGGCTGCTTGAGAGAGTCCATATAAAGGAGAAACCAATTGAATTCCATTTAAATTATCGATGACAGAATGAGTTGATGATTTGGAACCAGTGACAGTGAAATGGTGGCTCTTTGGCTCTCACCCATAATAATAATAAATTGACAAGCTCAATTCAAGAGAATATTTGTTAGTGACTCGTGTGAACACATTCGCGCTCGTGCGCGCACAAGCCAACTCGCAACACATCTTGCTACGCCAAATGTTGAAATGAACTCATTAAGCGCACATTACGGCGTTCAGGTAGGTCGAATCATCAAGAAATCAACTATTCAATTCACTTCGAGCTCTCGTCCGATACGTACAAGATAATGCGAGGCGGCACCAATTCACGATGCGAGTACACACTCGTTTATCTATCTGTCTATCTATCTATCCATCTATTTATTTAGTTATTTTTGCAATCCATGTATTATTATTTATTCGATTTGTTCAGACTCTATCAGTGAATAACCTGTTTACCAAAAAGGTTCAAATCGCGCGCTCTCTCTCTCTCTCTCCCTCGCTCATTCGTAAAAAATATCCAACATTTCGCGCATAAGTATATAATCAGCAGGAAATAAAGCATATAACAACACGCAAAACTCAGCAACAATCATGAGAATAAAACAAATGAAATGATAAAAATGGAAAATAAAGCTAAAGATTGATTTTAGGTCACTTTCTTCTTGTAATTATGCAAATTGTAGACAGTCGTTGTTGCTTACAGAATGAAGCCAATCGAATTGAATTAAGCGGATTGTTTGTGCGTTGGTGCGCTCGGCAAATGATTTTCTGCGTTTCTGTCTGTATCAGTTTCAGTTTGCAATCAAACCAAGAAGAATTTTCATGGTTGGGAATTGTAATTGTATGAGGAACTCCGCACAAAACGAATACGATGGCCGCTTTCGTGTGATTATATCGTGAATATGTCTGATTGAAAAGTATATTCCAAATTAGAAAACTCCTTGAAAAATCATTTTAAATCATGAAAGTTGGTGATTTTAAGTAAACAACGCAAAATTCTACTCAAAAGAAGACTGTTTCACTCGGAAGGGTAAAATTTTGGTTCATAGATGAAGATGGTTTCTAATGATTGTTCTGAAAGATATATGTTTTTTCAACCAATTTTGACTAGTAGTTTATTACTGTTCAATTTAAATAGAATATTTTTTTGTGAGCTTTCTAATTTGAATATAATTACTTTTCCATTAGGCATTACGATATACGATGATGTTATCCGATTTATTGCTGTTTTGATTATGTTGATTTCGAATGGAAATTTTGCTGGGAATGCCAATTAAGAAACCAAATATAAAAATTATGGGCGCTTAACGAAAATTAGTTCCGAAAGAAACTAGCCAAAATTAAATATATATTTATATCAAACATTTATGTTATTGGTGTTTCAAAAATGGTCGCAGCTAAATGAAAATTTGCAAAAAATAACAGAATTACAACCAAAATGCCATTTGTACGCGTTTATTTGTCTCATTTCGATCATGATAATAGTTCGATAAAAACCAATTAAATTTCCAATTCTCTTTCTCTTTCTGTTTCATTCTACTTATCGATCACAGAATTTGCATCGCTTCAAATTTCATCACAATCGATAAATCAACGTGAAACGAAAGCATTGCCAGCTCCACCAGCCAATTGTCCACGAACATGTCCTGCGCTGACAACACCTCAAGATCCAGTTTGTGGCAGCGATGGCTTGATTTACGCCAATAAATGTGAAATGCAGAAAAAAACATGCATTCGAAATGGTGCTCCAACTGTAAAGGTAATGAATTGTGTAACTGTTATTCCATTTGTTTTGTTCGCCCTAAGAATCAATCATTTGCTTCGCAAACATTTGAGCGGTAATGAAATATTGACACTTTCGTAGGTGATTCCAAGAAAATAAAAAGCGATTGACCATTTTCGAAGTGGTTTTAATTGACTATAAAAAAATACATTCCCTCAATCAATGTCAAATATTTTTTTTTTTTTTTTGGTTCATTATGAAACACTTTTTTAATGATCTACCGGAACACGCGGATAGTCGATGGATGCATTCTTTCATAAATTCAACAGCGGCTGAAACAGGATAAGCCCAACCAAGTCAAGCCGCCGAATTTTATGAACATGTCATTTTTATCTTTCCATCTGCTTAAAATTCGCCTTTCAAAAGTATCCGAAAGAAATTAATGCATGATGATAAGAAAATAAGCAAGAATATGATGGTGATTTTTCAATTTGGATATTTCATTTTCCCATTCCATTCAAATTCGGTTCGATCGCATCGTTTATATTCGGTTTTATTTCACTTAAACATTTATAAATTACAGGAAGTACCAAATGGTTGTGAACGTGCCACTGGATCCGCGTGTATGCATCGTTGTCCCACCGATAAAGACCATGTGTGTGGCACCGATGGACGTACTTACCTCAACAGGTATTTTTGGTCGTTAACAATCCGACCGTATTACAATTTAATCTTACTTATGATGAAATGAAAACGTTGTTCTTGGCGGTGATTTGATTTGCCTTTTTTGATGGATTGTCTATAGATGTATGCTGAAGGTGCAGGCATGTCGAGTGGGATTAGCAGCGGTAAGTTTGGCACATGTGGGACCTTGTGCAAACACAAGCGCCGTTCGTGAATCATGCCCAGTCGATTGCAATAGTGCTCCGAAAGATGGGCCAACTTGCGGTAGCGACGGTAATCATATATGTTCATTCAATATCTGGTTTCAAGTACTTAATGACACAAAATTTAATTCACTTTTCGCTATTTATTCTGAAAAAAATGAAGATAACGCGACGTTTTTTTATAACGTGCATGCTCAAGTCAATTATTCAATGTAACATATGTATTTTCTTCAGGTAACGTGTACAATTCAACGTGTGAAATGAAGCTATTGACATGCGGACAAGGAGTCGTCAGAACGAATCGCAAACACTGCCAGAGCACACGAATGTGTCGTGAATCATGCTGGCGGGTTGCTCGCCCAACTTGCGGCTCAGGTTAATGAAAAATAATTCAAAACATTTAATTATGAATATTGATGGTATTCCATGCATGTTCCATGTAAAGACACGTAAATGTGCTACTGCTCAGTAATTTTACAATTTAACACTTTCATTTTGCTAAAAATAGATGGACGCATATATGCATCTGCCTGTAAAATGCGTTCAACCAACTGTGGCAAGCACATTTTCGAAGTGCCAATGTCTTACTGTATGATGCAAGAGCAGCGAACTGCAAATATTGCCGGCAATCAAGCGTTAGACTGTCCAAGTGATTGTACGAAAGTACAACAGCAGCTAGTCTGTGGCAGCGATGGAAATATTTATAGGTTGTTATTTGTCATAGTTACAAGAAATCGATTTTCAAGTAAAAGCTTGTAAAACAAATCTCTTTTTTTCTGTTCGAAATATTAGTTCGATGTGTGAATTGAAATTATTAAACTGTGGAACGCCGAAAAAAACCATACAGGCAGTGCCAATGGAACGTTGTAAACAACGATTGGCCAGGTATAATTTTTGTATCTTTCTCAGCTAAACAAAATTGTTCAACATGCTCTTGGTTTTTTTTAATTCAGATGCAAAAAGCTCGCTGCGTGTAGTAAAGAACGATATGCTGGCTTAGTCAAACCGTCGAAAACAGATTATTTGTGCGGTACCGATTCTAAAACATATAAAAGCGAATGCGATCTGGCGCAGGTAAACAATCTGATTTGAGTCGAGCTATTTCTACTTTTCGTTTAAAGTGACTGTATTTATATTGATGTTAAGAAGAATGTCGATTTATCATCTTATTTTTGATTGGATTGGTTTTTTTTGTATAGGCGACTTGTTTGCGTAATGTCAATTTGGCACACATTGGTGCTTGTACGAAACTTAAAACGAATATTTTTCAATGTAACGAACAATGCACACCAACTGATGAAGCAACTGGACCAATTTGTGCCTCTGATGGAAACGTATACCGGTAAAAATCTTATGCTTTTTATTTTGAATTCTCATTTTTGGTGGATTAATTGAACGAAATTTAACATAACAGAACGCTGTGTGAGATGAAAGAGAAGACGTGTGGCAGCCGAGTCGTTCCAGTTTCGTTGAAAAATTGCGCAACCACCGCTTTTTGCAATGCTGATTGCGATGCGGAACCACCATCATTTGTCTGCGGTAGTGATAATAAATTCTATAGGTAAAAAGTTTTATTTTGCATTAAAAAAAAAAATCGTTCGCTACTGAAAAATAGGAGTTTAAAATGTTCTATTTGTTTTCAGAAATGAATGTCTAATGCGTAAAGAAAACTGCGGAAAACATATGTTTGTCATTCCTATGAAACGTTGTTTGGCCGCGTTCACATTTAAAGGTTGCTCTAAAATGTGCCCACAAGACTTTGAACCAGGTACAATTTTGTGGATTTAAAAGCTGAACAAAAATTTTCAATTCAACGTTTCATTCTGTTCATTTTTTTGTTTTTTATTTTATTTGATCATTCTCCATTGTAAAACTAAATAGTTTGTGGCACGGACGCTAAAACCTATTCGAACGAGTGCTTTTTGGGTAAGAATGTCATTTTTATCGATTGGTGAAAAAAAACTCACTCACATTTTAAAATTCATTCACGCATTTAGGTATTGAAAATTGCCGGTCGAGAAATGTGGTGCAATTAAAACACTTCGGAACATGCAGCCGACCCGAAGAGCCTGCACAAAACTATTTATACTAATTTAAAAGAATATCTCTAAATGTAAAAATTTTATCGAATTTCGTTTTCGTATTTAAAGTATGTATTAAGATGGGGCGGCATTCAGCACGCAACAAGATACCCAAGTGATTGTGACGTCAGTTTGTCTGCAAGAAAAAAAAACAAGAACTATCCAAATTTTACGGCATCTGAACAAAACGAAAATTTATGCAGAGAGCGACAAATTGTTTTTTCAATAAACATTCGTTCAAACATCGACTGATTAAATTGGCTCAAACATATCGAAATCTAGCGATTTTTGTACAAAAATACTTTTGTATTGAATCTAGGTGTTATATATTTTGTATTTAAAACTAAATTAAAGATCATAATATTTATTAGACATTTCAATTGCATTTGACACATTTACAATAATATTCTCCCATTTTTTTGTCAATCTTTTTGCTTCATACAACATATTTTTCAATACTCATTCAAACTAAACAGGACTAGAACTAAAATACTATTAGATGCTATAACTATTCTCTTATGCTATTCTATGTAATCGTTTTCATTTTCTTTCGAAATAAAAATGCGTCGAAATCAATTCATGAATAATCGAACATTTGAATTTGTTTTAATATTTTCAATTTTATTTCAGTTCAGTTTAGAGCGCAAAAGTAAAAATTTGAATCGGTACATCGAAGCCAGTTGCACCGCCATCTATTGTATAATATTTTGAAGAAAAATTGAAAGCACAACGTTCCGTTCTTTAAGCTTTCGTTCCATAGTTCACATTGAATGTATTTTAAATGTCTCAAATCTTCACCACAAATTTACAATTGTAATTTTTACTCGAAAAAATATGAACAGACATAGAAACAAAGATAATTTAAAAATGTTATTGCTTGTGTGTCGAAACGAATCCAAAATTGTTGTGTAGAGTGTTGCATTTGTAGATGTCACTGTATTGTGAGGAGACTTGCTTTTGTGACGACTTAAGCATATATCTGAGTGATAAAAAGTGGTCAGAATCTGTGTGTAAGATGTACGGATACATGAGTGAGATAACTATAGCGCACCGGTTTCACTTGAGTTTGAATCGGAGAATCACACACAGCAGCGAACAATGCATGAGCCACACAGTCAGAGAATGTGTATGCACACAATTCAATACGATTGCATTTGTGTTGGGATTTTGTTTCTTTATAGAAATACACACACTTGCTGCGAGTTCGCTCGTTTAAACAAACTCTCCACAAAAATCATTCATACAAGCGAATAAGTCATTAACTTTATGAGTTCGATAGCTGAGTGTGCGTTCTCTTTCTTGCCATCGCTGTGCCACTGCTGTTAAGCTACAATGTTGTCAAAAGTAGATTGCCCATCGCGCAATAATGTCGTCGCTATAAGCCGTACTGTGTGAATTATCTTTGTATATAGTGACATTTTGAGTTTTTTTTTATTCATCTTTTGTTGTTGTTTTTCTACATAAAAATTTGTTCGCATTCGAAAGAGGACGAGAACGATACAATAAAGACATTGCAAAAAATAACACAATTCTAAATTAAATGTTGTTTTCAAATGTATTTGCCTTAAAAATGAGTGTGGAGTTTGAAGTTTGATGGGAACAAAGTAGTGCAATTTGTGAGCCAAATAAATGCAGCTTTCCGTTTGCCAACAGAGAATTTTACATGGACACCGAAAGTGTTGAATGCGAATAGCAAGAAACAGAAACAAAATGCATCCAAATTACATTGAATCGATGCAAAATGTCATTTACTCAACATGAAATCCGCATATTGGCTGAATTGTTTGCGATGGCTTTATTTTGAGATGAAATGCTAGTAGTGAAGTGTGTGTATACTCATTCGATGAATTATTTTGACGTGACTCGCAGTCGCCCTCATCCACCGTAGTCGTTGTCAACGCTGCCGTCGTCGTGGTTATTGTGAATTTCGAACGATTTATACACACACAAACACACATTTTATATGAATAAATAAATAATCAAAATTCCAGTGTGACAAAAAAAAAAAAAAAAAAAAAAAATGAATAAACGAAAAATGAAGAATTGAAAAAGCAAAGTATTTTGTGCTAAGCCTATAAGGAATTTTAAAATTATTCATTATACAACTGATAAAAGAATACAAAACAAACTACGAGTCGATGAAAAAGAGGCGGAAATCGTGTACACTCATAAACAGTTTAAATATATTCAAGTAAACTTGAGTGAGCCATATATGAGAAATGCGAGAGCTATTGTGAGTCAGAGATAAAAAAATTACGAATAAATACACTCATAACGCTATGTTATCGAATTGAAAATAGCGAAAAATTGAACAGTCTGCAGCACAGAAATCGAGTGCATTAAAAGAGGCAGCGTACGTTTGTTAGGCAAAATTAAACCCAAATCTGATCTATATCATTTCATTAAAGTCACTAGCTATGTGTGTGCAATGTGAGTTTAGAACTAATCCACAGTGACCCAGTGTAAAAAGTTACAATACAATACAAAATTGTGTACGATTCAACCGACCGATTCCAAGCACAAACCGATTTTCATTGGAAAAAGTTTGTGCATGTTTCATCCAATACTGAATGAAAACCACCATTTCAGAACGTTGGATAAACAATTGGAATTAGTGTTCAATTGTTAAAATTCTATGCGAAAACCAAAATTCGATTTTCAAATGTGTTAGTCATTAATGTGTGTGCGACGAAAAAAAAGAACACTAAAATCGATTCAATCTCTTGAAAACCCAGAAATTATGTCAAATAGAGTAGAATCACAATCATTCGGGATTGTGCATTACTATTTGGTTCGTAATCTCCTCTCTGTCACGGATTATTGATAGCACTTATGTTGCAATAACGACTCTTCCTTGTCGAATGAATTTCTGACGAAATCAAAGCGGAAAACGTGTTTCCGATACGTGCAAGACCGATGTAAAATAAGAGAAGCAAAAAATTATAATAATAATTAAGAGAGAAAAAACCATAGCAGATTTTGTGTGTACATAAGTTTCTTAGTACGCACACCAACTCCAACTCGAACATCGAAATTGTGGGTTTATTGTGCCAGAAATCTAAGCGCGCTGTTTAAGTTGAATGTTTTTTTTTTATCTGAACTTATCGATGTAACTGTCGATCTAGTAGGACCGCGAATCGTGCATGAATTTTTGTGCAAGTGCATGAAATATCTGACTAAAGCAGAGTCGAGTGTACGCGTAATTTGGGTCTCTGAATACAATTGGCCGACTGAGAGAGAGAGAGAAACAAACGGAAACAATCAATACAAACAACGCGTGGAATGAGAGATGATAAACAAGAGTCAATTCAGATGGCAAATTAGGAATTAATCAACGAATTCGCATTACTTTTTATGAGTTGCGTATATAAGAGTTTCACTATTGATGATTACACTCACGTTTGAACATGCACAACAAATAGAAGCGAAGTTATTGTTAATTTCCTTTGTGGTGAACTTTTAATAACATCTACGTTCGTTGACAGTGCTTTTGCTTGTGCTGATTTTCATTTCTCCGGCTGCTTTGCCATTGGTTTATCTGCGATTGTTGGAAGTTAAACTTCAGAGTGATATTAGCGCTTTAATTACTTAGCTACGCACACACGTGGTACGTGGTAGCAGCTCTCCGTAAACATCATTGCTGCCATCATCGGCACCGACCGTACATCATGACTTGAAGCAACAATTCAACCAAAAATTTAATATTTTTTAAACAAAATGAAGACTTTTTTATCTTAAAGAGCAGCAGAAACAACAAAAACCAACAACAACACAACAACGTCGAAATCGAACGAAACAGGCAAAGAGATCAAGTTCAGATCGATACACATAAAGAGCAATAACAAATAAACATAATCAATTCGAAGAGAAAGACGAAAAAAAAAAAAAAAAAACGAAGAAGAAAAGACACACAACAATCTCTTATTATGTTCGGTGTTTTGTAGAAACTAATGCGTGCACACACTGATACACAACACAAACAGAGACAGAGAATCGGAACTCGAGTTGAGAAGACCATCTGAAACGTCTTTATGCTGAGTGCGATACAGACAACAAACAGGAGAAAAGTGCAAAGCGACAGAATTAAATTTAAAAAAAAAGAAGAGAAACTTCATATACATTTTATGCGTGTAGAGAGAGAGAGAGAGAGAGAGAGAGAGAGAGAGAGAACGAGCGAGAGAAAATAAAATCATCATCGAGTATCAGCCTCAGTATTCATTTGTATCGTTTCCATTTGTGCATACGCACAACATTTACTGGCATTGATGCCTAACATTGCCTAATTGTATGGCGGTAAACATATAACGTAGAAAAAGATACAGAAAAAAAATAACAAACACATTGATAGATTACCGTTCACCACAGACTCGGAATACACCACACGAGAGCGGAATAACAAAAAGAAACAACAACAATAACACCACGGCAAATCAACTATATATGTATAAAAAAGCATTCTTGATACAACAGTACCTACATATAAATTATTCCACACATAAAGGCAGAGCCAAACAGAGAGAGAGAGAACGTGTGTATATTTCGGTGGCCGTGTACACGTTACAATAAATGTAGAGAAGAAAACGAAAAAAGAAAGGGAAAATCTTAAAAAGGAACGGAAAGACGTGAAAGAAACGAAAAAAAAAACAGCGCAACAGCAATAGTAACAACAACAAATCATCTTTCGCAAAAAATAAAATATACACCGAGCACACTAAAACCGAATACACATAACTTTGATAAATTCAAAATGGCGGCAAGTCGAACTCGAATGCAACAAAAAAACATATCATCAATATTTTCAAAATTGCATGGTGCACTGTCCGACGCATGTAGCCCGCAAAAAATGTCTACCGATAAGAAAACACTGGACAAAACATGGAAGCTCATGGACAAAGTGGTGCGACAATGCCAGCAATCGAAAATGAATTTGAAAAACAGTCCGCCGTTCATTCTCGATATATTGCCCGACACATATCAACGTTTGCGGTTAATCTATTCAAAGTATGAACACCAAATGCATATTCTGCATGCGAATGAACACTTCAATGTGTTCATCAACAATTTAATGCGTAAATGTAAGCAAGCAATTAAGCTGTTCAAGGAGGGCAAGGAGAAAATGTTTGACGAGAATTCGCATTATCGTCGAAACTTAACGAAACTAAGTCTAGTGTTTTCACATATGTTAAGCGAATTGAAAGCAATCTTTCCGAATGGTGTATTTGCCGGCGATCAATTCCGGATTACCAAAGCGGATGCAGCTGATTTTTGGAAGGCCAATTTCGGCAATAGGTAGGTCATTTTGACTTTATGGATTCTTCATGCACCCTTGCTTCTCCATCCCATAGTCGCCATTCGTTGTCTTTCCCATTCGCTTGTCTGTTATATTCTTTTTTTTGGTCTTGTTATTTTAGCCTTACTTACGTTAGTTTACTTTGAGCCGTTTTATGTGCCATCTCTCATTTGTCTCTTATGGAAAACACTTGCTGCGGTTTCCGCACTTTGGTGACGAACGCGTGATTGCATTCAGCAAGTGGTTTAGGTTGATATTGTCACTTAGTAGTCTTGTGATATTGCTTCGAAAATATTCACAAAATATGTCAGTAGATCGACAGAAAGGCATTTTGTGTGTGTGTATGTGTGTTCTATTGAAAATAATTTGGTAAATGATTGTTCCGTAGAAACCGCATTAAAATTAGCGAGAAACTCTCACGACTTTAATTATAAACAATTTTGAATTGTGTTGATAGACACTCTACCATGCAGAAGTAATTCGAGTCGAACGTGAGGAGCCAGTCGATTAAATTGGATAATTTTGGCTTATTTTGTATCGCTAACTGTGAGTTTGAACAAAATAGACAGCTTCAACCAACTATCATTCAAAATGTCTCAATTTAATCAACCGACTGAAATATACCAGAAACTGGCTATTTTCCATGCGAAACCAAAATTTTGCCAGTCATAATCGTTTGCTTTCAATCACTGTTGGCTGATTGTTAGTCATTTTATTTTCACACGGGATGCTCATTTACGGTAGATCACATGAAATTAATTATTTTAATTCACTCGAATTAAATTAAATTGAATTTCATTGAAGCCACTGATTTTGACGGGGAAAAAGTGCCATGTTACATTTTGTTCGAACATGAATACCACTTTTTAGCGTTCAGCGTTGCGTGGCTTGCATTTATATATATAAGACATGATGCAATGAAACAAAAATGAAAAGAATCAACGAATTCCGCCGATCAAAATCGGCTTCAATCAAATAACGCATTGTTTTTCATGTCACGATGATCCTTTAAAATTCTATGCGTACATATGCGTCTACTTTTGTTTTGACCCATTCATTTCGAACGAAACGAGGCATAAAAGGAAAATGAAAAAAAAAAAAAAAAAATCAAAGCCGCAATAGAATCGACGTAGAGTAGCAGATTGCTTTCAACACATGATCAAACGTGTTTTTTCTACGGACAGCAAAGGAAGGATAAACACACAAACAACAAAAAAATGAAATCAAAGAGAATCATGTGTGTGCAAGGAAACGGAATAAATGATATTGACGTATTTAAATACGTGACGCTGTACACTGAAGTACCGAATTGAAATTCACCCGAGTGTGTTATGACATTTCCATGAAATTACTTTTTTCATTCGCAATTTGCATATATCTTTCATGACTGAGCAACCGTGCCTAATGCTCAAAACATAAGCAACTCTCAATAATGTCGCGCTCAATTTCAGATTATGTCAAAAACAGACCGCAAAAAGCGTGTAGGTCGGGAAATTCAATATCCAAATATGTTAGCTCATCTTCTATATTCCATGACGAATATGAATTTCAATATTGATAAATTTCCATTTTTACACTAATTGAAATGACATATTAAAACGATATTACTTAATTTTCGGTTAATTATTTAAAAAAAAAAAAAGAAAATCTCTTACTTTCTCTATCTCTTTCTATCCGAAAAATATTCTTTGATGAAAGTATGTTAGGATAAATGCGAATCAAAAACTGAGTTCACTGCCAAATGTGTTCATCAAGTGAAAGACAGCACATGAATGAAACAAATGTGTTGCTTGATTTTGTGTGTGCGCTGGCTGACTGACTGTTAGTTAATGGTGCTATGATAAATGCGAGAAATGCATTTCAGACAGTTGCAATCTATTTTGCAATTGAGAATGAGGAGAAAATAAGGTCAAATGTTATATACGGTTTACATTCATATTACATCCAGTTGAATTGGCAACTAGCGCAAAACCGACCGTAAATCATTTAAAAGCGCGTATGGTGACATATTCGTTTTTTGCTGTCTTTCAAAGTGCCAACGATTTTATGTTTTATTTTCCAATATGCCTTGCATTTCAGTAGGCATCATCAGAATATGAGGTCACAAGCCGATTTCATACACAAATAACGACCGTACAGCAAAAACCAACGCATATAACTAAATTGAATTTGGTTTTCCATTTCCATCGGTTGATTTTTAGTTTTTATTTATTCCTTCGCTGTTATCGCTCGAAGATATATTATAAAGTCGTTGGAAAATTCTGTCACTGTACAAAGTAAGCCACATTTTCTGGTAGTTTGTCAAAAGAAATAACTGACGAGCGAAATCTGAAACACAATGAATAATTGCTGTGTTCAATGAGAAGCTTGTTGAAACGAGCGAATAAAGAAAAACATAACGATACAGAAAATATTTTAAGTTTATGTGACCATTAGAAACTCTAACCGTGCTTGGGCCGATTACCAGAAGCGAGAAATCGTGCAACACACACACACACACACACACACACACACACACAGAAAGAGGGTGAAGTATACAAGAGACGGAACAATTGAAAATAGTTTCGAATCACTCAGTGTCACTTTTTATAATGAATGAATCAAGGCGCGAACTATATCTCACCTCAAAAACTGCGTTTTATATAAACAAACGTTAAAATGCCCAAAATATGGGGAAATATCGCTGCTGCTACTCTTACTGCTGCCATACATTCAATTTTGAGTCAGTTCCTGTTGATGTCGGATTTCCTGTTTCAATGACGTATTACAAACAGTCATGTATATTTTTAGCGCATTTACTAGTAAATTGGATGATAGAATTGACGGTGCGGATGATGCGTTTGTGTGTATTTCACAATTTTTGTCCGCTTTATTCTGCTCAATAAAATCATTGAAAATTGTCTGTTTTGAAGCCGTAACGATGAAAATGAATGAATGAAAGTAAAATGAATTGCGTACAATTGCAACGCATATTTGTTGTATTTCATCACCGCAACACTTCAATGAGTTAATAGCAAAAAGGCAAAACTGTCTAATAAAAGGAAAAAATAGTATCTGCAAGAGGTTGAATAAAAGGTTGCACACATATGGTTCCAGAGGCTAGCAACATTAATCGTCTGCATTCCCTTTCCACCGAATGTCTATCGGATAGAATTCAGTCTACCTCTCTTTCTCTCGTGTCTGCATGCTTCATTCAGCATAAAAATCGGCACAGAATGAATATTATATTTCCGCCGAACGAAACTATTTTTAAGAAGTAAACACGTTTGAAAGTCGTCTAATTTTAAATTACCGATCCCATGCAAAAATGATTGCACTCGAGCAATGATGGGCAATGAATGTATAAATGCGCTGCTTGTTTTCGAGTACAAAAGAACAAATAAAAATACAACACAGAAATTAAAAGGAATATATTATAAATAATATTAACTGTGTATAAATTTAAACATGTTTACAAATGATTTTGAAATGTCTTGATGTCGAGTCAATCATGAGGAAGGGAGAGAAAAGCATAAAAATGTTCGCATTTGAAGTGTACTTGGATGAGCTAAGATATTGCGATGAATCCATGTGCGTAGCACAATGGTACCGTGAAAAGTTAACGTTATATGCAATCAAGAGAGTTTCCTTCACAGCGAAAAAACTAACGCATACGATTACATGAACCACACGAACAAATTTCAAAGTATTTTACTGTGGCTTTTTTCGCTCTGACACTGAATTTTGAAGAAAAGTTGAAAAACGGAGCTGATATAGATTGTGTATTGGGATTTGTGTGTTATAACAAAATGTACCAAATATCTTGATGCAGGTTAGGCAATACCATTTTTACCTGACTTTCATTAGAGATGAAGAGTGGAATGGTGCAGTTCTTTCAGCCCAGTCAAAGTCAAACCAAGCAAAGAAAATGTGCTGTTCTCGGCACACAAAAGGCGCATAGAGAACAAATGAAACAATGAAAGCCTATACTCTCACCTTACATCGTTTTGACCTCAATTAACTATGAATCGGCGTTTATATATAAATACATATTGTGTATGTGTGTTTCCAGTTTCTTCCTAGATAGTTTTTTCTCATGTGATTCTTTGGTGAAGAGAATATATCACATACCGCATAAACGAATAAACTCTATCAAAAAAGCCTGTTTTTTTATCGGATACCGATTGAAGAGATTTTTTGGTCGGGGTGAACGCAATGATACTGTTAAGAACTCACGAGAAGATGAATTGACTAATGATTGTCCCGATTTTGGTCGCACAACAGCGCTACAGTTGCAGCGACGAATGCAAAGCAAAACAAAGCAAGCAGCGAATGGATGAAACACCGATTGAGACAAATACTATAACTAAAATCAATAAATTGAAATAAAACTAGGAGGTATTGAGATTGTATTAAAATCAAAGTAAAAATCAAAATTCCAAATTTGTGCTAATTTTCTGGCGTTTGTGAGCGCCCACGATTATTATTGTAAAGTAGCATAGCTAGGAGCCACATCACTCACTGCACCTCGTTCAATAGAATGCCAACCGAAATTGTGTTGATTGCTGAATGAACAAGTTCACAAATGTCAGGCCGTAGGCTGAACGGTGCTGTATTTTGTTTATTTGAAAAAACCTCCAACCGAAAGAAGTAATGAGGTTTTAATGATGATTTACAACATCTTGAGCTGTCCCTGCGTGACCAACAAAACCTCATAATCAACTAAGAGCACTACTTCCATTTCTCTCCTTCTCTCTCGACTGTGCAATGCATATCCCAAAAAGGCGTTTGTAAATAATCTCGGTCAAAGCGTCGATGGTTTTTCTCTCGCCAATGTCGCCGTCAACATCGTTGTCGTCGTAGCCATATCTCGTCTCTTGGACTCAAACTGCTTGCTCGATAGATTCAGTCTCTTTTTTATACACAGTGTAATCTGTTTTCCTCTTTTATGATTGAAGCCGTGATTATGTTCAGATTTGGAGCTTAAAGTTTTTTCAGCGTTCTTGACTGGTTTTCAGTCATAATGAATAGTTTGTCGGTCTTTCTTTTTCTTCACGTTGAAGCTGTACGTGCGTGTTGTTCGGTCCACATGAGCATACATACGCGAACGGATGAACGGCAAATGAATGAAAACAGTGAACTTCACACTTGTGGGAATGGCGGCGCTTACACTCTCATCATTAACGACATAGATAAAAATGTGAACACGAATGAGCGTCGCCATGAATCTGTTTTAATTAGAACTATCTCAACAAAATTAAAAATGAGCATTTAAAATGTATCATACTTTTCTCTAGATAAATATTCTGTACATTTTTTTCCTTTTAATTTCACGCATTTTTAAGCGTTTTTAATTGCATTTTTAAGATTTGATAATAACAACAACGCACTTCAAATTTCCGAATGCTGGCGGCCTCTTATGTAATTCATGCACATTAGAGAGAAAGGGAGAGAGGAAAAAACAATTCACTTTTCAAGTAGCATTTTATATAGGGAAAAGATTAAATACGTGACTTGTTCGCGCGTCAAGCAATTGTTTTTCTCTGAGCGATGCTCAAATGTGGAGAACAATGCGTAATTAGCCGTGAGAAAATGAGACGAGTGACCGCAATTACATCACAATCAAATGCGTTATTCTCATTAAATAGCGTTTGAAATAAACAACCGAAATTGATTTTACCTCTAGAAATTGTTGATTTTTACGTGTATTCAAGACGTCTTCAATGTGTGGAAGATTGGCGAAGGAGATAATTCGCTGGATCGTGTTATAAAATCCGTGTTTATTTGCAATTCCATTTTTTTTTTTTTGAATTTCATTAAGTAATTTTTTTTCTCTTTGCTCTTCCATCTGGAATCTTCAATTTCATTTTCATAAGGTTTGATGCTTTTACGGTCGGTTCGACACGCACAAAAAAGCAAATTATATGCGTTCAAGCTCAAATCATTTCTTAGAATCAAATCATCCTTTTTCCGTTCTCTCTCTCTATCTCTTTCTTTTGCCGTCTTTTTCGTCGAACGTTCGATTTTTTTTATAGCATTTTCGGAACTTGCACACTGGTAGACAAAGAGAAACAGACGAGAAATATGGATGTGTTGAAAAGAAAATATTATTAACGAATTGCTAATTGTATTTGTTTTGCCCATTAAATGATGATATTTGTTTGTAATTCCTCTTGCAAAAATTCCATATGAAGATCAAAGGGAATTCTTCACCAAATTCCGTTCTTTTTCTTATTCTTTTAACTTCAAATGAAAAAACGAATTCACAGCAAAAAAAGGAAACATAAATAAAAAATATGAAGCAAATGAAAGTTCAAAATAATACTTATTTTCTCTGTGTTTTTTTTTTCTCATTGTGCACCTCGTTTAGTACGCTGGTACCATGGAAAATTTTCCGTCAAGAGCTATCAAGGATACACCCAATTTCGTCTGGTCTGGAAGCGATGGCTTTGAAGACAACCATCGATTTAACATGCAACGACTATATATCAAATTTTGAATTTGATGTGTTC
The DNA here is from genome assembly GCA_028476595.1 of Obolodiplosis robiniae. NCBI lineage: Eukaryota > Metazoa > Arthropoda > Insecta > Diptera > Cecidomyiidae > Obolodiplosis > Obolodiplosis robiniae. The sequence goes on from CM052017.1 coordinate 26,404,087, forward strand.
ACGCGGTGAGTGAATGGAAGCGCCGGAAAAAAGAGTCAACTGACATTACGTTGCGCAAAATTAGATTGCAATGTTGATTTTGTTGATCATTAATTTGTTTGCATTTCGTGTTTTGATTTCGTGTTCAGACTATTTCAACCGTGGGGTACGTTGCTACGGAATTGGCAAATTTTAGCTGTTACACATCCGGGCTATGTTGCGTTTTTAACATATGATGAGGTCAAGGCCAGATTACAAAAGTACATACACAAAGCTGGCAGTTATGTATTCAGGTAATTATTGTATTTTTTTTTTGTAAATCGTATTCAGTGCTAAATAGAGATTACGCGACAATTCATGTTCGTATTATTTGGCTATTATTGGGTGTAATCTTTCGGCGAAATTCCTTAGCAAATGCAGATTTTTTCAAACGAATCCAATGTTTTCTTGAATAGATTATCGTGCACACGCTTGGGACAATGGGCGATAGGATATGTAACAGCTGAAGGTGAAATTTTACAAACGATTCCACAAAATAAGTCACTTTGTCAGGCACTGCTTGATGGCCATAGGTATGAATTAGACTTATTTATATTGACTTCTCTCGTATTCTTTCGTCTTTTCATTGCTCTTGGTTTTCATTTTCATTCTATGATTTTGGCATTAACTGATTTGTACGCGGATTCTCTTGGACAATTGCTAATATGAACTTTAAATGCAAACACGAACCCGAACAGAGAGGGATTTTATTTATATCCAGATGGGCGGCAAGTCAATCCAGATCTGTCATTCGCTGTGCAAAGCCCGATGGAGGATCATATAACGGTGACGCAAGAACAATACGAACTCTACTGTGAAATGGGTAACATTTTCACGAAATTTTTACATTCCTTAGATAGATAGATATTTATCTCTTACCATTGTCACATTTCTAATCAGAATCGATTTCATTGGATTCGGTATTTAAATATGAGCTCATCTCATTTATTATGTTTGTTTATGTCTCGGCTTCCAAAATGACAGGTAGCACGTTTCAGCTATGCAAAATATGTGCGGAAAATGACAAAGATATTCGAATTGAGCCATGCGGTCATTTACTGTGCACGCCATGTTTGACTGCTTGGCAAGTTGACTCCGAAGGACAGGTACGATCGCACTTCAAGTGCTCATCAATTGCATTCACAAATAAATAGAAGCCTATTGAAATACACAAACAATAACACATTTCTTTCTCTCTTTCTCTCACTCATTCACAGGGTTGTCCTTTTTGTCGGGCTGAAATCAAAGGAACTGAACAAATAATAGTCGATGCATTTGATCCACGAAAGCAACATCATAGGAATTCGGCAAACGGTCGACAGCAAAATGTTGATGATGACGACACTGAGGTATAGTTTAGCCAAACCATCTCAAAACACATCATCTCACACAAAATGGCTTTACCGCAACCAATTCCATTACCATCTTACAAATACAAAATCTTTCCGAATGCAAACCATTTTGATTCAGATGCATTGCATCGAAAATCCAATTTTCAACGATTCGCACGCAATCAATCGCACTTCTGAAAATGAAAATTTGTACTGACACAAACTAAAAACTCAAGCGCATATTCAATTGTGCATATGCAATGAAACACACTTTCGGTTATATTTTAACAATTTTTCATATAACATCCCTAATTTGATCATTCATTATTTCCAAGACCTCGCCTTATGCTATTTCATTCAATGTTTCCCTATATCCATTCACCGAGTCATTAAATCATCCCTGTAATTGACAAATAATTAATAATTAGTCTCATTAATGATTTCCTAAGGCCAATTTCCAAAATGCGCCAGTTTCTTTCTGTTCTCTTCGTTTCATCATGCAATCGTGCCTTAATTCGAATGCCTTTTATTATTTATGACATTGTGTAATGCAAAATGATGCAATCAAATGAAACTCATGGGGCTATATCATTTGTGCGACTATACCGAATTTTCCATTCATTTTTCTTTCAATTTTCATAAAACATTTCAATTCATAAGCGGGTCAGTGTGCAGTGTATCATCCGAACTAATCGAAAAATGTATAGTTTCATTGAACATAGTTGGCAACGACTCAAATTGCTAAATCAGTGTTCGTATTTGCACATATTGGTTTCTTTTGTTTTTATAATTTTATGCCTGAGCCGGCAATATTCCACGTGCACATAATTTTGATTGTTTTCAAGTCATTTTGGTTGAGGATACCTCTCTATTTCATGCTTCAATACAAATTTGTTTCTCTCAAAAAAAAACTAACGACTCTGCTCAAAATTTGCAAAGCTTAAATAAGTTTCACTTCAATAGTTATAATCGGAGTTCGGAATGAAAAATCACACGCTTAAATGAAACAATTTTATTCAAAAGTGAATTCTCGAGACATTTGTGATTCCAAAATTAATTAGGCACATTTTATTCATACAACAACAACAAAGAAGATGTAATGAATTTTTCTATTGGACATAAATAAAATTTACAAAGTTTTTGTTTATTTTTCTTTTCGATTAGATTTAGAGATGAAAATATATTTTGTGAGCCAAAATTTGCATGCATTTATCCGCGCACAAATACATTGCTAGAATTGTTTTGCTCATTTGAGCATTTGTAGATGATGTAGCCGGAACATGTATCGCATGTCCTCGGTGAAGAAGTCGGACCGCTGATAAATGCGAAACAAATATGCATTGATAAATAAATTTAAACAACTGGAGATAAATATCCAATTCATAAATAATTAATTGGAAGCTTATTTTTGCTTTAATTTCCAGTTGTGAAAACCCAGCCCTCTGATTTTGCTGAGCTGGTTGTGGTTGCTGATAGCCACTAGCTGATCAGCTATGGCTTGCAATGTATTCCCTATGAACAATAAATCCATCGAATTTGATACAATAATGTCTTCCCAGAGAAATACATAGCTAGCTAAAGCTAAGTAGCTACTGCTCCCAGCAACCGCTTTAGAATCACGAGGCACTGGCCAAAATCGAATGCCTTGGCATGAATTGTGGCTACTAAATTCGTGGCCTTCAAATATGCAGTAACTGTTCTGTATTTGTGTGTGTGTATATTTGCATAAAATATAGTCGTTTTTTTCCTCTTTGGTTGTAATAAAAACATTATTTTAATTCTTATCATTTTGCTTGAAGTTTTTAAGTGATTTTTTTCTCTAAGTTTATAGTTAAAATTGAAAAATAGGTGATATTTATTATTTTGTAGCATATTTTTCTTGTTTTAAGTAATATTTTTAAAAGAATAATACAAGCGAATTGGAGCGTGAAAACAATTTGAATTTCTCACTTATTAACGTGTAATTGCTATTTCGTTCGTTTTTTTTTTTTTTTTTTTTGAAATTCGATGTGTAATCATTTGAACGATGAAAAAAAAAAATACCTTCAAACATTTCAAATACACTTATGGAATTCGCAAAATTCCAATTCAATGAGCGAAGAAAATGAAAGCAAATTTATATGTCTGCTTAAGAACCAATATGCACAAAATAGTAAAATGAATTTGAAAATATAATAAATTATCATTCACAGATTTTTTGTGTATTTACCAACTATCAATGCTAATGTGTTGCTTTTTTCCTTATTATTTTTTGTTTCATTTACCACTGTGCCGCTGTTTGCACGACAGTTGATTCTATGACTTTGATTGGTTTCCGTTGTGTTTTGGTTCGTTCATCGCTGGCCGAAACATACTTTTAGCTCAGTCGTGTTTGTTTTTAGCATTTATTTTTTAGCGTTTTGGATTGAACATTTCTCTATCATCTTTGCTGTGTTATTGTGTGTGTATGTGTGTGTCTCACCATTTTATTTTACGTATTTTGAGTAAATTTTTTTTTGCAACAATTTGATTCCCATTTCTGCTGTTCCGTTTCTTGTTTCCTCCTTTTGCTTGTTCGTAATCCTCTGAATCTATGATATTCATCATTTATTTTTCATCGACTTATTCTTGAAGTTCCTTTTCGATGAGCAGTTCACCCGTGTTTGTGAATACCCTCTGAATGATCAAAATAAAAAATCGCATTTCAAAAACACAAATTGAATGGATAGACAAGTAAATTTCATTTAAAATAATAATTGGGTTTCAGGATGCGAGCGATTTCAATGTGGCCACATCTTCGTTGCATGCATTGAGCAATAGCATGGCATTGACGCGAAATGACAAACAAAGCCCGCATTCCTCGCCGCGGATGACTAGACGCAGTGCCACACCGAACATCAATACCCAAGTGACATTGTGTCAACCGTCGAATGACATCTATGCTAGCCAATTGCAACAGCAACAGCCCCAATCCCAATCGAACGTCAAGCATACGGTTGAGTAGATTTGAATTTCTATATAAAGTAAAGCGCGGTTCTTTTCACCTGTGTATTCATTGCTTGAGCACGCAAAGGAACCAAGAAAAAATCTTAAAGTTTTTGCGCGTGTATTCAGAATTGTTTTGATTGACCCCTTTTTTCTATAATCTCCCAATTAGCAGCCGATTGGCCCGAATCAAGGCGCACAAATTCCACAATCGCAACAACAAATGCCTCAAATGTTAAATAAAGCGATAGGCAGTGTAGCGGCAATCAATGATATTACAAGTTCAAACCAAAATTCAACGGCGCCACCGTTGCCGCCAAGGAAGTCATCACCAAACGTAGCTGATTCGGCAGTAAATCGTATGCTCAAACCACAGCTGACAAGTGTGACGGGTGCATATAGCCTCCTTAATTTATCAAATAATACAAATGTATCTGCATTACTCTCAAAGAGCTCTGAAAATATACCGACGAGTGAATTCGATGTACCAAAAACGAATGCGCCGCCAGTTCCAAAGCATAATGTAGTCAAAGCAAATGATAATATTGACGATAGCTTAAAGCACCTCAACCTTACGAATGCGGACGATTCATGTGATAAAGTGATCGTTGGGCCCGCCGAAACAATCACCGGAATTATCGATACACGACCATTGGACACGCGCAAACCAATCGGAACCAATATGAATTTGACGAGTAGTAGCAGTAGTGGTGCCATCGATAGTAAGGAACAGAAGCTAGTCGCATCGAATTGTGCAAATAATTTGTACCACTTAAAAATGAGCATGCAACAAAATCGGCATCAATCATATCCAAATCATTTGCAATCGACATTACAAAGTTCATCCAATCAACAACCATCGAAATCACAAACGACACCACATTTAGGTTTGGAATATGTGAAATTGTGCACAACATCAACATCGTCATCGACATCGTCGCTGGCGTCGACACATCAAAATCGTCCCCATTCAACGAACAATTCGAACGGCACCAGAAATGTAAGTTTCGTTAAAATCCCATAAACTGATGCCAAAATCTCAAATGTTACATTTTGCTTCGCATTTTCATTTTGCAGACATCCGATGTCGGTTTGACACCGTTATTATACGAAAATATAACAAGTGTGCCATATGAAAATATCAATTTAGAATACATTGCAAGACTGATGAATGAAGGCTATTCAAAGGAGAATGTCATAACAGCGTTGGGCATTTCACGGAATAACATCGAAATGGCCTGTGATATATTGCATGAGTTTGTATCGAAAAGTGGCGCTTAAGCACGTACTCATTTAAACACCAATTCCAATCCCACATTGAACGGAAGCAAGAAACACAAATTGAATGAATGAATAAAAAAAAAGCAACAGCAACAACATGAAATCAAATACATACATAACATACATTAGTACAGCGGGGTCCATTTGAATTTTCTAGTAATTTAATATGTCAAATTGAAAATGATAATTTATCAACATGTGAATCGTGTTACTTTCGAAAATAGGTACAGAAACACAAGTACACGTAAATTTAAGTAGCGCAAAGTAAATAAATGCACAACAACAAATGATATTTTGATTCGCTAATTTCAAGGCACGTTTCGAAATAATTAATTGGCTTTTATGATATCTGTTTAAATTGTATCTAAAACCCTGTGCAACATAAAAACGACGATGAAAAAGTAAAAGTGTCCAACATTCTATTTGTTTGGTGTCATTTTGTTATCGTCATCGTCGACATCATCGTCGACGTCATCTTCTGAACAACCTCACTAACGATAGTTATATAGAAACAAATCATGTAATATCTAAGAAAAAACAAATTGTATTTTACCGTATCAAAAAGAAGAAGAAAACCCATCTACAATTAATAAACACTGACAAATTATTTCCATCCCTTTATTTTCCAGTAATTATTTCATACTTCGGTCTCTCAAGCTTCAATAAATACATACGACATTCGCACAACTGGATCAAATATAATTTCTCTATCGAAATAACTTATCTAAAATTATTTTTAGTAGAAAATCCATTCAAATAAGAGCATTTTTCTGGAAACGATGCACATGAAAATTGCACTTTAAACAGATGTTTTGAGAGAAACTGTAGACGCGATCTTACGCTGCCGAGATAATGTCATTGAGAGCAAAATGAATTGATTTGGATCAGATCCGTTTTTCGATGGATGGAATGAAGTCTAAACTTCAGATCGAAGGCGTCTTCAGAGAAAGTGGTGACAGTTATTTTAGCGAAAGAAGTGATTAAAATAGCAATAATCTTGACTTAATTTCGCGAGCACACGCAGTCTTTTTTCCTCTGAATATCTTGTAAATTGCAATTTAGTATGATAATAATTGCAAGGAAAAAACACTATATCGAATTGGCACAATTTAATAGAGAAGCAGTCGGGAAGAAGAAAAAAATGCGCAAAGCATTGAATTCAAAACAATTTGAACACGTAATTATTGGTATTCAAAATTAGTAACTAGCCAATTAGACGCTTTATTTCGATTAAAATTGTCCAAAATAAATCGAATTGGTTGCATAAACTGCACTTTTTAATGAATATACCAAAGCACAAAGAAGAAAATCTAAAATTTGAATTTTTCGATTTTGGAAGGTAAATATTCCAATGAAGCTGGTTCTCGGGTCGAAAACACAATTGAATTTCAACAAAAAGTGTTCATTAGATATTTATGGTGATTTTAACTGTTTGATCGCACATTTCAAATACCATAAGTGAAAAGAATGTTCCCATTTTAACATAAGCAAAAGCATTCTTGAATCATTCACAATAAGTTTATTGTAATATAAGCTTAGAACTATCGTTCTAAGATTGAAGCAAATAAATGTGTTTTATTTAACTTAAAAATGAAAATAATATTTGTGCAAACGATGTGCGCGGTGATAATCCTTTCAGATTGGTTTTTGTCTTTCAAAAAGATTTCGGAATATTTGAATAGAAAAAAGTTTATTTTTTTAATGCAGAAAATATACTAATGGATTTTGATAAGATAAGCTGCGCATTAAAAAAATTACTAATCGTTCTTTTTTTTTGACATTACACATTACAAAAGCAAAAAAATAACGCCTATTTATTGAATTGAACTTAAATTAATTGAGCAATATGCAAACAGCAGAAAAAGAAATTTGTTCGAATGAACTTTTCCGCTATGATCAATAGAATGGATTCAAAGACTGGTTATAAATAAAATCCATTCGACTCTATTTATCTATCGCAATATTTTTATTTCAGTTTAAACGTGCATACAGAAAAACATTTGAATCAATAACCAATCCCACACTACAATCTAACATATTTATTTATAATACGTATTTAAATACACAATTTTTAATATTATTCCAATAGTAGTCAATAAAAAGAATTAATTATAGATTGATTTGTTGTTTTTGTTGATATTTAACTTATTTTCTCTGATCTACAAATGCTCACTCATCTGTAGAATAGTTCATAGAACAAGGGAGTTTCGAGAATGATGAAATGATTTAGTTCGATTAGTGTTTGATTAAGCCTAATTAATTAGCCTCTAAGAGTTAAAATAATAAAAATTACAATAATTGCAATTTGAGACTGATTGTGTGATTGCGCCGCATTGCCAACGACTCGACTGAAGTCATAGAACATTACATCAATATAAATCGGCATTCTTAGCACACCTCTATCAAATTTGACTTTCAAATCAAGCCGATTGCCGAATTTAATTTGAGCCACTTTAATCAATGCCTGATTCGACACTTTTCCAACAATCGTCGTTCCATAGAAAAACTCATAGCGCACGCTCAAAATCATATTTGTGCAGGCGAATTCCTGTGTTCCATCCCCGGTAGCCACAATTTCATCGAGATTTGGCGGCTGCACAATTTTAAAGTCAGTCCATAGTTTTGAATCATTCCCTGGATTACCCATTTCAGAAATGCGGACATTGAAGTGACTGTAAATGTTCGAATTGGGATTTTCTAATTCAAAACGATACAATAAATGCTCGAAAATCTTTCGTTGGAAGGCTCGACAAATGTTCGTATTATTCAAAATTGGTTGCTCCGCAAGTTCGGTTTCATTATGATCGGTTGGTGTAAAAATTAAATTGCATTTGACTCGTGCGTTTTCGCCAAAGTCAATCGTTTGGAATGTATAATTATTGATCAGACAATCACCATTTGCTTCGATTGCCGGTAATTTCAAATAGTGATCATCATTTTTGCAATTGGTTTCATTGTGAAAATAGGCCAAAAAACCGTCCATTTTGTGGGTAATGCTTTCATTATGCCGAACAATTTGCGTTCTGATAATCGGCTTGTGATGTAAGTATCCAATATTCCCGCTGACCTTATGAGCATCTCGCGTCGCAAATGTCTCATTCAATTCCAAATATTCCACACTGATCGTTTGTGTAAGGTGATTATCGCTATTCAATTCATGATATACAAAGAATACCGTTACATTGAAAATATTCGTGAAATTATGATGAATTTGAACGGAAAGCTCATCGCTGATGAAGTTTTCGCCGAATTCTGGCCAAGATGTAGACGTTAAGTTCGTATCTTGTTTACATGTTTGCAATGAAATCGTGTTGACGCAATGATAAATCTCGGTGTCTGTACAGTTTTCCGTCTCATTTGATATTTGAGCCGATTTACAAAAGTCCATCATTATTATCGATGGGGTATCGAGTGGCTTACGGTATTTCAGAATTTTTACACTTTTTAATTTATTCTGGAAATCAGCAACGAATTGCTCATGCTCATCGAGCGTTTGCACGCATTTCATCTTGTCGTCGACTAAATGCTGTAAAGCATATTTAATAATGCCGCATTTCGATGCACCGAATGACCATGGAACGTCTATTATTAGAGGATAATTTATGGAGTGTCATTTAATGTTATTAAATTGTTATCATTTATTATTATTAAGTGTTTACGGATGAAAAATGGCGGAGACCGGATGAATTACCTAAGGGTTGTATATCTTCTGTTGATTCGTCCCACGCCAATATTCGATCACCGTAGGTGTAATGCTCGCGATAATCGGTCTCAATGAGTGCTTCTTGATCGAATGGACTGGGCCATTTATATTGAACAACACTTAAAATATTCACTTCATGTACCTGGAAAGACAACATAATCCATCGACAATAATAGCTTGAAACAAAGTAAATAATATCAACATGCAACGAACTGAAATTATACTCGAATTTACCTTATAGTCTCGCTCACGCGCCTGCTTTGTCTTTCGGGTGCTATCGGCCAAACAAAATAAGGAGAATTCTCGTGTTTGTGAACAAAGCTGCAGCTCAGACGATTCTTCGTAATCGTAAATAGACCAATCGCGATCTTTACATCTCAGCGTTTGAATTATTTCTCTGGTTGCACAATCCACGTCGCAGCAACAATTTATATCACAAAAATTGATCTGATGTTGACGAATAACATGAAATTTTTTTTGTTGTTGTTAGAAAATCATTTTTTTCCTCTTTCTTTCCCTCTTTCATTATTTCAAACAGAAGGAACAATACATTTACCTTCAAATCGCACGGGCAATAATAATCGGCTGGAATAAGTTTGCGTCGCATTTGTCGTCGTGTGAATTCAGATAAATATGGGCTTAAATTTTTAACGGACGTTAATGTTATATTATTTGCGTGCAGGATGCTGGTATTTGTGATATTTTCCCGAGCTGACCTTATCGTTGCAGTCACATTTTGAGGCTGTATAGTGGTAGCAGCTTCAGAAGTGGAGCTTGTTCGAGCTGTAGTTGTTGTTGTTGTTACTGATGCACTAGCCAATTTAAGCATATTAGATGCAATTGTAGATTTTGTCGTGGCCTCTGTGGTGGCGACCGTCATCGTTTCCATGGTCACACCCACATTGTTGGCAACTTCTTTGTCGCTTTCTTCTAGATTTTGCATTCCTTTTGGTGGATCTTTAACTCGTGATATCTCTATTTTTACACCTCCATCAACCACACCAAAAATACAGCACACAACCAAAAGTGTCCAAAGTAATCGAATCATTTTGTTTATTTATTTCAATTCAACGCCAAATGTTGAAAAGTCCTTCGCTATAATCATAAGCTCAACCGTCACCTTTCCAGCAGATATTGTCGATAGTTTATATCTAGTCAAATTAACAATTAAATTACAAAATATCACATTCGGTGGTTTTGATGTAGATTTCAGGTGTTGATGGATTTTTTTCAGGTGATTTGTAGAACGAACATGTATAATGTTTTCAGAGATTGTAATATACCTTTCGACACCACTATAAACGAGATCACTTTTGCTAACCGTTAATCCTCCAGTATGAAATTTCGTTTTGAGGGAGTCAAAATAGGTATTTGCCGCTATTTTCCACGTGGAAATGTCAAAGGAATGAAAACCAGGAGCAGACGGAATATAAGCGAAGCCAAATCTGAAAAAAAAGTCGTCTTCTCGATAAATGTCAAGTTCACTGGCCAACTTGGCCAACAATTTACCCAACTGGCCAGCACTGATTCAATGCATTCACCGCATATACTTCAATATGTATTTTGGGCCAGCCTTGTACTCCGCGGCACGCAAGATGAACATCAATTGGATGAGCAAATGCACGGTAGGAATTATCAAATTTATTCGAACAAGTTGCTGTTTGTCCCTCCGTGTATCCTTCTACATGTTTCCAATTAGAACCTTTCAAGAACAACGAATTCGGAATAGATATGAAAGAAAAAATGCGGCACAAGTGGCGACGCTCTGCAAAAATATAATGTTATCTTGATGAAAAATGGCATTCTTACCGTATTGAATGCTCCATTTACAAAATAATGTGGGTTCTTCAAAATCACATGCACTCAATATTTGACCGATCAAGTGTAATTCTGCCATGCGAATCAAGTGTGAACAAATTCACTGTGATATAGAGCTCGAGTGCGGGTGATTGCTCCTCTGTTGAAAAAAAACACGTTGCAAATTAAGAAATTTGTTGAACCCCGTCCATCAGTGAAAAGCCACACCGAAATTTATCAAATGCTCAGCCATAATGACAAAGAATATTGCATTTTGTTTGTATTTCGAAAGTTGTATATCGGTTACTATGGTGATTTTCATAGACACAAGTTCCAACGCATACCTAACCACAATTGCTGCTATTTAATCAACAGCGATAAAAAAAAATCATAATTCTCATATATTTACCATTATATTTTTTCTTTATTTATTTTACATAATTGAATTTGACAATCAAATTTATTGTCTACTAAATTAGCTTTATTGAATTTCCGTTTTTAATTTAATTGCATTTTTTTTCTCCTTGCTTTTGAACCATTCCCATGGCTTTTAAACGATAGGAGATGGATTGTTGTGTCACTCCCAATGATTCTGCAAGTTTTTCTTGCGTTTGACACGAGTCTTCATCGAGTAATGCTTCCAACTCCTCGTCTTCAAACTTTTTCACTTGGCCTGGACGCTCTTTGTCTTCCACATCAAAATCACCACTTTTGAACCGCGCAAACCACTCCTGGCACGTTCTAATCGACGGAGCATATTCTGGATATGCTTCGCATAACAAACGATGACTCTCGGAAGCATTTTTCTTCAGATTAAACCAATAAAGTAAAACTTCCCGCAAATGCTGTTTTGTAGGCACGTAGCTCGACATTTTCAACGCAATAATAAACTTGTGTATTCAACTGAATGATAAGTTTGACAGATCGTTTTCAATGTATTTTTTTATCCTCTTTAAGATACAATAGCTGTCAAAGTCAAAATAATGACATCTATGATAGATATGAAGTTAGTACCGAATGCGCGGTTTTCAATTTGTACTCCCAATACAGTATAATTCCAGAACATTCCAACCAAAAACAACAAAATGGAAACAATTTCAATAAAAAAAGCAATAATATGGCTTCGAATTTTTCTAACGTTTAAAATCCATTTTTAATAATTTTATTAAGTTAATTAATTTTTTTCTCGTTTGCTATGCTGATTCTAACATTTGTTTCATTTCCTCATCTAGTTTTGGTGCAGTTATTTTGACATTTGATTAACGTTGAATGTTTCCATTTTTATCAAAACTAAATTAATGTTCATTCATGATTTTGTTCTGTTTGGTTAATAATGTTTTTTTTCTCATTTTTTTTTTTTTTTTTTTTGTAACCTTTGCACTTTGTTTGGTGAACGAAATTACAAAAATAGAGAACTACTACAAAAATAAAAAAAAATAGACAAAATAATTTGTTTCAATAAAATGAATTAAATTGTTTAAGAAAAAAGTTTGTCTAGTCATTAGCTCTTAAGGATTGTGATTATGCTTGAATTCATTATATGTTATTTATTTTCTTAAATGTGTGCTTTTTTTCATTTATATTATTATTATGATGGTCATTCGGTGGTCGGTTATGATCGTATTGATGGCCACATAGTCACAAAATATGCAGAATTTATTGGTGTTTTCACATCGGAAATGTATCTGAAGTTCCCGTGTGAAAATATTTTGACTGATTGCAGTCAGTCGACAAATTTTGAACAATTTGGCTGAATTTTGAGTGGCTAACTATGATTATTTGATATCTGATATCTTCAACCAACTATAGCTATAGTTGATGTTCACTTCCCAAATTATTCCATTGACTAAATGTATGTATACAAAATACAAAAAATAGCCAGTCATGATCTTTTATAGTCAGTAGCATTTGGCTGACTGTTAGTCACTTGATTTTCACACGGGAATGTAGAAAATTCATTAGCCAATCAATTGGGAGTGTATTTGATTATTGTCAAATGCAAACATTTGTTGATTTTTATTTTCTTCCATAGATTGTTTTTCATTTGTATCGAATGTTTTAGTTTCAGATCAGTCAACATTGAAACGAAATAGTTTTTCCGACAGATAACCTTCTATTTTTGTTTTTTTTTTTTTCTTTAAAAAAAAAACGAGAATGAGAATTATGCTATTTGATTACATTTAAAAATATTCGATATGACAGTTGTCGAATAAACGACAAATTGTAATCGGTCATTAAAACCGGACGATGTTGAAACTGGGAGTCTTAAAGTCTATGTCTGTGCAGTAGCAAATTCAATGTATTTCCAAAATGTTACGTAGATTGTCGAAACTTATCGGCGTTGCCCCGCAAAGTACCCATCATCCTCCATTGCAACATCAACATCATCATCATCTTCGTAGTCGGTTAGATTGTCAGCGCTACGTTTACCATTTTGATGACTTCGGCTGTCGCCGTCTCCATTTGTCATCGACAGGTTTTTGGTGTTCGATGGTTTTAAACAGGTTGGACCGGAGGCAGCATTCGGGAATCGATGCAAATAACGATCCAAGTGTAGGAATTTGATGGAAACAAGTCGGCTATCGAACCACCATCCATTCACTTCATCATGAATAATGCCGGCATCTTTGGCCGATGCGCATCGAACGTACACACAACAAGTTTGCTTATCCATTTGCAAATCATAAATTTTACATGTCGTATGCGCAACCTTTTCCAAAATGGCATCTTGAATGACTTGCTCGAGATTTGGATTTGACGATTCGTGTTTGTCGAACATATGTCGAATCTTCAGGCATTCAGTTGGTGGATCTTTGATTTTGTTGCTTTTGTCGAATGCTGGACTCTGCCACTTCTTCACATTGTCATAGTTGAATGTGCTGCATGAGCGTAGACTGGGATACATGGTGGAGCTGGGTACATTGTTTGATGTGGAACCGCTTAAATTACTGCCATTGCTGCTCGTACTTGCTGATAGAGTGTTTGAGGCAAAGCCTTGTGTGCTCTGGCTCATTGGCGAAACTGTGTCAATCCAGCGCATAACCCGATAATCCTCACCATTTCGAGTTGCCACACTGAATTGAACGCGACTATCACTTTCGATTGCTTTAATGGCCGCATTCCATACGGATTCCATTTTGCTTCGTTCCGTTGGCGGTATTAATTTGTCACGCAAATGATTGATAACCACAGATGCAGCATCCGTGCATGCTGTATCTGGATCATATGCTTTTTCCATGAGCACATTTTTGATTTCCTCTACCATATTTGTAACGCGTTCGCGTCGCGTCTGCAGATGCCCTCTGATAAATCGAATAATGAATGCTACCACAAACAGGACCACCACACAAACTACAATCCATCCGATGATCGCGAACACGGCTTGTAATTTGTTGTATAGGAAACAGGAAAGTGGCAGTCTAGGTTTCACTATTGCGAAGTAATTCGATTGGGATGGTCGGAGACGAACTATATTAGCTACTGATATGCTTGACGATGGCTGTCCGCTGGCATCGATGAAATGTCCGACGCGCCATTGTGGATTCACTGATATTAAATATTCAGCATTGTGAAGTACTCGCATAATATCAATCGCAAATTGTTCATTTGCTTCCAATAAGAATTGCACAACCTCTTTGGCGCTCATCGCAAATGTGGCCGTCGAATCAGTGCAACGATTGTTCTCGATGCGCCGCTGTAATTCTGGTATCAGCACTTTTAGCAAATTGAACGCTGGCTCTAGTTGATCTTTTTCAATACAATTGACTGTTGGCTTGAATGGTGACTCTACTCTATTGCCCAAGGTTAATTCCGTATCGGGACACAGTTTAAAGGTAGCCGCTTTTGCGTCGAGCGCCAACGATAGATCTGGATTCATGGTTAAATACGCAATGATAACGGCGGTGAAGAAAAAGAACAAAGCCGACAATAAAATGCATGGCACAAAGGACTGTTTCACACTGTATCGCTCGTACTGCCGGTTAAAAAATGCAGAAAAGAAATTCCTAATTGAGAATGGCTTTCGACTCCTGTTGTCCAAATGGGTTTGGTAAACAATGCTGTTTTCCCTCGACAACATTGACAGCCGTGATGACGGTGACTCGTTCAAGTAACGCGACACTCGTGCCGATGGAAAGCTCAGCAAAGTTGGTCTTGAGTATTGATCAAAACGGCTACCTTCAAATAAAAAATATATTAACATAAATAAAAACTCGCTTCAAAACATTCGGAATACTTACTCGCATCTAATATTGGCGGTCCGTTGATAGTTGAACCCAAATTTCGATTCCGTAAGCTTAATAAACGTTTTGTGAAATTTGTCGACGAATATGGTGATGATAAATCGTCATTATCATGTTCACCATTGGTACTAGATTCACTACTAGATGGATTGAGTACATTGGTGCTGTGCGAGCTGTTTTCAGCTGTATCATTTGAATATCGGCCTTTAACAATTGACGAACTATCGTGCGCGTCATGTCCGTTATAAATTGTAGATGATGTTGTTCTGAAATTTCGTAAATATAATATTTCGGATGAAAAGACTAAAATAAACAAATAAAAACAAAATCACAAACCGAATGTTTTGATCGAACCGAATATTCTTGTATCGATTTGAGAATGATGTGTTCAATCCTTCGTTTTGATCCGACTCTTCGTCTGTGTCGTGTTGAAACAGTGGTGATATGTAGATTGAGCTTGTTGGAGATTTTTTTGCGTTCTAAATGAAGAAAAAGCACAAAATTAGATAAGAGTAACCGTTCGAAGAATTTTAGCCGTTTTGATGAACGGTATATTCATTTTGTCGAATAAGTTCAATAAACTTGCTTTTAACGAATCACTGAACGTAACTTGCGCTCACCTGGCTCTTTTCAGTCCACATCGTGGATGATGGCTTTTGAATAATCGGTGGCGGCATATTCATGTTTGATCGATTTGTTAGGCGGGAGGTAGAGGTAATGGTTGCACGATAGTGACCTTTGCCAGCCTTTTTATCATTTGTTGATGATGATACATCTTCATCGGATGAGTATCGCGTTGCATATTCGGTGTCGCGTCTTAATTTCGATTTTTCATTTTCAATGAGGTTGCGAAGTCTTTTGAGTAAAATTTTTCGCGTTGTGCTTGTGACTGGTACCTTTGGTGCGCCAAATTGTGCTAAACGATATTGTAGCTCTTCGTTGCTCAATTCATTTAAGTCTTCCATGTCTCGTTACCGTCGTATCTTGCGGCTTGCTTTGGAATCTCTTCAACGTTTGTGTTTGTGTGTTGAGTACTAGGTTTTATTGCGTTCTATTTTCTTTTACATTGGTATTTCCTGCAAATTAAAACAAATAGTTCCATGAAAACCAATAAAAAAAGTGATGGCGCGAAACACTAAAATCGATCGCGGTTTGCCGAAAAGTACAACATACGATGTGAAAAACGAACATAAACAAAGTAGCCGACGATGATGGGCTTGCAGGCACAAAGTATATGATGAAAAATAAGAAGAAGTGGAAAAATGTTGCACTAGTTGTCGAGACAGACTTCGAAATGACCTTTAAATTAGTCGACTTGCGCAATATAATTGCGGTTTGAAGCTCGAATTGCGTTCGTTAGACGGATTTTCCCCCAATTCAGTCTGTCACTGAATGTGCGTGAAAACAATTAGAAAATTTGTAAACAGACGGCTGCCGCCCGCCACTATGTTTGCTATTTCTTTCATACTGACCAAAAATTAGCGCTTGTACGGTAAAGCAAACAAATATGTAGAGTAAGAGAGACAGACAGAAAGAACGAGAGAGAAAGAGAGAAAGAGAGAGAGAGAGAGAGTAAATAATCTAACCTCACTTCGCGGTGTCAAGATGTTTTCTATTTGCCAAAAGAGTATAACAGAAAAAAAGAAATAACAAATAATCAAAGGCAACAGTTTCATACGATACGGAGAAAAAATCTAATCAGCAAGTATGCTAATGAGAGTTGAAGTCACCGAAAGATGCTTGACAAAAACATTACAAGAGAATGGTTTTGCATGCGATTCAGATTCGAATTCGATTTGTTTTCAGCTGAAATGAAATCAACTAATATCAAATGACTTCAACTGCTATTTGCCATTGCATTTTATATTTAAATCTTTCGTGTCGTTCTGTAACATTGCTTTTTTCCAACTATTTTTCAAGTCGGTTTTAATATCTGAATTTGAATATGTATGATGAAGTTTTTTTATTTCCGCTATTTTTAGTTCTGCGTCACTTGCACAATCACGGTACAATAAATACAACCTTTTTCACATGTATAAACATCTTTTCGCCTATAGTGCCAAGGAGATTATTATTCTCCGGTCATTTACGTATTTACGTACACACTATATTGCATACGCACACACATGCACACACACGGACACACACACACTCGAATGGTGAAGAAAACACGAGTACGGGATTGTATCAGCCTCTTTCAAACCCAATGTTATTCCGAAGTACACACCAATACACTTGCAAACGCACAGCCGAATGCCGAAAGTCGCCGTAAAAAATTGTCGATTTGAAAATATTCATACACACTTTTTTTTCCCCGTAGAACGCACTATTTTAAACAAGCATCAAAACCCCGATTGTTTCCGCACCGCTGCGGATCAATGTTTACCTATTGCCGATCATTTAAGACCCCGAATTTTCGTTTCCATTTAAATATTTCTGCCCAAAAATGACACCAGACGATTATTGCAAGCAACAAGATGCTGTACTTGTACTATATGCACATTCACATTAAAACAAAATCACACCATAAAATCTATTAAATATTACATACGAATTATACAAATCGACATTGATCCGCGCCTTTTTTTCCAAACATAATCGATTCAAACTCACTTTGTTGATTTTTTCGGCTCTTTAATTAAATGATTATCAAGCAAAAACAAAATGATTGTACGAGAATACTGTCAAACAAAACAACAAGCAACAAAACACGATACAAAAAAATCTCTACCATTTGACGCGGTGGGTTTTCAGCCGCTTCAGTTTGCATAGATGCTACGAGAGGGCGCCTGTTGTACGGCTCTGCACAATACTTACCAATAAGTACGACGAGGAAAGTGTGAGTGCAAAATGAAAAGACAACGAACGAATCATTTCGCTTTTGTTTGAATTTTGTGTTTTTATTTCACACGATTTTATACAATAATACTATTAAGTGGTTTATTTATACAAAAGGATTGAGAAAACCAATTATTTAAATGTAAGGCTGTACAAATTATAACGGAATGTTCTTAGTTTATTCTGATAGAAAGAGATATTTTGTTGAATAAATGAATTTGGAATTGGATAAATTGCATCTGACAAATTTTACATACCCGACAATCAGTTGAATTAAAAATCTTTGGATTTATCGAGCTACAATCGTAACTGCGGTGAATGTTTATAATGGTTATTCTTAGTTGTGATTTTATCTTAAATTAATTGCAACCTTTGAATCCTCTAGATTATTTACGTTCGCCTTTTTATTTTTCTTTATTAGTTTTTCGCGATTTTCTGGCTTTGTTTGAAAAAAAATTGTCATAACGTAAATCGACTACAAGTATGATCACTTCTTTTATGTGCTAATCTGTAGATGATTGCCTCCGTGCTTAGGTTCATTAATTAAACATCATAAATTAGAGTTCGTCCTTTTCTTTTTGGTCGCTCGATTCCTCGGTGAAACTGTTCTCAGTCTCATCTTCAGTCGTTGAACTTTCATCTTTTGCATTTATATCTGCGAATAACAACGTGAATTTCGATAAAATGAGAAAAAGTGTCCCGAAAAACGGATATTTTAGACGATAAGATTAGCCATGATATGATTGTTTGAATGTAACGTGAGGAGTGAGAAGCTTGGCAAATTCAACGAAGAATCATGAATTATTTTAGGACAAATTATGTTGAAGAAAGAAGTTTTCAAGAGGCTGCGGGCCATTTGCTTGTGTTGGATTTGAATTCAACCAATATTCAGATATTGAAATGTAAATGGCAACGGCTACGCCAATTATAGACGCGATCCACGTTGAACTTTTGAATGTGAGACAAGTCGCTATACATAAGCCCAAATATGTAAAGTAACGCGTTAATTTTTCCCATCGAAGACGTCTTTCGCTGGTTAAGTCTGAATGGGGATACAAATTCAAGAGAAATAGAGAGATTGCGTTAAAAATGCAAATAAATGCATTTTTGATGTTTAAATGAAAGTTTCAGGTGAATGCAAACGTACACAAACAAAATCAATAAAAACCACTACGAAAACAAAAATAGGAGATTAAGGGAAAATATTAATAAGAATTGGCCTACAGCTAAGAAAACAAATAGCGGTACAATGAATAAGCATGATCATATGAGTACTCTCCCAACTCACTAAACAATTATTTTAATCAAAATGTGATTCGATTAATTACCTGTACACATGCCATCGCGAATTTCATAGCCATCAGCGCACTTGTCGCAGAGATCAGGTCCATCACCGCTACATCCATCACAGGATCGGTCACATTCTGAAAAATGATGAGATGCATGATTGATAAATAGAGGAGAAGCGATCAAGAGGTAAATGAGGCAATTCATTACTGAGACATTCGAAGGATCCCTCGTTGTTAACACAGAATTCATTTGAGGTGCACTTATGCGTTCCCGCAATGCATTCGTCAACATCAACACAGCCCTGTTCCGATTCCATAATCCATCCAAATTTGCAAACGCGGCATCCTTTTGCACCAGCTCCCGTACAACCGGTGTTCTTTTCACATGCTGCATGGCATTTGCTGCACAACAACTTACTCTCATCTCTGAATGATTCGTAATAATCCATTGCACATTCATGGCATGCATCTCCAATATAGCCGGAGTGGCAAGCGCATTTTCCGCTGCCCTTGCGCGTTCCATTGCCTTTGCAAGCGCCATTACCATTACAATCGCTACACGGTAAACAATTGGGACCATACGTGTGCAACGGGCAACACACCTTCTTTGTGTCTATGCACAAAAATTTATGCAAATCCGGCTCTTCATCTTGCTGTTTTATGAACCAGGTTGTCAATTCATCTTCAATTTCTTCGAAAAATGTATAGCACTGGTCCTGAGATTTTGGAACATCCTGACAAATGTGATCGGTGATAATCTCCGTAAATCGAACTTCACTTTTCCTATAAACATTCAAATTCTGCTCTTCCCATGCTGTGTCACCACTCTCATGCTTTCCACGCGATGTCCTCTCCATAGCCTTTTTAGAAAAACAATCATTTCTAAATTTATATAATTTTCCGAGATAACTTGCGCTACTTTACCTGTTTGAATGAATCGACAAATGTTTTGCAAAGTTTGCATGGTGGCAGTCTCACTGCTGCCTGCCTTTGTGCGACTTGTAGCGGATCCAAATGAGCATTTATGAAGAATGGCAAAGTGCAAATTACTATCACCAATGTATGAATAGTCCTCATAATCCTAGCATTTTTGATAATAACAGAATAATTCTGTAATCACAAAAAATGAAATGCACTAAAGGCCCGTACTTACTTGCTAACAAATTGTGAAAACTCTAAGTTAAGTCTATATGATAAATAGATATGACTTGATTCTGATGCCGCCGAATTCTTTTTTTATCGCCCTCGAACAGTTCCCAATCAATTTTAGAGTTAGAATAAATTTTATTTTATGTTTTATTGATCAACAGCATCAATTGTTGACAAAATATTTAATGCCGCATCACAGCTGTCAAATATTTCATATACTTCGATAATTGTACTGTCAATACAGCAATTTTATATGTGATAATGTTTCGCATGTGCTGCAGCGTGGACCAATCAAAATCGCACAAATAGATACACTTGAGTGTCAGAACAACGATATGCCACGTTCAACAGATGGCGCAATAGTTGATATTGAGTATTTCAAATTAAACGTTTAGTTATATCTTTTGCGTTACCAGAACAAACTGAATAGTCTTTTCACACGATGTCCGCCAATGAGAAAATATGTTTCATGTTAAACGGCATCAAGTGATTTGAATGCAATAAAATTACCTTGAACAAGCTTTTCCGATTAAATGAATGAAAAATTTGAATTTAAAGGGATTTGCACATTGTTGAAATCCTTAGAAATGCTTGATGTCATCTTTGCCAATTTCAGAGGGTTCAAGGTGTAATCACAAATAAAAGTCGATTTGTTATGTTTATGATATTTCAGTATTTATTGAAATAATTTATATTTCATGGCATTCGCTGTTAAAAAAACCGCGAACAACGCAAATAATTTATTTAATTTAACCTATTTCGTGACATATTCAATTGTACAAGAAAATTTCAAATTTTGTTAAATCAATGCTACGATTTCCTCGGTTGGACTGAAGTGTGTATCCCAGTTTGAAACAAATATTTCACAAGGCTGATGATTTTAAGGGTGATATCCGGTGTTTCGTGTGCCGGTAATAAGTTAGAAAAGTGGAATCTCTCTTTTTTAAAACTAAAGCGATGAGACCACTGCTCCACTTACTTCGCATGCACACTGTTATTTTGTTCGTCCATGTCGTTCAATACGATCGGTTATCCGAAACGACCACCTTTGTCCATTTATTCACTGTGCTGCTGGAAGATTTTTGTTGTTGATGCGTATTATTTAAACTCAAGAAGTGGGTATTGTTAGATCTGACATTCACTGTGTCTTTTAACTAATATCAAAGTATGTCAATGATCCCCATATCCACCTGTTGAATATAAATTGATTCTATTCTCAATATAAATCACAATTTCAAACTCTTTTTTCCAACAAATTTAACGTTTGAAAAAAACATTTGACTCATCAGTTCGAACTGCACTTTCCACGCGTTGTAAACTAATAAATTTGACTTGGCCGAGTTAACTACGATTTTATATAAATCGATAAGATTTTTTTCTACCTTTGAGATAGATAAAGAGAACAAATATTTAAAAGTAGAAAAAAAAAATGGTGTTGAACTTTATCAAAGCCACAAGTACTCCCGGCAATTTGATACATAAAATGTATTGAAAGGAATAAGCGACAAATTGATTGATAACTACACAACAAATACAGTTCAACATTTTTTATCTACGAACAAAAATATTTTCTTCATCAATCCAGTGAGCTCTTTGGTTGTCAATAAGTTGCGTACAAAAGATTGAACCAATAAATCAAACCGAACTGAAAAATGCTGAAGAATGTACGAGCGATCCGGTTAGAGCCCGTTCCACACTGAATGATATTCATTCTTCTAGAAGGGTACAATGCGATAAGCGTTATCTCTATTATCTTTTTGTTGGGGTTTTATTTGGCTTTTGTTGGCATTATCATGCTCAACAGGTGTGCGTGTGTGTGTGTGTGTGTGTGTGTGTGTGTGTGTGTGTGTGTGTGTGTGTAAGTGTGTGATTATGACACAAGACCAGCAATTTGTTGAATCCATTATACATGAAATGGCTAACGATGCCGAATTTTCATATAGTTTCCATAATATCTAATGTAATTCTCAACGTCTTTTCATGCGATCGATTCAATGAACCACATTAAGAATATAACACGTACGATCTATTATTTGATCTAATTGATAAGAGAGATTATTCCATCATACAAGCTTTACGTTTTGAATCTTCCAAAAATGCAAATCGGTTGAAAATTTCGAAGGTGCTCATTGAAATGTTATTGTCAGTTCAACGAAAAGCGTGTCTTCGTCATTTGCTATCTTATCAAAAATCAAATAAAAAACGACAAATGTTGGGTGTTGTTTCGGAAACTTGGTTTCAATATTTGCTGCTATTCAATGTGTGCACATTATCTGCGAAATGCCGATACGATCGACGAAAAAATTTGTCATTCGATTCGAATTTTCATTGACAAAACAGCGATGCATGGTGTCCTCTTTAATTGATTGCAATGTATTGAATAAATATAATGTGTATCCAACATTTTGTGAAATTCTCTATGTCATCAAATAAACCACTTGGAATTTCATGTGTTCCCTCATTCCTTGCTTTCTATTGTATTTGTTATTTGTTTTACAATTTCAACGCACTGAATTTCACAGAAAAATTTGAAAACATTTTATCAATTTATCAATTTAATGGCACCTTTCATTCGTTTTTCTTGTTGTTCATCACTTTATCGCCGCGTTACATAAAAAAAATACGACACACGATTTCATTTTTCTTCTTCAACAAATAAACAATTCAATCGGCAAGTGAAGGATTTGAACAAAAAACTACGTGAAAGTGATAAGTCGTGTGGTGGCACAGGTAAGGTAGAAAATGTCGTAGCTCAATTCTACGTGGTACATGAGCGAAATGCTCTCGATTCTTGGCTAGATATTCGAGTTATTGCTGTTCTGTTGAAACAACACACACAAAAAATATGCTTTTATCGATGAATAAACATGACAATTCAACGATTAGATAGACATTACCATTTATTTTCTTTACCATTTCCTTCTTAAAATCGTTATGTTTCATTATATTTCGAAACCACCAATTACTCGAACCAAACAATTCTTTATTTTTAAATATCTATTCAATGGGATTAGAGAGTCTCATTTGTATTTTTGCTGCTAAAGTCTCTTCAAATCAATAAATATTATTACAAAAAATCACAATATTAGACGAGGACCGCTCAATGTTAGAAAATTGAGAATCCGCAGACAATGATCGTCAGTTTCATCAGCATGTCTATGAACAATCCAAACTGATCCCTTTGCGCCAAAAACGATTTGAACGATTGGTAAGCTCGTTATATATAGTACATCATGTCCTTCGGCTCTCAGGGGCAACCTAACATAAAAAGCCAATAGTTCAACATTTAGACTCTGAATTGCAATTTTAATCTCATGAACTGAAGTTTTTTTCGAGTATCTCGAGAATTTCATACCGGAAATTCCATCGAACAACAGCTCCGTCACGAGGCATATAATAATATAAGAACTGATTGGTGTCTCCATCGAATAAAGGTGGAACTGCTAATCCCGTCGAATCTCCCAATAATGATCCGAGATATTTCACTTCGACGAAAAGATCAATCTCACTGTCTTGCATGTTATATTTAACATTATTTAAATTTGCCAGCCATAATCCATTCGAATAATCACTGATTATTAATTCGTAATCATTTCTCACTGTGATTTCTGCTGGAATTAATATTTCATAGCTACGATTTATTGTTGGAATGACCAAGCTCAATTTTCGCGGATACTGTTCCAACAATGAATATTGAATAAGAAATCGCGATCGATGTAGCAATATCAGGGCACACGTAACTGCTGTTGCTTGAGAAATAACATTGCTGTTGCTAAATTCCGACGCATTACTCATGTATAGCTGAATCGATTTCAAAGAATCACTCCTGAGCTTGTTGAATACATAACGATGCACCTGAATTATTTGCAGACCATGCAAATATAATGAATGGCACGAATAAAATCAAATGCGATAAATACAAATAGAATATGTAGGGTCAATAATCTTGACGTGTTAATTTCCTATGCGACCAATCTGCACGATTTTTGCAATAAACTTCTCTTAAAGATGGGTCGCCTAGGATATGGCAGCCTTGCGATTTTACTTTGAATGGATATTAGATTTACCTCACTGTTTCCTCTCAATAAATCAAAAACAATCAATTTTGGTGTGCAATATTTCGATCCGTTATCCAATAACCATAAAAGTCCGTTTGGTCGATCAACGGCCGTTTGAATTGTTTTCACTATCCCATTGCAATTGCCCTGCCTTCTCGCATGTGATAAATGATTTGGAAACACTCGCGATTGAATCCCCAATAAATTTTCAGGCCAAGTCGACTCGACTAGCGTTATATCTACATTAAAAAAACATGCCACAACATAATTTTTTCATCGACTGAACGAATTAATATTAATATTGATTTATATTCAATTACTAACGATTCGATGCATTTTTGATATTTCTAATCGTTAAAAAGGATCGCACATAAAACACTGAAACATGCACGATTTCAAAATCATGGTTATTTGCTATGATATTTAACCCGTCATCATCGAATGTCTCCAAATTCCAAGCGGCAATAGTTAGAGTCAGACACAAATAAATTGACAGAGAAAATCTCAAATGGCACCTCATTTTTGAATAACTTTGAACGAATAAATTTTGAATTACAATTTTGAACTCAACAAATTTCGTAGCACATTTCCGATATATACATGAGTATTTGAATGTTGAAGCACTTCTTCAAGCATAATGTGCAAAATAAGTGCATGTTAAGCCCGTCTTTTATGCATAATTCAATGAGACAAAATTATTTTTGATTGTGCGGTAATGAAAACAATAAATACGGAAGTTTCGCTAAATCTGAAAAATAAACAAGGTCTACCGTCTACGCATTCGGGCGTAGCATTTCAGAGAAAGATTCAAGTCCGAGAAATCGAATAATGACCTAATTTCATTTCCTCAGGAAATAAAGGATTGCTTGGGTCGACATGGATAGAGACCAACTCATAATTTTCAATCCTCCTATGATTGAAACCGACAGCTTTTTCAAAATATCCTCTGCATTACCAACATTGATAAGCAGATCGAAAATTTGCACTTAATCTCGAATCGAATAAATGACATTTCTGTGGCCTGTCAAATGTTATACCAGATCTTCCACATTGTTTGCATACACGTCTAGAGTGCACCAGAGAATAGAATGTGGTATAAATAGTAGTAAACAAAACATGTGTTCTATTTCGTAATTATTTTTAACCATCGTAATATTGCAATAGCGTTTCATTTAAATATTAACATGAATGTAGATTTTTCATCGCTGAATTTGGTTTGATGAATATTCTTGGACAAAAACAATGCCAAAAACTGTGTCATTAATGAAAGTGTACCATTCTCTTTTCACTTTTTCACATTTTCTCGTGTGAGAATTATGAAATTTGCGAATAAAATGCAAGCTTTGGTGCTAAGCGATCTGAACGATGATGTTCTATCAATCATATTTGACATGTGTTCCATAGATGACCTTTTGAATTTGGAGAATGTGTGTAAACGATTTCGAGCAATCATTAGACAATCAACTTTCCTAAGACGAAGCTTAGATTTAATGCTGGTTGGACATCGAAATTCTAATGCAATCTCTTTTCAACGGTAATTTGAATTCATTCCGTGGTTCTTTTCAGTACTGAACAAAACAAAAAACTTCTGTATTTTCTTTCAGCACAATACAAAATCTGTCATATCGCAAACGGGTGAGAGTCTTCCAAAATTGGTGCTATGGTCGCTATGAGGAGCACATTTTGTTCCACCAAAATCAGTTCAATCCATCGAAAATATTTCTTGAAAAAGAGTTTTTGTACAAATCGCATAGTGGACAATTAAGAAAGTATGAGCGTTCGAGGCGCAAGGGTGAGATTTTATATCGTCGAAAACCTATTGAAACTTACGGTGATGTTCGAGATGCTGATATTACGTGCCTAACGAAAAATGATGATGGTACAACTTTTATTGGGCGCCGAAATGGCCGCGTGAAAATCTTCTCAGTGGACAACAATCAGAATGATTCGATTGAGGAAGTAAATGTTAGCTCCAATTCGGAGCAGCGTGTTGAATCGATCGACTTTTCAGGCGATTTATTCGCAACGGCCACGTTACAGAGAATTGCATTGTGGCAGAAGCGATATGAACTCGATATGCCGTATTTGGATCCGGTTGCTGAGCTCGGGGACGGCTTCAAATGCATTCGCCTATCACCGAATGTGGATCGATTGGCGATGGGCAAGTACAAGGATGTAACTCGAAAAGGCCTTCATCTAGCTGATTTAGAAACGTAAGTTATATTCGGAATGATGCAAAATGTCCACAAATCGTGACATATAAGTCATCAATTTGAACACATTGACGTACAAAATTAACGCAATTTCTAAATACTTGCAGGAACAAAGTAGAAATATTAGGATCAGATACATCGTCGATTTATGATCTTCAGTGGAGAGACAATAATACCATCCTCACTGGTCATTACGACACAACATTTCGAATTTTCGACACTCGCACGAATCGCGATGAGCACATTTGGTTAGATCCGTACGATTTGGCCATCTATTCCATTTCATATGATGGAAATTTTGCAGTATTGTGCGGAATGAAGTATCATTGTCGCGTCAATGCCTATGATTTACGCGTGCCAAATAAGTACGTTCAACTGTATTTCCCGAAGCAACGGTTTCGCGGTGCCAAAGGTATCAGTTCGCCAGCATATCAAGTCGTCAACGATCAAAGCCAATTGTTCATTGCAACCGATTACAATTTGCGTGTGCTCGACTTTGAAGCTGATTGGGCCGAATCAAAAGACTACACAAATATTTTTGTGCATGAATTGATAGTTAATGCAAATTCATAGTACAGAACAAATTAATGTTTTATTTCAATTAAATTTAATTGTACAATTACACTGTACACATCTTCATAGATCAATTTTTAATTCAACAAAATTATTGTTTTTCTTTTGCTAAATTCGCGGTAATATTTCTGTGAATTCTCTTTTTTAATTTGAAATTGAGAAAATTTTAAAATTTTCATAGGAATAGTATTCATCTCAGGTTTTTTTGTTGCGTATTGTTCCAAATCTTGCTGTTTCCTCGATATTCTCTATTTTTAATCACACACATTGATTGCAATAATGGTTCCTCTAAAGAAGATATTCTTACATTTTTCTCTTTTGGCAATATTTTATGAAAACTGTAACATTTTAATGAAAAATACAATAAATGTTGAAAATATGGTTGAAATAAATGTCGTTACTATTTTTGATAGCCACAATAACCATTTTCCATCAAGTGAAATATCTTCACTTAAATTCGATGCTCATTAACAAAAACAATGTAAATATAAAAAACATTTTTTACTGAATTGTGAAAAAAATTGCTTAATAAAATAACAAAATAGAGACGTTGGAAATGGAAGGATTCGCTCGTACGTTTGAGTCGGGTTTTTCAAGCCGTTTTTAATAGTTTTGCTTTGATTGTATCTAAAACTTCTGTGAGTGTCGTGATTTTGTCGCTACATTGGTCCTGCCATTCAGATTCTTTTGCCGCTTTCACACACCCCTTTAGTATATTATTAGAAAAAAAGTTGAAGTGTTGATGATAATAATTAGTTTGAGTTCCAACGCAATTCATTTATAAACCTAAGATACTTTACCTGAGCGGTTAGTCTTGCTGACGAGAGCTGTGAAGCGGATGCAGTGCTACTAGTATCTGCTGCTTCATCGTACGCTCTTAAGCTTGATTCACATAAATCACTGCAAAGATTCAATATGTTCAGTGTTGATTCTGGTGTTTTTGTCCATGCATTGTGTGTCTAGAAAGGTGTTGAAAAATTATGAGTAATTATTTGAAAGAGATAAATCAATCAATGCTGCTTACCTGTGTATAAGCTCGGTAGGCTTTTTGCAGTTTCTGTGCTTTTTGAAGTGGCTCATGATCAAGTAGTTTAGCGGATAGCTCAAAGACTGTGCCTTCAGCTGGAAATTGAACGCATAATTGTGCCAATAAACTAAGCGCTTTCTTCGAAAGTCTCGCACTGGGTCGACCTATTAGAAATTCATCATTTGTTCTCATTTCTCTCATTTAATATTCAGAATGGTCTTACCGAGAGCGTCTGGAGTGTTCGTGTGAATTGCATTAACTGTTATCGATAACACTTCTTTGTCCAAATATTTTGATTTCAATTCTCCTAGTCGATGATGTGCATTTAATACATCTTCGAAATTGCCCGTGTCAACGGACACGATGAGAAAGTTTTCCCAAACCTTCCAATTGTCATAGTTACAACGTAATGCTTCGGTCAAAATTTTATGTGCTCGTATTTTATCACCCAAGTTTAGATAGGCTTTGGCCAAATTGTTCCAGCTTTCAAAACCATTTGGTTCGATATTTGTGTAGTGACGATACGCTTTAGCTGCTAATTCCCAACGCTCAAGTTGCAATGCTGAATAACCGAGCATCGTCCATACCGTCTCTTGAAGTGAATTTATTGAAATGGACTTTTCGAAATGCGGTATTGCTTCTTCATATTGTTTCTTTGCAAAGTAATAACATCCAAGATGACGTTGAGCACGACCACTGCGCTCATTCGATAGTTCCCATGCTCGATCATACCAGGTTTTATCGTCTAATGCATCGCCCAACAAACAGTACAATTCAACGGTTTCCTTCTTTTTCAATTCATTTTGGATGATTTCAGCTGCCCTATGCTTTAGTTCCAACATATTGTAGCATTGTATCACCGAGTCCCATCGTTCAATTTGCAAGTAAATATCCAATGCTGTCTTGACAAATCCTAAGCTAACCATTAAATCAGCCAATTCGGAGCGAATCAACCAATAAGGCCGCATATATGAGCCGTATACGAATGATAGCCTTGAACAATCAATTTAAATTATGAATTTCGACAAATGAACTAATAAAACTTGTGATTTTATTGGATGCATTGATTCATTTTGAATGGACTTGACTTACCGATGGTAGTTACTGGTTGAATCATGGGTTGAGATCAATTTTAAAATCTCTTCACATTGTTTGAGGCTTCGTTCTACGGTGCGTTTGTGTGTCGCTTCCATTGCAATATTTTCCAATAAGACTGATATTCGAATTGACCATGGTCCTTGTTCTTGATACAACAGCGTCGTCAGATATGGCATAAGCTCTTCATTAGCGAGTTTGTCCTTGGGCTGTGACTTCTGAATGTAATTACTGAAATGAGATATTCATAGTTTTTAAATATAATACCATCGTGATTTACGAAATCGAGCTACAACAAACTTTACTTACTACGTGGCCAAAATAAGGGCTTGCACAATGCTTTTAGTTCTCGTTACAACATTATCCTCTTCATTGATAAATTGTATTTTTTCCAATCGTGTATCATCGTCCAACTGCAGAAGAGATGGAAGTTTGACTGGGGCGATTGGCGATTCAATGGATGGCACCTCAACAGATTCACCATTCGGATCGTCCGAATCAACTCGCAACATCAGCTGGGGCAGTGGTTTTTGCTGATATTTGGTTCGAACACCTAATTTTCCCTCAATTGTAATGTTCACATTCAACATTTGTTGGGCCATTTGTAGTTTTTCTTTTGCCGTAAAAACCCGTTTGTAATGTAATTGCCATGCGGTAATTTCCAACAAACAAATCACTTTGGTGTCTTGATCGACATTCTCAATGCAATTCAAATTATAAGTTAAGTCTTCGGACACTTGATTAATGCCATTGAAAAGAGTATCTGTATATTCATCGATAATTAACTGGTGCACACCGTAATAGCGCAACAACCAATGCAGACATACAAATTTTTCGATTGGATCACTATCATTCTTCAAATTCGACTGTAAATGCAATAGAATGTATTTTGCCACCGCCAGAAGTTCGGGCCGAATCACATTTGAATTGATTTCTTCACCATCTGATATCAAGTAATTTCGCAACGCAGCAGTACCAATGCGTTCAGCAAGTGGCAGCCATGGAACTTCATTGAATTCGATGCCATCTGTAAAAGGTGGCCCTGTAAAATTGGCTTGGACAAACGCCTGCAAACTGGATACAGCTAAGCAAAGCAATTGCTCGGTATTTTTTGCGGATAAATCGATGTCAGAGAATTCTTTATCTAGAATTTCATTGAAGAGGCTGTTATTCAAATTGTGTGTCCATTTGCATTCCCACAAAGATTTTAAATCAGGAGACCAATCTGTTAAAATAATATATTTTATAAAGAAATTAGTGGAAAATTTGATTGAAAATCCATACTGGTCTTCTATATAAATTTACCGTCTGTAGATACGTTTGCAGAATAATTACAAAGCCAATATTGATTGAATGCCATTTTCGACTATTTTATTGGGTTTTAGTTAGATCTCGTTTAATCTCTCCATAAAAATTCCAAACAATTTTGTATTCACTCAAAAAGTGTTCGCCAATATTCGAATCGGAATGAAAATTCTACTGTCTTTATCTTGTTCACAGTAAACATGTTGATTAAGGTTATGTATTGACCCTGTGCAAGTGCTGCGAAACTCATACGCTTCGATGAGCTGTCAGTGTTAAATGAAACGCACATTCAGCAATCGTTATTGACTTGCTGACAATTTCAGCTTAGCTTCTACCTTGCTGTTTGGTTTGAATCAATTGGACGACACATAAAGAGACCAACATTTTGAAACTGACTTTAGGAAAATTCTAATGCAGAAAAATTGACTTTCACCTAAATAATAAATGCATCCAATCCACGGTAAACTAAGTCGGTGCTATGTTTTATGAACGTTATTTACTCACCTTAACGTGAACATCACAATACAATGGCCCTGGGTAATAAATCTAGAATTTCGAAAATTTGTTGTCATAAAATAAAATCAACCCCACAAGCTTATTATAAGACATAGTTAAACGAGTTCTATTTTGTTTTACAAGCTTTTCATTATCAAATAATATATTTCATTGAATAATCCAAAGAATCAATTAGATCGCTTTTAAATTGGTATATGGGACAATGAAATGGTCATAGAAAATCAAAGTGTGCGGGAAAATAAAATGAGACATATGTGTTTTTTCTTTAAATTTGGCAAATACCTTCGATTTGATATTGATCACTTCTGTTTACATCAAATAATTGCACAAATGGTAGTCATAAATGGAAACAAATTTGGGAAAATGGTATAAATTAAATGATTTCTGCCAATCACAATAAACGACGTGCAATTTAAATTATAATTTTGTGCAAATTTTCTTGATATAATTGTTCGATTTGATGCAAATTGGGTGGGTGGACCCGATCATTTTTCATGTATTGAAATTTGGTGCAAATACTGCTGCTGTTGTTTTAGCGACCTATATTGCGACAAAATTTTATTGGGTGTTGTAATTTTAATCACTAATGAAGCTGCTTAAGCGTCTAATATGATTTACAGCTGTCGTTTAATTTTTTTTCGTTTCCAAATAAGTTACATTTTGAATTGCTCCGTCATTCATCTTCACAATCGATTGTTTGAAATTTCCATTCGTACATACTAAATGTATCACACTTCATTAGAGATTATTCTTCACACCAATTTTGAAGTGTATTTAAGTGGCGACTCGCAGGTCGCGTTATACACAAAACTAATATAAAAATAATCATTTTCCGTCCATTTCATTTCGCAATGGGTTTTTCTTATTCCCAAATTGTGTCCACTGTCCAGTTTTACATTTTAGTGATGGAGAAGGAGTGAATAATTGATGTTTATTGCAACTTACCGAGAAAAAATGAAAAAAAAAATCCTGCCTCGGTCCAAGTAACAAAAAAAATCAGTACAAAAATCGGATAGTAAATGGGTTATCGTTTGTCTATTGATCTTGGTAGACACGACAAGAAATTATTCAAATGCTTGCTTTGAAACATTCGCATAATTTTGTATGAAGCAAAATCCAACGATTTGTTCTTAAATAAGAAACTATAAATTCTATTCGAAAAATCACGCTAGCAACTGAGATTGGCTCGAGCATATGTTAAGTGCAAAACGAAAATACCAGATACAATGATTCAAATTTTAAGATGAATTTCAATGTGACATATATTGAAATCAACTAAAGAATTTACGTATTAAAATCAGTCGGCAAACGAGCTTTTGAATAGATGAAATGCGATGAAATGTTCAGTGCATTTTTTACTTGCTTAGCTTTTATTCCACCATTTTGTCCGACTTTATTTTCTATCTTGTTTTATTTTGTAATTCTTAGATCATAAGTTTGAATATTATATATTATTTTTCATCCATGGACAAATTTAATCAATTTTAAATATATATTTTCTTCACTCATATTTCTCTGTATTCTCTTTGTATTCTCGTAAACATGTTTATTGTTTTGAATGAATGTATTGAATTGCCTCCTCATTGTTTTTATTCTGTTTTAACAGGTATACTTTTTTAATGGTTAACAACTTGTATCTGATTTTCGGAGTTTATTTTTTTTTCTTTTACTTTCCTCGTTCAAGTTAATTTATGTTTGCATTCGATGGCTGTACGTTCACGCATAGCTAAACTGTTAATAAAACATTTATCATGATGCTAATCACATACTGGGCATGCGAAACCGTCAACGCAAAGGAAGACGGATCCATTAGGAATACAAATCAAAATCATCTTGAATAATTTTTAGGTGAAAATAAAAAACATTTTGAATTAGACGACCTAATCAGAAACTAACATTAATCGATTTTGCATAATCACATATTATTTCTCGCATCCATTCTCCCCCTTTCTCTCTTTCTCTCTCTCTCTGCACACTGTGTCAGAGATAACTCATTTGCTGTTTTGTAGCTACTAAACATTTAATGTTTATAAAAGAAAGTATCCATATTCTAGTGTTTGTTCAATACAAAAGAGCGAAATTCAAAATATTCATGAATTATATATCATAAGATGAATGAATGAATAAATGAGTAAACATTAATCGAAATAGATAAACATTGTGAATCTTGAACATATTTCGATTCTTTTGTTATCGTACAAAAGAAAATGAAACGTATCTCTTTGCGTTGTCATCCAGTAATAACGTGATATCTTCGTGTTCCATCGTAACAATAAATTATTAACAATCAGACCGACTTCTCAGTATAAGTGAATACATCGTTCAAGTCATCATTTGAGTAATTTACAAAGAAAAGTATTTCAGAAATTGTGCAGGTGGAACAGGTTGAAACTCATTGATGGTGGTCAAATCGCCTCCTGCTGCCTCTTTCAAACGAGCTCTAAAATCGGGAGATTGATCCGCTATGCAAGGATGACCTGAAATTGAAATTAAAATTTGGTATTTATACAATCAATTGGTAATTAATATGAATAAATGATGATCCATTTGACTAACCTGCCGATGGCCAGAACAAACAACAACAGAATCGGCATAACGCCAATATTTCCGAATATTGATAATCCTCTCGGATTCCATATTTTCTGCATTAAAACAAATGGCTTACTTGATTCTCATCTTTTGACGTTTCGGATTGAAATTGGAAATAGACAATCTTACCTCCTGAGTGCATGATAGATTTTTTGCCAATCTTTGGTATTATTGAATCGTGCTGATGTCTTGCTATCGGAACTATTAACGCTGTTCAAGTTAACATCTTTTGAAATGTTGCTTGAGTTTGCCGTACTTGGATTGCTATTGCTTTTTGTGTGGCTATTTTCATTACTACTAGGCGTATTTGATTCATTGTTGTTAGTGAACTGCTTTTGAATCATTTGGTCGATTTGCTGTTTGGTGAAGTGGAATTGCGTCAATTCGCGCCAAACCCGTTGTTCCGAAGCCAGTGCGGCCATTAAATTCCATGCGGCTGACGATGCTTCCAAATCACGATGATCGTTTATACGAAGAATGATTTCGCGTACACACTCTTCTGGCAAGTCTTGCAGTTTTGGATAAACATCTGGACCCGGCTGTAGTGAGGCAATTGAACCGTAGACGTTTTTCGTTTTTTTATCAATGTTTTTGTTTAAGCAGTGGACAGTTTAATGATTGATAAAAATGAAGAAAATTAAAAAATATACCTCTTTGATTTTGATTTGTGTTGCCATTTGCTGGATTCGTTGAATCGTTTCGACATGACCTTTCCACAAAATTTCGCTGCCTAACGGTTTTCCCCAACATTTTTGATTTTCTTGGTTGACAATTTTCTGCAGCTGTATCGCTAATCCTCTAAGTATGTTAATATTTTGTTGACTATCGCTCACTGAAATTAAATTTTTTTCAATTATCCGTTTTAGGAAATACTTCTGTAAATGAGCCATATCAATGCGTGTTTGAAATTACCATGTGCGGCGACTTCTTCGAGCATTTGCAGTAGCATTCGTTGAGCACTACCGGGTAAACTAGCGATCCCTTTATTCGATACCAGTAAACGAAGTAATGAACAGACGTATTGAAACCTTCGTCGATCACGAACCGATGAACGAAAATCTAGTCGTTTTACAGCTTCGCCAAGTCCATTGAAACCAGCTATTTCACGTGTACATCGTATGGTTATATGGCAATGCGGAGGAATTTCAGTTTCAGTATCATCGCTATCTAGCCTAGTTGATGAGTTCGACCTGTGGAAAATAAGATAATAAATATAATGCGTATTCTTTTTCTTTCCATTTCCATGTTTCTTGTAGTTGGTGCGAAACAGTGAAAATAAAAAAACAGTAATCATACGGAACGTTGCGTTCCACTAAGTCCTAAGTTTGCTATAATGATAACAATTGTGCTTAAGGTTACATCAATTTTTATACGTTTTTTTCGGTTATCAGCAAAAAAAAATGAGAGGAACATTTCATAATTGTCTTTCCAATGCTATTGATATCTTTTGAAATCATTGATTAAATCAAACCAAAACCATTGATGTATTTCAACTTTGTCACTTTGTTATGCTAAATATTTGTGAAATTGAGTGTTAAGCATTTCAACCATTTTGGCATTGCGCCTCAAATAATCAACGTCATAGAATCATTCATCTTGTTTAAGCATTAAATTCTCCAAATGTCAATTAATAAATCGCTTCATATTCATGACGTTTCCTTACATTTGAGCTGGAAGTTTGGGAAATAGATTTTTCGAGCATATTCTTGAAATACGATATGAATTTTCAAATGTAACGGAATTGAGGTCGGCTTGGTCTCTCATATGAAAATGTGGCAACAATTATTGGACGCATAATAAAAGAGAATAATTCCTTGGCTCTCGTGATTTTATTTTTAACACGTCGAACGGGCAAGTTTTCCATTTCATTCACAGTGTCATAATTGAGCACATACCTCTCAACAAATGCATTTCGAACGTGGCAAAATGCTCATATATATTCGGATTTTTTGTTTTTTCTCTAATTATATCATTCACTTTTCTTGGCACGAGTATTGCTTCAATGATGTTTTCATGCTAAACTACGATGCACACAGCTGTTGGCTGTCGGTCTTTTCAGCGTATTTTCCCACTTTTTTTCCTTTTCTGTCTTTATTTTTAGAAATAAGGAAATTCTGTGAGCTGCACACAATATGCATTTTTCGTTTTTTGGAAAGAGGAAATCACTGTGTATATTTTTATTCTGGAATAAGAGAACTTGTCTATTGAATTACCGACACTCCAAATTTTGTTATGTTGTGATTTATTACGTTGTAGCGAACACACCTTTTCGTATGAAATCTATCTGTTCCTAAAGCTGTATGTCATTCATTTTTGGACTTACCAACTTTCGCTTGTATCACATGGTTCACTGCTGCATCTGCGGATTCGGAATAGAAAATTATATTTTTAGAAAAGTTTTAAAGCACATTTCGAACATGAGTATTGAATTGTTCAAACCATTTCTTCCGTATAGAGATTGTGTGTATGGAAAAAGTGAATTGGTTTTTGTTTAATCAAGATCAAATCAAGAATTTCGTAACTCAAAATATAACGCATGAAAAGATTTCTTCTGTAAAATAAGAAACCATGAAAAGGAATCAGTATTATTTATCCATATAAATTTAATCATTCAGTTTTGAATCTCTCGCTCTCTGTGCTATTTTCCACAATGTAAGAAACAAATGGAATGTCGCCAATTAACAAACTTAACGGCTAAACGCGCTCTTTTGCAACAAAAATCGTCATTCAAAATGTTACAGTCGCCGTTTTTTCTGAAATCAATTATAATGAATGAACAAATATTCGTCATAGCTTAAAATTTGGCTACGAATGACAAGCATATAAGTGCCACAATACCATTCGAGCGTCGAAACAATTTTGTTCACATAGCTTTAATCGCCATAAACTTGGTACATTGGGAAACAATTGAATCGGTAAGAATAAATCTGAACTCCCAACTTCACACGAAATAAAACTGAAACATTAAATAATGGGAGAAAAAATGTGTAAAAAGGCATAAAGTTTACATGCTTCTGCAATGTATAAAAGGTCAAAATAAAATGAATTTTGGTTCAAGTTTGGAATTTTGTATAAAAAAATTGCATCAAGATAGATATGAAAATAAATGTGAAAGATAATTTATGTTGTTTCAGAGGTCAGACTTATTCTTATCGATTCAATTGTGGTCTAGCGCCTTACATTCAACGACACTCAGCACTTTGAGACTCGCAACACAGTTTCATAGAATTAGGCATCATCTGGATTATGTGAGCTGTACTATGTTTTCAGCCAACATAATTCAATTGCGCAAATCAAATGAATGATAATTTAGTTCTGTTGTTGAATTACAAAGAATGTGTTGAAGGCTGTATAGCATTTTGTAGCAATAAATATTCGTTTCATTTGGCGCTGTTTGAGCTTGCTGACTGGAACATGGAAATAATTGTAGATTTTCCGTGCTTTTTTTCATACGAAACGGAAAAAGCATTCATTTCAATCTCATTTTCTTTGGTATTATCACACTCGCCTTTTTCCCAATCATATAGTATATCAGATATAATTTCAACTCGAATATTCAAAGCTGGAACAGCTGATCACGAAATCAATGTCGAATAGAGCGCATTTCAAGTTTCGCATGTTTCTAGAGCACCGACTTGCGTTTTCTATCGTTGAATTTCTATGTGTGTTGGTAAGAGCGAGCAAAATAGAGAGAAGAAGCCATTCATAATCATTTGATTGATTTTTGCGCATTTGAAACTTGTTTTCACTAAAAACTATGCCATATGTAAATCAAAGAGTTGAGTTACTTATTATATGGATTTTATTTATATCTTGAATTAGTCTCCTTTCATGCGTATAGCGCGTATTTCTAGTTTTCGCTGAAAGTCTGCCTACCAGTTTATTTTGTTGACACAAAATAACGTCTGCAAGCATTTGCATAAAGCAATTTGCTGAAATTAATGTAATGCATTGGAATTAAATAGATGTGTGAGGACAGTGAAGATGCTGATGTGCCACAGTTTAAAGTGGAAATTCCAACAGGTTCTGTGTAAATTCCTTCTCTATCCAGATTTAAATTCAGTTTATTTTCGTAGCCATGAAACTGAATGTACGCAAAATTGAAAAGAACTAAAGCAATCGAAGCACATTATGCATTTGCTATTTGAAATTCAGTTGCGAACAAGAGCGATTGGAGAAAAGAGGAAACTACTGTGCTGTGTGCTGTTCACCTTGACAATATCGTCGACGCGCCGAAGACCATTTATATGGGGGCCTTCTATGATGGCGCACAATAATTGGGTCAGAAGTTCATACATAATGCGATTGAAATGATATAATAAGATCTCTGATGCATTCATGTATTGCAACAAATCTCGTTTTAATAGAAATATATAGCACAGGGTCACACACTCTGTTGTGGCAAATGCGTGCAAATCTACGGTTGGAGTAGTTGCAAATACAACTGCTACACACTAACGTCTGTGGTTACATCTCTCTTAGCTCGAGATCGGACGCTCTTCTCTTCTTTCGCGCGAAAAAAAATGCTGCAAACATTTTTCCAGTTCATATGACACGTACCAAAATCAAAATTTACGAAGCATTACCCCAAATACTTTGGCCAGCATTTTGCTAGACACAAAAGGTTTGAAGTAATTGTGCTGATTCAGCACAAGAAATTTGGCTTTGCTCTGCCATGCATGGCATGCCATGCCGTTCAAGGCTTTGCTGTGTGCATTGAAATGGCACACAAAAATGTTCGAATTTACTGAGATTCACTTTCACTGCACCATTTTTTGAAATATTGATAAACATTTACTCGAAAATAGTATGCTCAAGCTCACAGCATTGAACCCAATAAAACTTGATGGTGCTATCAATTGAAAGAGGAATTGTAATAAAGCAGCAACAAAAAAGTAATCAGTTAGTCAATTCGGGGTATTAAATAAAATAAAATAAAAGAGAATTAGATCGATTTCTTTTCACAGGTCCATTATCATAAACACAATACGAAAACTGCCCTCTCCTTCCAATGCAATATATCCGTTGAAAAAAAAAGTTTTTCCTGATTTTTAGTTTTACACAACATGTCGATTGTGGCTTCAATCAATGGCCACATTGCATTTCACTTTAATATTTCAATGTTTTCTTTTTCAAATCAAGCCGCTGAAAACAGGATTTTCATTCAGCTCGCTTCCCTAAAATACCATTTAAATTTCATGCAAATAATAAACTGTTGCGAAAAATGCAGTAAAATAAAATAGAAAACGTCGAGGAAAAAGAAACGGCGAATTTGTTGAATGAATGTTCAATTTCACTTTCTTAAGACCATGAGGAATCTCTGCAATTGCTTCCGCAATTGGCATTATGTTTGCAATGATTAATGGTTATTTTTGTCATCTTTGTTCGTTTCGATAAGTTGAAGCGAAATGGAAAGAGCGAAAAAGAAAACGAAATGACACACTGTGATATTTTTGTTGTAAACGCATTCAATAACATTTTCAATGCAGTTGCAATGCAATCGAGTTGGCAAACAAAAGCGTATCGCAAGCTCATTCGCATCACACACACTAACAAATAATGGGCAAATGGCGCTTGTGATGAACCACCCGAAAACAACCACGAGAAAATGAGCTCAAAACGTAATAATTTTTGTAATTTTCATTATTTAATTGTAACCATTTTTCAAGCTGGATTCTTTTGCTATTTTTGCCTTTCATTCCATATCATTTTGATATTAATATTGTTATTCGTTCGTTCATTCATGTTTTTTTCTTGAAACTATGCGATATGATTGCACCTATTTGCAGCACGAAGCGGCTCACCGAGGCATTCTCTATTTGATTGCCGTATTATTGAATTGCGTATTAAACCATAACACATTGTTTAATTTTATTTTATACTCTTCTTTCGTAACGTTCATTTACTTAATATATATTTATTTGCCCATTTGCTCTGTTACTTTTCTTGCCATTTACACGCAAGAGAGAGAGAGAGAGAGAAAAGAGAGAGAGAGAGGGAATGGGAGAGAGACTGAGTGAAAGAGGGGAAAGTGGGGGGGGAAAAATTGTGGACAATTGAAGCGATGAAAAAACGCACTTTAAACTGTATATTGTCGAACACTGTTATTGCATTAGGTTTAATTGCAATTTATTTAAAGTTAATTTCATCGCAAAATGGCCGAAATTAGGAATGCATGATATGATATTTGATAGACCAAACATGAATTTTGGTTGTTATGAATTGCATGCCGAAATAATTGTGGGTTTTTTCATGTGTTTGACCGTGCAGCAATGGCATACAAAGAGTTGTTGGCGACATCCAGGCTTTCAGTTGCATATCCCTTTTTTTTGATGCTCAGAAAAATTCACATTTTCTCCTCTGGGGGGACTTTTACCCTAAAAGTGCATTTAATATTCGTTTGTAATAAAGCCTCTCACTTTCTGTACGAACATAATTCAATCCATGTATGGAAATGTTCAGTTTCTCAAATTACTTAAATTATTTTGTTTTGTCGAAAAAAAAACAAATCCGTGGTGCTGATTCCTTTCAGAAAGAAAATTTTGAAGAGCAACAAAAAATGAGGAACGAATGAACAATCGATGTTAATGTTCACCAATTACGGCTTTATGTAGCCAATTCGAAAGTGATTTGTTTCAAAAACTGAAAGTAAATTGCTATGGACCCGAGCACAGCCGAGAGAAAAAACGATACAGAGGATGAGAGGGAGAGTGAGCCAACATTGAGCACAGAGAGTGAATTCAAAAATGTTTTGCTATTGCATTTTATCCGTAGTTCAAACGAATGGAAATGAATTGCATAGTGATGGTTTGCGTTGCATCTCGGAGCCAAACGATTAAACGAACCCACTGCAATCGTCGTGTCGGTCATGCTATAGATTATATATGTTGAGGAATTTTCGCTTCGAGTGTTATTCACACAAGGCTGTGAATGTGTGAGGACGCGTGCGCGCGATCGCGTTCTAATGTAAACAAAACTCAGCTGTTTTTTTTTGCTCTGTGCATTCAACGCTCTCTACATCTTCCTTTCTTTCTTGCTCCATCACATTCACGCTCCCTTGCTTTCGTCATCATATTCAAAATGCACAGGGCAAATAGCAATTTATGGGTGGGCAATTATTGGATGTAATTCGAAAACATGGCAAAAGAGCAAATATTTATGTACAATATTTGCTTAGTTTGCCCATAAAAGAAATGATTTTTTGTCAAATGAATGAATTTACAGCTTGAGGCAAATGACATGAGACAATGAACACACAACATTTGCTTACTATTGCTGCGTAGTGCATTGAATATTGTGGCATGAAACTGAAGTGCAACTCAATAATTACAGCTACACAAATTTAAAATCGCTTTCATTCCGAATTACGTCGATCTACATATGTAAGGCTGAGAGTAAAAACAGTTAAAAACATTTTATCTCCTGCTCACACCAAGGAAAATTCTCGTAAGCGTGAGCATGACGTAAGATATTTTTAACCGTTTTTACTCTCAGCCCGACATATATAAAAATAAAGAGAAGTCATATTCTAAATGTCCAAGAAATCCGACCAAATTAACTGCTTATACACATTTTATTATTAACTAATACCAAATATTGAAGGTATAATTTTTTCGTATGTTTGCGAAAAGGACGGATGATTCGAGAGAATAAAGTCATAAAAGAAAATAAGCAGCAAAAATCAAAACATCAACATTGAGATATTGAAGCACACTCATTTATTGTCGAAACACTCGCTATAGCTCAGTCGGCTGAATGTCAGTGTGTTTGTACCGATGTACTACGCTGGATAGTACGGAATTCGCTCGCAACGTACCAATACACGCGCAAAACGGAGAGACGGCACGCGTATCATGGTTTTTTTTGTGTTCGCAAGAGTTTATTTTTATTTACTGTTTTCCTTTGCATCTGTTTCTTTCTATTTTCTGTCGACGACGTCGATTGCGCGAAGAGAACAAAGGAACTGCGTTCCCAACGACAGCATTTGCAGACTTTTTGCTTTTGTTTGCTGATGTTTTTTATAAAGTTTATATGATTCATTTGGTTCTTTATTAGTGATTTTGTTTCGTAGTTAACATTTTTTTTTTATTTAGTTTATGAATTTCAAAGTTTATACCAATAATATTATGGTCTCTTTGAATCCATATGATTTTTGTAGATTATTGCTTCGAAGCGTGAGTGTCGCTTTGGCTAAACCATTGAAAAAGAGTTTATTGGAATTCATAAAATAGTTTTGGTTGTAAATTAAGCTATATATAACACGTTTGTCATTAAATTATGATGAACTTCTGTGAGCTTGTGTGTGTCAAGTGTGAATCAGCTGAGATCTAAACAAAAACCAACCACAATAAACTTTCTCTTGACATTCGCACTTTTTTATCCAATATTTTAATGAGACGTTGCAATTTGACATTGCTTACCTTTTACGCTTGCCACATTCCAGCACTTTCAGCTTTTCCCATCCGTCATCGGTTTTTACCCAAGCTTCACCAGGGCTTCGCCAATCTTTCGAAATGAATGGCATGTTCTATTTCTATATAAATGTTTCCGATAGCAATCTTGCAATTTGCGATGCTTTCTACAGTTAATTGATTGGAGTTCTTTATTCGGTGTTGTTGTTGTTTTTGTGTTCTTGCTTTTACCAATCGATAATCTGACCGAATTTGTATAAATTGTTCACCGTTTTTCTTCTGAGTTGTATCGAAGCAAAATCACAAATTTATATAGCAAAATATTATTTCACAGACAATTTTTTCGTTTCGTTTTTCCTCTCTACAAATAATCACAATTTTCGAAGAAATCAATTTTACCGATTGCTTGCGCTGTCTCGTTCTCTTTGACTTAAATATTATGTGTATGCATACAATTTTGTGAGTTTATCAACAAGAAATGAACGTTGAGTTAAGGTCACGATAAATGATGAAAGCTGAAGAAAATATATCTTCGCACTACTTAGAAAGAAGTGTTTTTTAAAGCAAAAAAGCCCACCAAAATTTCGAGCGAATTGCTTGAGTTAAGCTAGCAATACTTATTTTGTGGCAGTCGTTCTTTGCGTATGTCTTTTTTCTCTCAGTTTTCGGCACTGCAATGGATAAAATATTGTGGTGTCTACTTCGTCTTTTGTTGTTTGTGCTCTCAGTGCTGTATGATTAATTCACTATTTTTGGATTAAATCTAAGCAGGTAGTGAAACCAGAAAGCGTGATTGCTGTCAACATTAAACTCAGTGAATCTGTTTTTGGTTGTTTTTGTCGAAGTTTTTCTTTTTTTTCGTTCTCGTGTCTTTTTTTTACGTTTTTGGCCTGGTTGTGCTCGGTTTTGGACGTTCGTCGCCTTGGACGTTATTTACGTTACCGAGAAATGAAAGTTCCTGAGTTGTGTTATGTTTATTTGCTGCGCTACTACGAAACACCAATTTACACCACACAAAACGAAGTCACATCGAATACTGTGCAACGCTCGATCGAAAACCATATGCAAGCAGGCACAGTATACGGTTCATGTACACGGTGTTTCGAATTAGAATCCAATCGAAGATGTGGATATTTGTGTATTTGTCGATGCGCAGCAGCAGCAGCAGTAGCAGTAATCATTGCCTCGCTCATACAGTACGAGCGTGTGATGAGCGCGAGCAGAATGGAACAACAATAAACATAGTACGAAGCACAGCCAAATGAAAACACACATGAATGGGAGATGTTAGTAGAATCGCATTTGATGCGTGTGAGTGTAACAGCACGCGAGTGTGTGGGTCATGCCGTACACAATG
The DNA here is from genome assembly GCA_028476595.1 of Obolodiplosis robiniae. Taxonomy (NCBI): domain Eukaryota; kingdom Metazoa; phylum Arthropoda; class Insecta; order Diptera; family Cecidomyiidae; genus Obolodiplosis; species Obolodiplosis robiniae. The sequence goes on from CM052017.1 coordinate 26,447,842, forward strand.
CAATCCACCAACCATTTAAAATTCGTACAAATCACTAAAAACTCACATAAAATACTACAATAATTCATTCGTAATCAAATCTTTGCGACAAAATTTGATAAGCTAGTGCCTTAGGACTGGTGAATGGCTTCATTAACGATTCCCGAGTCAGATGCGATAATTCTGTATCAAAAAGAGATAGAATGGTGAATAGGTGACCACAACAACAAGTACATGCAACGGAGAATATCATCCAGACCTTTTGGAACGTTTGCCAATGAACACAATTATTTTGGTTTTTCTTTAAATCTTTTATTGAGACTTTATCGGACTGTCTAACTGAAATTGTCTATCTGTTTCGTTAAATTACTTCAAAATTCCATGAAAATCAGTCAAAATAATAAGAATATTTGTAACTGCGCAACTTCCAACAACTACGCCATAACTTATGGATAGACCATATAGGTCGCTAACACTTTTACAATTCGCAAGCCGTTCTCGTTCATAGATAGCATTTCTTATTTAGAATTTATTTTATTCTTTTTGTTTTTGTTTTTGTTGTTGTTGTTGTTCTTTGGATTGTCTTTTTTCGGTGAGTCAGTTTTATTAAATCTACATTCACAAAACGTGATTTCATATAAATGAAACAATACATTTTCGAATTAAGCGCTCATCTGACAAATGTATAGTTCTATTCAGCGCCGCCAGCTGCTGAAAAACGCATTACATAAGAACGCTGAGCTTCAAAATCGAGGAATAACCTCAAAACGGTATATGAAATAGAGTTTACTGTCAAAAGTATCGAAATTTCATCATTCACTTCGATCAATTACTGCAAAATATAATAAACAAAAGGCGAATTGTGTTTAATGCCATTTGGCACCGAAAAAAGTCACACATAAATTGTCGAAATGCCCGGAACCGATAGCACCAAGCATACGTTCAAAATAGTGAATCCTAGCGAGGGACCAAAGCTATCAGCCGCACAAATTGCGTTTATGAAATTGACTGAACAGGAGAATTTGAAGCGTGTCCGTAAGCTCGAAGCGATTCGCAAAAACAATTGGATGACTGGTTGGACATTGGGCTTTTGTGTGCTAGGCATCTACGGTTACACCATTCTCACAGTTAAACAGGAGAGATTTTTGGATGATTTCCAAGAACCAGAAAAAGTTATTGTCAAAAAAGATTAAGCAGCATTTTGGTGAGTATTTCCCTTGGAATATCGACAGCTTACAAGTAGCTAAAATACCGTTTTCATTTTGCAGTAATTTTAATTATAATCGATTGAGAGAACGGGAAGGATTTAAGTTGACCAAGAAGTGACGAAATTATTTTTTTCGGAGGATTGAAATTATTAGGTTAAAAAAAGGGCAATGGCATCGAGAATAGCAAAATACAATGCATTGATTGTTAAACCAGGATCAGGTAGTCGATTGCCGCCATTGCCAACAATTCGAGATGTTATTAAAATATACCAATTGAAAGCGATAAAACAGCTATCGCAAAACTTTTTGATGGATGAACGACTTACCAGCCGAATCGTTCGAATGTGCGGTAACATCAGCAACCAGCATGTGCTTGAAGTTGGACCAGGTCCCGGCAGTATAACGCGATCTATTTTGCGCCGAGGACCAAAGCAATTGGCGATTGTGGAAAAAGATCGTCGATTCATCCCAACAATGGAACAACTTGCCAATGCTATCCAACCATCCGTTCAAATGAACATTCATCACGATGACATCTTAAAGTTTAAAATCGAGCATGCATTTTCGGATAGCATTCGGCATGATTGGAATGGCCCAACACCTCCAGTTCATATAATTGGTAATCTACCGTTTGCCATTTCAACTCGACTACTTGTTAATTGGTTAAAAGATATCAGCTTGAAACGTGGCGCATGGACTTACGGACGCACGGCAATGGTATTGACTTTTCAAAAAGAGGTCGGTGAGCGTATTATCGCACCAATTCTACATGAGCAACGGTGTCGCTTATCGGTGATGTCACAAATTTGGACAAAACCAGAGCTTCGCTTTTTAATACCAGGAAAGGCGTTCGTTCCAAAGCCAGATGTTGACGTAGCCGTAGTTCGGCTGGTGCCTCTTAAAGAGCCACTCACTACTCTGGCCTTTGATTTGGTGGAAAAATGTATGCGTTACCTATTCTCAATGCGACAAAAGAAAATCCGTTATGCCGTTAAAAATCTTTATCCAGATGAGCTACGACAAGAGCTTGTCGATCGAACATTCAGTGCCGCTGCAGTTAGTTGCGAGGCAAAGTGCTATCAACTGTCGAATGAGGAATGTTTACGCATAGCCACAGCTTACAATGACATCTTAAAAGAATATCCAAATGTTTGGAATTACAATTATCGAGCACCTCGACCGAAAAATTTCAATGTTAGCATGCTCGCCGAAAGCGACGTCTACGATGAAGATGATCAACATGGCAATGTAATGGAAGATGATTCAAACAACAATTACGACGATTACGCCAAATTTTGATAAACTTTATTTTCAATAGCAGTATGTCAATCCTCGAAAAATTTACAATTTTTTCCAATAATAATATAAAAATTCAGTCATTTGAGGAAAACTTAAATTTGTAGTTGATTTAGAGATATAATATTGTTAACAGCCAACGTTTAGCGCAAATAAAGGAATTGCTGAAAATGGAGAAAAAAAAGTAAAATATACAGAGAGAAACGTTTTTTTTTCTGGACACTCATGAGAAATCAATACACAATACAATTTTTCCATTAATAGTTACTCCTGATCCAGCTAAACGGTACGTTAAGAGAAAGCAGCCGCTATTCATATCGTTGATATCATGGGACAATTCACAAATAGTTTTCTGGATAGAAAATAACAAATAACAAATTCTTAAAGCAAGTAATTACGAAGCATCGAAAGTAATAGCGGCATTTTGTATGTATCACACTCATATCCCCTCAATGTTCTGCTTCAGAGAGTACACCTTGTGTCAATCACACTCAGCTCTCCCTGAAGCAGCGAGAAACGCATGATATTTAGAATAAAATGAGTGTGAGAGGGATCTAATATGCCGCTATTACTTTCGATACCTCGCTATTACTTACGATTGGAATATATTATGTGCTAATTCTTTCAATTTAATTTCCAATGGTGGTAAAATCAAATGAACTTTGCCGTTCAGATCGCCATGGATTCTCGGTAGTTTGATATTCCAACCAATTTATAGTTTTCGGTATCAAAAAGTGTTCCGTGTAAAAGTGTTACGTGTTCATCACAAAGTAATGAAAACCATTTATAAAGTGTAAAACCGATAATATACGCACACCATACCGATCTTCACTCGCAGAGTGACAATAAATTAAAACAAAATATAATGGAAATCATGTTGTATCACTTCTAAATGAATGGAAAACTGAATAAAATTTGAGTACTTTGCGTAGGCAACGAAATAGGCTGATATTCCACAAAAAGTATAGAAATTTGCCCAAAATAGGAATTGCCATTCACTAGAGTGAATTCAAACCATTTCAGCTGTCCTTTTGTGGACATTCGATGCAACTCAACCGCTTTCAAAATTTAAGAGAGAAAAAAATTATTTAATTTATTAATCAACATTTTTCCTGTCTCATTGCGTACAACATTGAGTTCAAGTTCACAAAAGCTATTTATATTAGCCATCCAAAATCACAAATTCACAAATTCTTAATCAGTACTTTTCTATCTATTTATATCGTGTCGAATTTCCGTTCTGCAATTTTTTCGAATCATTCAGCTTAATCCGCTTCGATGAGCAGTAATTTCATTCAAAAAAATTTCGCAACATCACATACATTAGCACTATATAATACAGTACTTTTTCACGTTTTATCATTCATTATGATGAGGATTCTTTTTTTCCTCTTTCTCAACATTCTGATTTGTGTTTATTGATAATCCTTAGGCAGATTGCATAGGTTGTTATGGAAATTCGGTGGATCAAAAGGTGAGATATGAATTCCTTGAGAAATCCACAGGTACGATGTACATGCCGATGGTTGAAGGTAAAAATGTGGGTAAGAATTTATTGGCTGGACGCAATACAACATGTCCCAAACGATTTAATGGGACTAATGATTATATTTATTGTTCGTCGTCATCGCTGTCGCCATTCTTATGATAATCGTGATCAATTGTATTAATGGTCTTTACGTCGCGTCACATTCATAAATGCTGGAAAGTTTCACGTGCAGCGTCGCTGTGTTTTTCATTGTACACTTTAAAATCATCTGTAAAACTTTTAAACGAAAGCAATTTAAACTGATTGAATCCGTCATGAGGGAAAAACTGTAGGTTTCAGCCATTAAGGTATATTACTTGGAACTTGAGCTACTACATCGCCGAAGCACTTTTTATGGTAGGCTTGCGATCGCTTTGAAAGTGAAATAAGAGCAACACTTCTTTGCTCTAAACTAAAGGAAACAGGTTTTATCTAACAAATGTCTTTTTATTGATTTGCCTGGAAACTGGAAACAGTTTCGGATGCTTTGTGCAAACAATTATTATTTCCAAGCCAAATTTTATTTTATTTTGAATCAAACATACAGAATTTCAAGCGGACGATGCAAAATTGAATTTTGACACTTAGCTTGACAGCAGCGCCCTCTGTACCATTCGTCTATGGATGGTAAACACTTTTTCCCTTTCTTCAAACAATGACAGCAAAGATGCGGAGCTGGTCAAACTAGCTGTTTGAAGAAGGGGAAGGCGGGGAAGGTGTGAAATGTTGAAGCGTTTAGTACAATCGTGTAGGTAGAGATGGCGCGGTCCAACGACATTCACTACCCCTTTTAAAAGAATACAAAAATGTACTAATAATAATCAATATTTGAAGTTTTTACTTCATCAATACTTATTAAAATGCACTTTTTTGTACATAAATTCATATAATTCATTTTCTGGCCATAGCATTTCAAAGTTTGCCGAGCTTTTTGAACGTCTTCAGCAGTTTTGGGTTTTTGAACAAACCCAAAGAAAAGTTAAATCTTACTAGAATTGTCTCGCTAAAATTTTTCTTATTAAAACATATATTAATGCTTTGAATCCGAACAATTAAAAAAAAGGTCAAGCAATTCTATTTCCTCTCTTTGTGCAATGAACTAAACGTTTATTCAAATGTCAATTGATAAATACCCGTGTGAGGAGATGATTTCATCACTAGTCAGTTACGCAATTAATTATGCTCATCGGACTGTCCATCTTCGGTATTTTGAGCATTTATTTCTCTGCAGAAATTGTACATCTGCTTTTATGTCATCACGTTCCCAATCGACTGGCTTCTCATTCATGATATTTGCATGCGGAAAACTCACAATGTAATCAATGTTTGAATATCAACACAAAGAGTATCCGCACACCACTTTCTGTTTTGCCACAACCACTGGTAATGGGCTGCGGTCAGACAAATGCATCTGATTTATGCTTGCCACTTGCATTATGAAATTGGCTTTCAAATATCGAAATATTCAAATTAAATACTAGTATCGATTTGATGTTGAAGAGTTTACGAGGCTTATCACGTAGCTCTTCATTTCCTGCTTCAAAAATAGCTTGAATGTAATAACAAACTCAAAAGAAATAATTTTTTTAAATGTTCACGTGTATAATTCGAAGAAATTTGATTAAAAATAGAATTATATTTTCCGAATGTGATGTGTTGAGCATAATAAGGCAACATTTTGGTGTCGATAGTTTTTTGTCGCTTTGTAACAATTATTTCTTTTAATTAAACCGTAATTTAATTTTCGCCACACATTTACCGCTGGCAATTTCAATTTTGTGTTATCGCCCGACCATGTGCCAGTGAATGTCTGACATTTTCACACATTTCAAATTTAAGACGGATGAATTCTGTAACTTTAGAAAAAATCCCATCTAATCTAAAAGAGTAATTTTCATGTTAATTTTGGCAATTTTGCTTGGAATATACGAGGCGCCAACATAATACCTGGTTTGCCACCTAATGCTCATTTTCATGGCTTTATTTCAGTTATCGTTATTGTTTAACTGACAATAAGGGTAATCTCTGGAATTATGCTCTACAACTTTTAACCTGTCTGATTATGGCCTAATTCCTTATTTATATTCGCAATAAGGTTCATTTCCGCAGTTGTCATAATTAAAAATAAGATCTTAATATAACTACCCTTAATCAGGCTGCCTTCACAATTTTATTAAATTTATTCAGATCCAGAAGCCGTAAGTTTGCAATACATCTTTGACATATCAATATTTGCCAATAAAACGAACATATCATTATTGCGAAGTGATTTGCACTGTTTTGAAACGGTGGGTAGCAAACACTGGTTTAATAATAAGTATAAATTATAATTGCTCTTATCTCGATGTGTCGCGTGATTCATACGCAATCAAAGCACCGATTCGCTCACTTAATGGTTTAATTCGGAAGCACATGATGTCGTATCGAATACTATTGCTTTGTATTTCGTCGAATTTATTCATATTCGGCGTGTGTGAATCATTCAAGCAAGTGCAAACATAATAAGCAAACATATTTTGTTGGTTACAAACTAAGGTTTCCTTAAAGCCAGAATGATGCAACATTTGAAAAATGTTCGATGTTCGCCAACTAGGGTTCGAAAGAAATATCTGAAAATGTATTACAAATCGATCATTGTGCGGGATTTTGTTTACATTTGATATGTTTTTCCGGAATGATATGTAAGGAATTTTAAGATGAGTGTTTCAAATTAACATTTTTCAGTGCAGAATAATCGAAAACATTTCTTTTATTTTTATGCTAACACATAAATTACAGAACGTCCATATTCTTGTTAATTTGTTGTTAATGAATATGTTTTTTCCTACGCACAGCTCAATGCAAAATGTTAGCCTCGACAAATATTTAGAAAGTCGATTTTCTCTCTCCCTCTCTCTGACGCACAAACCCCAATATCCACATCCATCATCTCAACCAGCGCATACACAACAAGCTGTTATTTGTGAGAAAATTGCGTGACGCGCCGATCCATCGCTTATCATGTACGTACGCACGATATAACTGTTGCCTTTTTGGTTCCTTGCTTATCACTCGCCCGTGCTTGTAATAGACGCCGTACCAAATCGACGGGCGAATAAAAAGATTGAGTCTTGCAAAACGAGCAACATTTCAGTTGGAAACCTCATCGCAGAAGTATCACAATCGAATTGAAAATTATTCGAACCCGTAAATTCTAATTGGATTTATACGTAATTACCGCTCTTATCCTGCATCATAATCAATAAACGCAAGTCGAGCGCAAGCAATCGAAAACGAACTGCATTTTTGTTTTAAACTATCGCATTTAATTTTGGTTTCATTGTTGCAAAAATATAACAGTGTGTTTTTATTTTTTAAGTTTGTGCAATAGATTTAAACACAAGAAATACAATTTCGGAAAATAGTCGAAAATCATTCGCAAAATTAGCATCAAGTCTTTGATTTTGTAAAACCAATTTGTGTTTATGTCAAACGGTGATTTGAATTTGAAGTGTCTCATTTGAATTTGAATACAGAATCAGAATAAAGGGTAATATTTCTCTTCGTACATTGACGAATTTTCGAAAAGCGTAGATTTATAATATTTGAACCAAAGCCGACATCACGAAGAGAGGTAAGCTGCGAGAGCATTAACACTTGTATTTTATAGAGATGATTTTTTTTAAATTTATTTGAATATCGAATGCTTTTTTCTGTCAACTTTCGTCAGGTATTGTTTCTCATTTTACCCACAGATACTGAGGATGTGGATTTTACTGAACAGTGAAATTCCTCCTCTGTGAGGAGTAATATTTTCCTTTTAAATTCAATCGATTTTGATTGCAATCATTTTAATATTAATAATTTTAAGAAATTATTACTCCTCTCAGAAGAGGAATTTCACTCTTCAGTAAAATCCTCATCCTCAATATCAGTAAGTAATAATGAATTCCTCTGAAAAACAATTCTCAACTTTCGTACAATATAGTAAACTCTATTCGATTACCTTGAAGATCGCCAAAGATTACAAGAATTTAGTCCATAAGCAAAATTGGTGTTCTCAATTCCGAAAGATTTTCTAAATTCGAACATTATTTTGGAATGAAAAAAATAAAGTTTTTACTTTGAGAATTACATGAGAAAGAGTTAGTTTCAATTAAATAGAATTTTAAAAGTATTCTCAAGCTGCAAATTGAATTACAGGTGCATTTCATAATATCTTAAACGTTAATTCACTGGCAATCATTTTCTATTAATTTCAAGAGAAAAAAAAATGGCTCATCGACATTTTTGATTTATTTTTATAACATTATTCTTACATCTTTGTACATCAAACGAATCAGCAAAGCGATATTCTCTTCCTCTCATTTGAAATTCGATAGGATTGCGATAGGAGATTTCATGTGGGTCTTGATCCAAATATTTATCAGTCTTTGATCAAATTATTACGAAATTGCCGCAAAAAGCGTTGTAAATTTGAGAAAACACATATGTCACAATCCTGCTCACATTGTGTACGCCTCGTTCAAATTTTCGGGCAAAAACCCCTAAATTTCCTAAATTATAAATGTAAATATGAAACCGCTTCCGACGTCGCATGTTAGCAGCCTTTGTATGCACGAGCATTGATCTGTTGTATTGAAACGCACATATATTTTACGTGGTTGCAAACGCAACAAGCAGGGGGGGGGGGGGGGCATTTACCAGGGCAAATGTAGATTACGTTTCTGATCTCATTGTATTGTTAAAAAAACAGTCAATAATTCAATGGATAAGTCAACATTATCTTTTAAATTCGACAGTTTCTCGGCAAAAAAATGTATCGAATGCGCGGAATTGTCGAATTTAGTGGAAAAAAACATTGAACAGCAAGTATCATATCCGAGTCGAGAGAAATCATTTAAATATTTACAAAAATTAGTCCATAATAAAGGTATTAGATTCTACAAAAATCCAAGCTTGATTGGTGAAGTTTTTATTTCATTTGTGTTATACAGTAGTTCATTCTTGTGCTGAAAAAGTAATTATGTTTGAAAAATATTCGATTGTGGAGCACATGTTCTTATAGTTTGCATTGTGAATGTTCAAGTTTTTTTTGGGTTCGGGGCCGATTGGAGCTTGGTCGGGATACAGATCGATTGAGACCATTGATTTGCAATACTTAACGCAATTTTATGGCTCAATAATTATAAGTAATTTATAGTATGCTACTCTTTAATTGTTCATTTTAGCAATTTCAGTAAACTGGTCATTATAAGTATGAAGAAATGTAAATTCTCAAAATAAAATATAGTTAATTGCCTAAAACCGACAAAACGGCAATATTTCAACCTGATATTATGAGAGATATTTCACCAAACATAAAAATAATATAATAAATAAATGTAAAGTAAAATAGATATCAAAAGTTGTCGAATTTCCTTACGTTAATATCAGGTTTCACTTGCTATTCTATTCCAATTAGAAGCATATATTGCGAATATATTTTCTACACATATTTTATGCATCGTAAGCTTGAACACTTTCTTCGTGCTGTTGATTTCAATAGAAAGGAAACTATTCAAACTGAAAAGGATTCCCAATGGCAAAACGCTCGATGTTTGCACGAGACGTTGGATGCACTTGTTTGTGCAACAAAAAATATGCACTTTATTCCATCAAAGTATCTAGTAACGTCACTAGATGAAGTTTTTCTGTGGGAGGGGCATAATTTAAAGTAAACATTTTTTCCAAACTTCGGTTCTTCATCACAGCAAATTTCTCAACTGACATGAACCAGTTCGAATATTTGGATGTGGGTTTGATGCAAAACGCCCCTCTTTAGATGCCACCTACGGGTATGAACCATACTAACGCTGATATCGAATTTACGACAAATGAATAACTAATTTTAATCGTTTAATTAAAGAAACCCATCAATTGTCGACTAATTTGGCTTCACGAAATCACAATGAAATCTCACATTGCACAAAATACATTTTTTTTTTTTTTTTGCAAAACCAACGTCTTTCGGTAATGATTGACATTTTGTATCGGTCGAATTAAGAAAATGCTCATCAATCATCGATAGCGCAAAAAAAAACACAGCACACTCAATTTGAAGTAATGTTTGTTTAGGTTCAGTTGCTGAACTTCTTTATTCCTCACACACATTTCCAATTAACTGAAAATAATATGACCAAATATGCCTGAAACAAGCTATTTCAAACAACGGAAGCATTTGAAAAAAAAAAAAAATTGTAAAAAAATATGGAAAAGTTTAAACTTTCGCTGATGGAGTTATTAAAATGTGCTCAAAGTGCTTATAGAATTGCAGAGGAAACAAACAGATCGCTTTAGCTTCAATTTGATACCATATTTCAGTCTTTTTTTGCACTTGCAATCGCAAAACTTCCTGTATGTTTGAGCTGTTTGAATTCTTCATTCAGATTCTCTCATCTGGCAAATATTTGATATAGATTTATTAAACTGATTAAAATGATACAAAACGGTTGTTGTTATCCAGTTCGTCTGTATTGATTGCTTGAATAAATTTATGCAAGTATATTTGGAACCACGCAAAATGAGGTTCAAGTGAGAGCTCAATTTGTTCGCCAATGGACGAACATAACTTCTTTATCATGACTGAAAATAAATATGTCCAGCAAATTTTCGGCATCGTAAAGTAAATTTGTGGGAATAAAGTCATTCAAGGGATTTCGTTCACGATAAGAGCACCAAACTGCAGGGTTTAGGAACTAAGCGGGTGTTGCTACTTTTTTCTCTCTCGTAAAACGTAAATCTATTAATGGAAATTACGCTAATAAAAATGACGATGATCAATGTCATTGAAATAAAAAAATAAACAACGGAAAAGAATTACAAATCATTGATTAGAACAATGTCCAGTCCTTTCCCTCAAAATGCACATATACGCGCACACTCCATTCATGTTGGTGTGGTGGCGGTGGCGTTCGGCTCGTAGGCTAGCCATGAGCTGATTGAAAATCTATTTGTAAGTCATGGAGCTAATTCTAATGACAAAAATTATGATTGTTCATGTTCCGAGCTGTCTTTTGTATGTGCGTTTGTAGATGACGAAACTGCAACACATCTAATGCTAGCAATCAAATATAATGGAGTGTAAAAGTGCCAACGACTACATGCAACACCGTGCAAAAAGAATCTCACCAAATAAAACAAACGTAAAAAATAATAAAGATATCTATTTTATTTGTACCAAAATATCTATCATCAACCCTCGAAATGAGTCTTTGGTGTGCAGTTGTCTTGGGGTCAGTGCTATTCATTTGGTTATATTATTTCATTCATGTTACCGCTATTTTGTCATCAAATATCATATGGGGATACTTTTTATGTACAAATTCACTGAATATAGTACAAACAACAAAATTCAATCGCGCCGAAATGGCATAGCGGTCTATGTTTGCCGTTTAACGGTGTGCACAGCAAACATCATCATTGACATTGTCATCGGGGGATATGTCTCATATGACATCATTAAATGTATATGATTGCTTAACATACACGTTGAGATTTGGTTGTGTTTTTATTGTTTTCCGTTGGTGTTATTATCACCAAGGCCCTCGCAGCAACATCAATCAATGCGACCATTGGTCAGAACTCTAAGCATCGTCACTCCTCGAATAGACAAAAGAAGCACAGCTTAATGCACAATTAAAAGTAAAAGAGATGGATAGACAATACATGATTCTTGTATAATTTGATTTGAATTGAATGGAATTTGCTTGTATCGTTAAACACCAACATAACCGAAATGATTTCGACACAACGTTATTGCGGTATGACTGAAATCCACAAATATTAAAACCTACGAAATGTCCACAAAACCAATTTAATTGTGTTGAGGTTCTTTGTTGACATGTTCCGACGTTACACTCCAACCATTCTTCATGTGAATTAATCATCCGTATTTCTGGCACAATTTCATTTTTCGTTGTTCTATCATTGCTAGATCGGTTTATCGGTGGAAGCAAGCGATTGTCATCTTCATTTATTATCAAAAATGTGTTCAATAAATTAAATTCAATTCATATTGAGACAAAACTCACTAAAATAATCTTCTTTTTCATCTTTAGATGAACAAAGAAACAATTTTTACAAACCAAGTCATCTATTGTTACAAAAAACTGTAGTTTCCATACTCGTTGAGGCAAAATCATCGTTCCATTTCAAAATTCAATACAATGAAACGCAACTTATTATGTGTATAAATGTGAAATGGTTTCGAATTGAAAAAATATATAAATTTAATTTATAAAGAGATTATATATTTATTATTCACTACCTTGGTCATCTCAATTACTGGTATTGTGTTTGCGGATGTAATTCGCCCTTCGAGCACTTTAAATACCAAACAACCAGCACCATCTGAAAAACAGCAAAAATAACACACAAATCCACCGTTCTACTCGAACTCTTTTCGCAATGTGGGTCTTAAATGATATGAAGTTGTGTGGCGCAAGTTGTTTCAGAACAGCGCCACTGCGTAAATACAATCGACGTAGTCTAGGCATTATCTTAATATAGTATCAAAGTAGGTTTTTTAATGTATCTGCCAAAGTGTCGATCTATAAAAGCTTGAACAACTCAATGTTTATAGTCAGTTTTGAAATAAACTTGAATAGTAAACATTATTATCCTCCATATATGTTTGAATGCAGGACAGAACACAGGAAAAAGTGAGTGGCGCTGTTATGGGACAGAATTCATCTGAATCACCGGATGGCCCTTTTGTTTCTTTAAACTGTGCTTTTGAGTGTCGGTTTCATGAAATGCATTTTGTTCTATGATAAATCCATATCCTAGTTGAATGACATACAATATCAAAAATTGTTATTGTTGAAAGCTCAAAGCCAAATGAAGACAAATGCAACAATATTAAAACAAATGTTTATTCATTTGTCATATTTTGTTCATATGTGAATCAGATTGTTCGCACACATACAGTGTGAAATTCATACAATGAACACGAATGTGATTCTCAAGAAAATTTTCTTGATGGATAAAAATGAAGACCGAATTAGTTTCTATGAGACGCACGAACGGTAACACAATACAAAATGTTTTGGTTCACTAGCAACATCACTACGGTGCACACTCACAATAAATGCTGAAAAGAAGATAAATGTAGCGCACAATATACCACAAATTTTCATTGTTTTCACAAATAAATGTATTTATTTCCACCTTTATTCAGAAAAAATGATAACTATTTATAAACACACTAATCCATTCATGTTGGAGTTTTCGTATAGAAATTTATGTTTAAACCATTCATATTGCAATTCGGTGCATTTGTATTAGATGTGCGTTCTCCATTAACGAATTTACCTATGTGGTTAATGAGTGAGTAGCCATTCGACTAATTTGAGCAGATTCGGCTGAGTTTTGACTGGATGATCTGGACCAAAATTGACATTTTCAATCAACTATCGCTATAGTCGATGTTCAGTCAAAATATCCCAAATTAATCGACTCACTAAAATGTAACTTTAACTGATTATTTTTCGTTTAAAATTGAAAAAATTTATCCAGTTATGATCCCAAATCTTAGGACAATCTACTACAATTTCGTGACTATCCATTTCACGCTTTTCTGTACACATTACACATTGATTGTGAAATTCGATTTGAATTAATTAGATGTTTTGACAGTTGCGTTTTTATACAAACTAAAAAGTAAATTAAGTTTACGCGTACAAATTGCCGTTATTTCGTTACATCGCAAAATCAGCTCAACACATTGCGACTTGGCTTTAATTGCACGCTTTTTACAAAACAAAATCCCGTAATCTTAATGAAATAATAAAAAAACCACCTTATCACACAATAGTTAACATTGACAAAATCAGTTAAATTATTGGATTTTTGGTAATTAATTATGGAATAACAATTATTATTTCGCCATTTACCGCTTTCAATTAATCGCTTGTTCTTTTGTTTACCTAATTTGTTGATGTGAATTAATCAGTATTGAGGATCGATAACTGCCGTCGCGTTCGATACCTACATGTTTCCGAGGCAATATATCATTCATACCAGTTAATACGGTATTTTTTCGAATTAATTGTCGGAAATATTATGATTGCCCCCATCAATATGATATTCAAATGATGGAAGTCAAACCTTATTAGTGCATCCACCTTTCTGACGGGCCATTCAGTTTATGTTTAGATTTATATTAGATGCAGCACAATATTGTTGAACGAGATTAGATATTAAAAATCGTGGTGAAATTCAAATTCCTTCTGCTGTAAACAAAAATAAAGAAGTTTCGAAGTTTTTTGTCTAAGAAGGAACTAATTCTACAGAAGAACGGGGTTTTTAAAAGTTCGAATACCGGGCGCCCTCAAATTGAAACTGTCGAAGAAAAACGAAGATTAACCGAGCAAAACACTATTCAATTTGTGCTGTGAAAATATTTGAATTTGTTTTTCATTCAAAATTTAAATGAAATTTTCATTCCGCCCATGTGTCGGACAATGATGGCTTTCGAAAAGAAGGTGTAATCCATTCTGCTGTGAAATATCCATACAATAATCAGCTTTTGTTTTGAAATGCTTCAACTCCTACAAAATCCTACATTGAATTCAATATTCAACATACATTTCTGACAGTTTCTCTCGCCTCTTAATATTTTAATGATTCACTCATGCACTCATATGGTTACTATCATTTGAAGTGGGTTATAATGAAGCCGTTTAAAAAACTAATTGCAACCAATTTGTGGAACTGATATATCAACTTGCGGAATTTCGATTTTCGGAGACCTTCCTATTTCCCGAATTTTACCATAATTTTTTGTTGCATTTTATGAAAGCTCGAGTTCATAGCAACGATTTATATTTCAGCCCGTCAAAAAGCAGTCTTACGCATTGGAGGGTTAAGGATTGAACTGGAATCCTGGATGAAAATATTTGCCTACGCAATTTCAACGCATAAGCGAAGCATTTGTACTGGCAATTTTCGCACGAGTATTTTGCATGTCAAGCATCATTTTCGAAAAAATCCCAACTTTTACTTGTCTATTCCTCTGAAGGAACATCATAAAAAAATAGAGATATACAAAATATTTAAAACAAAAATTAAAACGGTTAAAACGACATGCTGTTTTTACATATTTTGACTTACTCGTTTCACATAGAATAAAACATATTGCGTGGATCTGAAATCGAAGAGTCTTTAATAAAATGCATGACCGAGTAGAACACCATGAAATTAGATAAATGTTTATTGAAGTGGTTGGATGTAAATGAGCAATAGAGCGTCACAATATTTATTGGAATACGTAACTGTTTCGATATCATACGTAATGGTCCATTATCTCTCCCTTCAATTGCTCGGCCCTTCTCTTGCCAACAACTAACCGAACGACCGATGCCATCAATGTGTGTATCGATGTAAAATACATCAAGTGTCCATCCATGGAGAGTAATTCATATTATCATGTCTTTATTGTTTTGTTATTGTAAATGCAAGCGCCCACAACTCAAATCGAACCTGTAAACTTTGATATTACTTTTGAAAACATACAGTGCGTGATTCATTTGACAGTGCACACAATACACAACGCATCTTCTCTCCTATCCAACAGGATATCATTGCTTGGAATCACCACAGCTCATATACAATTTTGTTTTAACGCAAAAAAGGTATCGCAATCATATTTTGTCAGATAAACAATTGATTTGTAATCACAAAATTTACCTTTAATTTGTTTGTTCCTTCGGACAATGTGTCAGATTTTAAAGAAGTGAACCAGAAAATGAATGTAAAATATTCAGCAAACAATTAATTGGTGCCTTTTGACGTATTGGCTATATGTTTGGGGATATAGGAGGGTTGGTGCAATTTAGGTGGATTTAAGAACATTTTTCACTCCCTTATTTTGAGCGTTCAACTTTTAATAAATCTTAAATCGATTCGGTACACAACAATCGAAAAACTTTGCCAATAAGCATGTCTTGTGAAATCCGGATATCCGTTCTACATGAATCCAATAAAGAAGAAAAAGAAACATGGTTCTCCGCTTAATCGCAAAGAAAAACACTAGAATCGACGACCCGAAAGCTTTTCTGTATATAATTCATTCAAAGCAAAGAGAAATGTCTACAAAAAAAGTGTTTTTCATCGAAAAAAGCAACACGGGTACTTTATGTGGGCAGGATCAATTATTATTGCGCGATTGAAATAATGTCATTTTTGCGTGTAGTGTTCATTCAGTGCATGTAATGTGTGAGTGGTGGTTTCAGTTATTGCAATTCCTTATGACGATAAATGGTCATGTTTTGCTGTACGAGTTGGAATTTAGTTGAATTAACAGCATACACACAGTGCGAAAGTGTGGCTGAAATGCAACAAGTTGATTATCAAGTGATGAAAAACCGGAAAAATTCTCCCAGGCCAGTGACATATTAGATCACGTGCATGAGCCAACTTAAAACCATCTGGCTTAATGATATTTTCTCGTTATATTTGAGACGAAACACAAACAACATTCACATTTATTTTGGATAATAGCCGCAATTAATTTTTTGTCAGTTACCACCATTCATTCCTCTGCATCTTGCGTTGCATATTTTTGTTCAGCCATTATTTTAGCTCAAATGAAGCACATTCACTTTGACTGGTTAAAGAAAAAATGTGTATTCAGGATTTTGAGTGTCTAATTCCAGAAAAAGCTCGAGACTCTATAAAATGTTTTAGATGCTAATAATAGACTTTCAATGGCAGCTATAACGAATTATTTTGGACATTAACAGATACATCGTTGAACGAATATCAACAAAAAAGAGGGACAATAAGCATCGGACGGCCATTATTTCCTTTTTCATTAAATCTCAAATGAATGCACTCAATAAACGGTGCTTGTTGGATTCTTTGGAAGGATTTCATTTTCACACATATATTGTATGTTGCATTTCCAATGTGGCGCTAAACGAAACACCCGATACTCTTTGAGAATTGCAAATGGTTTATCCTCTATTCACATTATCTATTTATTCATTTCATGTATTCATATCATCTTTTGCATATATCGACGATCGTCCATTCTAATTGATTTCCATAAATCAATGTCAGATGAGGGTGAGCAATCAATAATGTTTTATTGCTTAAAATCATTCTGCATTCGCACATATGCACTTCCAAATGATTTGCATGGCAAATTTCACCCCTGTTGTTGACTTATGTACATTCAACCTACAGAGAAGTTTGGCAAATGGCGAAAGCGCATACAATTTAAATTATTTTTCATGTTTCTGTCTTGTTATTAATAAAGATATATCATCTTCACTACAGCCAGTGGTTATCCGGGAATTAGCTGGTTTTCGACACGAGAATAGGAATTTTCATATGTTGAATTGCCCGAAAACGTTTTATACCAACTTTTCTGAATCAATTGAAACTATCATTGTTGTTCATTGAATTTGTACATTCATGAATATATCCTTCAAAGCACTTATTGTCTGCCAATTTCGTCTATGGATTATGTGAAGATTGAGTTGAAATTAAAGTTTAGCGAAATAATACGATCAAAAATATGATTTTCCGTAATTAGCATTGGAAGTTGATCATTCATGAAAGTGTGTATTGATAAAAATACCTACTCAGAACGTGAATGAAATATTTCATTTTTTGTTAAAGAAAAAGGCATCTAAAAGAATTGATATGTATGCTATAGTAACATTCATGGAATCTCTCTCACTCTCTCTCACGTACTCGTTTTCGAGCTTTTTTAAAAAACTGCATAAGAAGATTTTATGTTCGCAAGTAGAACAATTCTTTCTTAAGAATCGTTTCTATTTTAAGACATGGCAAAAAATACAGAATTGTAATGAAATTCATTGTTTATTATAGGATTGGTGTATTATTCAACAACCATGTCGAATTCTCGAGTACTGTGTTTGTTCGCAATTATAACCGTTTTATTGAGCGTCAAAATGGTTTATGGAGGTCCTGCCAGATCATTGGCGACTGTTCTGACAGCAAGATCCAAAATTCCAAGAGCTATTCGAACGCCATTCCGAAATAATGAAATTATGACTGCCCGCGGATTTGGCAAACGAAATCAACAAATGATTGAATTCAAAGACGGTAAGTGGGTGTTGTTCATTCATCTCATTTATACCTTATTATCGCTTTTTTGATTTTTCATAAAAAACGCACAATATTTGGCATTGATGACTAGTAAAAATAAAATTCTCAATCCCAATGAACGTTTTACTCAGAAATAATTGCTATTAAAAAAATTTTTAGACAATCTCTTGAAACCAGAGGTAGAAGCTCCGTGGTTCGTTGAAAAATTCGATGCACAAGACACAAACGCAAGCGACAATATCGAGACTGCCCAAAAAATGCTGAACGCCCAATTTGGTGAAAGGTGAGTCGTCATTCAGTTTTATCGCTTGGAAACCGAAAAGAAGATTTAGCATTTTGCATTTATTTCACACACAGTTATCCTATTGAGTGGATCGTTCAAGAGTTGACTGGTAATGCGGCATTTCTGCGCACAATTTTGGAACATTCTGTGGATACGAACCATGATGGTCAAATATCATTCAGAGAGCTATTTAACGGTGCAACCTCACCCATTGCCAACGATTTGATTTAAATTGTATTTCATTCAGTTCTGTTTCTTTTTTTCTGTCGAATATTTCACGTGCATAAATAACTGTGCGCTACATTCCAATCATTATTTTGGTGGATTTTGGATCATTTTGCATAAAATGAATAACTTACCCTTCTGACTGTTAAATTTCGAAAATAATGAGATGAAGTAATAAAATAACAAACAAAAACCATATTTGAAAATAAAAAATAAAATATTTAGAATATTTAATGACAAATATTTGGTGTATATCTATGTGTGACGACGGAGAATTTAGAAGTTGCTGGCTGGAATCGATTCGATGGTGTCAATTTGCACAACTAACTTTATTTTATTCATAATTTATCCGTGTTTATGTGTAGATTAAGCGGAATTTTCAACAAATCATCTCTGTCTTTGCGGTCCATTTGATTATCGGTCATTGTTTTGTTGGACGATCGACCGAAATGTATCGCAATAAGAAATGTATCGCAAAATCTTTCAATATTTTCCGAATAATTTCTCATTTATTTGTTTGAATTGATGGGCGTTGGTTAAAAGTACTGAATGGGATTCGTTGAGTTTAAAATTGTGTTTCGTCGATACAAAATATTACAATTGAAACGCAACAAGAGATAAACTTTCCAAAAAACAATTTCCAATGTCCTTTAGATTAATGAATGTTACATAGAATTCTACAAAAAAATTACCAATGAAATGTGAGTGTTAAAATAAATGAAGAAATCAATATTAACCAAACCAATAAATGGACTTTGCAATTTAAAATAAAATTAGATTCTATTTATTATTATTATTATTATTATTAGCTTTGCACTATACAGCGTTTCTTCGTCTCAGGTGTCTTATTTAAAGGCTGATCACAAAAACGCACACATACAAATCCCTGTCAAATTCATTATGATTTTTGTATAATATACATAAGGAAATTAAAGTTACACAGAAATATCTAAGATGTACATTACAATAAAAATCTTTATACTGCTTTCTAGCAGAACGGGACGAACTAATCCAAGCAAACTATTCAAATTGTCTCATCGATTTGACACAGATGTGTGCGCAAAATTTACATTCTTATGTTTGATCGTTCTTAGCATATTTGTATACAGATTTGAATGTACACAACATCTTAGGATTTCTGTATAACTTTGATACAGTTTCCTTGTGTTAGTGTATATTATACAGAAATCAGAACCAATTTGTCAGGATTTGGCTTGTGTGCGTCTATGCAAATGACAAAAACGTCTATGACAAAACGATCTAAATAAATATCAAATTCGCCTGAATTTTTTCTGGAAAAATGATAAAATCATCTAAAGTTTTGCCAATTGTTTTTCTTAAAAAATTAACACCGGCTCTCCAGCGCATGTGATTTTCGCTGCTCCATTTACTGCTTCATTCACTGTTCCATGAGCGAATGCTTATTTTAACGTTTCGTTTATTGCAAAATGCTTCCATCATCATTAAAGACATATCGATTGTACGCTAGGCCATTCACACGCGTTTGCTTGTTTTATTGATTTCTTATATGTAATAAGTTTTGCTTGAGAAACTGTTTATGATAAATTTATAGGTTTTAAGGCAGATCTTTGTATTTGAGATTATAAGTAGCTTTTATTCAAGTTGCACAGATAAAAAAGATAATTTCGCCTTCATAGGTGTAATTTTTCCATTCAAACCGTTAAATCGTGAGCCAAAATTTCCGCAGATTTCGAGTTTTTCATGTAAACAAATTATAACAACTTGGTGCTAGTTCAGACGCTTAGTTGCTTCAATGTGGCTTTATATCAGACAATTTGAATTTTGCCTTAATTTTCTAATTGATGTTTAGACAAATTTGAAATTTTCGCAAAAAGAAAATATCGACGATTTTTTTGTTGAAAAATTGGATTTTAGGGAAAATTTAGACGAATTTGTCAAAAAAAAAATACAACTTCTTTTGGCGAAAATCTTTTTTTTCAGACAATTTCGTACTTTTTATAGACGTTTTTGTGTTTAGCCTTTATTCAAATATAAATTACGTATTTTATAAGTTAGAAATAACCGTTCGCGCTATTTGTTTAACATGCATTCCATGAAATTTGTTCAATATTATTTTCATTACATTAAAAGGATCATTCGATTTGTCGATATTAAATAGATCTATGTGTCTTGTTGATCTTATTGGACTTCTTCAGTTGCTTGATCAAGTTTGGACATGATGGCGTTGCGATTATTAATGATATTAAAATTACGATTTGTGCGATTGTTCTTCGATCTTTCAGAGTATTCATATGGAGAAATAATAATCTATGCTTATACGGTGGTAGTTCGAATCTATTTGGCCAATGAAATTAACGTAAAGCGAATTTTAGGATTTTTTTTTTTGTATAGATTCGATTCTTTTGATTCGAACTTTTTGTGTGGTATTGTTTGGGGCCCATATTTGAGAAGCGTATTCGACGATTGGCACTCGTATTTTTTCATCGTTAAATATCACACCTAGGTATTTGAAGTGCGATACTTGTTCGATCTTGGATTCGTGCAGTGGGTAATTGAATTAAATTGGGTTGTTGCCACGGTATTTTGTGTTCATTCTGTTTTTTTTCCGCATTCAAGTTCAAGCAATTCAATTTGAAGTAGTTGTTTGCGTCAATTCATTCAATTCGTTTCACATAAATATTAACAATTTAAAACAAGTTTTTCCTGGAAATATATTTGTTTTGGCATAGCTCCAAAGAAACATTTATTTTGGATCATTAATGTCGACCACATTATCTTTATGGGACAATAGGATACAGGAACTTGGATAGGTTGAATTTGCATTCATGAATTTCCGATTCACAAGAATTGATTGTCCAGCGAGTTTTTCTTTGAAGTCATCGTAATAACATGAAGGAATTATATGGTGTTATGCATCCCAATTCTTTGTAACAATAACAATACATTGACGGCAGTGTATGTTCGTATTCCAGCACTTTGTAATAGTGGAATGCTTCCTCGTCATCATTTGTGTTGAACACAATGCACTACGGCAATGCAATAGTACCACAGCACCCCAAGCGGATCCCAGTATAAGCATGCATGACATTCATTTCAGCGCTTGTGTCAGCAACTCTCAGCATGCTTATACTGGGACCCGCTTGGGGACGCTGTCAAGCAAGTATTTAAATACACCAATGCCGTAGTACCTTGGTTGAACACGATTGTTCTTAAGGGGCTAATTCGTGTTCTGCAAAATTTTGCACTTAATCCATATCGTTTGGATGTTCTGGATAGCTTCGCCCCATGAAAAATTCCAAAATCCAAACGAGAGAAGTTTGGCGAGCAGGCCAGCTGTGTCATCAAAGCTTTTAAAATTCTGCTGGCCCCTAATCGAAGACTCCGCAACCATTTGATGGGGGCATTCTTCTTGAACTCCTATGAATGATTCAATTTGGTGAATGAGAATGTGAATGGAAATGGGAATGAAGAGAGTTTGGAAGAGATATTTCTCCACTTCATAAGAAAGGCAGTAAAAGAGACATTGCAATAACTATCGAGGAATTTCTCTATTGAGCGTTGTTGGTAAAGTATTTTATTTTTTTTTTTTTTTTTTTTTTCATGAATTTCGCAGAAAGCATACGACTGCATTCCCAGATTTAATGTGTGGTCCGTCTTGGCCGAATATGGTGTGAATGGTTATCTCCTCAACGCAATTAAAAGTTTGTACGCAAACAGTAAAGCAGCAGTAAGAGTGGATGGAGATATGAGTGAATGGTTTGAAGCACGTAATGGTCTGCGACTAGGATGTACAATTTCACCTCCTTTATCCATTATTTATATAGATAAGCTGATCAAATCAGCCAATTAGAGTAGCTTTGGGGGGCAATATTATCTCTTCACTCGCTTACGCAGATGATCTGGTACTGTTTGGCAATTATGAATGGGAGCTGCAAAATAGTATCAAAGATTTGGAAGAGGCTTGTACGAACTTCGGAATGACCATTAGCGGCTCAAAAACTCAAGTTATGAATGTGGGCAAATCTCGAATACCAATTCATTGCACTTTGAATGGCATCTTGTTGAAACAAGTTTCCCAATTCAAATATTTGGGTTGCATCGTTGCAAGTTTAATAAAGAGCTTGAACTGCGTAGGGTTGGTGCAAATAAGTAAGAAGCACAAGTAAGATCAAACGTTTTTATATATGGTAGCGAGAGCTGGGTTGATTCTGAGAATTTGATTCATGATCTGGAAGTGTCTGATATGAAAGTGTTGAGAATGGTTTCAGAAGCTTTGCGCCGCGATCTTTTGGGAAAACAGAATCCGAAATGAGACGATTCGGGGGGATTTAAACATCGATTCGGTAGGAGACCAAGCAAGAAAATCCAGACTGAGATGGTTTGGTCATGTTAAACGCATGGGAGAGGAGCGATTACCGAAACGGATTCTGTTCGCAGAAGTTGATGAGCTGAGAAGTAGGAGTAGACCACAACGACGTTATTTAGATGCGGTGAAATATGATTTGAATGAGAGGAGATATGAATGGTGTGTTAAAACTCAAAACTTGGCTCTCGATTGGAGTTTGTGAAGAGGTATTGTTAGGGGTATATGAGGCATTTTGTTTCGTAAAACAGACCAGACGCTGAAAGGCAATAACGGTCCATAAATGATTGTTGTTGTTGTATCAGGAAGTGTATGCAACTGTCAAGAGATCATGTTTTTTTTCACAAATATCAGTCGATGATTATTTTTGTTCAAAAAGGATTACATTTTAATGATCGAACGCGTAGGCAGACATATTATTTTGGTAACAGACTATTGTTGAATAATAATATTGAAGATTGCGACAGTTCTAATTCGTATGTTATTCATTGGAGAGTATCAAGACGAATTGTAAAAATATATGCATATTAGGTTGGGCTCATTTCATACGATAATTATTATTATCAACTATTAAAATTCAGTTCTTCGTTCACACAGTGTTATTCAATAAAGTTACAACTAACAAAAGCTGCAGTCTTTTAAATTGATCACTTAGAAATAAAAGTAATGAAAACCTACTTAAAACTCGTGACTCAGGAGAAGGAATGAGTAAAGGTGTAAACGAAAAAAAAATATTTATTCATCGAATGTATTTGCATGCGAAATCGAAAGAAGGATCCCACAAAACAGGGATGGCAAATTCGTCACGATAAAACACGTAAACTTCTGTACGATTCGGGCTCCATTTGTCAAGAAAATATTGAGAAATAAATTAAAACAAAATCAAAAATGATCCAAAAAAGTTTCCACAATGCTGATCTCAATCATAATAAATTGATTTTAAATTCAAGAACAGCTCAAATTCAAAATGATTTCCTGTATCAATCTACACTATGTATCTTTTTATCATTCATTTAAAAAAAAGTATTCTTAAAGAAGTGCGCTTATAGAAAATTAACATTGTTCAAAGCTTGCAGGTCGCCTCGGAGTTAATTTGGTTCGCAGCACCGGCCATACGCACATTTGCATATATGCGTGCAAAGAACTAACAATCTTTTTCCATCATGATTTAGTTCAAGCGATGGCTTAACACTCTCAACCATCTTTATTTTCAAATAAAAACCATGTATTTCGTAGTTTCAAGTATTTTTGTTTATTGGGTCATAAATTTAAAATTCAAGAATTTTTGCGTAACATTTTCCGTGTAACAGAAAATAAACATTGCTGACAAATATTATACAATATTATTGTGTAAAACGATAAGGTAATAAAGTATTGTTCATCATACAATCATGGACGGACAACTAAATACACTTTTGAAATAAAATATGTGCACTACATGCGTTTACAGGTCAAATATCGACGAACCATAACCCTGATCCCGGAATAGCATTCAAAGAACTTTTTGCAAGGGTAGCCAGTGATTTGCGTAGAAACATCAAAAGAATGTAAACGTTCAAAAGTGCGTTTAATCAAGTCTCCATGACTGTATAATAGCACTATGACAATTTATGGCCAACTAAAAGAACATACGTGTAATTTATGTACTACGTATGTATGCTGTATATGATGTGGCATTTGTCATTGTCGTTGCAAATGAAAAAAGTTAAAATGAATATTTGAAATTAGGGAAATTAAAAAATAAAAAAAAAATTACATTTCTACTAAATTCATTCGCTTTGTTCTACTCATATAAAAAGAAACTTATGAACATGGTCATATTATACATGAATAACATGATCATCTTATTATGCAAGAGACGCATAGCTTCGAAGCTCCTATACAATCATCATGGCAAAACGCGCCACACTGTTGACAGATGACCATGGCATTTAAAGAACATGCACAATTAGGTGGTGTATTTTCGAAACTTAAGGAATAATTTTGTAGCGTTGGCTCTACCTTTATATCGTGGCTATAGATTATATCTGAAAGAAAACAACGCAATTGAAATAAAGTTTAACATTCAAACATTATTTTAAATCCATCATTACTTTGATTATTGATTTTTCTATGGGTGATAGTTTGAGCTGCTGAACTTGTCCCACTTATTTGTTGCACATCCGAAAGAGTAACATTTTGCGGATTAATGTCGACTGAGGCTGGTCGTCCCCGTATGTTGATCGGTATAGTACCTGTCCCACCTTGAATCTGTACATGTGCATTATTATTTTGATTTTTCTTGTCGAACACATTTTTCGTAAATACAGCGAAATGATTACATTTCTAATTTAGAAACTCCGCATAATTGCCAAAGTTTTGCACCTAATGCACTAAGGTGATTTGTTTGGTGATTTGAATCATTTAACACATGGTTTGAGTGAAGAATGAATCCTTACTTGATTTTGTGCTGGTGGCGCGCTTGATGCTCTTGGAGCTGAATGATTACTGCCGGCAATAACACCAGCTCGTTGGACCAAAATATATTGACCATTGGGCGTTGAGCTTGTGCTTCCACTTGCACCACTGCTTGCGCTACTATTTGAATTGTCACTATTATTCAAGATGTGCTGATATGTAGTCTGTTGCTGTTTCTTAAAACACAAAATATGAAACACATATGTTAGGTTCATTGTGAATTAAACAACAAATAAAACAAACAATCTTAGGTATTGATCTATAGACCAACATACTGGAGATAATTCATCTGAAGAAAACTAACTCCATCTTGAACAATGTTTGGAAATTACTTTGAGATATTAGGAATTGGTTCATGAACATAACGATGCCAATCCCTGCTCACTAGAAGTGAACCACTTTCTTTTTCTTTTTATTTAAACTGAAAATATCAGCCATTTGACTTGTATGAGCTAGTTTTAGATTAGAATTCTGATAGTTCCTGTGTCTGTATAGTTGTATTTAATTCTTGTGATGCTTGGATTTCGAAAATTTGATGTTGCCCGTTAAGAATTCACATTTTTCTCAACAAGTTTTACAAATGGGAATGGCACCTGTTGTTGATTTTGCTGGGTAAACACGTGACGTACCAGAATTGGGGATGGTTGACGCTGAATAAATGTTGTTTTCTTGGGAAATGCGATGCGCGCTGGACCGTTTGTCGCCTATTTTTCATAACACCATAAATATTACTATGAGTTTTCAAAAGCTTTATAGAAAATGAACTAAATCCACATCTATATAATACAAAATTGAACATTATATTTGAATGCAATGGCACGCTGGAAATACGTCGTTTGAATAAAAATCGAATTTACTTGCGCCAAATGTTATGGCGAATACACGTACCTTAAACATAACTTTGTTTCCTTTTGCAGTTGACTGTTCTTCAGGCAGTTTCTTCACAAATTTTGTAAACGTTGTACCTTGAGTAGTTGCAGAGCTCGTGATTTGTACATTTTTTGCAAGCATTGATGGAGGTGGCCGTAGCTGTGCTTTTAATTGGTGACGATTTGGACTATTTTGTATGACAGCACGACAAATTTCATAGCTTCTTTCCAAGTTGACAGCACCTGGTGGTGGACGATCATTGATTGTGCGACTCCCTCTCCCGCGTTTATTGATTGGAGCAATTGTCTTTGTGGCTATTGTAAACATTCAAAAACAGTTACTAACTGATTTCTTCGCTTATGAAACATGGAATATTTTCTATGTTTGTGAAATTATATTTAAATTTGATCAAAGAACATCACTTCATGCATCGTTTTCGATAAAAAAAACTCGGAAAGGGAAAAGTTTGCACTACTTGATTCGTATGATAAAAAGATGGCTAACTAGACACGAAATATGCTTATTTAAAATAGTTCTTTTGTCATTTGAAGGACATAATTTGAATATATAAATTTGACATACATCCATTGTCTCCATTATTGACAATAGCCAGCGTGTGTTGAGCCAGTTGCTGTTGGTGTTGCTGTGACTGCGGAGGATGCTGCTGGAGCTGCTGAAGCTGCTGTGATTGCTGTGATTGCGGCTGTGACTTTGGTATTTGTTGTGCAACAAGTGCACGGTGCGATATTGGAACATGATAGCGAGCTGTGTTTTGAATTCTGCAAAAATTAATAAATGAATATTAAATGTATACAAAACCCAATAAAATTGTTTTATAAGAAGTATTATTAATGTGAAACATGCAAGCATTTTTAGACTAAGATAAAGCGCCATCACTCAACTTTTCACTTTGTTGGACGATGGTCGGTGGAGGTGCTTGAGTTAACTGAATTTTTTGTGTACGTTGAATCGTTCTTGTTGATAAGGGAATTGTATTGCTCATGTTTGGTTGTGATGACTGTCTTTGTAGTTTTGCCTGGAGCTGTGATTGTTGTAGCTGTACTGTATTTGCGAATACAATTCCTTGCACTTTATTTATGCTTTGTTGTAATTGCTGCTGTTGAATAACAGGCTGTTTAGCAATAGTTGTTCTTATTCCTTCTCTCATTGTTGTGAAATTATTGTTGGAGGAGGCTAATCCTAGTTGAAACTCTGAATCGGATGGTTGGCTTCGTGATTGTTGAATCATTGAATTAGGTATCGAAACCATCGTAGGATGGACACAGAGTAATGTGTGCTAGAAATTAAATTGTAATGAAAAAAATGTGCTATAAAAATGGTATTATAACGATAATTTACCTTGAATTGATTCTCAATATTCGGATGAGGATTAGCATCAGATTGATTCAAATTGGATGATGGCACGGTAGCAATTCTTGGAACTTCATTACTTTGATCACTATCGCTTGAACTATTGGAATTTCCAATTGCCACTGTACTTGAAACTTCCATTTCAGGAGCCATCGATGCATTAAGCTCTAGTTTATCCTATTGAAATGTATTAAATAATATAATTATTTAGATCTTAGTGAAAAAATGAATGAGCTTTCCGTAAATCCCACGAAACACAACATAAGTTCCGTCAAAAAACGTCAATGTAAAAAAAAATCTCGATATAAAGAACAATAAACAGTCTTATTCTAAATTCACCTGTTGTTTGTTTGAAAGAATCGGCGTTTTATTCTTCAATATTAATTGTTGATGCATCTTTTTATAGGTGTGATGTAGGTGTCGCTGATCTGACGTAGATTGTTGCAGCTCAGAGAGATCAGCAGCCGTTGGTTGAATTTGCTTCCATTTGAAAAGAAACAAATTCTAATAAATTGTAAGGGCAACAAAATGTTTTTTATTTACCGTATGATCAATCCATTCATTGCCTATCAACATCTCTTGCATTGGTATCACCTGTTTTCAAATGGAATTTATATGTTTAATCAATTCAAGATCATATTTTATTATCACAAACCTCTGGATTTTCTGCTGCATTAACTATTGTCATTGTAACAGGGATGTTTCCAGGATCCGCATCAAAGGCTATAAAATAAAAATCAATCTTTGTTGTATACATGATGTTGAAAAAGATATCCGTACTATGAATGCAAATTTATTCTGGAATATTATATTATATTATCATTGTGTTATATGTACCTCCTCCGTCACTACTTATTTCGCCTGATTCGATCAAATAACTTTCTGCATCATTGAACTTTTGATCAAGTTCCAAATTTTGTATAGTTGGTTCAAGTTCTTCGACATTCGTGTCAGCACTATTGTCGCCACTACTTTCATCACAAATCGTCAAGCTGCTTCCAATCAATAAGCTATTACCATCTGCCGAATCGAGTATATTTGTACTTGCATTATTGTCGATGTCCCAGTGATGCTACAGAATGAACGAATCAAATATGAGAACTTCAAGACAAACAAAATCTCAATCATCTATAGCAATTAGTTCTGCAGAAATAAATTTGCGGATACAATTTCTGAACATTTTCTTTATCGATAAAACATTCTTTGTATCAAATAAATTGCTATTGAAAATATTTTTGTTTTGGCAAATAAATGACTGACGTTACCTCTGGTGATGAACTCGAACGTTTGTCCTCATCATTCGTGTTAGTGTCAATTATTTGATCGTTCATTAAACATTGATTGATATCATCAGAAGGTAGTTCCAAGTTTTCAACGTTTTGTGCTATAAAAATACATAGAAAATAAGAAACTTCGTGAATTTTTGTTCAAGAACTCTGAAGACGTATTTCATGCATATATTGTTTTCAATGACAGTCTCAGTTTCACTGAACGTGAAATAGGGTCCTGGTATTTTGAAAAATGCCCATTAAAAATATTAAAGAGTTGAAATTACCTGCATCCATTCCTGTAGTTGCGTTATTTTCAACACCTATTGACATCTCGTCTATGGTTATAGGTATTTCATTACAATCGATGTCCATGTGATAATCATAAACAGAGTCAGAATTTTGATCAATTGATTCTGTTACATCCACTTCGACCAATTCTCCGGTATCTTTTTCCATCGACCCTTCATGATCAT
This sequence comes from Obolodiplosis robiniae, assembly GCA_028476595.1. Taxonomy (NCBI): domain Eukaryota; kingdom Metazoa; phylum Arthropoda; class Insecta; order Diptera; family Cecidomyiidae; genus Obolodiplosis; species Obolodiplosis robiniae. The sequence continues at coordinate 26,477,248 of CM052017.1, forward strand.
CACGATCATCCTTCAATTGAAACAAAAAAAAAATCATTGAGAAAAAATCTTATCAATTATATTTGGATAAAAAAAATTTCTATGTGGTCAATAATTTGCGAAAAATATACCGAAATAACGATAATGGCCGATGGCGAATGTTGACAATGCTCGTCAACAGCTTCTTCTAAACTGTCCACAACGGTATCTTCTATTATTGATTCATCAGGTGGTTTAGTGATTAAAACTTGACCATCATTTCTGTAAAAGTTCCAACCCAAGTAACAATTGTTAATAAAAATACAGCCGTTTTTGGACAATATATTCAGTTTTAAATTGATGTGTGGTTTTGCCGTCGTTTCACCCATTCCCATCGTCAGAATAGGATGAAATTCGGGTATCATCCAATCGTATGCCACACCCAAATTTCGCCCTCGACGCTGAGAATGGGTGGAAATGTACGGTCAAAAGTACCTCCAAAATTGGTAAAAACGTAACCCATTTGGACGTTCAAAAAAGTTTTACATTTCTGTAATTTCAGTTTTTATCCGTTTTGAATTCTGAAATACTCACCTTATTGTCCCAACTCTATCTATTACTGCGGCATCATTAGCTGGCGCCTTCACTGTAGAGATTGAAATTGAATGCTTTAACGTTTTCCTTCTTTCAGATCGTGTAATTTCTGGATTAACCATGGTGTGTGCATGTATGCTTATACTTGTTTCAACAGGTAATTGCTTTATATTAGAAAAAAATTCAGGATTATTTGAAAAAAGATTTATTTCGATTTGAATTGTGAATTGATTTTCGGTGAATGAATTTTTCACCTGTGTACGTTGAGATTCGCGCAGCATTCTTAGGTTGATCGCGGACATTGAAATAGTATTGGATATTTTTGGTGATTCATTACTATTCGGAACAAGAACGCTGTAGTCGTTCAGTTTCGTAAGCTTGCTAGTAATATTTTCTGGGCTAAATGAACGCGTTGCGGGACGCTTTCCATAGGGAGTCGCATGATCTGATGACATTGGAATTAATTCAATGTCAGCGGGAATGTCGTGTGGAATTGATTTCCCAACAGCATGTTCATCCCTTCGAATGATCTCAATGTCGGGATAATTCGATAATGAGCTAGCTTCATTCCGATTAAAAGGTTTATTAATAATCTTGTATATTGTTCGATCGCTTGTGCCGTCCTCAGTGTCCTTAATTATTTGCGTTCGCGGCGACAATATTTCTGAAGCTAAATTCTGAAAATAATAACGTTGAAAATTGAAAAATTTGGAGATGGTAACGTATTTCACTATATTTCCGGCGATATTTTCACTTCTAAGACATTTTTCGCCATGAATGAGTATTTATTCGAAACAAATTTTCAGTGTAAAGTTTCAATTGTACCTGTAAGTATTGTTTAGATTCATGTGTTGTAGCGGGCATCTTCACTGGGCTGACAACTTTATTCGGACTTGTAACGCTTTGCAATGAGCTCGAAGATGAAGATTGAATATTCTCTTGATAAGAAGTTTCATTTATCGAACATTTTGTATTCAAACTGGATGATATTAGTGAACGTGTTACAGCTCCAATACGAGCTCTTTTCTGCGATTGTAATATATTCGCACCAGTTATTGTGTAACTGTTTGGATTTTTTACTATGCGACCGCTGCTTGTTGTATAGCTGTTAAATGCAGTGGACGTGGATGTCTCTGCCATTTGCTACAAAAAAAAAAAAAAAAAAAAAATCAAATATTCTTGCAATGGTTTCAATCTCTGTTTCTCTTATACTATTTTTTAAAAGAATTAATTCCGATGCGATTTATAAGAATTCATTCGAATCCCAACCTGGTTCATTTGCAGTTGCTATTAAAATGCTAAAACATTTAAACAAATGAGTTCGCATCGCTTCGATCATAAATTCATACCGGTACAAATGACCTAGAAAAAACCGGTACGTTTTCAATACCGGTATGTGTACCGCGTACCGTACCAAAATTTATCGGTACACTTTTGAACGTCAATTCATCAATATGTAAAATTTTTTTGAAACAAATCTTTATCAGAATTTGTCTTAAATGTCTTTTTCCAAAAATAAAAGAAAAAAAATCAGAACTAAATGAAATACAAAGAATATCATAAAAATTTCAAAACTTATTTAAAAACCGTTCATTTTCGGCACGGTACGGCGAATTTTGATGTACCGCTACAAAATTCGTACCGGTAAACATGACCCAGAAAAAAATCGGTACACGATTTGTACCGTTTGTTTTTTCTTAAAGGCTATTTTTACCGGCACATCGCACTGCCTTTTGTACCATACCGAAATTTTGTACCGATCGCGGTCCCTCGATTCTACGTCTAAAACTACATCTTAGTGCAGCCTTAGGCTGCTACTCCTAGGACGACGACGATTATTATCAAAGTTTCATTAATTAACTCCTAAATCATTAGACAAATTATAAAAAAAACACACCTGCTGCGGTTCTTGAGTCATCTCAAAATTGAAAGTCGTTTTCAACGGTGGCTGCCCCGAGTGTTCAGTCGTTTGCTTACTTTTACTACTGATGGCTTCTTCCGCTGTTTGAAAATTTCCTACCAATCGAGATCGTACAGCTAGATCATTTTTGTGCTTTATGTCTAAATCTTTAATTATTGATGGTGTAGGAGACGATGGTCTTTTAACTTCCAAAACCACAGATTCTTTAGATTTAAACGCGGAATTATTGGTTTTCGTTGCGGTGGTGTTTTTGTGGGCATTGCTTTTATTCGTGGAGATACGATTTGATAGTTTTGACTTGTTGCTTTTAATACCCCAAATCGGTTCGAAATGTTTCAATTTCCATGGATCTAGCTTGATTTTTTCCTTTTCAGCCTCTGTGCGTAATTTAAGCTGATTCTCAGGGGTAAATTCGCCATCAGCCAATCGTTCTTTCCACTCTAAGCAAGCACGGGTGAAAAATTCATTAGTCAAACTAGACGAGTTCAGTCTTATAGTTTCCGTTTCGTTATCAATCACCGGACGATCAACGCTCGGCAACAGTTGAACTAATTTGTATTGATAAAGCGGTGGTAATGCGCCAAATGTATCTTTATTTAATAAATCACGTAAATTGAAGCTGACCAATATCGAGTCAGGCGTCTCTAAGTCTATGCAACCTTCACGAGTTTGCTCGATTTGAGCTGCTGTTGACAGTTTTTTATTTGTTCGACGTCTTGGTTTAATACTAAAGCCTGGGATTGATGCTAATACTTCACGCATCGTTGATGCTTGGTGCTCTTCAATTTTGTCCGGCTGCGTCATTTTTTGCTGTTTCTGTAATATAATGGAATAATAATCAAACCGAAGCTAGATACCATCATATCTTAGTTTAATGAGCATGTGCATCCTCCCAATGTTACATTATAAATGCATAAAACACGAACAAAAACATTCACCTAACGCCATCATTTGGATCTATATCCAAGGTAACAATTGAAACATAACAAAGCCTTGCGATCGTACTTTCAATTTGACAAACAAATGATTCGTAGCAAATGAATCACTTTTTCACATATAAATCAATGGATTCGCATTATTTTTGTGAACACAATTTTAATAAATTTGTGTCAAGATATAAATTGGTGTTCTATGCGCTATCAATATCGCACTTCAAGACAAAACACAAGACTTTTACATGTATCAATCGTATTCCAACCAAGCGGACGATGCAAAATTGAATTTTGACACTTAGCTTGAGAGCAGCGCCCTCTGTACCATTCGTCTATGAATGGTAAACACTTTTTCCCCTTCTTCAAACAATGACAGCAAAGATGCGGAGCCTGTTAAACTCGCTGTTTGAAGAAGGGGAAGGCGGGGAAGGCGGGGAAGGTGTGAAATGTTGAAGCGTTTAGTACAATCGTGTAGGTAGAGATGGCGCGATCCAACGACATTCACTACCCCTTTACATAGGAGCATCGTCCGCTTGATTCCAACAGATTCCGCTTGATGTTTGTTTATTTGCTCATTCGCTCATGTTTCTAATGCACATCACCTATTTTTGTAAAATGTCAAAAAGTTAAGCACTTACAATGTCATGCAAACTCAAGTCTGTTGCAGCTGTATCTGAATCGGGGGGTAATACACTTGATCGTATAGTCAAAAGCTTACGCGTTCGCATCGAAGCAATATTTATGAATTTTCTACTTTTTGAATAAATGCTTGCATCGTCTGGTTTCGCAATGAGTGTGGTTTTCAAAGATTGCGAATATAATACATCATCCACATCTAATCCATTGCAATTTTCAACATTACCTAGAGGATCGACCTCTTCTGGTGATGTCGGTATCACATCGCATTCCATGGTGGATTTTCAATCAATCCAAACTGCAATGAAACAATGTTTTTATTAATTTTTTCTGATTCGTTTTTATCAGAAAAAAAAAAAAAAAAAAATTGCATTTGTTCAATTCATTCATCATATGCTTGATATGCACGGGGCAAATCACTAATGCAGCGCTAAAATGAAAAGAAATATAAAAAACAAGAAATTCTAAGTAATTGTCAAGCACAAAATTTACCAGCGGCAAATTGTATCTCTCACTCACACTCATTTGTTTTTTCTCTGTTCTCTGTGATTCCCACTGTTCCAAAATGAAATGTCTGTGTCAAAGAGAATTTAACGCGCTCGTGGAGCATTAATAAATGCAGAACATACAGAGAGAAATGAGTGTGAGTGAGATAAAATAATCCAGAGAGGCAATTACAGATTTTTAGATACAAATGAGCGTCATCTAACAATAATATCGTTCCAATATGAAGCATCGTAATTTCTTCTTTCTCCTTTTATTCGTTTAATTTATTCAATACATGTTGCGAAAGAATATGTACATCATAGTAAGATGGCGCTACGTATGTTTGTCATGGCATTAATGTACATTGCTTCTTATGTTCTATGTGCGCTTTGATAATGCCGCTATTACTTTCGGTACGTTTCTATTGCAATTTCTGCCCGAAAAATTACTTTAGAAATATCTTTATTTATTAGTAGTAGTGACATGCCCCAAGGTCTTAGAAAAAGAAATTATTTCAAACGATCTATTATGATCCATAACTATGAATAAGTCCTTCAAAAGAAACTAGATATACATTAGTCTGATGGCGGTACAAATAATGCATTCATTGTCAAATGCATAAACAACAAATTAACACAAAATTAAGAATTTATCGATATTTTGGCATTGGAAAAAATTCATGAGTCTTCAGGTTTGTATCAGTCGTAATGCAAAAAGATTAATTGACCCAACAAAAAGATGTAGCATTCATTATTGTGTTTTTTTTTTCTTATCAACTGGTTTTGACACAAATTCAGTATCAATCTTAAATGGCAAATGACTTGGATTCTGCAGTAACCAGAAATCATAATGAAAAACGATCATTATTATGATGATTTAAGAACAATAATTTTTCCACGAAATAGTTTTGGTACGATGTCGTAAAGCAATAACACTTTGCAAAAAACATAATACGTGATTCATTTCAAGAAACGTAGATAGTAACGCACAAATATCGAATCTGAAATTATTTTCCAAAGCGAATCTCATTTGTTGAGATGCAGGTGGCCGGCAAAATACAAATTAGTGCATTAAATTATTAGATTTTCCGCATTGGAAAAAAATAATTCGTTTGAAATTCGTTCATTGTGTAGAATAATTGTCTGCTACTCATTAAGCATAACACGTTCATTATAAATTTAATTATTATTAATGTATATATACAGGCTCATTGGGCATCATCTTCGGCTTCTCATAATGGTTGAATGTTTTGTAGGACTGTTGAAATATATAAATCGCTCTTGTATTCTGTATAAATTGTATTCGCTATTTCATTAGATTCAAAATACATTTAGTGGACACATTTAACCAAACATCACATATGTATCCGTACGTGTATATAGATATTTGTGTATGTATGTGTCATGCATCATATGCTATACATATATTATACTTCATATACGTAGTAGTACAAGCATTAGCAATGCCTATGCATAACTAAATAAATGAAATGAATGGAATTTAATAAAAATCAAGACATAAGAGTAATTGATTTAGGTTCAACGAAACATGTGGTCCCAAAACATATTTTTCCGTTACTTTTAAATTCGAATCCATGATGATTTAACAAATATAGGCTGATTAGTTTGGGGACTCACAGCCTGAATGGGCTCTCCACACAATAAACATATAAGATCCGAAAATCAAGCATCACTTTTCCCTTTGCAATTGCAGCCGCTTGAGGACATATCAAATTATAGGTATAGATTTAGATGATGTTCGGTGGTTGTACAAAAAAACGAAATTTCGATACTGTTTTATTGAAGTACAACTGGTGGCATCACGAATTGTTTATTTTCATTATTCGGTTTTTGGATTTCGTTTAGTCGCTATCAATTTCAACCACTTAAAATAAATGGCTTTGGAACAAATTGAAAAAAAAATGCAAAATAAGTGATTAATAAACAGTATTCACCATGCACATGTATACTGTTGTTCAAAATGATTCAGAATATTGGCCAAACTGATCAAACTTATTTATTGTATTACATTAAATTAATTGAACATCTACTGCACCTTTAACTATAATTAACTTCCAAATATGTGTTTATTGCTTTTGTTATAGTTCTCAATTTGAGTGTTTTTACTCTTTTGCTTTTCATATTAATAAGAATAAAATCAGAATTCTTCTTGTTCAATCTGTAATTGTCATATTTTGAATTCAAAATTAAAGTTTTCACGAGATACCAATCTTTTCCTTTTTTTTTTTTGCAAACTAGTTAAAATGCACCGCACACATTGTCAACAATTCTGTAATTTTACACAAAAACCAAGTTTCCCAACATCAAGCCCTTAGTTTGAAATTTAACCAAATTATACACAATACATTTCAGTAATCAAAAACTAAATTCAATGCATGAAGTTTTTTGACAAATATTTTTTATTCATTGAACATTCAAATATATATGTTTTGTTTTCAATTTTGAATTTGTCTCTTTTCCGATTGTTTGCTTTGCTTTGCTTTTCTTTAAGATATTTCTATAATTTGATACTACTTTGAAGTTTACGACATTTTGCACAATTTTTTTCACTGCTTTTTCTATAGTGTATTCATTTGTGTTTGTATGAATGTGAGAGTGAAAAAAGGCAAAAAATATCTATTCATAGTTTGCTGCTGTTGTTGATGGCTTATATGCACTAGAATCACTTGGCTATGTGGTTGTGTGACTTTATTGTTGTATGCACGGGTTTAATTATTACAACACAAATGAGCGTGCGTTCCATGGAAATGTAGTGAATTTTATAACACGCAATTACACACTGGTATTGTATTTGACACTATATGAATGTTAAATATACATATACAGATGGCGCTTCAATGTCTATAAAACATTTTCCAACAAAAAAAAAAAAACACCGATAACGATTGAATATTTCCTCTTCTCTTCAGAATCTAAATTTTTGTAAAGAACAGAACCGCAAATGAGCATAAACACAAAATGAAGAGCTGGAAAAAAATGCAATGAAAGTAATTAAATTTACAAATCATCTGCCTGTTTGCAGCGCTTATGGCGGTTATTTCATTATTGTCACTCTATAAAGCATACAAATTTTGTATTCATAAAATTCAACCAAATATATAATAGTTAAAATATTATTTTTCAGTTCAAAATTGTTATTGTTTTCCCAAATAGATACGTGCATTTGTTCTCTTTATGAGAAGGAATGAAGCTTATAACGTGTTAATAATTCAATGGATGTTTTGACAGCTCAAACGATATGTAATCGAATAGGAGATAAATGCGCTTTATTCTGTTGACACCATCTGTCAACATAGGATTAGTATTCTTTGGATCGCACTCGAATATAGATCAGCTCAGTAGTTAGTATTTTGCAGCGAAAAGAAAATTGGTGAGTTTTTCGAATGATATTAATCTTTTGAAAAGAAAATTTATTAATTTTCAAAAAAAAAAAAAAAAAAAATGAAATAGAAAACTTGAAAGTATTGAACTGAGGAACAAAATATTTAAATAAATATGAAACCGATAGTAGTGGCTGATGAAATGTTTCCAGAAGGTGCTGGACCATTTATGGAATTAGATGAGGAAAGTAAAATAAAAAAATTGTTCACATTTATCAATTATCTATGATAATAATTTTCGTTTGGAAATTTAGGCGGGGGGCTCGAGTGGCCTTCTTATGGACCTTGCTGCAAATGAGAAAGACGTTCATGCTGATTTTTTTAATGGTGAAATGATAAAGGAAATAAGTTGTGTTCATATTTTAAAATCCTTCTCTTTATATTTTTTGAAATAGATTTCGATGATTTATGCGACGAAGATGAAGAATGTACACTGTAAAACAAGATTTTTCATCGGGGATTTTTCAGTACAAAAATTCGAAAGGATTTAATTTAAATCCAATGGAAATTTTATACCGAAAAATCCCGAAAAATAAGTTTTTAATACCATTCAAATAACAGTGTATATAGCCGAGCTTCAAATATGTCCATAAAACGTATCAAGTGGTGTCTAATTATCCTTTAATGCACAACAGGAATCCGTCTTTCTTCAATGAATCGATTACCTTACGTGACTTTTAAACTTAACGCTTCTATTCCACTCAAGAAAACTCATACAATTAAAGTGAATGAAAATAAAAAATGCAGAAAATTCACATTTGATGTAATAAACTAACATAAAAAGCTGTACATTTGGTTTTATTTTATTCGTACATGTAATCATCAAGTAGTCGTTGAACTTCTTCCTAACGACGGATGACGCAAAAACAATAAAAGCATCCGTGTTCGCATTTTGAAGAATTTGAACATAATAGATATTTATACGGAAACGAATGTACGCTCAATATTTATATGGTGCATCCAGTGAAATCTTTTCACTTTAATTCTATAAGGCGTGTATTCGTAAGGAAGTGGTTTTTTGGGGAACGCCTAACATCTCTGCCAACTGTTCGCCATCATCTGCATCCAATAATGCTTGCAATTCGACGTCTTCAAACTTTTTCGGTGGTTTTCCACCTAGAGAGACACCTAGCTCATTTCATAGGTATACACCGCTGTTATTTTACTCGAAGGTTGTAAGGAACTTTAAACACGAAACTAATTCAGAATCTGCAGTGATTGGAATTCCTTGAAAATATATTCATTTATTGCATTTCGATTAAAAATGAATTCGGTTAAAAAATTGGTATTTAACATGATGACTTATTAACGAACCTCTTTCCAATCGCAAATCGATTAAAATGTTTTGAAATGTTCGTTGTGTACAGAATTTGTATCGAATATTGTCTATACAGCTCGAAATGAACCTGAACTCTTTAGCCTGGTATGTATTTTTAAATGAAAACGAAAAATCGATTCGATCCTATATTTCCAAATAATCTAAAAGCATAATTATTTCGGGTAGGAAAAACGACTCTAGCTCTAGGGAGAAGACACACGAATTAATTGACGAATTCATGACACTCTTGTGAATTCAATGTAGAATTGATAGATAAATAAACAAAGTGTGCGCATTTTCTTTGACAATCGAATTGTGTATATGATGTGCATTAGACAAAACATTTCGTGTGTATCAAGCGAATCCAATTCTTCTTATGATTTCCCGTAAACGCCAAGTCCGAATCTGTGCGTCTTACCCCTAGTTCAAGTTTTGAAGCGAATTTGGTACTGTTTTGTTGCTGGCAGCAAGCTGCTGCCGTCAAACTAATCACAACAGTAGCTCATTCACGCCCCATAAATGGCAATTAATGCGAGTGAAATATGTCAATCGCTTGAATCGTTCTTCTAGTGTACTGGCTTGAGGTTGGCCATTTTTTTCCTTAATTCTTCTAATTTATTTTCATTATTCTTCATTCGATTCTTTTACTTTCATTTCTCTTTATTTACTTGACACATTTCCATGTAGTTCATCTGAAAAAGTTTGTTATCTTTTATATCAATCGTTACGTTTTCTATTCAATTCATTTTACTGAAACTTATCTTAAAAATAATACCTTTGAAACGGTATTGTTTGCAGACAAAATTTTCACATAAATTATAATTAAACTATTCTGGTATCCATGAATTGTGTATTGAACATCTTATATTTTAATCTAAGTTGCTGTTCTCTGAGTAGTTTTCGTCTTCATCGTACATGGTTTCATATGGCTCTGATTTGATACCTCCTTCCAATGAGGAATCCAACATATCGCCGAATGTGGTGTCCCAATCATTTGAGTCGTCTTTTCCTTTGCCATATACTTGCGTAGAAAAGATAAAAACATTTAATTAAAATTCATGCTAGAAAATGTCTAGCAGAAATTTGTTTGCCAATGAAGGTAGAAATCCAGCAGTCGATAGAATGTGGGACACAATGACACGCTATTATAACCGTTTTCAAACAGCTCTGCGAAAGAATTCCATTTTTTGTTTCATATTTATTGTCAATGTATAATGCCATTGCGCATTTCATGTGAGATTTTTGTGAAAACAAAAGAATAAATGAGTTGCACGTGCAAATCAAGCAGAACGTGGCTGTTTAACTGCTGAATACTTCTTTAGCTACATAATTTTCAATTTTGGGTGAGCCGTATGTGATCAACATAATGATTGAGAGACTCAGAAAAGAACTTAATCATGATTGTAACGAAATGAAATTATTGACGATCGAATGCTTGACAATATACTCAAAACACTACAAAGCAATCAAGTGAAATCAATATAATATGATATAGAAGGAGGATGCTTACGTTCAATATACCGTTGAAATGATTTTGGAACCATTGATTTTGCACGCTCAATTTCATCATAGGTGCATTCTCCTTTATCAAGACCTAGAAATGTGGAATATATTTCAAAAATTTGATTAAATTAATAAGCATATCAATAGCAATTGTTACTTTTCTTACCCAAAAATAGACCCATCCGTTTCAAAATTTCGATATCGTCATGAATTTCGAAGTTATCGTCAAACGAAAAGAAATATTCAGATCTATAAAATGAATATGAATTAGTTTTTGCCAGCAATTTTGTGAAATTGTGCAAATTTGAAAGGAAAACAATTTCTCACTTGTCATCGGATATGCTACAGTTAATTTGTGTTTTTTTATGTGTGTTCACTGTGATGAAAGGCAATTGAATCGCTGAATTTTGTGATGGCACCAGACCACGCTCTTCAGCTTCTTTGTTACGCGTAACTAAACTTTTGAATGAAACCTGTTGCAATATGAGCTCGCGTAGCTGTTGTTGTTTGTTTTCGATGCGCTCTCGGCGCATCTCCATTTCAGCTTCTAAAGCGCTACATTGCTGTAACGAAAGAATATAAATTGTAGACAATAGTAGTAATCATGCATGTTTATACTCGGGTTATACCTGTGCTGAATTTGTTGGCAGACCAATCCAACGGATCTCTTTTTTATCTTTTGAAATGATATTCATTGCCATAAGAACATTAAGAGCGTCGTATACACGGCGGCGAATGTTCTTTTGATCATAGTTTGAAGAATCTAATGGTTGTCCATTTGCTTCCTGTAATCACATTATTTAAGATCTTAAATTATTAGCAGCGAAAAATTGTGCGAATTTTCACATATTTATGTTTCACATTTCAGAAGCAAATCAAGTACATTGTAGTGATATGTGAATACTGCGATTGTTATACCACATCTAAACGTACCTCTTCAACGAGCTCATCGGCTACTTCATTATAAGTTGTGGTTCCTTTTTCCTCCACTTTTTTGCAAACTTTCATCGAAAAATGGCGTAATCCTTTGCCACTACGATCCGCATTTCTTCGGCGTCTCATAAAGCTTTGTACTGATTGACTGTGCATTATCAAAATCGATACGTCAGATAAAGAGTAGGAATCATATATGTTGATCAAATGCTTACCTTTCCTTTTTTATAGCATGTGAATTATTCAAAATATTTGTTTTCGTATGATTTGTGTTTACTCCTGAATCATTTCCAATTTGTACAAGACGTGCACTTTGACTTTGATTGCCAAGTTTTAAGGCCGCCTGAAAAAGCGATTATAATAGATCATATATTATTTGCATCACTTCCATTCACTTTGTAGGATATTTACCATTTGTTGAGGCGTTACTTTTATCCCTGCCCGAGCGGATGTTGATTGTACCACACGACTCGTGTTTGAAGTTGAAGACATACTCATGCGCTATAAAAGAGGAGATTTGAGACTAGACCATTGAATAAGAGTTCTACTAAGAAGTAATTTATTCGATTATTTATTCCATAGTTCTCCTAATGTGCCCATTCGAAAGTCCGAATTCCAATACAAAAGAATGATGAACTTTTATCCTGAATTTCAATTTATTTATAAAGGTAATTTGAAAAAACTGATAAAAATATCTTCTTTTGAGAAGTCCAAAGTTTTATCTGAGAGTTCTAACTTGAACACGATCGTGATTGCGGTCGAAGTTTTTTTGAGAAAATGTGACGAAAAATAACTTTATATAAATTTTCAAATATTTGTTGTGTCGAAATAATCTTGAATGTGAGTAACAAAAAAATTAAATAATTATTTTTGATTGAATTACCTGTGAAGCTGATTTTGAAGCCTCTATACTGCGAATGGTATGTTTGGATATCGGTTTTAGTTGCTGAGTCGAACTGTTTGGCAGTATTTTGATAATCTGTTTTTGGCCTGGTTTAAATTAGACGAAACAACGTTTAAAACATCAACACAAGCGAACAAAATATTATTCAATAATGATTCAAAAGTCATTTTTTAAGAATCATTCATTTGACACGACAAATTTTTTGTACATCTTATACTTGTTTTAAAATATCGTAAGTTAAGCTCATATCATGGGAAAGATCTTCGTGCAATATCACTGTCCAAATCAAAAACTACCTGCGGTATAAAAGCAGTAAACAGCTCACAAATTTGATGATAGACTTCACACAAATTCACACACACACACACACACACACCCTATGAACACAATTAACGATTTTAAATTGTCAATCTGCCCAACACATGTTCAGAATTTATGTTCAGAATGGAAGGAAGATAGAAAGAAGAACGATAATCTCACAATCATATAAACTGAAACTACTGAGCCATCTGCACATGCCTTCTCGCTGCACAAAGGAAAATTCGGAACACGACGTGAAATTTTCCAGCGTCAATATTTCGTACTCAATAAAGGGGCAGTGATGTTGTGAACCCGTTTTTGAACCGCCTGATTAAATTCCAACCCCCAACTTTTCACATTTGAATACCAAAAAAGACATTGGCTTTGAGTTTTTAGCAAAATAAAGTTTATTGAAATAGTCTTCGAAATTCAATCATAGATTTTCCGCAAATGAATAAATTCACTAGCTAAAATGTGATTTTTCATGATTCAATATTTGCTGTACAAATAATGTGTTTTTTTTTTGTCTCGGAGAAACTTGCGTTCCATTCTTTGCTTATGACGTTCGAATTATGGTAATTGCTAAAATTTCATCATTCTCAATATTACTACTTATCATTGTTGTGGGTAATCTCATCGTACTTATTGAGAAGAAGATCTACATGAAGAAGGAATCGAAAATGAGTCACCGAAATGCGGACTTGATGAGCAAAATTTGGATAAGTATTAAGTTTAATGCGGCTAATAAAAAAAAAGTTGACCATCTCTTTTCATGAGCTTAGTGAAAATGGAAGAAGAAATTGCTCACAGAGCAGAGCGATATAAACATTCTTATTACCAACTACTATAGCGATGCAAGAGAAAAGCAATGTATGAAATGACATGTTCTAATCTATACTATCACTTGATTCTGATAAATACTAAAAATAATAAATACTACATTCAAGTCTTACCGTTTGCATCATGAATGAGTACATTGACAGCGTTGCTTGATTGAGCCATAATTATTCTTACTGGACCAAAAAAAGGAGAAACAGCTGGATATTAATTCAGATTTACAAAATAAACGACCGGGTTAAAAACAAAAAGTTTAAATGAAAAAAAGCTAGTAATTTTCGTTGGCCGGTTCTCAGAGTTGCCATTTTTGTCAATTGTCGACGCTTAAAATTCAGATGAGAATATATCAAATATGGGCAGTGTATAATTGTGGTACTTTCAGAAGAACCCAATTAAACAGCTAAAAATAATATTATATTCAAGGCACGAGAAATTCGCTATTTTCCGGGCCGCCACATTTAATATATCACAAAAGTTTTGCACTATTTTTGAAGTGTTAATTTTCTTTTATTGTGTGCGAATCTCAATAACTTATTGATGGAAGGATATATTTTGCTGAAAAATTCTTAAACTAAAAGATTTCAAAACTGACTTAACGAGAAAGCTTACTTTTTTTAACAATTATATATTGTTTTATATGCTTGTCTTGAGTTTCAAATAAGTTTTTCTTCAAATAGCAATGAGTCAAAATGGCGATATAAAAATCTAACTACTCCGCGAGAGGTAGTTCTTGTATCGTAAAATTTCACTTGAGATGCAATAAACTGAATTGAAATCTACACAAATTTAATTGACAAAGATTAGGAAATCTACATAGAAATTTTAATATCGATTGTAATAAATCGAAAGCCGCAAAACCTTGATCAAAATATACACCACAATGAATTTATTCCGTAATAATCGCAGAGCGTTCAATTTCATTCATTTCACTTTACTTCTATGCGTTGTATATGTTTTCAATAGATTCAGATGCAAAAGACTCAGAGCGGCATTTATTGCTTGACAGATGGTAATTTTGGTCAAAGGCGCCAAATTGAACCGGCGATTTTCCAGAAGATGGCGCTTCGAGCCGTTTTGAGGATTAAAAATTAACATTTTTTTCCGTAAATTTAGAAATTTGTGATTCTATTTAATTCAATGACATCTAAACTGAACTGAACTTATCACGTTCAATAAAAAATATAAGTTATTGGAAGATTTTTTCACAGTTTTCGAATACATTTTCTATTTAGTATGTAAGATAAGAGTAAAACATGTAAATGTATCCCTCCGGAATGTCAATGCCATCTCTCAGTCATCATGACAAGACAGCTGATGTGTGAGCTGATGTTTGAGCTGATGTTTTGATGACAATACTAACAGGTCATTTATAAATAGCAAGAGGATGGCGTTAATGGTCGGAGTGTATAACTATGCAATAGATAATGACAGAACATAATATATTGACATAAATCATAATGTGAACGGCTTTTAATGCGTTTTTTTTATTCATTTGAAGCTGCATTCTCATCATAGTGAAATAACTAATAGGTGTTTCGGAAAGTTCGGTCCGTTTTCATTCGTACAGGAACAAACTTTGTTTTTCTAACTAAAATGGCAAAATACAAATCAAATAAACAGCATTTGCGCGAAGTTTTATTATTCTATTTTAATGGTGGTAAAAGTGCAGCGGAAGCACATAGAAATATTGTGGAAGTTTATGGTGAAATAGCTCCAACCGATAAGTCATGCAGAGAATGGTATCGGCGCTTCAAACAAGGTGATTTTGATGTTGAAGACAGAGAACGATCGGGACGGCCAAAAAAGTTTGAAGATGCAGAATTGCAAGCATTTTTGGATGAAGACTCAACTCAAACATTGAAACAATTGGCAGAAACATTGGAAGTTTCCCAATCCACCGTTTCTGAACGTTTACATGCATTGGGAAAGATCCAAAAAGAAGGAAAATGGGTGCCTTATCAATTGAAAGAAAGAGACATCGAAAGGCGGAATCCATGAATTGCCATAAAAATGGGAAAAAGTCCTAGCTAACGATGGCAAATACTTTGATTATTGAATTCATTCATTTCGTTATTTAAATAAATGCGTAAAAAACACAAAAAACGGACCGAACTTTCCGAAACACCTATTATATAAATCTGTCTTGAATCCATCATCATAATCATATCATACAAATAAAAATACAAATTCAATGCGATTGCATGAAAATCTATTTATTCAACGTATAGTTACATGTCAATGTAAGACAGTAGCAAGATCGAAAACAAAATTGAGATGATTTCAGAAGTGATGATTTCAGAAATAAATCTCTAATTATGACAGCCTTCATCGGAACTTCTTTTAACTTTTCGGCCAATCCAATCGTAGTCGCCAAAGTCATATTCATCATCAGTGTCTGTGCTTTTCTCTGAATCACTTGAGTCACGATATTTTCCGATTCCAGGTAAAATCCCAATGCATTTCAATGCACCCGTATTGTGAATACTCAAATCGATCTTACTACTCGTATTGTTCGGTTCAAGCTCAACATTTTCGGATGTTTGGTTTTCATTTGGCTTCCCTTGTTTGGCTGGCGTGCAATCGCTAATTGTTGGCTTATCATTTATATTATTAGAATCATTATTTACATTCCGCTTGCGAACAACTCCTGCTAAAATGGACTTTTGTGATGGTCTGTTTGATTGTTTTGTTGCTTTTGGTTTTAATGTCGTTTCCACACTTAATTTCTGAGGTATAAAGAGGAATGTGTTAAGAAAATATAGTGTTTTTTAATGGCCTTTTCAGAAAAACGTACCTGATCAATCTTTTGTTCTTGCAGTGATGCAACACGCTGACGAAATTCATATAATTCGTTCTGTTCTTGCATCTGTTGTCGCTTTTCCGCATCAAGTTTTGCTTTATCGACTATATCCAAGAAATTGATTTCATCATCATCAAGACCACGAATCAGATTTTCTGCGAATAATGATTCGTTTTATTCAGATGTTTGGAAAAATGTTAGTTTTTCATGCACTTACTTAGTTTATGCGCTTCTTCAAATTCTAAATCTTTCTTATCTTTCTGTTCCTTGAGCCGTTCAAAAAGTGACCGAGAATCGTATGGCTCCTCAGGTCTTTCTGAAATTAGAAATTTCAATCCCATAAAATGTCTATGTAAAAGTTACGATTTTGATGATGGAATCACCTAAGGGTTGATCGGGCTGCCGAACTTTTTCCCATTCATCTTGCCGTTTTTTTCGTGCTTCAGTTATTTCAGCTTCTGTTACAAATCCAGAACTCATTTTTCGTTATGCTTTTGTACCAGAAAAACGAAATTGTTTGGAATTTTTTTTCACTGACAACAAAAACTAAAGTATCTTCAGCTCTAGTTTTTTCTTTCTAAATGGAAACGTCATTGTCAATATTGAACTGTCAACCGTTTATTTCGGGTTTTTTTTCCACAGTATAAAAATCTTATACTGTACCGACGCCTTTTGCGTTTTTTTTAAATTGGAAAAAAAAAAAAATTATTTAGTGCGAGCAGTTTTATTTAGAAAAGGTATAACTGATTGAATCATTGAAAAATGTATAAAAATTAAAAAGATCGTTTCATTCCGGCAATGAGTACGTTTAAATAGGAGTGCATCCAAAAACATATATATTGTGACACATTTCCTTTGTTCATGTATTGAATGAATTTAATAGCAATGCGAAATGTTTGTTTCGGGAGACAATGGCATAGTTCACATTTCTGTGAATTCAAATGTGACAAATTGCGATGAACAGAACAAAAATTAAAGTCAAACTAATGAACTTGTGTTTGTCCTAGTGGAACATAGACTTGCATGTATATGCATTGAATATAGACGTTCAACAGGCAAGACGACGAATTCAGTTTTTGGCAATCGAATTGGATCGGGAGCATTGCGAGCCTTATATTTACACATATAAACTAAGTAGTCCAATTGACTCGTGCAATTTTTTAACGATCTGCATGAAGTGGATGTGAAATAAATAAGCAAACAACAACGTACCATTAGAAACTTTCAATGTAAGAAAAATACAGGGAAAAGGCAATCTTCCTGTTGTTTGGTAGTAAGTTTTTATTAACAATTTCGTGACTTACATTGAAATGTGAGAGTGCATTTTTGCATTTGATTTTATTCTTTAAAAAGAATTCGAAATTTAAGTACATTGATTAAGCAAAGTGTAAAAGACAACTAATCTGAAAACAAAGTCAAGAACCATCGAACAACAGTTGAATCGAATTAATTCCAAAAGTTTTAAAGGGTGGGAAACACAAAGGTAGCCAAGGAAGGATTATTCGAATATGGTTGGCCGTTGTTCAAACTGCTGCACCCTCATGAGTAATCGTATAGATGCCAGCGACCTAGAGGTTGGTGCAAGGATTCGGGTTGGTGATAATGATATAGCTACCATAAAATACATCGGTGAGGTAAGTACGAATTTTTTTCTCTGTTTTTTGCATCGAGAGCACAATTGTAGGATCCCTTATCCTTTCGACCCAAACAACGAAAAACTATATACTTATACTAATCTAATAAGTACATATTTAAATAAATTTTTTGCTGAATTGATTTGTTACGCTTTTGCAATACATAAAAATTGAATTAACTAAATGTCATGCTATCAAATGATAAATGTAGGTCCATGGACACTCAGGCTTATATATCGGCGTCGAATGGGATAATCCTGAGCGCGGTAAACATAATGGTACCGTCGATGGAGTTAAATACTTTGAAACCAGGTATATAATATACGTAAATGTTCAAAATGCTTTGATGCAAATTCGAACGCAACAGAAAAATATCGTTTCCTGCGCCGCATATTGCGCCTTCCATGTAATTTATTTGGGTTGATTCAACACAAGAAATCTAGTTTTCGATCGAATCTATTTGACCTGTTTTTGTGTTTGATCTAGTTTTGATATAACTGCTATTTGAAGGGTTGAGAGTGAAAGTGACCAAAGTGATCTCACCTCCTGCTCTTGTTCATAAACATTTCCATCAGCGAGAAAAGGAGGTGAGATTACTTTGGACAGTTTTACTCTCAACCCTTCATTTAACATACAAATAATAATGAAAAAAGAGAAAAAAATATGAATAAGGAAATTATTAACAATTTGGCAATCTTTTCATGAAAAAAAAATTAAGGCCAATGAATTGCAGTATACAAAATACAGTTCTTCAACCGACTGGATAAAAGTACCGGTCTTAATGGATTTATCCTTATTTCATTGACATGTTTTGCTTTTGCTTCTAGCTATCCAACATCTGGGTCAATGATACGACCCGGAAAGGTTGCTGAATTTGAAAGTGTTCGCACTGCAATTGAATGCCGATATATGTTCGATGCCATTGTGGATGGAGAATTACTTAAAGCCACTCAGCGCCAAATTAAAGCATCGCTATTCGAATTTGTTAGTGATAATCGGACTCAAGACAAGGAGAGGTTGCTATTTCATTTTACTCTTTTCCATGATACGCAGTTTATGTTTTGTAATGCTTCAAATATCTTTTTTTGATTCAGCCACCGAAAGGAGCTAACTACAGTTTCACTTCCGAACTCTAACATTAATAGCGCCGGTGATTTGTCACCGTTTACGAATTTACTCGTACTCGACTTGACAGCATCGCTCATTCCAACATGGAATATTTTAGCCGATATTGTGAAGCAATTGCCAAAATTGGAGCAGTTGGATTTAACGTAAGCTCAAAAAACACCTTTTGAGTATTCGATTTTCATTTCAAAGCCAACATTTTATCATTTTATGTTTTTATATAAAGGCGAAATCGCTTACGATTGCCCACAGATGTTGAAATTGCTGAACTTGAAAGATATTTTCGCCATTTAAAAAGTATTAATTTACGTCGATGTAATCTACGGCAATGGGCAACAGTGATGCATATTGCGCAGCTTTGGCCAGATATTGAGCAACTCTCAATTGCTGAAAATTCCATTAGTTTTTTGCATCAGCCTGATGCGCAGAAAATATTTCGCAAATTAAAATTTCTCGATCTGAAAGGAAATCCGTTGAATAACTTCAATGAAATCATGAAGTTGGGAAATATAAAAACGCTACATACTCTTTATTGTATTGCCACCCATATTGAAACCATTCAATTGCCAACATGCGGATGGAACGAGCATTTGGATATATTCCCCGCGCTGGTCGAACTCAATTTGAATGACAACTATTTGGTGGACCAATCAATGTTGTTCAACGAATTAGATAAGCTTCCGTCACTCTCGAATCTTTCAATCACTATTAGCAGTAATATTGGATATGAAGAAACATTTACAAGTGCAATTGGTCATATGAGAAAGTTAACAATGTTGAATAAAAAGTCGATCAGTTCAACAGAACGACGCGGTGCCGAATATGACATATGGAAACGATATAGCGTGGAATGGGTGCGAAGCAAAGAATCTGATGAATTACGGGCAAATTTACTCCAACGATGTCGGGTTTATCCAGATTTAATTGAAAGTAAGTGTTCTGCACATTTTATTTGCATTTACTTTTATTATTATCATTTTTGTTTTTTTTTTCATTCAAAGAATTTGGCCAACCCGACGAAATTGTTTCAACTTCACCGAAAATCTCCAATTTCGTCACATTGAAATTGGTCAATGGCAACACACATCAGGCTACTATCAAACGAATCTCCAGGAACATTACAGTTTTAACGCTGCAACAACTGGTCGCTAAATTACTGGGTGATCAGAAGTTAGCACAGAAAGGTCCTGCTGCTTTGAAATATATCGATAATGAAAATAATATTGTTGTCGATATGGATAGTCTCAATAAAACTTTGGATTATTATTCGATTCAGGACGGCAATAGTGTGATTGCCATGTGGAAATGAATGAGCTTCGAAATGAAAGACTTGTAAATTTGTGATGTACTTAAAACCCATTGAAACGTTAAATCGAATAAAAAATTTCCAATCAAATGGTACGTACTGAAAATGTCTTTCATATGTTTGCTTATTTGGAGCGATTATGGTTAGGTAAGTGATTCATCACAACCACAAAATGGTTTAGTTTCAATATTCCAAATAGCTCAGAAAAAATGAATGAATTTTCGATTTGGTTAATCACACATTTCAAATTCAATATGATATGTGAGACAATTTGGGAAAAAACAGAATTTGATTTTAAAATCTTTGAGAAAGTTACATCTCCCGCATTGTCGCACATTGTACTATTTCATTTTATTCTAACTGAAATTGGATCGTCGTAATCAATATATTTCAAAAGAGCAGTTCCAAAATGATTTATCGACCAACAAAGGTGCCGAGGTGAGCATTTTGATTTGATATCTGAAACCTCTTGCTATTATGTTTTAATCGAGCCGTGAATATTTGACAACAAACTTTGAATATCCAAATACTTTTTTCTCAGAAAAATGTTCAATTTTTTTATTCATGTAATAAAAAATCTTCGGTCTTGATTTTCGGCAAAAATTGCTGATACAATTTCTCAAAAGAATATTTTTACATCTTAGGAGCAAACTGGATAACACCATATTTTCCAGTTTCCATCCATAATTTATCAATTTTTGATAGTTCGTCGGCTTTTCCATCTGGCAGCTCGCATACTAAGTCAGCTTTAATAGTTCGTACCGCACATAAATTTGTTGGAAGAAATCCTTCAAGTGCGTCAACAAAATGTGTGTCAAACGGCCAATTCATGTCCCCCAAGAGCTTGCGATAATTAAGATCGCCTTTAAATATTAGTAGATGGCTCGATGCAAGGTCCACATATAGTTTGGGTGCGATTGACTGCATAGCTTTAAATTCATATGGGCTAGTCCAAAAGTATTCAGTGGGCATTAATTCAATTCGCTTATTTTTTATGTACTCTTGCAACTGTCTGCCAAACGAACTCAACAAATCTTTGTCATCGCTCTCAGCTAGTTTTCGGGTGATCCAGTAAAAGTCACGACACATAACATCAGATACAAACCAGGGAATAGCCTTGCAATGAAAGCGAACTTTCTGTGCGAAATTGTACCGAAGAATAAAGTCAGCCAGTACAAAATCGGTGAAGCATTCATAGCCAGCATTATCCAAAATAATATCGATGGTACATGACTTGGAACCAGATGTAAGACAAGTCCAAATATCGAGCGATTTATCGACTAAGATACACGATTCGAATGATTCAAGCACTTTAAAGGGATTACCAGATTGTTTTATCTCGCAACCATTTGAAAGCGATAAATCACATTGATTGCCCCATAAGTTTATCTAGAAATAAGAAAGGTGAAAGATATAAAAATATTCAGCTGATTCATGCATTCAAATAATTCTGGGTTTTCTGCTAATTTACTTGTAATATATTGCAGAAAAAATCTTGAGTTTGTTTGATGGTTGATGCATCAATTGTTGGGTATTTGCTATAGAAATTGGTTGTATGCTGTAGCACCATATCCATAGCATCCAGCGACTTATTGAAAGCAGCATTCTTTTGCTTTCGAAAATAATCGTATTGCTTCAAAGTACGTCTAGAAGAATTTTATGAATGACAATGAATATCAAAGATAACTGAAAGTGATTAACGAGAAACTCACGTTTTTTCACATATAGATTTCAAGCGGCGATATAAATAACATTCAGCATGAAGCCATTTTGCTGAAAAATATGTGTTGTTTTTGCCCAGCTGCCCAATAAATGTATTCCAAACATCTTTATCAGCCTCTAGCGAAAATGATAAGTGAATGAATATAGAAAATGAATACATGTATCAAGCGTGTGGTTATTTCAAATTATAGCTTTATCATAAAATATAATTGGTATATTAATGATGCTACCATCTCCGTTGAGTTTGATGAATTCTTTGTTAGTTTGGAGTTCATATTTTAGCTGTGATACATTTGCAATAACTTCTTTGATGTCATCCTTGGTATCCTAGCGAATAACAAATTCCAAATTTACGTATGATATTAATTTATAGTTGTCTTTATAATAAAAAATTCCAAATTTGATAGTGGGCCATAAGAAAATACCGTTGTATATTTATTACTAAGCATTCATTTCTGCTTACCTCCCCGTTAAAAATGTCACCTAATTCATCCTTTTCACGAGCAATTTGATCAATGATTTTCGTTATAATTATCGGTAGTCGTTCCTGAATGGTGTAATATGCGAAACTTCTGTAAATAGTTGATTCGGTTAGTATTTAGAGAATGCATAAAGTGATTGCCAAAAAATATTTCTAAAATCCATTCAAATTGATTAATTTACACTTCATTGAATTCCATGTAATTGAGACATTTTGAACATGAAATAAGTGGAAAAGGATACAATTTTTACGCCGGACATCTATACCTCTTGTATTTTGCCGATAGTGCTGCATTGAATGGCGTGGTTTCATCAATGATATTATACTTTTTTTCAAGTTCATTCATTTTTTATTAGAAAATTCCCCTCCAATTCACTTACGAACTAAGAACAGTGAACAGCAAACCAAAGGTGGTGCGTGATTGAGAATCTTTCGACTAAATTGCACTTTACATCAAAAGTATACTATTACTTATGTATATTCACGATTTTGACAAATCCAAATCTTGACTGAATCAATCGGAAATCTTCGGTGAACAGCGACTTTCTGATGTGAAACACATTATCTTATAGATTACAATTTCACATGCATTTCATTAAAATCCTTTATTTTAAATCTGTACTTGTATTAAATTCTATGCCAAACTGTCAAAAAAAAACGTCAATTCAGATTACATGATGACAGCTGTATATATATATATATATATATACATAACCTCAATATCAAATAGGAAAACAATAACCGCATGTGTTGTGTGTTGTAGAACGTGCATAGTTTGAATTCTGCCTTTTTTTTTTTCTTTTAACGACGAATAAATCACCTTATCAGCCGTATAATCATTCGAAAAGTGAGATTTAATCAATTCAATAATTTTTACACAATTCAAATTCAGATATTTTTAAACATAATTTCGCAGAGAAACTTTCAAAATGCCAAAAGTACGATCTTCGTCGGGGGCGCCCCGTAAAGAAGGATTTAATCGAAGCGGCCATTCGATGAATCCAGAAAGATTAACGTCTGGATTAAAAGGCGTTGCCAAACCGCGCACAAAGGGTACCATCAAACGGCTACAAATGTACAGAAATTTTAAAGCCAAACGTGATCCAAGTGGAAAAATCATAACACCAGCTCCATTTCAAGGCCGTTTACCGTCTGGTACAGTAGCTCGCGTTGAACCAACACCAAAGTGGTTCAGTAATTCACGCGTAATATCACAAAATGCCTTACAGAAATTTCAAGAAGAAATGGGGAAAGCACTCAAAGATCCGTATCAAGTAGTGATGCGACCAACACAGCTTCCGATTAGTTTATTGAACGAAACAGCAAAATATCAACGCGTTCATTTGCTTGACACCGAAAGTTTTGATAGCACATTTGGTCCAAAAAGACAAAGAAAACGACCAAACATAAAGATTCGCGATTTAGAAGACATGACTAAGCATGCACAGGATGCATCTGAGAAATACGACGAAAACAAAGATGTTGATTTGGTGAAGGAAGAAGCAGAATCAAAAGATATCGTTCGTGATTGGGTATTTGGTGCTGGGCAGAGTAAAAGAATTTGGAATGAACTACACAAAGTTATCGATTCATCTGATATCATTCTGCAAGTTCTCGATGCTAGAGATCCAATGGGAACACGATCAAAGTATATTGAAGATTTTTTACGGAATGAGAAGCCACACAAACATCTGTTTTTTA
Organism: Obolodiplosis robiniae; assembly: GCA_028476595.1. NCBI lineage: Eukaryota > Metazoa > Arthropoda > Insecta > Diptera > Cecidomyiidae > Obolodiplosis > Obolodiplosis robiniae. The sequence goes on from CM052017.1 coordinate 26,501,739, forward strand.
TTCTAAACAAAGTTGATTTAATTCCGACATGGGTGACGCAACGTTGGGTAGCTATTCTAAGTGCAGAGTATCCAACAATTGCATTCCATGCATCGCTTACTCATCCATTTGGTAAAGGATCACTTATCAATCTGTTGCGTCAATTGGGAAAGTTGCATATTGATAAAAAGCAGATAAGTGTTGGTTTTATCGGTTATCCGAACACCGGCAAATCATCAATAATAAATGCACTGCGAAGCAAGAAAGTCTGTAATGTTGCACCAATTGCTGGCGAAACGAAAGTTTGGCAGTATATTACGTTAATGCGGCGCATCTTTCTCATTGATTGCCCAGGAGTTGTGTATCCATCAGCTGAGACCGACACCGAAAAAGTGTTGAAGGGGGTTGTACGGGTTGAGCTGGTGACTAGTCCAGAAGACTATGTTGAAACTGTTTTGAAACGTGTTCGAACCGAGTACTTGGAAAAAAATTATCACATTAAAGGTTGGACATCACATGTTGATTTCCTTGAGCAGTTAGCAAAACGAAGCGGGAAGCTATTGAAAGGTGGTGATCCAGATATTACAGCTGTTGCAAAAATGGTTTTAAATGACTTTCAGCGCGGCAAACTACCGTACTATGTGCCACCAGATTCATTCGCAGTACCTAAATCTGCAGAAACTGACGCAAATCCGCCGACCAAATCAAATGATGAAGCAAATCAAAATGAGATGGTCACAAAAGGTCGACAGTTGCAACAAGTTCAAGATTTCCGGAAGATTCGCGTCGGATTGGAATTTGAAAAAGATGATGTTCGTGAGTTGGAGAAAATTGACTTTGAACTCATGGAAAAACAGCGTGAAGAACGGAAAAAGGCAAGCAAACGCAAAGCACTGAACGACGACGATGACTCATCTGGCATCAGTGATTTCTATAGCGAGGATGAATTCGATGAAACATTGAATAAGGTGGTTCGAAAGAAGTCGACAAAGATTCCAGCTAAATCAAAGCCAAGTGCCGATGTTCAAAAGGAAAGTTCGAAAACGAAGGCAAGCAGTGGCGACTTCAGCGTTGAAAGTGGAAATGATAAAAAAGCACCGAAGAAAACCACTGCTAAAGAGCGACGAGCATTGGATCGGGCACAAAAACGAAAGAAAATCGGTAGTAATTTCTATGAAACATCCAATGTTAAAAATCGTAATCGGAATAAAGCGAATACAAATTAAAAATCAATAATCGAATGTATGTGAATAAATGATAAAATTAAAGTATTTGAACGTACAAGCAGAAAAATAATATTATCTTTAATTTATTTTGATCATAAACATTCTATTGGAGTGAAATGAGTAATAATTTTTCCATTTTTACCCTTGGTAATATACTCGAATCTTAACAGCATGATCCTAATGAATCTGAATGAATCACAACCAAATTCTACAATCTGAATCTTATTGTCTCTTTGAATCTGAATGAATCTTGAATACGCGTCCACTCCCTAGTTTTTACCTTCGCAGTTGAGGCGATGATGCTAGATGAAAAAAATTTACGAGATGCTACAGGAGGCTTTCATGGGGCCTCCAAAGCAAAAAAATTACATTTCCGGCCAAAATAAAATTATCAATCGTAAGGAAGGTCTTCTAAGAGGAAACTCAAATGCCTTTCGGCTATTTATATGTAACAAATGTAAGGGAAAAAGACACATTGAAAAAATGCATATTTTGGCAATTGTCAAATGTAAATTTATTTGCAATAGGATGAAGTACGATGACCGATGATTTAGACAAAAAGAAAAAACAATGCGAAATACCTGGATTATAAATGAAGTGGATACAAAATTGGTTAGGATAAGAGGAAGAATTCTTGTGTTGTTTTGAAACAAGATTGGAAAAATGCTATGAACAGTTCATTTATTGATATATTTCTATATATGTTTTTCTATGTCATTTATTAGGTGACTTCTATACTATTCGAGCATCGTCCAGTAAAAAAAATAGTATATTCACCCCTACTCTTATTTATATAAAAAAGATGTATTTTAGAATTTAGAAGACACAAAGAAGGTAAATAAAATGACGAATTGAATTGAATTTTAGCGCAATATTTGATTGTTTCAAAGCGATATTGAAGGCATATATAATATTTTGCAACATATTTTCTTTGAATTTAAAATTTGTTCATTTTAGCGATTTGTTTATCGACATCTGGCTTGGAAGCATAATTTTTGCATGGAAAGTCTTCTAAAACATGGGCTTTGTCCATTTTTTGAGCTCAACTAACAAAAAATGACAAGCCTTTCAAACAGACAAGTTGACGGGGCCAAATCCCTCATTATATCACTTTCAAACATTTCACAAGTTGATCGGTTTTATTAGTTACTGTGTTTGTATTGATTTGCTGATTTTTGATTGCTATTGATCTTTCAATTGGCTTAAGATATCATTTAAATGTATTTTTTTTATCAATATTAGTAGTATAGAAATTGCGGTTTAATTGCAAAGTTGATATCAAAATTGCAATTAAACCGCCATTTCTATACTACTAATATTAAGTAGCGGAATTTCGGTTGGATGCCTGATTTATTTCCCTTAAATGCCTTTGTTCTACCAATCTTCTTTGATTTCAAATTTCCATTCCCATTTCAGATGCTCGTTTTTATCGTCATCCGTAAATAGCGATTTTACCGAATATGTGCCACGTGTCAAAATGCCTGATGGGGCTTCTTCAAATGGCGTCGTGTAGCTCTGCACCTCTGTTTTTGGCGGATAGCTTCCCACCATATGATTCATGTTATCAACTGATACATAAACAATTCCAGGATACAGAAAAAAAATTGAACTTAAATATGCGTCAATTTCTTAAACGGACAATGAACCCACCTGGCACGCAAACTCGATAGGTTTTCTGCACATATTTCAAACCATGCACAATTTCACGTTGCACGATAAAATCGATACGAATCTTATATTGAACACCTTCTTTAATTGTGAAAACTTGTTTCTTCAAATTTTTTACGTTTTCACCAGACAAATCTAACTCCATGTCATCGCGTCCGGGAACACAGAGTGCCAGTTTCTTTACAATCACTTTACGTGGATCATTCGCATCTGGAGATGGACATTTCAATTAATAATAGTTTGGATGGAAAATGTTCATTAATCAACTTACCGACTATAATTGTTTCCGATTGAGCAGCACCTAGCAATGCTTCTTTGTATTTTCGCAAACTTTCATCTTCTTGATCGGCGGCCACAATCTCTTCGATAGTTTTCTGTGGCGGAGGCTGGTAGCTCATGTCGATTTCCACATTGTCATTTTCCATATCAATTTCTTTATCGTTTGACATGTTTGCTTTCTCCGTATAACTACTGATGATTTATCAATTAGCTCTTTCGAATGCTGTTCGAATAAAAAAAATTAGATTGAAATATTGTGTTGCGAGTGAACCGCGTTTACGTGTTTAACTGAATCATAAATATGTTAATCAAATTGAAGAATGAATAAGTTTCAAAAGACCCGTTCCAAAAACGGTAGCAAATGATAAAATGTCAGAATATTCTCGTTCATAGTGATGGATGTTATTTGGATAAACGCTGTTGTAAAGGGAAATGAACAAACATATTTCCTTGAGTGAATGAAAAATATCAACATATAAATTGTTGATATGAGAAATATTCATGGAATAAATACCCTCTCATATGAAATGAAGGCGAGAAATAGTCGAGAGACCGAAACACAGTAGTCATATTCTACATTTTACTTTTCCGCACACACATTGTGTATTGGAATCGGTTCGAAAATTGAGACTCATAAATAATTCATTTTTTATCCATTTTGAGCGCAGAAAAACTCGATGGACCAATTTTTCGGTGTCGGAATGTAGGTGGGTACACTAGGACTCCGCTACAATCTTTTCGATTTTCGAAGTCAAAATAAATATTTTTCACTGGAGGTAGTTCTAATTTTTATCCGAATTACTTCGCTTGTACAGCAGTATTTTTTTTTATAAACAAGAAGATCCTGAAAGTTTCATTGTGAAATGATGTGAAATAAATATAGTTCCGATACAAATTTGTCGTTTTTCGGGGTCAAAATGGAAACTTTCAGATTCTGATTTTCTAATGAACAAATTCTGTTTCAAAAAATGATTTAACTATTCAATCGTCCTTCAGAAGCGAAGGTTAAAATTTGAACTCCAAATGCAGATGAAATGGAAGAATAATATATAAGGGATGCATGTCGTGGATAACAATGCGGAAAAGTTCATCTTACGGATGCAAGATTGTTTATTTTCTATTATTTTTATCCACTTCATCTTTGCATCGTACATACATAGGCGAACAAAACGTAGATAAAGCACCCAGATATATTTTATAAAAACACCATTTAACGACAACGATTACATATTTTTGGGTTGGAGAACATAAATACAGTTGGATTTTTTTATCAATTTTTGGCTTTATTCATATTATTCGAACTGATATGACCGAAATGACTTATTTAAAGTAATCAGAACTCAGTTTTAATACGTTGATTTAGGAATAATGTTTTCCTCATATTCACTTCGGAATGCCGTAACCTTTTTTCGAGATTGAAGCAAGTATCAAATCTGAACAAAAATGATATCAGAAGAAAATGTGAACAATCAGATGGTGAATGAATAATTTTGTAACAGATATGTTGACTCAAATTCTTTAATTGTGTGATTAGTCATCAACAACTGACGGCATAACGCAAAACGATCGAGTTGATTCACAGCGACGAAATTTGAATCAGAAATAAGCGGCACAAAACTTATCTATAGTATTATCTATAGACGACTAAAAAAATATAATGCACAAAAACTAAAAAAAATATATCTTTCAATTACTCAATGAATGGAATGAACAACGCATATATGACCACCCTATTGGATTTTTTAAGGGAGTTAAAATTTTATGGCCACATTTTTCATCGAATGTTATGGATAAATTGAAATTATGTTGCTCACAAACACACACACACACACACACACACAATAATGTACATGATGATTAATCATTACGATTTCAACCAATTAAATTTAACACAATTATGTTCCGTGTATGTGCCAAACACTTCATCATTCCAACTTAATTCGTTTAATTGAAGTCAAATCAACAATTATTTTGCCGATATTGTTCTAATGAAGTCAACAATCTTTATCTAAAAATTGTATTTAAGATTCAAACTCATAGTCATTGTATTGTTTAAAATACAATAACAATATCATACATTTTAGGTATAATATTAGGTAGAAACAATTTATTCGATGAATCGGATTAATTAGAATGATTTTAACTCCTATATCATCGATTCGAAACCGTTGTGATGTTCACAAACTTAGCCAACAAATCCTTTGACACTATTAAGATCAAAGCGAGTATCAAAACCGTTCGCGCGGAACAATTAAACACAGTTTTTTTATTCTTCAAAAATGTCATACTTGAAACATGAACAAAAATGCCTTCTTTCCTATTTTATAGTAGCAGTTTTACACACACAAACAATGCGAGTCAGTTAAAGAGAGTCGAAAATTATGAAATTATTCGAGTGGCGAAGTTTTACCTCTAAATATCGTTTTAAGGTTACTCAAGAATGTTCTAAACTTGATCAAAACACTTGATTGCTTTTTTTTGATTATGTGTCAATTGTTTATTTTTTGGCGTCGGCATTCGGTTTCGAACAAGTGATAAGCTAAACAGGATAAAAACTCTTTGTTGTAACTATCTAGTTGCACGTTTTTGTTTAAACAAACAAATTGAATTCTTCGCAGTTTTTTTCTTTTTATTTAAAATAACGAAAATCATCAAATTTAAAAAGAATGGATGAATAGCAAATTTTTTCAGATAATTTGTCAAAATAAGTGGGAGATATCAAACTAGCGATATCATTTGGCGATTAAAAATCTGTTGAAATTTGATGAATAACGAATTTTAACACATTACATACAACAAATTTACCAAAAATTGCACTCCCAAAAACAAAATTCTCAGTTGATGCAAAAATTACGAGAGTTTATAGAATATGCGATATGAATATTTACTCATTCTTTTATTGCTTACTGTCTTTTTTTGTCGTATGCCTTTTAAGTCTCTTCAGCAATTTTGTCGTCTTATTATTTGCTCTCTTCGTTGGATATATAGTGCGTATGCTTACCGCAACCGATTGCCTTTGTTTTAAACCGACGGCTCTGTGTATGCTCTCTTGTTGTATATAATACACATTGATAAATAATTGTCATTAGTTTTGCTCACTGTACATGTATGAAAGTGCAGTTGACTTTTTGGTTCTAAGAAGCTGTCAGTTAGTTGAGTTTGTTTTTAAAATACTTTCAAGAGGGCGATAGTTACACAAAGATATTCAATCCATTCAACAAAGGCAATTCATGTGAAATTGACAATAACAGTAAGAGATTTCAGTGGAAATTGTTACAAATGTGTCTAATGACTTTTTAATGCGACAGTTTATTTATATGGCTTATTTACTAATGGTCACTTACAGACTCGGCCAGAACTCTCGTTCAATAGTGCAATGTTTCCCAAGCTAATGTGTTGAACACACAATTTTAGGATGATGCCAAAAAATTGCTCAATACGCAACGAACAGTATAAATCTTAAATTTTGGTACGTGAATATATTTTTAAATAAAAGAGAATTGCAATACCGAACTCAGCTGAACTGATCTGGTCTAATGTGATCTGAACTGAACTGAGCTGACAGTCTCGCATTTCAAGCACATGCACCAATACATCGGCACCAATACATCGGCACCAATACATCGGTTAAACAAAGGCTCCGCAATAAAACACCCGCATACATAATGAATGTGATGCCATAACAAACATTGTAATTTGAAAACAACAACCATTACCTACACCCAGCTGTATCATTGCATGTGTGCGTGTGTGCGACCCAAACTATTCGAGTATCATTATCGTACAAGACAGCCGAATGACATTTGTGTTTGCATCTATTTGCGGGAAAATACACACAGAGTGACGCTTACATTGTGAGCGCATCATCATTCGAAAACACACCATAAAAACCACCACGTTTAGACACACATTTTCCTTTTTTTGTATTCAAATATTTATTTTTTTGGGCGATATTATTTTTGAAGTTGTATTATCACAGACGCTGAATGTAGATTGAATTCGGTTGAGTTTATTCGTGTTGTTTTCGATTAAACGACGGACGGATTGGAAAATAAAACTAGATTCTCAAGATTGTAATTCACACTGAAATGGCATCAAAATATAATGGTAAAGTTGTTGTCGATTGGAAACGAAAAGTAAAATCAGAATATATGCAAATATGCAAACAAAAGCGGCATAAACGAGTTGATGAAGCCAAAATGGCATGGAACCAAAACCGGTAAGATTCGAAAATGCAACATGATGATAAGGAATTTTATAAATAAAGTGAATTTTTTTTATTGGTTTGTATTTTGTATTTTCAGGAGCAATATTAAAATATTCAATGAAGATGATCAACATGAATGGAGTTTGTCAGTTTTGGCATGGGAACCAAAAGGTGCCGATCCACCACATGTGAATTCCATGAAACGAGCCGAAGTTACATCAGCAAATGGTGAATATTAAACTCCACTTAAACTTTAAGTTTACATTAAATCTTTTGATACTGAGCTGAGTTTGAAAATGTGGCTAATAACTTGGAATATGCAAAACTTCAGGTTCATTGCAGCGTTTGCCCATTAGATTGATTCCAGCGGTTACGCCCATTCCAACAATGTACATGTGGGCGCCAACTCAACAAAATTTCATGGTAGAAGATGAGACTGAGCTTCATAATATTCCATACATGGGCGATGAAGTGCTTGACAAAGATGGAACATTCATCGAAGAGTTAATCAAAAATTATGATGGTCGGGTTCACGGAGATAAAGATAACGGATTCTTAGATGATGCATTATTTATTGAATTGGTGAATTCGTTATTGAATTATCAAGAGCCAAGTGGAAAGGATAATCAAGATGGCCGGGAGAATTTGACGCGTGAGTTACGGGGTCGATCACTTGGTAGCGCAGACGATAAAAATTCAAAGAAAACTAACACGATCAAGTCAAAAAATGATTCTTTGCTGCCACCACCAGCACCAATTGACGCACCTTCATCAACGGACATTGAAGTTAAAGATGTGTTCAGTAAATTATCAACAACACCAAAAGAATCTACATCAACATCGATTGTCGATGAAAATATTAGCGATCCTATTGACAAAAAACCATTCCCGTGCTGGGGTATTTTTGAAGCAATCAGTGAACAATTCCCCGAAAAAGGGTCTGCCGAAGAACTGCGTGAAAAGTAAGAAACAAAACAAAATATTTATTCATATCCAAACAACAAATGAGTAACTATTTGAGTTACAGCCAAGTAATAGAAATCATATACAATTAAATTTATTCGCCATGGCAAACACATTCAAACTATGGGAAAAATGACTGAAATACCTATCACGCAGTCACTTCAAGGGTTAATATAAATAATTATATTCATGTTGCATTTAATATAGATATGTTGAATTGACTGAACGCATTGATCCGGATCGTCCACCAGAATGTACTCCCAATATCGACGGGCCGAAAGCTGAAAATGTATCACGTGAACAAACTTTGCACTCATATCATACACTGTTCTGTCGGCGCTGCTTCAAATATGATTGTTTCTTGCACCGTAAGTCCATTGTCTATTCATATTCTGCCGTCCTAGTAGTTTTTGATTTTCATTAGTTTTGACAGCAACTTTGGATTATAATGACTCGATTGACATAAAGTGTAAATAAACTCAAATTTGTATCTCTTTCTTCATATTTTTTTCGCTTTTATCGTAATAATCGTGCGTGTTTTCAAACCGCATGCGAAACAATACAAACAAAAATACCCATCACCTCAATAAAAAATCGTCAGGCCACCAGCTTCATGGTGAGTTTTTCGTCAAATTACTTAGCCACCACACAAATGTTCCTAGTAATATTTTGTTTAATTTTCTAGTTATCGTTTTGGCTTTCATTTAATGTTTTCTCAGTTTTTTCATTTTTTTTTTTTTTAAATACGTTTTTAGTATTTTTTTTTTTTTCATATCGTTTTCTACTTGCACACCATTCAATGGTTTTCGACCTATTGTTCATGAGCTTACTATAAACGCAATACACTGATCAGATTTTGATCAGTCTAACCACATCTGTTTCACATAACACTGAATGTGATCATCACATAATGACATATCATTTTCAAATAATTCAAATCACAGGAGCCTTAATGAATATATACAAATTCGATGTCAAAGACATGCAAACTATTAGTTTAGCCATAACGAACCAAACTATATTTGAAGACTTTATTTTAAAGGATTGCCGTTCGTTGTAGTTTCACTCAGTAATTCGATATTCCTGGAATCACGCGCTATTGCTGGAATCACTAATGATTGAGTGGATGAGATGGAAGTCATTAATTTTACACAAATATGAGCATTTTGCAAGTGACAGAATACTTTTACTTATTGCACATCATTTATGCGGAGAACACAATTTTTTTCCGAGAAGATCGATATCACGTTTCGTAACTGTAGTAATTCAAACTGTGTGCTTAAGTTTTAATCTTGCCATTTTACATCATTGACGCATTCCGTTTGATAGTCCACACCTTAACAAGATAACAATCGTATTTCGCGACATTTTAGAAAGATTAAGATTTCGGACAAAATATCAATTCTCACATCGAAAGCAAATGCGCGAATTTCTTATGAAAATTCTGAGAATACAAGTTCTAATTAACAAATTTTTTTTGAATGATGACATTTGTACAAATCTCGTTCTGACACTCATCCACCATTTGTGATTGTTCCATTTACAACTCTCAATGTTACGGATTGATGAGATTCAAAATCATTGATCAAATGAATGATTTGCATGAAATGATAATGGTTTAATATGAATTTCCTTCATTGTGACACCCCGATTTGTTTAAGCATTATCCAAAAGTATAGCATTCATCGCGGCTGTGAAAAAATTTCATCTGCTCCCATTGCTTTAATGCTCTGAAATCATCTAAAGCCTTACGAACACTGAACGTCTATTTTTTTCAAGAATTGTTCGTACTTTACTTTCGTTCTTTTACCGTTTCTAAGTTTTCGAATAACTTCAAAGCAGTAAAATCCTAACATGAAAGAGTTAGAAATCGAACTATAAATATAATATGGGGAATTCTTAATGAATAAACCGGTTCGTACGATTTCTGCGTACGTGAACATTAATAAAATATGAACAAAAAAGTTTTACAGTCTACTACGCGCCATGTCAATTGCTTCATACTTTGAACTTTTTGTATAACATTTCATATGGACCAAAATCAGTTAAATAGTAAAAAAAATGCAAAGAAACAGTACCGATTGGAACTGCTTTAACGTTTACGAAACAAATAGAAAAGTCTGTTGACGTGAAATATGAATTTCGTATTATTGACGAGATTTATTGATTTTTTGAAGATACGTTACATTTGGAACTAATTACAGATATTGGTACATATACATATTTTCGACTATTTTCTTATTTTTTTATTTGTTTTATTTTTTTATTTTTTATTTTACTCTCTAAGCTATCTCAAACTACTAAAGCATATGTATTAGAAAAATGTAGATTTATACGTCCCGAACGCAAGATTATGTAAAAAGAATCGATGACAGTAATAACTGTTGAGGTTTCATGTGAATGAAAACTCTTCGGAGAGTATAGATCTGCATGAATTATATTACGGTTAAAATCATAGTTAAAGATTTGGCAACAACTTAACTTCTTTAAAATGCGACCTCCTTTATTGGACTGTTACATTGCTCCGGCTCCCTCAAAATGTGTGAGGAGGTCCTAAAAGACTTGTAAAAAAAAGTTCTTTAATCATAAACTTCATATCACATAATTTCATGCACATTTATCTACTGTGTCTAATTGAGTGAATTCATCGATCATTATAAATAAAATGGCATTTGATATGATTATTGTAAAATAGGGTTGCAAGCGTGTCATCCGGGTCCAAACTTAAGCAGACGCCGATTCATGGATTTGAAGCCTTTCAGTGAACCATGCAGCACAACTTGCTACATGCTTCTGGTTAGTAGACGCATTATTGAATTATGTTTGTTGATTGTTAAATTAATCCAAACAGTTGATTTCGGTATAAAAGATCAAATTTAGAATAATTTTCAATTAAACGAATAATTTTGACCTGCTCCATTGTCAAACAGGATGGAATGAAGGAGAAATTGGCTGCAACAAAAACGAAAACACCACCAATGGACTCTGGCAATGAAGCAAGCTCCGAAGATAGCAATGACAGCAATAGCAGTGACAGTAAGGATTTCACAGCATCCGCAACAAAGGATGGGCCATCAGTATCGGCCTCGAATGCCGATGATATGTCGTCCCTTGTTGATTTACTTTGTACGAAAAATGGAAGTGGCGAAACTGAATCAGCTGAATGGACTGGATCAGATCAATCACTTTTTCGGGCCTTGCATAAAGTCTTTCTAAACAATTACTGTGTAATTGCTCAAACAATGCTCACGAAAACTTGTCAACAGGTATGCATTTTATGAACAGTATTATAATGATATTTGAATTTCTGACCATTTGTGTACTCTACGATATTTTCTATATAATCTGCTCAACTCAGACACAAATATACTCAGGCTTTATTTGAACATCTTTTTCTTTTATGATTTTTCAGGTGTATGAATTCTGTCAGAAGGAAGCTGCCGATTTGCCAGCAGAAGACGTGTGTCAGGACTACACGCCGCCGCGCAAAAAGAAAAAATATCGTCAAAAGCAATGGTTGACACATTGTCGTAAATTCTTCCCATCGCGAAAAGATTCGGTGTCGAATCATGTTTACAATTTCTTACCATGCGACCACAAAGGCCCTTGTGATGATTCGTGTTCATGTACTCAAACACAAAACTTTTGCGAAAAATTCTGTAATTGTAGCAGTGATTGTCAGAATCGCTTTCCCGGTTGTCGTTGCAAAGCGCAATGTAATACAAAACAATGTCCGTGCTATTTAGCTGTGCGTGAATGTGATCCAGATTTATGCCAAACCTGTGGTGCTGATCAATTCAATCTAACAAAAATCACATGCAAAAATGTCAGCGTCCAACGCGGATTGCATAAGCATTTGCTTATGGCACCGTCAGATGTCGCCGGATGGGGTATATTTTTGAAAGACAGTGCTCAAAAGAATGAATTCATATCGGAGTATTGCGGTGAAATAATCTCACAAGAAGAAGCCGATCGTCGTGGAAAGGTTTACGATAAATATATGTGCAGTTTCTTGTTCAATTTGAACAACGATTTTGTGGTCGATGCGACTAGAAAAGGCAACAAAATTCGTTTCGCAAATCATTCAATCAACCCAAATTGTTATGCAAAAGTGATGATGGTGAATGGTGACCATCGCATCGGAATATTTGCAAAGAGAGCTATTCAGCCGGGCGAAGAACTATTTTTTGACTACAGATATGGACCAACGGAACAATTGAAATTCGTTGGTATCGAACGTGAGATGGAGTTTTTATAGAATTTACCATCAAACTCTAGACACGAATGCAGAATCTATTTAGAATCAAGAGATTCAAAAAGATTCCAAAAATAGAATTGTCATACGGATTCATAATTCATTGTGAATCATCCAAATTTAGAATAGCTTGAATTATTCGAATAAATTAGAAACGCTCGGTAGAAACGTACTTTTCGAAAATACCAGGCGTATAACCTTAAAACCGCGGTTTTTTATTCAAAGTATTGCAAGAAAATGTATTCAAAGTATCTGCCTTTGCTAGTTACACATTTCTCCGATCTCTCGGGTAATTTGTGGATATCACGCCAAAAAAAATCCTTCTCTTTCGAGGCAAACAACCAAGAGTTTGCAACGTCCATATAAATACACTGGGACGCGTAGTGGACTACACCATGTAAATTACATATCGTAGTTAAGGCGCTAGTCTCATCAAGCAATTTTCGGACGTTTTCGTAAGAATCGAAGTGCTGCTCAGCGAGCGCGTGGCCCATTCACGAAAACAGGTGGTAGTCGGAAGGGGCCAGGTCTGGAGAATTAGCGGGATGGGGTAGTAACTCCCAGTTGAGCGTCACCTTTGACGTGTGCGATGGTGCGTTATCGTGGAGAAAAATTAGCTTTTCATGTCTTTGTTGATTAACCGGCCTTTTTTCACGCAGGGCACGGTGCAATTTAATCAGTTGTGGGTGGTAGCGGTGGGTGTTGACAGTTTCACCAGGTTTCAATGTCTCATAGTAGGCGATACCCTGCTGATCCCACCGAACGCACGGCATCGTCTTCCGTCCGAAACGATTCGGGCTTGGGGAAGATGTTGATGGTTGGCCGGGATCATCTACGATTTTTTGCGTTTAGTGTTCTCAAAATATATCCACTTTTCATCACCTGTCACAATCCGATGTAAGATCTCGCATGCGTTTTGGCGTCGCTCCATCTGCCTGCCGTTCAATTCATGCGGCACTCATTTTCCGATCTTTTGAATCTTTCCCACGGCACGTAGACGCTTAAAAATGGATAGTTGAGTTATACCCAATTGCTCGGCAAGCATTTTCTGCGATTGCGTATCGTCCTCGTGAAAAAGAGCCTACAATTGATGGTCATGAACGCTCTTGGGCCGATTTTCACGCTTCTTGTCCCACAGGTCAAAATTGCTGTCTTTGAACCGTCTAGACCAGCATGTTCTCAGCTTGCTGTGAACACGTATTGGCATAAATATAGGCTTCGTAATAAATAAATAAATAAATAGGCCTTCAAAAGCATTCGATGCGATTTGACAGGCGATTGCTTCAAATTGAAGCAGAAAAGCAGAGCCTCCCGCATATGATCTTTTTCTGGCACCAAACTGGACATGATTACCCAAGGAAAAACAGATTTTTTGAAATTGTCGACAATTTGTACTGATTAATGTTTACAGACGTCAAACTCATGAAAAAAAACAGAATGGCGTGTCCATGGTAGCTCAATACGCGCACCAACGTGATCTATGAGCAAACCGCGGATTTAAGGTTATACAAGTAGTAAAGTTTTGCCGGTCCTGGACCCTTTTCTTAGTATTAGTGTACACGTATACGAAAATACACATAAACATACACAGAGACACACACTCCCTCTCACACACACTCTCTCTTCTCCTGTCTCTCCTCCTCTCTCTCCTCCCCACACATTCCCTTACAACAGATTCCATCATATCTAACACCAGTCCATAGCACCAACGTTCTCATCAGTCAAATTTTTGACCAATGCCAATAGTTGAGGCCTTTGTTACTATAGCAATCATTATCAAGCCATTGTAGAGCCGACTGCAGTTACAGAACAATATATTTTTCCTTATCATAGAATGTTAGCAATAACTTTTCATTCTTTGTTGTACCGAGTGTGATTCGTCTCTCTGAGTGAATACGTTGTATGACAGGTATTTCGGAAGTTCTCAAATACAGCGGCCAGTCGTAGTACATCAGTTTTCAAATACAAATCTGAGTATTCACCAAGTGTACGTGTTCCGAAAGTTGTCCACACCTTTTGAGCATGATTATAATCTTCCTCTGATATATACGAATCTGTTAGTGTGCTATAAAGACACTCTTTTGCTGGTAGTGCAGTTTCTTTGAAGTTCCAATAATTATCAACATACTCATATGGGAAAACACCTGTCACGAATCTGTAAAAAAAACATTTTAGTTGAATGATAACCCGATTTAATACACTCTGATTTGAGAATATGCTTTTTATCTTGTGGTATAAGCGAAGCTAAAAAGTCTAAAGATGCCGACATAATACGCAATGAATCGATGAATTTAAATTTAATTTCTTTCTCATATTTCTGTTTATCATAATTACGCATTGTCTTGATGAATTAAATGAAGTTCTCAGAATTATATGGTATGATTTTCTTATTTCAACTGGTATTTGTTTGTTACACAATTTTCTTATTGATAAATGTAAATCATAGCCAGATAATTTTACATTACGATTGGAATGGATGGACTATTCTGATATTTTGAATTACATGATTGATGCGCTGCTCCTCTAAAGAGACCACATATATGACAATGATTTCTCACACGAATATCAGAATGATTATTTTCGAAATATCTTTCGCATATATGACAAAAAGCTGTTTCTTTAAATTGCTTTTCTTCTTCTTTGGATAAAGTCTTCATTGGTTTTATATCATCCAAAAAATCATTAGCTTCGATCGCAATTGAATGGGTGAGAATGAAAGCCGACCTCTAACTATTGCGAGAATTAAAATGAGACTAGAAAAAAATGCAAATTGGAATGAGCCCAGAAATTTTTTTTGCATAAAAATGAGACCCAAAATTTGTTCACTGGTTGTCTCATTTTTATCTTCAAATTTTCCGGGGTCATTTTTACTCTCAAAATTTTCTGGTCTCATTTCTACATTCATATTTTAAATATTTTTCGATCTCATTTTTATCTTCAAAATTTTCACGATCTCATTTTTATTCTTCAAAAATTCCAGGTCACACTTTTGTTTTAAAAATTTTCCGGGTCCCATTTTTGTTTTCAAATTTTTCTAGTCTCATTTTAATTTTCACAATAGTCAGAGGTCGGTTTTTATTCTCACCCATTCAATTTTTGTTAGTTCTCTCATAAACCAATCGATGCAATTTTCACCGCGTTTGCTTGCATACCTTCATTCCGATTCATCATTTTCCGATTCATCATCATATCCAATACTATGTACTTGATGCTATTGATGTGTTCGCGTTGAACAACTCACGCGATTGATGTTTCAGGCGGCTTTGGCAATGCCTCGGTGTCTGCATACATGATGAATTTTAAGTTGATTTTTTTTATTTTCGAAATAGTTTGAGGATGAAGCATTGGAGATATTGCTCGATTAAGATTGTTGCCGAACGCAAGAAGAACTTGCACAATCATTGAGAATGACTCAACAGACCATCTCGAAACGTCTAAAAGCAGCCGGATTCATTCATGAATTGAAGCCGAGAGACGTTGAACGACGATTTTGCATTTCTGAAATCCTGCTTGAACGCTACACAAAGAAGTCATTTTTGCATCGTATTGTAACTGGCGATGAAAAATGGATTCATTACGATAACCCCAAGCGCGGACAACCCGCGAAATCAATGCCGAAACAAAATATCCATTGCGCCAAGGTAATGCTCTGTATTTGGTTGGATCAAGAGGGTGTTTTGTATTATGAGCTGTTTAAATCGGGCAAGACAATTGATTCGTTTGAAGCGAGCATTTACCGAAAAACGGCCGGAATATGCGACCAGACACGAGTCCATAATTTTTCATCATGACAACGTTCGGGTTCATGTTGCAAGACCGGTCCAAAACTATTTGGAAAACAGTGGATGGGAAGTTTTGCCTCACCCGCCTTATAGCCCAGACCCCGTCTGACTACCATTTATTTCGATCGATGCAGAACGCTTTCACTGGAATACGCTTCACTTCAGAACAGGGTATCAAAAATTGGCTCGATTCATTCTTTCTTTTTCTCCGAAGCAGTTTTTTTGGCGCGGAATTCATATGTTTCCAGAAAGATGGAAAAAGGTCATAGCTTCCGACGGCCAATACTTTGAATAACAAACATTGCAACATATTTTAAAAATAAACGCTCAAAAAGAGGAAACAATCATTTGAAATTAAGTTGTAAATTCAATAACACATTCAAAACAGGAGAGCAAAGGGACCTTGGTGTGATTGTGGATTCGAAATTAAACTTTAATAGCCACATAAATGTGATAGTGTCTAAAGCAAAATCTACACTTGGATTTATCAAACGCCTTTGCTTTGACATAAGAAATCTGAATACGCTCAAGACTTTATATAACACTCTAATTCAATCATTGCTTGAATACTGTTGTGTCGTATGGTTACCATATCATTCGATATCGATAGACTTAATTGAATCGGTGCAAAAAGAATTTACAATATTTGCCTTGAGAGAATATCCATCTGCCGAAAACAATTATCGTATTTCTTCATATGAATATAGACTCGAAAACTTGAAAATGATGAAACTTGAAAGGAGGCGTATCAATGCAGCTTTGCTGTTTTTCTACGACGTATTGAACGACATTATCCCATGTTCACAGATAAAAAACGATATTGCGCTTCATTCAAACCCATTCAATCTTCGTGAATCGTCGGTGGAGACTTTTAGAATAAAAAATCTATCACTTATTAATGAACATACGGCACCAATAAATCAGATGTGTAAACTTGCAAACTTCATTGATGAACTGTTTAAAGAATCTGCTATGCGTGCAAATTTTAAATCTCAATTAGTTGCCTGTGATAAATTGAATCTAAGAATGAAACAACAACAAATCCAATGATTGTAATTAAACCATTCCTTTTCAAATTTCATTAGCATTGTTAATATTGTTATACTGTGATTATGTGATATTTTTAGCATAGTTATCGAATGTAATTAATATTTATACAAATTGTATTTATAATCATTCAACCTTGCAATGTTTGAATGGATTTTTCTAAAAAAAAAGATACAGGTTTTAATGGTGGTGAGATCCGATATAATCGATTAATGACCCTTACCTTTTCCCTGTCAAATATGTAATTACTTAAAAATGAATAAAAACAGCCAGTCTTTGGCGGTGTATAGTTACTAAAAAAAAAAAAAAAAACAAAATAAAAAAGTGCACTAATTCTTTGCGTTACTTTATCAGCATGGTCATAGGAACTGAATGATTGCAATTAATTTTTGTAAATGCAATTAGTTTTTTTTTTGGAATTTATGTTACTGTGAATTCATATAATATTGAGTAAAGTAACAGAGGGCCTCAATAATGTTTGTTCGATTTTTTCGATGATATTATTTGATGAATGCTTCCGGTTGTGTTATGTTTTGCTGGTGAGTTCAGCAAATAAAAAGCCAGCCCATTGAAATTCCCAATTTGTTTCCTCTAAACATCTTAAATGCAAAGTAAAGCGAAATTGAATTAAAGACAGATTTTATATCATTTTTTCAAATAAATTTATTTAATTGAGTAAACCAGATTTTGGTAAAATGTTGGTCACTTTAACTATGCAAATACTATTATACTTCCTAGTTCAGAATTCGTACAGAAAGCAAAGCTCAGTAGAAATGTTGTTACAATTTTCAATTGCAAGAAGAAAAGCAGAAAAATAACTCGATATAATTGACTTGCTTTTAGTAAAACTGTGTACTAAATAGCTCATTATATTTTTCCATTAAATCTTTTGTACGTTGGATAGTTTCCCGAATGAATATGTTATCGTCAAGAGTGAATGAAACTAAATTTAACTTATTCAATACGTCATTTTATACATGTAACTGCAGTCACTGTGCCAACTTGTTAAAAAAACATTTAACAGGATCTAAATAACGTCTAAGTGGTCTACTCCTACCTCTCGGCCCATCAGCTGAATAACGTGCAAAATTTCATTTTTAATACAATATCCAGCACCCATCGGTGCGAGTAATAATGATCGATGGAACACAAATCATTTCGTATACCTGTTGTTCCAGATGGTTTTTCACGAAAAATCCCAGTTATAGTAAGTATTATCAACGTTGGTTGTTGGGTAGAAAAAAATTCATTTAAATTTAAATCTCACATTATTAATTGGGATCGAAACAACAATTTGAAGACAAAAATAGACATTTTAGGAAAAACTTACCGTGAACAGTGAAAAATCAACAGAAAGAGGAGGAGAGAAGAGGAGAGAGGCGGAGAGAGAGAGAGAGAGTGTGTGAGAGAGCGTGTGTGTGTGTATTTTCGTATATGTGTACACTAATACTAAGGAAAGGGTCCAAGACCGGCAAAACTGTACTACTTATACACCTGGTAAAGTGCGAAAGTACAATGCGAATGAAAGTAAAGAGAACTCAAAAGTGGGAGAAACCGATCTTTTGCTTGACATGAATTCAGCGTAACTGATTTGAATAATAAAGTCGCACAACGCTGAGCGCTAATATGGATTCCATATTATGGAATAAATACCCTTTTATTTTTCTCACTTTTGAGTTCAACGAATTTTGGAATACTACATTTCGCATTATGTTTGGGTACCATTTATAGCACATTACTCTTTTGCTAAGCGTATCATTTATACTGACTTAATATGCTTGTGATTCATTCAGATTCAAACAGAATCACTAAGATTCATTAGGATTCATGCCGTTTAGACTCGTGTCTAACCCCTAGTTTTAATCTAGCTGTAACCTAAACTAGAACAGACAGTTGTAATAAATTAAGATCAATATAAAATTATGGTACATTTTGAATAAATCTGTTGACGGTGAAAATGAGTGCAAAGATTTTTTTATTGACAATTTATGCTTATCAGTTTAAGTTTTGGCGATTATTGGTTTCGGACGTGTTTTGAAAATTAGCTTTTTCCGAACGATAGCGCGTACATGGTATTCCGTGGTTGTCAGGCTTTTATGTTCAATAGCTATTGTTGAGTCCAATACCGTTCGATTGATGTTGGTCGTATCTAAATTAACCGTTTGACTTAAATCAGTGTCTCGTTCATCGGTGTCTTCTGGTTCTTCAGAGGTGCGCACCACTTTTTCCAGAACAGCAAACGGCTTTTCCATTTTTTGCTCTTTTCCATGCAATATATGATGTCCAATTATCAATATCTGTTAATAGAATTGTGTTAATTTATATGAATTATCTAAATTGAATATTCTTATTATTTTGTGTTCCCTGAAAACTAATGATACAACCACCCGCAAACTAAAATTTTGGGTGTCATTTCTTTTCAGGAAATATTTCTGTGAAAATGGTAGTTACAGTCAAAAGGATACTTTGTTTCGAAATTAAAAATACATACAAATGCAACAGAGCCAATAAGTTCTACGGAAAGTGACAAATAAAATTAATCGGTACTGTCACGGAACAGTTCGCTCAATTACATATATTTTGTGAGCATGCTTCATTTTTCCATACAATTCTATTCTTTTACATTCCATTCAAATCCCACTTTGCGATATCTTGACTTTCAAACACACACACAAAATCCGTTTCCCTTGTGTAAGTAACTTTGTTTAGTTTAATTAAACACGTGTTAACCGTTATGTGACTAAAATATATTTAAAATCAGTGATGAACAGATTGACATGTCTATAGACAACAAATGTATAGGCCTATAATGTCTATAGGCAGCCTATATATACACACAAATACGAACTAACACAAACGTTTGTTAGTTATGTACATGCACAAATTGCCTACACTTTGCCTATACCAATCGATTGTATAGACAATGGTCTATGCCTACAGATGTCTATCGAAAACCATCACTGTTTAAAATACCACAAAATACCGCATTGAATTGAAATATTTATATAACGATGATATGTAAATAAGTAATTGTTACCGGTTGTCCATATTTATCGTAGTTTAGATCGCCTATGAATTGATTCTCCATGATTTCATTGCCGCGCACTTCCAGGTCACCCTGTAGCTCAATGATGCCCCACTCATGTAGACCGTTATCGCATTTTCTATAAACAAGAAGCGTGAGGTGATTCTTCAATTCGTAAATGTTATATGGTCTAATATGGAATGTGTGTCATCTAATATTTTCGAAATCATTGGTCTTTCGAAGAACGATTTTTATATTGTTCCGTAGAAAAAGTAAATTGTTGGCCAAATATCGTATATTGTATAAAAAGTTTTGTATTTTTTCATGAATTGAGGAATTAATTTTTATTTTTGAGAACTGTTGTAGTGTTTATTTGATTTCAAATCATATTGAATATGAAAACTGCGATACAAGCTTGAACAAATGGAAAACGGAATTTATCCTCTGAATTTCTTAAATAATGGGTGGACATTGTGTGCAGCTTTTCGTCGTTGTTCATAGTAAACTGCATCATCTCCGCCAGATACCGAACTGAGTCCACCAGTTCGTTTGAAACCAGCTGGACGATTGGCCGCACCTCCACCTTCGCCTGGCAATCGTTCATCCTCACAATCAATATCAGATGCCTGGAGTACTTGTTGTAATAAATGTCCTTGTTCTTCTCGTGATTTATAAAAGAGATCCGGATCTGAGTCCATGCCGCTCAAATGAGTGATCACTTTATAGCTGTAGCCTTGGTTCACCAAGAATCGTTGACGCTTTCGTGAGTAGTTCATTTCCATTGTGTCTTGAGAAACTAGAGTATAGAAAAATGCATTATATTCCTCGGCAACGGCTCCTTTTTTGGCACGCAAAATTCGGCCCAAACGTTGTGCCTCTTGCCGACGTGAGCCACCATGCGACGAAATCTGAATCAATACGTTCGCTTCGGGTAAATCAAAACTCGTGTCAGCCACTTTACTCACAAAAATCGTATTGACTTTCGGATTAAACTTGAAATTTTGTAAAATTTGGATTCGTTCATTTTGTGATGTTGGACCATAAATGTACGGTTTATTCATTTTGATGGCATAATGTTTCAGCGCAAACACATTATCACTGAATACAATGGTCTTGTCGCCTCGCTGCTCATGATATTTGATAAGAAATTGAGTGGCTCGGAATTTCGATGGATTCATTACGTAAAGTAGCAATTTTTTGGATGTTTTTGTTGTGAGATATTCGTTGTAGAATTCTGGGCTCATTGGACACCAAACTTCAGCACACTGCACACGAGCAATGTAGCCCTTTTTCTGTAATTCCAACCAGTTCGCTTCGTATAATTTTGGGCCAATTAAAAAGTTCAAATCCGCAATTTTATCATCTTCACGCAACAATGTTGCGGTCAAACCGAGCTTACAATGACTCTGGACGATTGTTAAAACGCGACGAAACATTTTCGCTGGAATGGTATGTACTTCATCCAAAACCATGATACCCCATTCTTGCTCTTGTAGCCAACGCATCGTTTGCTCGGCTTCCCATGAACGCTTCTGTGTATGAGTTATCATTGAATATGTTGTTACCAAAATGCCACAGCCCATTGGTTTGTCTTTAGCGTCGGATGTAAATCGGCAAATCATGCTATCATCTGCTGTCGACCACATCTTGAATTGCTGTTTCCATTGCTCAACCGAAACACCCGAATTGCACAGAACTAGAGCTCGTTTTCTAACTGTACAACACGCAGTAACACCGACCTATGAAGAAACGTTTAAATCAATATCATAATTTCGTTTTTCAACATTTCATGAGCCATTTGAACTCTGAAAAGTTAGCTAGCTACTTACAAGCGACTTGCCAGCACCACAAGGTAGAACGATAACGCCTGATCTGGCTCGTCCATTGCCAAACATCTTTCGTAGGCTTTTCTCTTGATATGGTCGAAGAACAGCCGCTGGTTTTAAGTCAATATTAATATCAGCATTAATTGTATCATTTCGAAAGTCATATTCGGCTAGTAGCGGATGCTCAATTTCAATGCAACGCTTTTGTAACACTTCGATCTTTTCTTGATTCACTTCAAACGAAACCGTATTTAGATTGAGATTCTCTTCATCTTCTTCATTATCAATTTTATCATAGAAATTAGTAATATCATCGGGAACAGTGGTACCATCCGGTATTTTGGTCTTTTCGTCCGCTTGACCAGTGCCCGCACTTTTTTGAGCTATCTGATTGAACAAATTGGTTTTGGATTTATCTTGTTCACTTACTATAAACCCATCACCCTGCTCATTTTCTGTGCGTTTCAATCGGCAACTTTGAATAACTGGATCCTTTAAAATTTTCTGTAAGATTTCCGGATGCGGACTCTCCACGAAATACCGATTATGTTTTAGAACGAGTTTCACTTTACCATATGACAGAGTACACAATTGAATGAATTCAATAATTCCTTCGGGAATTGATGTTTTACTGAGCCGTTTCAAATATTCAATAATGTCATTTGTTTGTAGACCAACCGAAACGGCTGCATACAAACTGTAGGCGGTAAGCTTGTATTCGTGAATATGCTCAGGGCGACACACTGGTTCCGATATGGCGATGAGAAAATCATGTGCGTGTTTGTACACCGGAGAAAATGATTCGAGAAAAATATGTCCGTTTGGAGCAACCCAAAGTGGTCGAGATGCATGATCAATTTTCAATTCCATTTGAGAACGATAATCCTTGGCACCATATTCATCTTCATTCACAGCTTCATCGTATTTTTCGACATTTTTTGCCGCTGCCGCCGGTATTCCGCCGTCCTCATCATAGCTACCTTGTGAACTTTCTTCATCCGCACCCAAATCCGTTTGATACTTTTTATCTATTGGATTTA
This sequence comes from Obolodiplosis robiniae, assembly GCA_028476595.1. Classification (NCBI taxonomy): domain Eukaryota; kingdom Metazoa; phylum Arthropoda; class Insecta; order Diptera; family Cecidomyiidae; genus Obolodiplosis; species Obolodiplosis robiniae. Next base: position 26,525,036 of record CM052017.1, read on the forward strand.
TTTTTCAAAAAAAATTGTTCAGTTTTTTTGGTCCGAATGAATGTCCAAAATAGACCGAATGGGTAGGAAACTCACCATATTTCGATGAAGACCTCGAGAAATCCGACTTTTTCGATATTTTCTTCGGCGGTGCCATGTTTTATCAAACTTTTATGATAGTTTGCTTAAAATTTAATGAATGTTTTCTCAAAATTACATTACACAAATTATATTTGCGTAAAAAGCCGGTTTTATTAAATTTCCTGGAGAGACTAAACATAAATGAACCTCTGCAATGAATTTCATAACACACAAATGACGTTTATGCGAACGACATTCTAACCTCAATTTTAGTTTTATGAAAGAACAAAACCAGCACCATAAACTGGCATTTGGAAAAAAGATCCCATTATATTCCTGAGAATTAATAGAAACGTTTAAGTACTTACGTTTTCACAAAAATTGGCATGATTCTAAGGTTTGAAATTAAAATTATTCCTTTTTTTCGTTGTGCAAAACTGTATTGTAAATACTCAGATGTATATATGGCGCCAATAGATTTGTACGCTCTATTGAAATCTATGCAACTTTGTTAAGCACGGTTAACACACACAAATACATTGAATACGTATGGATAGCAAATGTCAATCGAAGTATCGACCGAAATGGAAACAATACATGTGCAAAAACATACAGCAACATGCATACATCGCATGTTCTCTCATCCAGTGGCTGTAATACATAGACAATTTGAGATGGAGATAGAGTGATGGATAATTGTATGTAACGTAAAGGGAATAGCATGAAAAATCGAAATTGATGCTATTGGCCTGGCCGCATACTGAATCGCACTCAGATCCTTTTGAACATTGTTGTTGATTGAGCCACACGAAAAACTGCTGTTGCTGCATAATCATTGCGTTTTTTGTTGAGTGTCTTAATCGAATAAATTGACGAAAAATCAAGCACGGAGTATAAACATAGGCGCAGATTTTGATAATAATTCAAAAGTTCCTTAATCGATTTGGTATTTTTTCCTTCTGTGTAAAAGGACATCATTCTTTAGAGTGTGAATTTCGGTTTTTGGCTCAAAATGGATGCGTAAGTTAAAAAAAATTATGCTTCTCCAGCAAAATAAAACGAAAATAACAATGAAAAGTTTGAGGAAATTGTGAAATTGATTAAAATTTATAAAATTTGCTTGTTTTCAATTTCCTGTAGATTGCTGGATGAGGTCGAGTCTTTAGAGGCAATTTTAATGGATGACGTTATAGTAACGAAAAATCCAGAAACGTAAGTACAATAAAATAACATGCAGCATGAATTCAGATTTGTTTTATGCATTTATTTCGTTTTTAGTGGCATTCCGGAAATGATTGAAACAATAGTTTTGCCAACGGTTGGTGAAGAGGTTGATTCACAATATGTTTGCATAACATTACAAATAATGTTCACCAAAGGATATCCGGACATTGAACCAAAATATAAGCTACGAAACCCCCGAGGTTTAGATGACTTCAGCATTGAAACAATTCGTCGAGCAATTGAATTCAAGTTGACAGAATCGCTTGGTGCGCCAGTAGTTTTTGATTTAATCGATGTGATTCGCGAACATTTAACACAAAGCAATCTACCATCCGGCCAATGTGTTGTGTGCTTATACGGATTTCAAGCGGGTGATGCGTTTACCAAAACTGAATGCTACCATTACTTGCACAGCTACTGCTTGGCTCGTCATTTGGATGCATCAAAACGAAATCACGACGAAGAGCTGGAAAAACTACCAACATGGCAACAAAAAACCATTAAGCCATTTCAGGTATATTGAAAAATTGAAGCCAACTTTGATTTTATGACGGAACAGATAAAGTCTCTCAAAACTTAAAATATAGACTCTTTGCAATTGCATAGTCAATATTTTGGAGATGAACTAAGCAATTAAATAATTTTATTTGACATAGGCCAGTTGTCCCGTTTGTCGTGAGCCAATCAATAAAGACGCTGAACCTTTACGTGATGCCGCACAACCACTTGAATTGCAAAATGCACCGGACTTTGCATTGACTAGTGATTTAAAGTCGTTACAAGCGCATATGGCCAATTTGTACTTGCATCAAATGAAACGCGGTGGAATCATAGATTCGAATGCAGATGAATCAAATGTGATTTCAATTCAAAGTCATGGTGCTAGTGAAGAGGTATGTATTACAATCACTTCTTTTACTATTCGCAAAATATAAAAGGCAGAATGATTGAGAAACGCTTCGTTTCAACAATTCCGAATAATTCTACTAATTTATTGCCATTTTTATTTTGTAGCAACCACGAAAATCGAGCAAAAAGGCTTCCAATAAACCGCACCAAACGGAAAAGCAATTGAATCAAGCACGACAGGCAGCCGCATTAGCTTTGCGAAATGCAACAATGGTAAAAAATGAAGAAGAAGACGAGGACGATGAAGATGAGGAGGAAAATGATCGTCGAAGATATCATGGACGACGTGGTGGCAATAGACATAAGAATGGAGCACATAAGCGCAGCAACGGCCATCATCATAACCATAGAACACAGGCGAAAATCAGTGACACAAACAACGATGCCGAACAAGCTAGTGGCTCCAGAAAAAGATGACAGTCGTTTATTATTGCAATTCCCACAGATACGATTCTGATGCGATTCGTTGAATGCTGTGCAACTGTTTTGAATCCAATTCCAATTTTATATTCTTCATGATTTGTTCACTTTTTGGCGCGAATCAGCAAAATCAGCATTCCAAACGATTTGAAACAGAAAATGTTACCAATACCAATTTGTTTGACCTGGACGTTGAACACATTTTAAGTTGAACAGTATGACTAAATTCAATCATTTTCAGCGTCACGTTCACTTTCATTTGATTTTTGTTTTATAACAAAAAAAAAAAAAAAAAAAAACAAAACACAAAAAAAAAAACGAAATCCAAATACAAGGTTCGAATGTCAAAAATAATCTTTTTAGTCCGCACATTTGAATGTGTTAGAATGTATTTGAGATATTCTATGAAAAAAAACACAAAGAAGTGAAACAAAATGACATTTTCATGTGAGGGAAACACAAGAAATCGTTTGTTTCTTTCAAAACAAAACACGTTAATATCATCTTAAAGTGTACCATTTGCGATATTTATCCTCCGATGATATTTTTTTATTTTTATTTCACATTGAAATTGGCCTTTCTCTTGTTTCACTACCAAGAATTTTGTTGCTGTTTCAATTAAGGGTAATTGTCCAAATTTGGACCTAAAACTTTAAGTGTTCCTAATTATGACCAAAGACTCTATTTATATATGAAATTAAGTTCATTTTCGCAGTTTGGTCATAATTAGAGTGTAAGACCGAATCACAGTCAATTACCCTTATATGTTTATTTTCAAGAGTTTCGTTTTCATTCTAATGTAATCAACATTGATACATGATCAGAAATGAGGACAACTCAACGGGGATGCTTTTTTGACTTTGGCATTTGAGCTTAGCAACGACAGTTGTGTATGAAATTGTGAGATAATTGCGAAAATCGCGAATTCAAAGTGATAAGAATTAAACTGAATTTATCGAAGAACTTCATATCTCCATTACCAGAAGCTGACGTTTTGCTAGAGCATTTTTGCTATCCTAATACATAGTTGCGCACTTTTGAAATCATTTTTTTTTATTCAAAAATAAAAATCATTGTAGAAACGTGTTTGATGCAATTGAGTGCCCGAGAATAAAAGTGAAGATAATCGTTCGAAAGGGACTGTCACATGAGAGTTGCTATGGCAAAAATGAATCATGAAAATTCGACATTCCTACTCGAACGATCCTGTATCTCCACTTTTATTCCCAAGCACTCACTCACATTGCAACATAATTACAATATTTTTCATTGATGAGTTACAGGTTTAATGTCAATTTTATTGTGAATTGGATTTTAAATTATTTAATTTGAATTCCTTCCGATAATCAATCGATACTTTGATTTACAAAAAGATTTTTTCAGATTCAATGCCAATCTGTAAAATACGATAAAGAAAACATCTGCACTAAATTTAAATTTTCAAAATATCATAAAAATGTCGAATTATTGAACGAATATTTGAATCATAAATAAAATTTTGAAAGTGCACATCTGTGGCAATAAGTGATAGTTTGGTTTTTTTTGGCCTCAACTCCAAACTCCACGGCAGTTTTGGCTAGACAATTTATTGGAATTTATTTATAGGGTTTTTGAGTGAAACGAATACCTTTCCTTTGTATAATATTCGCTTTATGGCTAGTTATAAAACAAACTACTCGTTAATTCGAAATCGTCTAATTCGATAAAAGGTATAAAAATTTAAAAACCGCCACAACCAAAAATTTTTAATATTCCCAATCATCCAATGAAATCAACTAAAAAGATAAATAAATTTGAAAAAACGAATAATTGTTTATACTATACGTGTGGTGTTGATTGAAGACCAGATGAGGATTTTACTCTCGCAAACACAATAACATTATATACAATTTGCCAGGGAAACAAATGGGTTGATTGTAGAGTCAATGACATGCGAATGGATGAATTCGACACAGCATTTTCGCCGCATAAACAGTAAAGGTAAGAAGAGGCTTGTACGAACTTCGGAGTGACCATTAGCGGAACCAAAACTCAAGTTATGAATGGCAACTTTTTGGAATAAGTTTCCCAATTCAAATACTTGGGTTGCATCTTTTCGGAAGATGGCAAGCTTGATAAAGAGTTGGAACAGGAGCGGAAGAAGAGCGAAACGGATTCTGTTCGCCGAAGCTGATGGGCCGAGAGGTAGGGGTAGACCACGTAGACTTTATTTAGATTCGGTTAAATGTGATTTGAATACGAGGGGACATGAATGGGTGAAACCCAAAACTTGGCTCTCGATCGGGGTTTGTGGAGAGGTATTGTATGAGGCAAAATAGACCAGACGCTGAAAGACCATAATTGTCTATAAATGTTTTTTGTTTTTGTTGAACAGTAAAGGCGTTGTATAATTTAAATCCGTACTTGTTCCTACAATCAATCGGTGTGTCCGGTGGCATTCTGGTGAAATGGCTAATGAGAAATCTGCTCAATTTTAATGGAAAGTTGACGTTTCTTTTAAGTTCATGAGTTCCGAAAAATTCTCATGCAATGTCAATCGGCGTTGGAAGACACTTCAAGTTGGGCATTTTAGCCAAGTACATATTGCTCTGCAATAAATCGAATCAATAAATATGGATAATTTTTCAGTTTTTTCCAATTCAAAACCGTATATTTTATTCAACTTATTTGATTTTTTTTCTTTCAAATAGACATTAAATTAATTATTTTCTTCTGCTGTTAAATTATGGCAAACAATTAACTTTGATTTCCTTTTCGAAATTTTTGTCTGGTACATTCAATAGAGCTAAAGTCACATATAAATCCATAAATATGCAGTCTAAAGGAAGTAAAAGTAAATGATCAAATTGTGATTTATTGATCGGTCGCGTATTATGTGCTTTCTTTGCCCGACCTGTCCTTAATTTTAACTAACATATGCACACAAACACGTTATTCGAAATCCAAGATGAAAATACTATATTTATCAGAGAAATATAAAACATGCTAACTTAAATGTCAAATGTGACAAAATATCATAACTAAAATACGATGTTTCTTTTTTCGAAACAAAAAACGGGACGCGATTGAAAAAAATGTCTCGAAAACAAAAACAAAAATGTGCTAGCATTGTATTAATTTGCACATCGACGTGTGTTGCTTGAATGAATAAAATCAGACTATTTGCGTGCTTGTAAAGTACGGCCTATTTATCTACTTTACGATGCATGTTGTGTACTATCCTCCGAATGTAGTACCCCTTTCAATATTCACTCTAATCTTTGGACTATGCCTTCCATTTCTTGATTTTGTGATGTTGACAATGATATCGACAACGTTGTGTTTTTTCAACCAAATTCCTTTCAATAATTCCTCTTTTATTCATATTGGTGATGTATTCGTTCTATGCGAAAACCACGTTTAACACAATTACGGCTATTTGATCTGCTCGGCTGTATCCCAAAGTATTTATTTGCAGTTTTGCTTTTTTGTGATGAATTATTTCGCATTATTTGGAAATTCAATCAAAATATATTTATTTCCGAAATTATTATTTATAATTAATCCACTAGAAAGTCAATTCTCTTTAAGTTTTTTATGTAGAAAAAAACAGCGCAAAGATGATAAACAGTGAAATGATTCAATGGAAAAAGGCTATTTTGAAAATACTTCATTCGCTAAAGCGACTATCCCATGGGCTGGTCAGATTTACCGAGCTCTGACTTTTCTTCAAAATTATGTTATTTTTGCGATTTATATGCATAAAGTCGGGCTCCGTTCTCCCAAATTTCCGAAACTTTCCGATTGAAACTGAAGTGTACGAGTTTGCAGAACCGACGGATTCTATGTAGACAGTGCCGAGCGATACACAGCAAATGCCATTTATTATGCTCACCAAAAATTCTATATATAGCCTATATCTGTAGAAGTTTTTGGCGCTTATTCCACCTTAATGTTAAACACATTTACAATAATCGAAACTACGAAGGAATATTAGCCCTTTTTTCGGCTAGATGCGGTTTTGTTAGCTTTCTACGCTTAGGTATCATGAAAGAGATCAATCCAATAGATAGCTAAACGGGAAAAAATTGGTGATTTCAGTGAATATCCTAGCCATGTAATAATAAAAAAAATCAATTGTTTTTGCCGAAAGTTTCTGCGAATAATGCCCCATATCATTCTCTATTCGAAGCATTGTAAAAACAGTTTTGGTAAATCGATTGATAAAATAACATTGTCCATTAAATAAATGGTATTCGCTATACAACTTACATAGATTTTGTTTTTAAATCAAATACAAGCGAAATTGATATTAAGTTCTTTGTGATTTTGACTAATTCATTAGAGTTGTATGACTAAAAAGCAAATAACTGTCTTATTAATCGCTTAAAATTCGGATAGAAACGTTGGCCGTGATTTTCAATAAGTGGTCTTGTCTCTTTTGATTAGCTTTAGGTTTGTTTATATTAGTGTTATGAAATAAGCACACAGCAATTATTTTGAATCGGATGAAAGTTGTGAATACATTTTGAAAATAAAATCCATTCGAAACAAATTCAAATAAGTGTGTGAATTAACAATGTGTATCGCTTAGTCCATTATCAATATAAATCCATATTCCGGAATACTGTCCAAATGTACCTAAACAATCCACTTTAGTTTCAAGAATATGTTGTAGAAAAGCCGAAATGTTGTAATCATTTTCACAAGAAAAATGAAATCAAATGTTTCAAGTTATTCGTTTTTTGAAGGTTTGAATTTGGACATTATTTCGGGATATGTACGTTTGAAAGCAATGATTTTTATTTGTAAAAAAAAGATGGAAAATAAATTAGATTTAGTTGTAGCCTTTTAAAAAAAGAAATGAATGGATCAAAATTGTTAAACTGATATAAACACAAATTTTGTATTCGTTCGCTGAAAATATTGGTGTACTATTACTAGGATGGATAGAAAACTACGTTACAAACATCGAATTTCTTTTGTTGAGGGATCACTTTAATTAATGAATAATGTTGTGTTTGCAATGAAAGATTTGGTCTAATAGGACAGTGCCTGTTGCACACCGTTCACAGTCTTCGATTTAAGTACGTCGTTCTCGTATTTCAAAACTGTCTCCTTGCCGTTCTCGAAAATTCTGAAATGTAAATAATAGTACAAAAATATCATTGATAAAATAAAAAACGTTCAAAAAATAAGAAGAAGACGAAATGTTGCATACTTTCTGGTCATGAGTTTTTTGCCATTTGCAAATGTTGTTGAGGTGGAGGTTCGTTTCATGTTGCTATGACCAGGTGCGCTACTGAGTGACATAGACGAAATCTGAGAAAATCCATTTGATGCGGGTACTTGCCCGAAGAAATCGTCCATTAAAGATGCACCCATAAATGGATTCATCAGCGATGTTAGTAATGTATTATTTTGTGGATGTGAATGCCGATGGCCACCACGTCGATTGTAACCTAAATCTTTTGAGAAAATATTTCTAGTCTATTAATGGGATCGGCATAAAAGCAACATAAATTTAACTCACCGCCACCAAATAGTTCCGCAAATGGTGAATTAACGCCGAAAAATTCTCGAAACACTTCATCAGGTGACCGAAAAACGAATCCAACATCAATGTCTTCATAGTCGCGTCGCCGAGATCGATTCGAACGTTCGCTGTGTCCAACAAGTCCATCTTTTCCAAATTGATCATATGTGCGTCGCTTCTTCTCTATTTATATATAAATGATCGTATTTTCTCTCGATTAAATTTATTAATAATGAATTCAAATTATTTGAAAACGCTTCTACTAAACTATTCTAGCAGTAAAGTCTTTTGTTATTCACTTCACACAATAAAGCCACTCAATGGAATTAGGTAGGAAAACGCCGTTCAACTCATTTATTTAGTGACAAATGTGTATATGATGGATTAGTTCACCTTCGTCATTATTTCGGTTCGATTGAATATTTATTAGCCATCAATGTGAGCAGCAAATCAATGTAATAACAGCGAATTAAAGCAAGTAAACAGATCTCGTGCAGTTAGAACTCACAGATGATTTTTAAAAATAGTGATCATGAATTTTGTCTGTGATTTTTCTCGATTGCACGGCTCGGGACTTGGAAGAATATGTGAAATTTTTTTCAGAGTGTGGCACTTGAACGCTGCACCATCAACACAGATTGCATGTACATTTGACATGTCTCTGAGAGGTGATTTGTATTGTTTCGACATGATTTCCTGCGTTAATTTCGAAAAGCAAATGTTGGCTAGTCCAAACAATTGGTGGCGTTTAAGTGAAACGTGCTCCCTCGAATTCGACGATTCTTCCTAGGCCTGTGGGTGAATGATGTACAATTCCACCTAGCAATAAATGTTTATAAATCGAATATGACCTGATCGCAATATCTGGATCGAATTTTCAATTTAGGAGCTAATGAAATCCCCACTGCCTATCAAATTAGAGAGTTGTTGACGTAACACACAAACAGGTGATTGAATGAAAATGATATTGAAAACATTAAACGCACGAATCGAAAGCATAATCGGTGATTGAATTCTTATATACCAAAGAACTTATAAAATGGTGTCGGTTCAAAAAGCCCTCGAAATGTAAATCCTTGGTAGCGATTGCCACGCCGATGTGCAGATGCCGACGAACAATCGTGTTTGTGATGATTATGATGATGATAACTGTTATACGAACTTTTGTTCGAGTTGCGGCTGTCATAGATCTTTCGCTTGTTCGCTACATTCACGAGGATTTTTTTTTTTTTTTTGGTTTTTTGGTTTTCAAAAAGAAAAAATAGAAATTACGTGATGTTCATCAAATTATTTGAGTGGAATATTGTTGTATTGCCTCAATAATATCCGGTGAAAAAAATAGAAAGATCTCAATACGATCTTTAACTGTTCTTTATTATAACTAACTTGAATTTTTAAGGATCAAATGCATTATTCGGAACAAATGCTCAACCGATCTGCTTTATAATTATAATTTTTGAAAGAATATCGTATTAGCTGAACCTGAAACCTTTAGTTTCCAAAGATTTGTCTTTCACATGGTTGTTTTTTGTATAGAATATTAAATGTGTACTATTTTCGCAAGTTCAAATTGATATGAATTTATACACTAATGCACAGAAAAAACGTGCCTAGAATGAATGAGAATCGAGGATGGATTGTCAGTTTATTCCACAACGACATTTTCCTGCAAATTCCATCTTTCTAACATGTTTCTAACTCATGCAAAATTTGTGACGCACACGAAATGTCGACAGTTATTATATTGCCTCTGAAATGTGTGTCATTTTGTTCCTATTAGAATAAACTGACGTATTATTTTCGGTTGTAACAGACTCTGAGGCACGTTTTTCATCTGAGCATAACACTTACCATCCGACAAAACTTCATAAGCTTCAGATATTTCGCGAAAACGTTTGTTCGCTTCTTCCAAGTTGTCTGGATTTTTATCTGGATGCCATTTCAATGCCAGTTTTCTATACCTAAAACACAAGCAATATTCATAGTATTATAAATTGCAAATCCAACAAACAATATTCAAAATTCTTACGCTTTTTTAATTTCCCCGTCCGTGGACGTTTTACTAACATCTAGTATACGATAGTAATCAACCATTTTGTATTGTAAAACTTTTGGATTCCTCTTTCAAATGGTGCTCTTCACCTGAGAGTAAGTCGTTTCTGAAACAATTAAAATAAAATCCCAATGAAATATTACATCACAAAACGAACCGAGAATTTTTAAACTGTAATTTGAATGTGTGCAAGAAAATCGCGTTTGTCAATTCTATCTGTGCGATTCAGATGTGTTTATGTTGTTCAAGAGCTTATTGACAAAAAGGTACAGGTTTCTCTGCAGTGAAATTAGTTTGGATATCTAAATGATTCAAGGCACATAACGAAGTCTTTAAAAACTAATTGTGGGTAGAAAAATAAGCAATATACTCTTTTGAATGGACTACAAAAAAGAGCTTTTCATCTTTTTTTCCTTTTGAACTCAATCATAAACACAAACACGTGTTTGTATGTGTACGGGTTTGCATATTTGTTTGAATGGAGTTTAAGGACTTTCTTAACATGTGCTCATCATTTTTTCATGTTCAGTAGTATAGTTATGCCGGTGTCATCACTTATTTGTAAAACATATGTTCGCTTCGCTTCGCTTAGCTCAAGGACTTTCTCTCTCGCTCCCTCTCTATCTCTCTTTCTCTCTCAATATAATCTGCAATCCATTCAACATAGCATAAGTGGTTCATTTAGTGAATTAAAATAAAAAGACTATATGAAACCTTTGTGATACCAATAATTGAATATGCATCGCCAATATGGTCTCCAAAAATGTAACTCCCATAAAAAATGTAGGGTCCATACAGAAACAATTCCTAATTTATGCTCTTCGTAAATTTGATTGGAAAGATAGATATTGCTTACGACCATATAGACATGGATTACTACTTTTACATATTAATATAGGGTGGGCCATATAAAATTGGCATGTTGACATTTAAATTTTGACATTTGAGACATTTGAGCTGTCATTCTCTAAATAAACAATTTTGTCAAAATGCAAACGTTAGATGGCCCACCCTGTACCTTGAAGAACAATTAACAACAAAGGAAAATGTCACCGACTATGATATAATATTAAATTATTATTTGAAAAGCGCGAATGTATACCATAATATCAAAATTTTGATGAATTAATTCGTCAATAATTTAATACAATGGATTCATCTGAAGTTGATTTGACGTTTAAAATTGTAAACGAAGAAGGAAGACAAAGGAAGACAATTTTGAAATTAAAAAGTGCGGGATGAAACCGGAATAAATGTGCTCCTCTTCTTTTATTTGAAATGTTTTCTTTGCAATTTCGGTTCGTTCACATTTTTCTAGAATGCGATTTTGAATTTCAGTGATTATTCCATTCATTCGAAAGGTTTGCTTAGTAAAGTGTCAGGCAACTAGTCACAGCACGTTTTTTTTATGTTCAGAGGGAAGATAACTGAATATATGTGGATGAAAATATATAAAATGTGATACGGAATAGAGTGCTAGAATCGAAATATTCTACATGAAATAAGATAATATAAGAATTCATAAATGTATTTATGAGTCTATTAAATCGTTCGCTTTCGGTTACAATCCCTGACTCTTTTGATTCTGCATCCATACAAAAAGAATATGGCACCGAAATGCCTATGGAGCAAAGTGTGTAAAACCATGCTGCGCTTGACTCACACATTAATAGTTTCCTAGTTCCACCGTTTCGGAGTATAAATAAATGTCTGTTGATATATTCCCGAAAATCTCAAATAAAAACAACACTGAGATGATTGCTGGTGATGCGTGCTTCTCGCCCACTAACGCGCACAATCGCAATAGACGTTCGTGCATTTATTCGTATCATTTTTGGTGTCGACGGTAACACCACTTTCAGCCGCTCGTCACATTTGCTTATTTGCAACTGATAGGTTACTACCTATAGGACCTGTTTCGTTCAGGTAAATCGCCGTATACTTTAATATGCTCTTTTTAATTATCTTGCACGCGTTTTTAAACCATTTCCATCTGTTTGTCACGTTCAAATTGCATTTTGCACTTGATTCATTTTTCAAATTCTGCGTACAATTTGCTTGAGAGAAAGCTACACCCAAATTGCACATTTTCGTCTACACTTTGCCCTTTCTTTTTCATTCTCTCTCACTTATTCTTTTTATTTCTCCCATTCCCCATAAAACAGTTCAACACAACCACATCTACCAGAGCCATGGAGACGACATTATAGAAAGATGTTTTTTTCGCGTCCTGTGTTATCCTTCATAAACATCGAACCGAACATTACTTGTGTGAATGGATGAATGTTACGTGTGTACCACTGATAACACGAACCTATACTCACAACTGAGCATCCCTTGTGTCTCCACGTAGTACTATATCCAAAAGCCATATCTGAACAGTGCCATAATTCTTATCATTTGATTGTGCTGTGCGTAGGGTTCAGTAGCAGTAACGGCGATGCCAGTGAAACAGTCGTACTCGCAACTCACCACGCATCTAACCAAATATACAGCGTTTACGCAGAAAAAAAATGTAATTCGAATTGTGTTTAAAAAAAAACATACAATTTAAAGCGAATCTTGTATTTTTTTGCGTGACAAAATTTTGCTATTAGTTGTGGATCATACGATACATTTCGATGAGTACGCCAAATGTAAATTGAAAAAGTGAAATTCGTGATAAAAGGTTTGTGCAAGTGAGGTAATAATTGCATATGTGCTTCAATTTAAATATCGTCAATTTCAGATGAATCAAAAAAAAAATCAAATCAATTTTTCAACGTCTAACATTTGGTGACATTTGGAAATTATTGAGTATTTCTGAAAACTTCTGTATCTTACATTCATATCGTGTTGTTATTCAATTTTAACGAAAATCTTTTGAGCCTTACTGAAAACATTAGATTTAAAGAAAAAAAAAACATATTCACATTTTAAATAATCGCAACATTTTCTGGATTTTCACTCATTTTTAATGACGAAATGAAATTTTTTGATATTATTTCGTTGACCAACAGCAATACGATCACACTGAAATGTCTCTTTTCGTTATCGGCGGATATTATTTGGATAAGACTGAAAAATCATTGAAAATCAATAGTTTTCGGTAGATAGAAAAGTGAAGGAGGCATACAGGATAATAACATCAAAATAAGCATGGCAACGCCTGCCGACAGTCCAATTGAAGAGGAAGTGGTTCTATTTGAATTAGATTCAACAGCCCGACCACCGAAACCAATTCCAGTTGCCCTGGAGGATTTATGTCGGCTAACCAAGTTCACACGTCAGGAGATCCGAGTGATGTATCGTGGTTTCAAAACGGTAGCTGCATTTTTCTAATTAGCCTTTTTTCTGGCCATTGATTGCTGTTTATTTTGAGAGTTTTCTTTCGTCCATTACTTCCATTATCTTAATGAATGGATTCTCAGTAAATTCTACAATTTGTTTGCCATTCAGGAATGTCCGGAAGGTATTGTGCAGGAAGACTGTTTCAAAGATATCTATGCGAAATTTTTCCCACATGGAAGTAAGTAGCACCAGCTGTTTATACACGGTGAGCACATTCATTAAAAACCAATTTTCCTCATTTGCTTGCATCTAGATTCAAGTGTTTATGCACATTACGTTTTCAAAGCATTCGATGTGAATAGCATTGGTTCCATTAGCTTTCGAGTGAGTATTTCACGCATAAAATAGAGTATAATGGTGTGTAATTGTATGTTCACAACATCTTATATTCCATCTGAATGAAGGATTTACTCGTGACTTTGTCAACATTATTACGTGGGTCTGTCTATGAACGTCTACGCTGGACATTCAAATTGTATGACATTAATGGTGATGGATGCATTGGACGTAGCGAACTGGATGAATTAATCTATGCGGTTCATGAATTGATGGGCCGACGTCCAATTCAGCCAGATGACGATCGAAAAGCACGCGAACAGGTAAACAAATTATAATTTTTCGATCCTTCATCTCCTTTATTTCCTTCAATTGGTTGTATATTTCTCACCATTTTTTTTTCTATAAAGGTGGATCGAATATTCCGGAAATATGATCTAAATCAAGATGGTGTCATAACATTGGAAGAGTTTCTGGAAGCTTGTCTCAAGGATCAAGTCATTGTAGATTCGATTCAAATGTTCGATACAGATATTTAAATACCATACAATATATTTTATTTTTTTTGTGTTATTGCAAACACAATCGATTTGCAGTTGCATTTCGTGAACATAAAATTAGGGAAACACACAATATTCTAATTTATTAAATAGTTTTTTCCATACAAGTTGAATCAGCAACAGATTTTATAATATAAGTAACAATCGTCTGGCGCAAGTAAATTGCAACCTGGAACGATATACTCGAAACAATCAAATTAAAGTATTGAGGTTCAATTTTAAAAATAAATAGCATATACGTAAGGAGGTGGCACCTGAAGAGAATGGACTATGAAGGTCAGAAAAACACGAATATTTACAAATTCTTTAATTTTCGATAAAAATGTAAAATAGTGATCTTTGGTTTGTGAGTTAATGCGTGATGCAAGTGACACATGTGTATAACGCTTATGATATCATGCTTGAATAGTCCGTTTTTTGGGGTAGACACATGATTCAACCGAAGAATTCATTTCAGTTCATATAAAATCCACGAATCTGTGAATCGAAAGCAATATTTTTTAACTAGCACAAACGTGGTATAACATTCAAATTGTTTAAAATATGTCCACAGTTCGTTTGTATCAGCTATGACTAACCAATAGATGTTTTTTGTGGCCAGAAAAAGAAATTAGCTTAATAACCATATTTGTAAACTTCCTCTGATTTGTGTTCAGAATCGAATCACATCTAACAAACCAAGCTGAATAATTATAAATCAGTGCCATGAGCTTTCGTTTCGCATTCAATTCCTCGTGCAAAAAACTATTGGATTACAACTATGAATATTTCACATCAACTTGATAGAGGATGACATCTTCAGCAATGTTTCTTCAATTATCAAAATCTAAAAATTAGCCGGAGCCAGGAGAAGTTCTGTCCATTTCGTGTATTGGTAACGATTTTCGCCACTTATGATATTCAGAATGTTTTTTTGGTGGCACTTTTTTTGGTAGAAAACTGCTATAATGAACTAAAATGCTGCGGCAATTTCGAATGTTCTTCTGCTGAAATGTATCTGACCAAAACGAGGGACGTGACCAAAATGGGTGAATGAACAATAAGTACATTTATAGAGAGCAAAAAATATCCGCGAATCTGACGTAAAGATGAGTCTTCTTCCATATGTGTCTCCCCCCAAAATTGACTTGTGTAGGCGATAGAAACAAAACGAATATTGGCTAAGCAAGTATTAAATTTTGAACATTTGCTTTTGAAAAGTTATCAGAAACAAAACCATCCAGTCAAGTCGAAGGGAAACAGCTATATTAAAATGCCCAGAAATAGGTAGAGATTAAATCATACAGTTTATCTTAAGATCAATTCAGGAAATAAATATAATATTTCGAACGACAAATATCGGACAAACAATTTGTACTCAATGAAATTGTGTTATTATGAAGGAGGAATGTTAAAGAAAATCGAAATAATTTTCAATGAGTAACTGGCTGGAGCCCATTCGTTCATTGGTTCGTCTCCATAAACGGAATAAATAGTAATAGTTGTTGCCAATAAAATATGTCGAAATTTTAAAAAGATGTGTGTTTGTGGATTTTCATCGTTGAACAATAAATACTGATCGTGTGCTTT
Source organism: Obolodiplosis robiniae (assembly GCA_028476595.1). Taxonomy (NCBI): domain Eukaryota; kingdom Metazoa; phylum Arthropoda; class Insecta; order Diptera; family Cecidomyiidae; genus Obolodiplosis; species Obolodiplosis robiniae. The sequence continues at coordinate 26,540,952 of CM052017.1, forward strand.
GACGTGTACATTTACATTGCTTGAAAGCGGAAGTGAGGCTAGTTCCTAAATCATGAATTCGAAATGTCAATTGTCAAATACAATTGAAAAGATGCTGCAATATATGTCAATAATGTTAAGATTCTACCATATACAGTCCAAAGCCATCGCAGTGTCGTGCATATTCCTTTTCCTCATCTAGAGAATTTGGAATGTTCTATGAACTGAATGACACTTTGCACGCTGTGGCGCGTTTTTAGCATATTCATTTCAATTTGTTGAAATTTCATTGGTATGGAATGAACACGTGCAGTAGCAAATCAGGTAATAACTATTCGAATGAAGCCAAATAACAAAAACAACTATTAGAACTGAGAATAAAGATAAATATGACAACAGCAAAAACAAGGTAACGCATACGTAGAAAGTGATCAAGTTAGATATATCAGACGTACGCGATTCATTAATGCGTAGACTTCCTATTTTTCGTACGTGATCTTACGCTTTGTGCTCATATGTAGATGATTCAGTGAATCCACTGAATATATATTCCGTTTTTTTTGTTCAACCGCAAAAATACACGCTCAATGCAAATATTGTTGAATCTAGTATAATTTTCGCCTTGACATTCACTATATACTGGTTGGTGAGAACTTGACCGTGTCGTTTAGTTTATTCTCATACTGAATCTTCGTATGAAGAAAATGTCTGAGACTTGGTACCCGAAATGATAATTTTAAACGATTGTGTCGGGTTTGAGTTTGATTTTGATTGATATTGGTTTGGAATTTTCGAAATGATTCAGACAATCTCTATTTTAATCTATATCATGTCCAATTAATTAAATGAATAATGGAACAGATTGAATAAATTAGATGAAAGTAGCACTAAGAGAAGTGATGAAAAAAAAAATCTATGGTAAATTGATGGTACTTGAAAAGATATTATTGTACCAATATGGATTGAACACAATCACTTAGGACCGTACGCATGAATGTATAACTTTCAAATTTATAGCTGTCAATTGCATGGTTGATTGACAAACTGCCCTGATATAGCGACTGACCGATGCAATTAAATTGAATGTGATAAGTGATGGAAAATTAATTGAGTTGCGCTCCTTCTCTCTCTCTCTCTCTCTCTTTCTTTCTTTCTCTTCTTCTCTTTATCTTCAACACTTTTTTACAATCTTCGTACATTATCAAGATGTCAACAGATAATAGAATTGTAAAGATATAATCTTTTCGCACGAGTCAATCCATATTCAATAGGAAAATGCATTCATGCGTTTAGTTTGATTTATTCTCGTCTATTCTCATATGGTAACAGTTATTGGTAGAATGAAAATTCCAACATAAATAATTACTCCACTGTCACAATGCATACAATTGCGTTCATAAAAGCCCAAACTCATCACATTAGAGACGCATAATACCGAACAAGTCAATTGCTAACTAAACCGCATCAACTGCAAACCAAAACATAGTCAATGTGCACTAATAGAAAGTCATTTGTTTAAAACCGGAACGAAATGTAATCTTTCTACTTGCGAGAAAATGTGAGAACTACGTGTGCGATTTCTTTTGTCTTGTTTGTTTATCTACAGAATTTTAATTAATTGAAATTTCTTATAAATCAATTACTATACACTCATACAATCTTCAGCATTTTATTGGAGCTGAAACTGCATAAGCATGATTATTAATCACAATCACAATGCTGATTTTTTTTTTCTTATTTAAAAGTAATTTTATAGAACAATGATTGTCTAAACCATATTTAAACATGCATGTGCGTGAGAACTAAAACGGCTCGTGCCCCTTTCAATCAACGCAGTGGTTCAGTGCAACATTATAATTTTTCTGAATAAAAATGACAGATATGATCAAAGAATCATACACGACAACCATTAAATTGATAAAAAATAATTTAAATTTAAATTACAGTTGCAAATTGAGACATTACCACACAATTAACTCGAATGAACGATTGAAAATTCAATATATTTCACAAAACGTAAATGTGCTTTTGCTTTCTAGATTTTTGCAATTTCAAATTAACGGTTAATGAAAATAAACCTTCCTTTACCCCATTTTCAAATTTGATTAAGAACGAGTAGAAGATTTATGTGAAATGAAGAAAACGATTCAAATCTGAGATAATGAACCAATGCTCGTATTTTGTCTGTTGACACCTTTATATCGAAAATCCAATTCAGTTTCAATAAATTCATTATTTTTGCGGCAATTTTTTCCCTTAAATATTTTCAAAAATGTACCGTTCTTCAGAAGAAATATGACAATGGATAGACAATTATATCCATATGTGATGACGGAACACAGTTAATTTGTTCGGTGCGAGCAGATGAATTGAAATGATTGAGTTACCATAACACAAAATGAAAGAGTACATAAGTGAAGCAAAACATATGATCAAAAACAATATCAATGTAATGGTTGAGTAATTTGGTGATTGTTAGGAAATTACTAACGCGTTCAACCAAATATATATATATATCAGATTGTATTGTTTGCACACTCATTTGGTCGATTGTACCAAAAACTGCCTAACGCCGGATGGAAATTATACAGTGATTTACATTCGTGAATAAGTTTTTTCTCCACAACTTCATAAGCATGCCACAAATACTTTGTGCCTATGCCGAAAAGTTCGCATGTTTTACCGTGTTCTATTCAACTGATTTTCATTGCAACAAAAAAGCGAAACGACATCTCACTCATTCAGTCATTATATGTGGCCATCGTGAGTCATTGGTTTAAATCTATCATAATTTCTGTGCTGTACTCGACAAAAGAGTCCAACAATTTTACCGTTTTTCTGTTCTGCTTGAGACTAAAGTTGGGATCGTTCCTCTTTGACCGTCTATTTGTGAATTGAACCATGAAATATGTAACCAATTAAATTCTTGTATTTGATTTCACCTTATTTTAGCCTCATTGCTTTTCTTTGTTCAAACGATGTACAAGTTATTTTGCCATATATGCACCTGAGTGAACTTTTATCCCTTTGTGCAACAATACAGGAATGAGAAAACAGAGATATAAACATGAGATAGAATCATGAAAAATGTAATTTTGAAATAATCAAATAGAAGCAACAGTGCAAATTTCCCCGGAAAATCCGTGTTAATTTGCGATTAGGCATATATTGGCGTAAGCTGCAAAAGTTTCGGGATTAATTATTGTAAACTTAAATATAAGAATGAATACATAAATCCATAGCAATTCGCAAAAAGCATTTATTACAATCGAGTGTGTGCGTTGTTGCATTGCGATTGTACTTTGCTGCTGATTGCTTTTTTCTGTGTTTGTGTGTTTCTAATGACTTTATGTAACACAGTGACATAACATGAGAGCTATTGTATTGCCGAACAATTGATTCTATACAACATAAAGAGTGTGGTGATATTAAATGCGTGCACAATTCTGTGCGTTTTTGAGTTTAGATTTCAGTGTTATTGTTGTAAGTCATAAATTGTTCGAATGTACAGCAATCTAGACAACAATAGTCATGAACGAAATGGTTTCTTCGGCTCCGTCGTTGAATATTGTCATTGAATGTTTGAAGTTTGTAATTTGATTAGTTTATTTAGCAAATATGATATCAATGCCGAATTCCCTTTCGCTCTATGCTATTATCGCGTGACTTGGTATTGAATTTGATGGCGAGTTTGGCCTCATTTGTGCTATTTCAAGATGCCCTAACACGCTTTAGATTAAAAGTTGCACGTTTACTTACGTGCGTAGATGCTCATTAGCTTATAAAGGGCATATTTCGCGATTTCGTATATACAAGTCATATTCAATTGCTCATTTTCACATTGAAATGTGATTCTTCTCTTTTGTCGATTTTAAATATTACTCAAACCCTTTGGAAAATGATTCGAGATTATACGTGCGAATAATTTAACTCTTGGATCAAACTATTGAATAGAATAATTGCTCGAATAATTCATATTAAGAAATAACATGGAATTGGTTTTGCATTGAAAAAATAGCTTATATGCAAGTGACGCAAGCTCAAATTTGACATGAGGCCGAAAATTCAGTGAGCTTGAGTTATTTTATACATCTCATCCTGAACACTAAATATCCAGAAATTCTTTATTATGTTGCTTTTTTGACCTATTTATTAAAATGCTTGAAGGCAGACAACACAATGCATAACAGAGAATTGGTCTCATTGCACGTTTCTCTGCCTCATAAATACGGCATATTCCAACTAGTACATTGTTCTTCCTGGTCGATCGCGGTTGCTTCACTATCTGATTCATTGATCATAATAATTAAAGTTTTAGCTCAGAGCCATATAAATCCATTCACCAATTTATTGGTGGAGAATCAAACCAAAACCTTAGTCAAAGAGTACAATTTATTGCAGAAAGAGACTGACTATGTGCTCAAAAGGAACATGCTCACATTTGATGAGCAGCAAAGGCATTCACGCAAATAAAAATTTCATACCATAGGTTATATTCATTGCAGTAGAGACGCATTTACCTCAGACGCGAAGACCACTACACCCAGTATGTGACACATAAATCATCGAAGTCGAGCGAACGAAACAAAATCGAAGGAGAGAGTGTGGCATAAATTATACACGAAAATTGTTATTTGCTTCATCTCATACGGAATGGAATCACGCAGCTATTATCGCGCTGGTCGATTTTCGTTTAACCGCTATAATAAGCCATGAAACTCTCTCTCTTTCGTGGCTTTTTTGCTGATATTGGACAGCTGGAAAAAAACGAGCCGAATGCTTATCGGGAAGAGTGTTGAATTGGTGTTGCTCACACTAATTGACAACGACTTGTTTTATATCCACAACGTAGCCATTAAATTGAGAGAATTAAAGAATCAATAATGATGATGGATTGAAAAATCGAATAGGCTTGACATCAAATGCATTAATGCATTTAGCCTCTTAATGCTACCATTGCCACTAATACTTGGTCAAAAAAAAACTAGAAACCTCGCTTCATTTTACTCGCAATCATTATTTGGCTGCTGTTTTTCAATATTGATAATCAATATGCTTTTTTATATGCACTGCATGCAATATAGAGGTAGGTATTATTGTGTGCGTGTGTCATGGAAGCATAATTGAGATATTTTTATGTTTTTCAGTAAAGCGGAATCAAAATGAAATATTTTTTCTCACAGTGATGGTTAACCTCACTTTACCCGAAACAAAAAATATTTCCCGATACAATTCAAAGCTTGATAGGTTGCAATTTTTTGTAGAGATTTTGGGCGTGCACGACATGTATTTCCTTATTTGGTTTTAAACATTATTTTAGTCTTTGAACAGCCTGAAGTTGGGAAACTTTCTCGGGCACCCCACAAATATTTTTTCATGAAACTTCTAAGATAAGATAGATTATTCTGATGATTGAATTTCGAATTGTTTGAATCCAAAAGTATTCAAAATTCAGCCAATACATTCCTATATGTAGATGCACATTGAACCACTGACGACGTGTGAGCATCACGGTTCGTTTTGTCGTACTTTAAGTGAGGGAAAATGAAACTGTCTCTGGATTTCATTTGATTAATTTACAATTCAATTCGATAGAAAGTTACTAACGTGAACGGATCTCACCTTAACTTGTGTGTGCGATGATTGGTGCATTACATCCAGCAAGTGAAAGAAAAAAAAAAAATAATCTACGACGCAACTGTTTTGCACGAAACGCATATATCATATGGAATACATAATTTATTCTATTTTTACATCGAAAGAAGCGCGCCCACTATTTTTCGACAGAACAATTTGGTCTTTTATAATTCATTTAATAGTTTTGTTTGTTCAATTTTTAGATATGGAACAATATATTTGTGATAATGTGTGAAATGAACAGGAACGATAGATATCGTTGACATATTGATCAAACACATCAACCAGTAGAAAATTCCAATCAAAACTTGAATTCAATTTTTCCTTTCTTCTTGTTCGACATGTTCAATCTGCTGAACATCGAGAAAAAATGTTTAACCGGTTTTCTCGACTTCACAATGAAGTCTTAACTTTAAGGATGACATTGGGTCCATAACAAATGATTTTGAATATATTATTCACCGCAACGTACACAAATAAGACAGATCAACATACTGTTTTCAATATGAAAACCAATCAATATTATTTCTATAGTTTTATCGGATTTAACACATATTTTCTTTGCCGGTATCTCTAACTACCAGAGTTTGACAATCAACCGGTTAATTCATTCGGTAGGTATATACTTTGCATTAACTAGTATGTACTTTCGATTTACCTCTTTAGTCCAAAGAATGGGTGCGTCTAACGTTAAAGTAAATGAATGACAATGTAAATGCCAGTGTCAAATAAATAAATTTAAAAAAAATGATGATTTCTTGTGTTTGTTTTGATTAAGGTTGCTCCACTCATATATTTAAATTTAATGATATTATCATCATAACATTATTAGAATATTACATTTCTAATATCATTTGAAATTCAACTGAATTAACGGACGTTTTTAGATGCACCCATTCTAAACCAATATGTCAAAGGTTCATCGAGGTACAGACCGCTAGATGTATATACTTGAGTAAATATCAACGAAATCAGTCAATTGTCAGTCTCTGCTAACTACTTCTCGCGTTAACAAATAAGTGCACCATAATATTTATACGACACAGCATCATAATCAGTTGCCCTCCAAATCTAATGAAAGAGATGTTTAAAGTAAACACAGCTGGACATTTTGCCATTTTACTCGTCCAAAAATATGGCATTAAATGAATAATTGGAAAATGCTTTCGCCATTTGAGTCATAATGTATCAGTACGATATGATCAAATAGAAACAATCAATTCAACATTTTCACTTGTTAAATTAACAAACTTTTTGTTTAATTTAGATACCAATCGAAAATGATTTTTTTTATAACGCTCAAGGTGCTTTACTATTTACCAAATGGCTGATAGAAACGGCAAAAGTACTTGCGCTTCGTGCTCAGAATCACCAGAAAATAAATTATTTTCCGTTCGAATTAAATGCATTTTATTTAGTAAATTTGGTGTTTTGGTTTTAATCCCTTTTTTTATTTCAATGGCAGACATGTTTAAGTGTGAATTTGAATCTGATTTGGATTAAATTGAAAATATCATGCAATTTCTATAACACAGTACGATAAAGGACTAACACGATAATATTTTATAGTAAAATCTCGACTTAAAGAGTCCAAAGATTAGAGAGGCAATGATTTTTGTTTCCTTTTAACTTAACGTAATTTCTTGTCGACAATGATTGTACGGAAGTATAGTACATCTTGACTTATCTGTTATCCAATTGGGAAATCTCGTCATTTTTCGCACATTAATTTATTTATATTGACAATAAAACTGATAATGTTTTCGATAATTGTACGATAAATTCAACTACCAAGACCGATAGAAATTTTTCCGCTGTTTAAGGTGATTTGAATTTTTATATTGCAATTTCCACTCAAAATAGCAAAGTTGCGATGTGACCTAGTCCCACACCTATGCAAATCATTGCCATTTTTGCCAGTCACAGCGATTTGACAACATATCCAGAGTTTCGAACAACGCGTTTTTTCAATCAAATTATTATACGATTTCTTGACATAAATGAGATTTCTATCAAATGCAAATACTTCGTGTACTCGTCTCGACCGCATGATGAGAAGCAGAAATGTAAAATGTGCATATTCAATGTTGGTTATGTTAAGCACAATAAATCATAGTTATGTTTTTTTTTACATATTGTACATTCAAGTGAAGAGCTGCTGATTGATTAATGGAATGAAAGAAGTTGTGAAGGGATTATATGAAAAAAAATGAATAAAGCTTTATTGTTTTATTATTTCGGTAAGCACTTTTCATTGGTGTTTTTCTGCTGTCGCTGTTTTTGTTCATTAGCGATTAACACATGAAGATTTTACACAAAAATATATATGTATATATTTATATATATATATTTTTTTTCAATAGAAACGGAGAGAGTAAGTAATTTCACCCACAGATACATAATACACCAACTAAATGTTCTGCATAACTATCAGGATTAGGGTTTGAATAATATTTGACCCCATTTTGGCTCGTTTCCAATCATCAAAACGCTATCTGAGGTCACAATCAACTTAAGAAAAAACTCAAAAAGTATACATGTTGCATTGAGTACAACAGCTGATATGTGGAGATTTATACATGAGATTTACTACTTTTCAATCTTTCGCTATCACAAATTCTGGTAATTCAGAGACTCAATCATATTCTTTGTGCTTTTTGCATGTGTCCGATATTATCTATTATTCATATATTATATTCGTACATGTACGCCCCCGAAGCTGTACGCATCACCCACAAAGAGTCAAAAGAAACAATAGATAATAAATAACAACTCACTTTTAACTAGTAAATAAAGATCCAGTTGAAATATTCAAATTGAAGTACACGCTATAACACAGCAAATTTAAATATTGTTCACGCACAATCGATTTTTTTCATGCAATTTCAATCACAAAAACAAAGCTTGAAACGTTTTCAGCAAATTTCAACAAATTGTCCGAATATAAAATTTTATTTGGGCTACTACGCGGAAATTGTCAGTTTTATAAAAAAGTTTAATACAATATGCATCGAAATTCAAACAAAATCTTCAACAAAATATCGTTTGCTACAATTTTTTAGGCCAAAACTACTCAGAACAGAACTTTGTTTCTAGATATTTATTTTTGTTAAATCGGGTTTCACACTTTTGTTCCAAGAAATAATTAAGCCCAACAAATGATGTATCGAATCGAATTGCACCTATACATCATATGTTCGCTGAAAAAACAGTAATTATTCGAATGCAGAATGCGGTGCTTTGTATGTTTTGTAGTACAAATTTGTACACCACCAACTACAAAATACAAGAAAATATTATTTATCGAGTTAAATCGATTTACGATGCACAATGTACTAAAGTCGTCGACTGACTGAAAACAAGTCGAAAAGAAATTTAAAGAGGGAAACAACTCAAAAAGACTACAGAAAAGAATTATTTTATGTATATATATAATGCTCTTTCGTGTATTCATTATAACATTATAGAAGAGCGGAACCAAAAGACCAACACAATGAACAAACAATAAACAAGTACAAAAAAAAAATGTTCGATACAATACGAATGTGAGGAATAAGCAATCGCTCACATGCATTCGGCAAACGCATACAAACATAACCCGTGTGGGGCCTCATAGAGCAGTGAAGTCAGAGCCGAGCACATGCTGGTGTCAAATACACATAAACATTCTGTATGGCAAACAGCTAGAAAACTTTGACTGAAATTTATATATGTTAAATAGAAATAACAACTTATTTCATTTGAATTAGCCTGCATATCGGTCAGTTGGCTTCATAGCTCGACCGAATTGACGTATATTATCAATCAAAACAAAATAAAGTTTGCATGTTTGTGCCTTTTTCAGCTCATCGATGTACGATTGTTGAAATAGTCGATTGATCGTTACTACTATATTGTACAATATCTCGTGTTTTCAGTAGATGAACCTTTATTATTGAGTTCGACTGTTGCATATTGAACACACTCATTGTTGAATCATGAAAGATAAGAGCGAATACAGGTTATCGGACTGGATAGATCAATTTTTTCTATTCACACACAAAAAATCATTGTTTTCGGTCTGCAGAAGAAATTGCTTCATTCTTTAGAAATCGAATGTTATAATGATTTGATATTAGGTTACTTTGCATGGCTGCTTGGTCATAAATTTAAAATTCTTGTTTTTATAAACGTGATTATTCATTATTTTTGGTATTTAGATACCGTTTGGTTATGGATGATATCTAGGGGTAGACACGATAGTCAAGACTTGTCGGGATCTCAATTTATGCAAATAATTTGTTTTTAATACTCAAGATTCGTTCAGATTCATACACAGAAAAAACAGTATCTGTAAAAAGTGCAGACAGTGGTTGTAAAATCGCATTTTCCAACCATTTATGTATGAAGGTCGTGAGCTTCGCAACATTTACCAACAGTTCAATTTTAAAACAGATGTCTGTACTACTTCATTTTCTGTGTAGCGATTTCAAAAGATTCAAATGATTCAAATGATTATTTTGACAGGACCGTCATCTTGATTCGAGCAAATTCACAGAGATTCAAAAAGATTCGAATCGATTTGAATCGACTTAATTTGTTTCGAATTTTGGAATCGTAGGTATTTTAAAAGATTTTTAGATGATTCGAAATTAGAAAGTCTTGTCTTGCTCCTAAGCTGACGTTTTTGTAAAAAGCAAAATAAATGAAGATTTTAGAAGAAAACTTTATTGCTGTATGAAATACATGAAGCAATAAGGTTCAAAATCGCTTGGCATTTACGTTGCACATCACACTATTTTCTTCTGAAATCTTCAAAAATATATCACAAATTTTCATTCAACACATATCTCGAAACTTTCTCACGATCATTATGTTCAACGATCTATACTGACTGGTTGTCAGCTCGCTTTTCGCTATATCTATTTTTACGATAAAACAAATATACATAACCGCACCACATATCATTGCCACTTTTGTCATTTTCATATGTACGACCCACGACCCGTGTAGCTTTCGATCGTTCCATATACAATTGCATTATTATCAGATGATTCGAAATAACTCACTAATACAATTCTACCGCTTCTATTTATTTCTTTTAAACCAATATTTGTCAAATACGAAATTCTTTTATCAACGGTCAACCATTCGTTTTATAGAAATGCGAGCAACAACGAGCGCCATATTGGATATATACGAATGAGCCCAACTCAATATGATTATCACGTATCGCACGTGTGCTTTTACTCATAACGAAAGAAACAACTTTTTTAAACTCAACTCAGTGTATACGCATGGGAATAGCTGTGCAATTTATTTAGCTTAGAGCGCCCATGCGTCAGAATAGTTGATTGGATATGAATACACAATTATATGTACTTTCATTTACCAAAATATTGTGAATTGCTGCCAGTGACGGGGTCATGATATTCCATATTTCGAATACTATTTGCACAAGTATAATGATATTTTATGTTGTTTGGTCATTGAACATTAAAGTGCATGAGCATGAAAGAGTGTACAATTTGACTGTTGCTCATCAACGTGACTCTTTCACTCGCATGCACTTCACTGTGTGATATTAGCAAATATAATGATAAATGTGTACAAATAGCATGTAATATTCCGTCACTGATCGCAGCTTTCGCTCATTTTCATCTGTTTATCGGACATATGTGGAGAAAGAAATTGAAAGAGATCACACCAAGATTTTCACAATTCACTTTAGTGGAGCACCGTGTCTGTAAATCTGGTATACATCTTATAGTGCGCGGATAATTTTCCATTTGAAGAAACTGTAATGACAGACAGTTTGCGTATTGCTTTTCACTCTTCAAATTAAGAGTTATTATCGTTCTAGGAATTCCATGAACAAAGATGGAAAATGTCAATGTTCATCAACATCAAGCAATTTGTATGACAAATTATAATAAATGATTCTGAATATCTGTTATAAAAACGACGAAGCTCTGAGGAACTATCGAATATGTTTATGTCATAGTTGTAGCCTTTCTTCGATTTGTACACAGAATTGACATTTCTAAGACGTCAGAAACTGTATATATTTTATTGGGTGCTTTGAGAAGCGGCTTGAGAGAGATCTTGCAGAAGATCTTGAAAGATATTCGAATCATCGCATACTTGTACAAGAAAGGAAATAAAATTGGATAATACAAGTAGCAATGGAAAACATATTATTTGCTCAGATCATTATAAGTGATACTTTGCCTAAGTCTTCAGAAGTTAAACGACTACATTAACGGGCGCCGTTCCAAATCTACAATTTGCGGGAAAATAAAAATGGAATTTAGCGAAATGGAATACATTGTTCCTGAATAATTGGTATACATTTGTTTCCGCCGGTTTAAGAATTGCGCTTGCATACACACCGAAACGCACCACACAACAACAACATCACACATAGTTCCGGCCATAAATACTTGATGCGAACCTTAATCTAACTAAATTTTATTGTTTTCGTATTTTTTTTTTTTTGCTTCTTTCTCTCTTAAATATTTTCCAGTTTTATGTTTATTCGTTTGATGGTAATAAAGACATGCTTCGGTAAGGAAAAGCAATTACGGGTATTTCATCACTGGTGAGATAGAAGCCTTGATACATTGTTGTTTAACAAAAGAATTTCTATTAGAAAGTTTGCTAAAAAAAATTGGCATTATTTGTCAATTGACGATTTTAAATTATTTCAATGGCATTGTCAACCTTCTAAATGTATTCTTGATAGAAGAAGTTCTTTGGTTAGTGTAAAGTTGAAATAGTTCCTAATGTTAGCCGAACTACCAAATATTCGGCGTTGCCGGTAAGGGCAATGAATATTTGAATATGCATATATTATGTATATTCCATGTTTGGTAGTGTGAATTCCGTGGATATGTGTCATGTATTCCGTGCATATTTCACGATTGTCCTTTGAATATGGTGTATATTTTAAATATTCTATGAATCTATGTATGTCGATGCATGAAGATACAAGGAAAAACGCCCAAGAGTTCGTTATGAAAACGCCACGTCACATGAAAGACATTCTGTTTCCCGAACAAATGCCCTTTATTTACGGATAATTTGTCAGCAGGAATAATGTTTGGCAGCAGCCTACACAATGCAAACACCTCCTGTTTCTTTATCAAAGATGTTTGTCAACATTTAAGCAATAATCTTATGGACTTCACCGTCAATGCAAAATGCTTGAACAAAAGAAATGCAAATGTGGGTTATGCTGAATGATTCAATCTCATGCGTCTAAAATAACGTCTTTAAGTTCGATTATTCGATTACAATTCGACATCACTCTGAGTCTTATGGTAAGTAGATTGGCTTATATGAATAAACGATCATTCATCGAATAGTTGGAAACATAAGCATAAAGAAGAAACGACTGTCGTAGTTTAATCGCGATCAACATGTATGTCTAGACAGATCCCATACCCATTAACAAGACCAATCATTCTTTTGATATCCTTTTTTTATATCTATCGAACTACAATCAACAAAAAACACTAAACGTACTCGAATTAATTTGTGAATTTGAAACTATGTAGATGATTTTTGTTTGTCGCCTTATTTATTTCATTGTGTCTAATCATCGCCATACAGAAATTCGTTGCTTTCGATTTCAGTTTACGGCATCGTAATGAAAATAAAACTAACAAAACAGAAAAACAGCTAACGCGTTTGCGATTAAGCTGAAAGCGAAAAAGTTGTAATTGTTGAGAAGAGATGCATCTTTTTATGAAACATCATCTGGAGAATAAATCGAAGAGGAATGAAAACGAAAGCTACCGTTTACTGAGCTAATGCTAGTTCGTGATACTTGGTTTTTTTATGTTTCGTTTGTCTATGTAAACATTACTACGTCTAATAAACGAGTTTGGCCGACAACCAACCGGTCGCCGTTTTACTCGCTTCTTTCTAAGTCCCTCTTGTGCTTCGTCATTCATTGTTCGACGTCTTCTCAATGCCTGAAAAAATTGTTGGGTGATCACCTAACCACAGACCAGATATGAACAAAACACAAGACAACAATCGATTCGATACGTAGACTAATCTAATTCACTTCTACTACTTTTACGCTTCGCTTTTAGAACTATTTTAGTTATTGTGCATATGAAATTCGTAATTTTTCAAGAGAAAAAGAAATTAACCAGAAAACGGGTTTTATAAATACTGTGTCCAAAATGAAACAATTTTGAAATTTGCGCGGAAACGTCAGACTAAAACCGACGCGAGCCGATGCAAGCGCCGACTGTTCAATGGAAAAATCGATGCAATTTAACTTTTCATTTAGGGGCAAACGCAATACATTTTGATTGCATTGCCTCATCATGGTACTGAACATAGACGTAAACTATTTGAAAATACGATCGATTCAGCCCATTTTCCTATCAACAATTCTGACTCTTTTCAACAATGATACCCACGAGAGCTATTTTTATTTTGCCTAATTTGTTACATACAAAAATAGAATTTTCTGCTGAACATTGGCAGGTTGCACGTAAAATGACAACTCTGATCAATAAATCGATGCAATATCATTTAATAATAGTCAGCACGCTTTTTAAATAGATGTGTGTCAAAAGTATTGAAATTGGCTTATCTCGGCACCGGCATCAAAATTAAATATTTGTTTTATTTGTATTACTCTGTTTGTTTCATGGCCAAGACTCTTGCATTAAAAAAAGAAATTACAATAACAAAAAGAAATGATATCAATATAAATATCGGTTCGATCGGAGAATCGTTCGGAAAATGTTTTGAAATATCGAACATGCATATAAATTGCCCTGTCTCGCGCACTCATGATACACAGCATTTATAGAGCAAAATCACAAGTGTCAGTGTGTTTGTATGAAACACAGCTGCTACTTAACATTAACCTTTAAGTTCTGCAAACGATACAAATATTATTTCAAGGATATCATTCGTATCACTGCAATCGGCACATTTCAATTTCATATTTAATGCAAACCAATCATAAAATAAGAGTTCTTTGTTTATTGATGAGCAAAACAAATAATGAGATACGACACAATTATATAAATTTTCCCATTTTTCCTTGAATTTGGGCGATTTTTGCATACATTCTCAAAGATTTGTTCGACGAAGTCATACAGTTTCAATGAAAACAGAAAAATGTTGTGCTAACAGCAACAATCGTGTAGATGCTTACCTAATTGAAAATGCGATACGGTCACCAAAACTTATAGTCGACTTTATGTTTTTCGGTTGAAAATCCAATCAAACGATTCTTTTGTCCGCTAATATCACTCGTCCTCTTTCGATTTAGTGGAAATGATAAACTTTCGATTTCGTTATTTAAGTAACTCGGTCAGGATCTTTGGTTGTTTTTGTTGGCAATCGTTGATGGTAAATATAGACCACACTATCTTTGGCTATGGATATACACGATAACGATAAAATTTCGATGGATTTTGAGCTGAAATCGATGCAAACAAAAAAACTGCTCACAATTTCAGCGCTGAAACAGTGGTTTTCAAAACAACTACCGACAAGAAGTGAACAGAAAAACGTTTTTGTTAAAATATTAAAAACAGTAATGTCTCTACACCATATTATTCTTGAGCTATGCATACAAGTGTGTGCGTTTCTGTATATGCAACAGAAAAAATTAAAAAAAACTGCCTTTGGTGCTGTTTTCGATTCCCGAAAAATAGTACCATACAGTGAAAAAAAACAAAGATAGACACTACACCGATACAACTCAAGCAAGAAAACGTATTCAATGTGTTTGGTTTTGTGTGTGTGCGTTTTTGTTCAAAACATGTGTTTATCAGTGTTTTTTTCACTCATAATAATCAAGCCCATTCTTTGTTCATCGGGGCTCTGTAATACATCAATTGAATGTTGCTTTTGTATTGACGTTTCTCTTGGTGTTACCATCATCGATAAAAAATACCGCAAAAATGTTGCCTTTCAATTTGTTGTATGTATTTTCGAAATAAGAAATAAAATCCTATCAAATTGAAAAGCCTAATATTGTCCATTTTTCTCGCGATAATGTTGAACTTCCCAATCTTTGAATTTGCAGACGAGCGTTTTGTGGGATTTGCCATTTTGGTATTACCAACGTTCATCATTGATGTTCGTCTCGTGCAAATGTGTAAAAACTTCAAAAATTCTGAACCATCACCAATACGGTGAAGATGTGTGTGTATGTCTTGTAGATCACGGAGAATATTCTCACATTATGTAAGCTGAATTTTTGTGTTTTCTCTCGTTGTTTTGTTGAATTGAAATGCAAATTGCGTTCCATCATTGCAGCTGCAAATTGCTTGAGTAGAGAAAGTGCCGCTAGCTACCATTTATTCCATAATACGAACTTAAATTTGGTCAGTTCGCAGTAGCAAGTGTCCAAAAAGAATTTTGCAAAAACCAAATATTTTAAAAACGCCGATTGGTTCCAGTGCATTGTTGAAGATGGCATCAGCTGTTGAAAGTAGCTCCTGCTCACTTTGCAAACGTCTCGGTTTAAAGCCATTCACAAAAAATAACATCTTCTATTATTATGCACCTCTCCACTCATTGGTTTCCTATGGGTAAGCAAATCATTTGAACAACGCCACATTTCTTAGTGACACTTTCTATTTTTGATTGAAACAGAGCACTGTCAGTGAATATTTTGAGCCCACAATTAGCAACCAGGTAAATGTTTTGCATTATTATTTGCACAGAACAACTATAATGAATAGCCAAATCTTTAGCCAAACAAAAATTGAATGATTCTGATCGATTTAAATATCCAAATAGATTGATTCCAAAACGTGATGTCACCAATTTCTTGCTGATCCATACACTTTTTGGCACCACTCTGTACATTTATAGTCGTCCGCATTTGCAACAACTTGATGTGAAACAAAAGGTTGCCTATAGGTGAATATTTTGAAATAGTTCAATACGAAAATTATTTTCATTCTTTGATTTAAATTCGTGTGATTTCAGCGTTCTTGGCAGCACTTTGTTCAGTTTGGGCTCAGTATTGGTTTGGGCAATAATTCGTAGCTCGATTCCACACAATGCCGCTTTGGGCACGGCTGTTGGCCTCGCATCTGGATATGGTATTGCAAGGCTGAGCTACGAATACTTGAAACATGTTGATGCGATAGCTGCTGGTAAAAAAGCCATCGAATCGACTTCTTAAATTTGATATATTACATAGAAGGATTTGATATCATTGTCAATAGTTGATTAAATATCTGTAACCATAATCCACATTGTTTTCATACGCAACAGGATTGGCAAGAGCGCCAAATAAACATTTCTGAAAAATTATAAGTTTTTTCCATAATGCATTTTTATTAAATTTTTTTATAGGATTAAGTAAAAGTTCTTTTCGTGAATGATCCTGAAATCAGTTGCACATCACCAAAACAAGGTTTTTCAATAAAATGAAATTAAAATGATCGAAATAGAAGAAAATCAAGTTTGGAATGACTAACAGTCTGATGTTGATTATATTATGGACGATTATTCCGTATGAAAAATAAACAGTTCCTTTTATTTTCAAGTCATTACATTAATTTGAGACATTATGTTGATTGAAGATGTCAATTTTGTTCGAGATAACCACAGTTAGCCTCGCATCTGATGAAGTGAACTCTGATGAGAATATAAAATAATCTATGTATTTTTAATAAAGCAAGTTTTTCTTTGCAAACCTCTCGCTCATCGAAATAACCTTGTCGTGATTTAAGCAATTCCAGAAGAACTAAAACATGCTGAAATAAAAACGATACAGTAAATACATACAAAAATTGCAAGATTGCGGTAAAATGAATGAAATAAACGTAAATAAGTTCTTCATATTGAATAAATCAGAAGATGGCACCACCATGGAATGTACTCGTAGCGCAGAAGACGTTAGCGCGAAGAAGTCAAGAGTGAAATGCGTATTTCTGTCAAATTTTAAGCATAAAAAAACACAAAGCATAAACGTAGAAACAACAACGAATGACGGTTCATTCAATTCGTTTTATCTCACTTGACACTCAGTAGCCATTTTTACAAAAGAAATGAAATATTTTGTTTAAGTATGTATTTTTATGAATTATTTTGAATAGTTGTTGGATTATTTTGTGCAGTTAACGTGTTTGAACAAGGGTCCAGACATTTTTCATTGTAACTGCGTCGATGGTAAGGAATAAACAAACCTCAAAAAAACATTGTGCTCGAAGGAGATAGATTCATTTCGCAATTATGGCGGTATGACTTTTCATATTTTTGCGTTTATTTGCTCGTTTCCTTTAGAAATTTGATTCATTTCAAAAATGCTTGGCCTGCAAAAATCATGTCGATTATGTTTCACAGCGGCGGGTGTCAAAGATGTCACAACTGTCCCGGCTTTTTTAGGCATCATTAAGAATTTGTACGACGTTGAGGTAAAAAAAAAAATTTCCATTTTTTTCTTTTTGAATTTTTTGATTATTTTGTTTTGTATATTTGTGTGCACATTTCACATTCCAGATCAAACCCAATGACAAATATTCGAAGCTGGTTTGTGCTGCATGCATCGATCGCGTTGATGCATTTTACTTACACAAGCAAGTGGTCAAATCAGGACAAGATCTATTCGCTAGGCGTATTCGTCTGGAAAAACAGGTACAGTCATATTATTATTCATTCTGAATGCGTAGAAACTCAGCATATCACATTCATTTTTTACCGTTTCTTGCAAATGAACATTGAAGATTCCACAAAGTTTCTTTCAACTGAATTTATCGAA
The DNA here is from genome assembly GCA_028476595.1 of Obolodiplosis robiniae. Lineage (NCBI taxonomy): Eukaryota > Metazoa > Arthropoda > Insecta > Diptera > Cecidomyiidae > Obolodiplosis > Obolodiplosis robiniae. Next base: position 26,559,304 of record CM052017.1, read on the forward strand.
ACACATAATATAAAGTGATTTTTCAAACACGCAACATGCTTTTTTCTAAGCCAAAATATTATAAAAGGACACCCAAACTGTATTCCGTTCCATTGATCAAATGTTACCATCGGTCATAACAAAACGAAAGCAATAAATTCTAAAATTTAAGCCAACCAAGAACATGCAGCGGACAACCCTACTGACAATTTGTTTGGAAAATATTTTTTTACAACATTCGGATAGAAATTTGGATATCCAAATGTTTTTCATATGAAAAGGTGGCGTTATTGTACCGAACTCTGAATGTTCAACAGCTTAAACTGTCAAACAATTGGCCTTTTACTTGGTACATCGGAATGTGTACCAAACATATTTGGAATTAAGAACAAACACGCCACTTTTTCATATGAAAAACATTTGGAATTCCAACCTTTTTTCCGAATGTTGTGCCAAGAAATTTTCCAAACAAATTGTCAGTAGGGAATCGAACCCATCGTGCTAAATATTGTCTTATGAGAACCCCCAATGACACAAATTCTTTACCTGGGTTGTGCATGGATGGTTGATTATTGGCAAAATATTTTAAGAACACCAACTCATGAAACAGATGATTTTGTAAAGCAATAAGTGATTTTCAATGTTTTTTTACACATGTTTTTTCCGATTAATTCACACTTTTTCTAAAAATCTTTGAAGATCGAAAGTTGATTACACAGATTGGTTTTCCTTATAACTCGAAGTATGTAGCTAGTATTCAGCTCTCAAATCATGTGTTAAACGTGCATACACTTAAAAGATGAAAATATTCTAATCAAATTTTGGTAATTATTCGATAGAACATGTTCATTTCACTGGAAACGAAAGTAGATTGAAAAATTGACTTTTCTGCATCGGAATTCCAATGATTTAACAGCGTTTTTCTTCTTGTTGCTATTCTTCTCCTTGTTCTCCTTAAAGCGTTCATGATACTTGCAAATAATCATTCTTACATTTAAAAACGATAAAAAATAATGAAAATCCCATTGTCCTATACAATTGTCAGTTCGGTATTCACAGCCGCCGTCTCCTATCGACTGATTCAACCGACTGACAAGTATTCAACGAAAAATATTTTCCCACATCAACGTTTTCAACATAAGCGATAAATGAACGAATGCGAAAGAATGAGTGAAGTGTACATAGGAAAAGAGAAAATGTAGAACAGATAAGGCTCTGCGTAGAGTGGCGTGCGTGTACTGCACACATTGGTCAAATACGCGTGCTTGGGGTGAATTTTACATACATTTATTGAATATTATTTGAATATATTTTAAAATTAATGCTGCTGAAATTATCATGAATCCATGTCAACACTGATTTTAGTACTTTGGCTGTTGTTTAATTGGCTCAAATAACGTCAAACTGAGTGCGCGTTTCAGTAAACGATCGTTATTCTATCTACGATCCATGTGAAACGTATAAGTTCAGACAAAATTACATTTGATCGTGAACATCTCAATGCATCAAATGTGCCGAGAAAGGACAAAACTGAATCTGGGTTTTATTCTAACACTGAATTATTTTCGAAGTTATTTATCTCTCATTTTTATCGTATCGTCGGGTAAAGTTATAAAAGATAACCAAAAAATTAAATTGAAATATTGTTGGAGTATAAAGTTTTTGAACAGTATGCATGGCATATAAAAGTAAAAACACATGTGCGACGATGATTGAGAGACACTAAGGCATCGTTGTAAGGCTGGCAGACATTCACATTGTGTTGAACAACGATTGCTACGCAAAGTGTGTGTTGGTGTCTTCCCGAAAATATATATTTATATATATATATATATATATGAAACAAAATGAGTTCGACAAAGACTGTATAGTATATTGCAATGAACAGAGACATAACGATTAATGGTGGAACGTATTTTAGAAAAAAAAAAATGAATAAAATTAAGCAGAACAAATAATTGCGTGAATAAGCATTCGACATCATATACGATATATAAATGATCAAAGTCGTGTTAATTCGGTTTCATTTACATTGTTTTTATTGATGTGCGAATTGTTGGACAACGGAAAACGGTTGATTAGAAGTGTAGTGTATGAACGAATTTTTCAAGAAATACAACCAGAATAATTTACTTAAACAAAACCACAAAAGAAAATAATTGTTCAAACTTTTTTTAAGTAGAAAAACGATAACTAAATCAGATGATATCAACACAAAGGAAATACCAGAATAAAACTGAACAAAAAAAAATCTTTGCCTTGCAAGTACATCAGAGTGATAAAATACATTTGGCGAGAACAGACAGCAATTCCCGCATCATGATATTTTTATTCATTAAATAATTTTTATTGTAGTTTGTATAACAATACTGTCTTGTCCTCGTGCATTCAACGACTGTTGCATTAACATCTAGTTATATTTCAATTTGTTGACTTGAAAACAATAAAAAATTCGCAATTAATACAGTTGCATCATCAATCACATTCAATGATGAAAATTCAATTTTTCAAGAAAAAATGGCTCACTGACTTTCGGCAGGTAAATGAAACAGGGTGCGTTGTCACTTACAGCAGCAACATTTTGCAGTCGTAATCGTCGGTGTTGTCATTACCTCATTTGCAACAGACACATTGATACACGTCTATCGGTGAGATGGGAAGTAGAGTACACATTTTTCAAATTAAATTTCTGGAGACGATTGAGTGTTTTCAAGCAAATTTTATTCACGGTATTAGAGATTTTCGACAACTCATTTTTGACCGATTCGTTTTTTCTTATCAGTACATAGGGAATAAAAAAAATTGTGGAAGAATTTATACATTCTTCTTATTTTAACTTATTTGATTCAATTCATACTCCATTTATCTATCTATGAGGGTACAAACATACAATTTGAATAAGTAGTGGTTTTTTTTGTCAAAGTTTTACGATCATTGTGCACCAGTTCTTTTTTATTGAAACTAGAATTTGGATATGTTTCAACGAATAAACTATGGATTCAGATTTCAAATTTGCAATCGAAATTCTATCAAGCCACGCGATTTTTTTTAAGAAAAATGTCGTGGTGAGAAGAACTCAACGTATAAATTCAACACAAAAAACCACTACTACTGTAAATTTGAACATTATTTCTGTGTGTGGCCATATTAGGACCTAGCCTCTCATTTCGATCTTTAAATCTTTTTGCATATCTAAATGAACAGTTGCGAATGAAATTGAGACCTTGCCCTACATCGCATATAAAAGTGAAAAAAATAAATTTAAAAAATTTCTCGCATTTTTTTACAGTGAAACATAAAGTTAAAAAACGTTGTTTCTTTTGATGTTTCAATGTTTTCACTTTGAGAATTGTTTCTTCTATGTTTCACTTTAAAAAAAAATTGCGAGAGATGTTTCAATTCAGAAACATTTTTATTTTTGCTTCAGTTATATGTGTTGTGAGGAAAGGCCCCATAATCATTCTCACCCATTCAAATAGTCTTGTGTGTGAATTAAAAGTTGTTGGTCCTTTCATGGAGAGTTACCCTTGCATATAAATCAGTTGTTCAAACAAACATATAACTTTTTCCTCCTGAAAAGTCTCTTAAATTTTCTATCTTCTTCGTCTCATCAATAGATAGATTTCTTTTTATTACTAATTCTTTTCCGAATGTAATTTCAATAAATAAATCATCGGTCTTTTTTCAAACTTATTTCAGATGAGTCACATGAAAGTTGAACCAGATGCAGGTAATTTAATAGATTTCGCTAGATAACCCAGAGGACGATCACAAAAATTATGAAAATAAGTAGTTACGTTAATTCCAAAAAATTATTGCTAGAGTGGAATATTATTGCATTGCCTCAATAATATCCGAAAAAAAATAACTTGGTAAAAACTATACTGAAACATTATAGTGATTTTCCTCTTGTAGATTATGTATTCACATTGATTTTTGTGCACCGTTGTGAACTTTATTTTGTTGCCATATTTCACAGAAAAACCGCTGAATGATTCAAGTGCACAGCTCTTAGCAGAAGTGGACAAGGAAGAAAGCACTGATGAAGATTTCGATGAAGATCGAATGACTGAATCCCCACCGAGCTCACACGGAACTGAAGATTTAAATGCAGATTTACCCACTAATCCGACTGAGCACACTATTTCATCTGAATTTATTGCCCCAAAACCAAGCTCGGCAAAAGAAAAAGGAAAAGATGAATCTCGATTAGAGACAGAACCGAAGACAGCTGTTCTAACTAGAATCAGATCGAAATCAACGGACAAACAAAATGTTCATGAGAAACCAGCAGAGCTAGCAGCTCGTCTAAGAGATCGCCGACTAACTGTCGTACCTGGTTTAGTCTCAGAACGGCCAAGAACGCCAAATGAAGTAAAGTCGGCTAGAAAGCGGCGATTATCCGTCAATGAAAGACTGAATGTATCTGAGACTATATGTGCCTTCAAAAATCGTGGTCAAACAAATTACGATTGGGCACAAAGTAAAGCTAAGAAGATACGGCAAAGCAATGACTGCACAAAAAACCTGATTTCAGCTGCGGAAACAACACCCAAATCAAATCCAATTGGATCAATACAAGTTGCTGAGCCAACTTCAACTGAATCGACTACTGTAGAATCAACTTCTGCAAAATCAACTGCTAAAATCAATCACATTGCTCAACAATCACCCTCGGCCAAATCAACATGGACCGTAAAAACTCAAACACAAACAGACAGTGACAAAAGTTTGACGCATAAGCAAAACCGCGAGAGGAAAGCCAAAATTTGTACATCCACGCCACCAATCACCCAATTTTTTGCACATAAATCGCAATGGAAGTGTCCTAAGTGTTCTCTGGATCTCAAAAGCCAGATTGAGCTCGATTTCCATTTCAAAGGTCATGAATTGGGAAAATGTATAAAATGCAAGAAAACTATTGAAAGCGATAATCCGGCCAGTGCTCAAGGCCACATAATATCATGTCTGTATTTAGATAATGAACTGAGTGAAGAGCGCTTAAAACATCTATTGTCGGTTGAGCTTCGTTTACGTAAACTAACTAAAGACGAAATCCAAAATAGTGTTCACCATGAAAAGTCCTATGCTAATGACAAATCTTTGCAAATGATCAACAGTAAGCAGCATGAGATGCATCTCAAAGACGTGGAAAATATGGAAGAGCATCGGACAACAACAAATCCAAGGCCAAGCTCCACCAAGGCACTGGAATCGAAGGAACAAAAACAATCAGCAACGAAAACTGTGAATGGCACATCAAAAGAAGATGCACAAGCCACGCATGAAGATTCTTCAGATGGTAAAAATAAACGGTTCCTTTTATTTTTATAACTTAATTTTAACATATTTTTAGCAATTACCAAAGTTGCAACTAGCAAATTAGTAAAAATCCTCCTATTTAACTCCATTTGAATAACATAAAAATAATCCAAAACATAAAATCACTCAAAATAAATAAATTATCATATATTGAGCAGTAGCTCGTTCATTTTCATAACTATTCAAATTGACTGGCAATTAGTACATTTCATAATATTGATTTTTACAGATAAAATTAGCACGAAGAAACAAAAGATCAGAAAATTGGGAGGTCGGTCATCGAAAGCCGGGAACAATGAACAAACGGGTGAACAGTTCACAATTACTGGCAATCAGTCAGCTGCATTATGTTGGAATGATGATACGGCCAGAGAAAAAGTATTTTGCATGAGAGATTTCGAAAGCGATTCGAAAGTTTATTTTAAAATCAATTCAAATCATGTGAATACAGATAGCTTGACAGCCATTAAGCTATCTCATATCGTGAAGAAAATTAATGGATACAAACACCGAGCTCAAGAAATTTCTAATTATCAACCAAATAATTTGCCACACTCAGGAATGGCAATTGATGTCGCTCGAGAACCACACAATATTCAGAATACATCTAAAGGACCAAATGTGCCCAATCAAATAACAAAATTGATACCAATTGCTCCAAATACAATGCATGCCGTTCCCAATCCACAAAATACACCAAAACCTAGTCCATCCACCATCAATACGCAAAATGAGCAAACCATACAAACAATACCGAAACCAATTGCTCCGACTTTGCTGGACTTGCCAAATCGTTCGGCACTTCGAAATCGAGCGATGTCAGTCCATATATCTGCATCCCAATACAATGCATCGCGTGCCATTGCGATGCGACGTCAATCAGTTTGTAGCGATAATTTGCCGAATGGTTTAAGTCCACTTCTGAGGGAGCATGCTTACGCAAATGTACCAGTCACAAATTCAACCATACAACCAAATGTATTGAATCATACAAGCCCATATATACAGCGCGACCTACCGCCTCCATACATGACTAAGGTTCACAGCTCTGATTTCATACAAAACGTGTCAGCACAACGGAATGCTCAAACGTCCAGTCAAAGCACATTGAAAGTCTTGACTCCAGAAACTCTCAATTCACGTAAGAAGATAGCAATCCCAGAAAAAAAATTAAATAGATCAAAAGCGATAAATCAAATACATACCTTTTGACGTTTTGAAAAATTCCGTTGCGATTTTCATAACTTCACTGGTTCAACAATTTAAATTCGGTGATTTGAACATATTAACACATTGTTGTTCTGAAAAACGCAACCATTTTTTGTATTTGAGTCTTTTGGACTGTTCTCACCTTCGCGGTTGATTGCGCTTAAGGGATATTTCTAAATGGCCAATAATTAAAGTGTTTTTTTTTATGATTTACAGGTGCCATGAATGCCGCCCACTCAGGACAGGGAAATTTAAGTGATCGAATAGTCAGTCCAAGTTCCGCCGAAAACAATACGAATTGGAATAATAATAATCAGCCACAGCTTGTCAAACGTCGAATGAAAACTACACCGTTACGCTATGGACCGCCCAACAAACAGAATATTAATGAAGATGGTATCCCAATTTCGGTATCATTATCTCGATTGGGTGAAGACCAATGTGAGCTGATTTTTACTGCTCAAAATTATGGCGTTATCAATTATGATGATCTGATACCAAGACGTAAGGAGGAAGTTCAAAATTCGTTGATGAGAGACAACGTTTGGAAGAAAATGTTATCGTTTCTGAAAACTATTAAACCGACGCAAAAAACTTTGGATCTGTTCAGAAAGATTTTGCCATCGCCACAGGTTGATGAATTTTTCGATGAATACCATCGGGCTCATAACAATCGAAGCGGTTAGATTCATCGTATATCAACAGATATATGAATGATCAAAAATTAAAATATCACCCAAAAATTGAACAATGAATTGATGCTTGTATGCATGAGGATAATAGTGGGAATACAGATTCGTAGCAGTCAAGGGAGCGCAACGACGATACTACGCGCCCTAACTACGCTATGCAGAATACATGACGTAATCTACTACGCGCCCTGCCGCGTTTGTATGGTCGTTGCGCCCCTCTGGTAGCAGTGAAAGTGTATCAAGAAAATCGTTTTTGTGAAACGAACCACGTATTTACATTGCCACTTATGGCAGCTCATATTGCGTTTAAAGAAAGTCACATTTTCATAATTCGTTTCACGAAAACGCTCTTTATTTGTATTCCCAACACAATATGATAAGAAGAACGTATGAAAACAATCAAAAGTTGATTACGCTTTCGTTAAAAATTTAGTAAACAGTCCAAAGCTTACCACATGGGTCAGCAGTAATTTTTTCTTTAAATACGTGATTATTGTGCTGCGAAGTAAGTTTGTATATTTAAGTAATGCCACAACGAAATGACGAAATTCTGAATGATGATTGTTATTGGTCAACCGAACGAAAAGCAACTATATTTTCCAAAATTGAAATAAGAAAGCACATAATTATAGCAATAGATATTGTTTCAGCTGCCTTAATTACAAAACTACGACATAAGAAATCAATGTTAACATTGAAAACTTACTGAGTGATGTGAATTATATTCAGTTAATAAATTAATCAAGCATCAAGCTTATCAACAAATCATTCTTTCTTTCTATATTGCACCAAAGAATAAAATTATAATTAATATGGACTACCGACTTAATATCTCCTTTTTTAGCTCGATCATATCGCTGAGGAAGAAAACAATTTAAGTTTTAAATTAAATACAATAGAATTTTTATTGATCTTATTGAATTTTTCAATTTTTTGCTTTTTTTTAATCAAATTTACAGTTTAATGTTTTTTCTACAATTTCCAGTAATGAATACAGCATATATATACTAGACAACATTTATGTTCTTTTTTGAGTGTTTTAATGTGTTATTTTGTGTTCGTTACAGCGCATATTGTATATATTACGTAACTGGCTAAATTTAATGCTTCTCTTGTTGCTAATTTGGAGTTTGTCACCTTTTCCGTCTCAACATTTTCGATAGTTTGTGCACTTACGGTAAAGTTATTTTTAAAAAAACTTCACCGACTTGGTATGTATTTGTATTTGAATCACGGCATGAATACGTTGTAATATTTATTTCTGTTGCCAATATTACCAGAATGGGTGTTTCTTTCAGTGAATGGGTAACTCTGACCTAAGCCTATCTCGACCGCTGGATTTATTGTTTTTTTTTTGTCGAGACAAAGGAGCTAAATACGGAAGACGCAACTCTCTTTCTCCTAGCATATAGATTTAGCAGCCTAGATAAGCTCAGACTCACCCATTCACTGTCATCTCTCAATTTGAATTGTGATATTATAGTGTGCCAACCAAATTTTGATGTTTCAATAATATATTTTCTTTTTATTATAATATTAAATCAATTAAAATTGGAGACACAGAACATATATTTTAACGAAAAATCATATCAGTGGCTTTGGAAGCTGTTTTTCCCGATCGATTGAAACCAATTACGAAATGTGTTTGCTCAAAATTATCATTTCGAGAAGCGAAATACAGAGATCTTTCCAGACACTCATTCTTTAGTTCTGAGGAAAAACTGATTATTTTTTTGTGAATAACTTCGGTGTTTGATATGTTCATGCAAATCAATGATAATAACAGGGATTCGGAAAACAAGAATGATGTCCTATTCATGGAATCCACTTTCCCGACCGGGCTTTATCTTCAGAGTGAACTCATAAACATTTCATATTTCCCCAGAGCTTTATCACTCGCTGTTTGCTCGAGAGTATATTTTTTGACTGCGCCTCGATTATTTTAAAAGTTATATGCAGAGCTGCAAAATGACGTGCAAGTCTATCATGTGCAACGCTTTGCTTTGATATATATTTTTAAACTTTAAAGTGTAGAAGTGTTGGTTACGTTCGACCGCTTCGCATGTGCTGCATATGCAGCGGCGCCACAATGTGCGGCCAACATCTTGTGAGACTGGTTCAATGAAATACACAAAAGAAACCAAAATAAGGGGCCGTTGTCATTATCATGTCAATCAAGCGTTAGTTCCAATATGAATAGTTGAATTGAATTGAGGGCGCTCGCGTCAGTCTTGCTCTAACGTTTCCGCTCGATGCATTGTGAAAGCAAACTATATTTTACAGCCGGTCCAAAAGGCAGATCGAACACAAACACAGCACCAATAAGTTTAAGTTCGAAAGCCATTACAAATAAAACTTAATATCATTGAATAATAATCATAACTCCATATACTAATGATATTTTATGTGCACGAAAAATGTATTGCACGAACAAATTAGAAATACTTTCAATTCAAAAGTGATAAGTAAGTTTGAATAAACAATGCGCATCTAGGGTTCAATAAAAGAAAACGAGAACACCAAGACCTCAATATATGGGGTGGGCCATATAAAATTTGCAATTTGACATTTAAGTTTTGACATTTGAGACATTTTGACATTTGAGCTGTCATTCTCTAAATAAATAATTTTGTCAAAATGCAAACGTTAGATGGCCCACCCTGTAGCATGTAGTTGCTAAAATTTACTTTGCACTTAATTATGCTGTCATTTTCTTCAAATTCTAAATTGTTCAAATGATGTTTATCAGAATTAATTCATATATGCTGCGAATTATATTGAATGCTAATGGTTTTTGGGGTCTTTTATATGAATAGAATAAATTGGGATATTTCATATATTTTCTTTAAAATCTATTGACAAACCAATAGAGAATGTTGTGTAAAATTGTTTGAACGTCCACTAGATAGAGATTTTGGCTGACTTAGATGAACATGGGAATGTTCCAATATGGTTCTTTTCAAATGTAGTCTCGAGACAAAATGATCAAATAATTGTTATTTATGTGATTTTCTGATACAGTTTCCAATTTCCTGTGCCAAAACATTCATATTTTGTAATGACTTGGGTTAAACAAATAACCTATAGGTGTTTTTCTTAATTTATCTTGGCAGGCAAATGCTCCATAAATTCGCCGAGAAAAATGGTAATTTCAAAATTCGACGCTAAAAATCTTTTCCGAAAATTGGTTTAAAATAAATACCAAATAAATGAATTCGCACACAACCAAGTAAGTCAATTCGTGAGGTGTTCACTCTCCACAATTCTCTATGCAAGTTTTTTCAGCATCGAATTTGAAAATTATAATCTGCTTCGGAGAATTTATCGGTCAATTTTTTCAATTATGCATAAATACTGAATTAAGTACCGCTACAGTCTACAACCATAAATATATAATAAAATAATCTCGTGTTTAAATATTTAATATATTTAAATATATGTCTCTTTTCAAATCCTTCTGTTGCACATGCGGACTCTTTGTGAAGTAGAAGAACTGGAAAAAAATTACTCCAGTGTCCGAAGTTCGGGCTGCAAACCAAATGAAGGTGCTATCAAACATGCGTACGCTTGCTCGTTTTATTTGAATCAATTGGTTGGCATGCGCTCCATTTGGGTTTTCAATATTGTTTATTATCCTCTTAAATTATCAAATGAAGTGAACGCCAAATCCTGAAAACCGATTTCTTTTTCATAAAAAATAAATGCGCACACAATTAAGTCAGTTAACGTTTTGATATTTTGTTGGTTTATCATATTTGCCTTACACACAATTTTGAGCCGTTTGCACAACTCGCGCTTAAAATACGAAAAAGAGTTCCATTAAAAAATTAAGAACAAATTTTTTCGCACACGCGAAAGGATTTTGTTTTGGTGAGATTCAACATACTTCTTTCATTAAATCAAGGTATTTTCAGGTTGTCTTTATTTATTATTGCCATCTCATCGGTGGTGTAATTACTTAGTGGGCAAGAGCCCATCTGATCCCTCTCCGTCATTGGCCTATACTAACTTCTGATTAAATATTCACTGTCACACGTTCATTTACTCAATTGAGAATGACATATATGGAATTTTGATACAAATAAGAATTTACAAATTTTTTGTGAAATTCTCCTGGCGAAGATCCTTACAAACTTATTTCTCTCTAAGCCAAAGGGTGGAATCGGCAGTGGTATATAATTTTAGTGCAAAAAATCGAATATCGCCCATATCATCTGATAGCAATCGTTTCCATATGAAAATTATTGAATACCAAGTGAAATTTTGTGAATTTTGAAAATCGTGATTCGATTCCAGTTGAGAAACTTTACAAACGAAACTGTGTACAATTCCTTTCTTTTTTTTCATTCTATTAGTTGTATTAGTAAATTAAATTGGCTCGAATAATAATGAGCTCTAATATTTTCGTTTTAAAAGAGCAACATGAAACAATGGGAATTTTGAATTATCCGGAAAAACCATAAGAGATATGAAATCACAATATTCTACGAAATTGTATTTGGGCTTATGATGTTCTTTAAAATCGTAGAATAATGCTAAGCTGTGTCTTCTATAATTTCTCATTATTGTGCACTTTTATCTGCATAATTTTTCTTATTGCTTTATTAAAACCAAACCAAAATATCCAAGCTCATGATTATTCAAAGCGATAAAATTATTTGTACAATAAGTTACAAGTGTTCAATATCTGAATGGCAAATGTGTTAATTGATCAATCGAATAAGCGAATTATTCATTTTATCAAATGATCAAAATACATTTTGACATTTTCCATAAAGAAATGACAAAATTTCTTTTTATAAAAGTCGAAGACTGTTTTGTACAAAGAAGTGGTGAGAATTCGAAACAAAAAAATATTACTGAGCCTCTCAATCTTCGATAAAAGTATCGGTTGAGCTTTCCAAATTGCTGACCTTACCTAATTTTTGTATTATGGATTGAAATTTAAACAAGCATTTGCATACATTTACGATAAATTTTTTAGAGTTTTTCCAGCGAATCAATTCAGCTTATCAGAGCAATTTCGCTTTCGGATTGTAATCCGTATGAAACGCAGCTGGCAGCAGAAAATACTGTGCGGTGGATTCAATATTATATTGAATAATGATATTACTGAGCGAAATTACCAAATAAATTTCACGCTGAAAGAGAATTAAACTTGTTCAACATCGAGATACATGGTAAAATACGCAACGCTTGAAATAGATTTGGCAATTTTGAATTCTTTTCCACAAAATTGACCTCACCGCACAATTTTCTTTCTGGTAGATTGCAAGACGATTTGATTGTGTGCGCGCACAGCACCAGTTTACGGAGTGTGCGAAGATACAAAGCCCTCTCACGGTGATATTATCTATTATTTATTTCTTAATGACTACAATAATTTTTGTTTGCTTAGTGTTTCTATAAATATGTTGTAATGCATTTTCACTCGAGCTTATATTCATGAATTTGGATATTTATCACCCTTAAAAGTACGCTATTGTCACTATAACGTTGCTTGAAATGTTTTCTTACCCGTTCCATTTGGCCACCAATCAACTTTCATTCTTCAGTTTGTTGAGACTTGTTTTGGTTTTGTTTCTGTAGTATGCATGTTTATCCAATAACTGCATGATTTTCATATGTTCGAATTGGATAAATGGAATGGTTTTTCCATTCAATTAATATTATTTTTTTGTTTTGTTATCGAAAGTCTAAGATGGTATGTGACTTAGTAGGTGGGTGCTTCTATAAATTAGATTCAGTTTGTTACAAAGAGATTCATTGCAATTCAATTAAATGCGGTACCTCTTTGTTGTTGCTGCCCAGCATTCGAGAATGGAGGCTCATTGTATTGATCGGCATCGTTTCCAATTGGATAGCTCGAATATTGATTGGCAGTTGGATCTGTTGACTCGTACGTTGAAGCAAATGCAACATCAACTCCCTGTTGGAAGCGTTTGTAAGCGAAATATGCACATCCACCCTGAAATTTACACAATTTCATTAAAGTCGATTATGCGTAATACTATTATTTCTGTGATAGAAAATACTAGTTGACGTTTTTGTTGTTGTTGAAATCAAAATGTTTGCATTTCTCAATTATGTCCAATTCTTAATGTCCAATATTTATATTAATCCTTTACTAAGGACATTGAACATTTCCCTGAAACCTGCTGCGTCATTATAACAGAATGAATTCTCATATATATTCTAAACAAAAGTTATGAGTTCAATTGGTATACTATTAATGCATCATAAAAAGAGCCTTCGTTTTGATTTCACCAAACAGCACTTATAATAGTTACCCATGTTCCTATCAACAAGAACAAGAAGAAGATAGTCACTCTGGCATTGCCTGTGCCATATCCCATTGGGGTAGGGGGTGCATCTGACCACTCACCCCACAAATATTTGAGGCCGATTAAGCACAAAATGGTCCACAATGCTTTAAAAAGGATCAAAAGAAATTACTGGAAAATTATGAAGTGACAAAAATCTTGTTATTTATTTTGAATCACAGTGAGATGATTAGAGTGGAGAGGCGAGTATATACATTTAAGATATAAGCTCGCCTCTCTATCTCAACCATAGATAATATCTAACAGTTCGTGTTCGTGAACAGCCCTAATAGATATACACATCAGATTTTCATCTATGGGATGCAGGAGTCCGATCGATGCAAGTGGGGTATCGTTGGAAAGCCCTTGGGCCATATAAATAACTTCAAATAAATTTTCGCCTATTCAAATAAGAGTGTTTAATTCGCAGTGTTTATCTTTTCAAAAATTTCTTTTGTTGCCAATCTCGATTGTTTATGCCGAATATTCGGACTCCAGAGGGCGTGTGTGCTGACGGCTGACCTGTCGTAATCAAAAAGTGATTGTTATCAATTTACCGGAAAATCCCAAGTCGCCCAACACATAGTGCTTTCTTGTTTTGACGGAGGACATTTGCTCGAAGAAATATTCGCCGGCGATGAAACCCATTGATGCTAAGAAGCCAATCACTCCAACCGTTACGCCATAATTACATGCAACTGAGTTGCCGTTATAGATGCAAATATCTTTCTTAGTTTTTTCGTCAATGCGCCAGCCTTGTGATGAAATGCAACCGAATACGATTATTGAAAACAGCTAAATGAGAGCAACCAGACAGAAAACGAAAAAAAAAACACGGAGTTATGAAAATATCAGACAAAATATATACTGGCATTTTCTGAAATAATCTGATTGTTTTTTGTATTCAGGGGCCCATAAACATATCATATGTCCCAATGAGATACTTTTTCGAAGCATAAGTCACTTGATATATACAAGATCACCGACTCACCACAACGCACCATACATTCTACTTTTATTGCCATAATACGTAGAGAGAATAATGAATAAATATACGCAATCCGTGTTACGAAATAAGTATCATATAGCTACACGTTGTGTGTGCAGTCAAAGGTGCATTATAAATTACTTGAGGGATATTCGAGCGATCAAATATTCCAAATTACTCATTCATTTCACCATATATTTCTTTTTTGAAGACAATTTCTGCGCTCGGTTACTGGACTCAATACTATCTAGAGTGCACCATTCTTTTAAAATAATGAGTATTACTTTTAAATGTTGTTCAATTCGGATTAGCCGAATGTTATTGTCGATATTATTTCCTAAATGTTTACTTAAATATGTTAGAGTTGAATGAATTCCCATACAATCCAAACACACCATAAATATGTATACAGGTTTTTTCAATAGTTCTAAGATTTTTCCCATTTGTCTATCACTAGAAATATGTGGAACATTAGACGTTCCATGGCTGCTTTTTATAGCTCGAATTTAACATTTAATGAAGATGTGATGGATTATATTAGTAGAATAGCTAAAAGTTTGCAATTGCTTTAATTTCTTTCGAAACGAAATTATTATGTGACTCTTAAACTCAAACGGTTGGTTTAGTGAACCATTAAAAATATCGTGTAATGTTTTTCTTTCTCTATTTTCTTTTTTGTGCAAGCTCAGCAAATTTTGAGATTTTTCGTATTTATGTAACAAATACCGATACAACTTCAATGATGCTTGAAGTGTCCGTCCGATCGTGAGGTAATAGAGAGGAAATTTCAGATGTTAATCGAATTTTCATGTTAACGCAATGTACATGGTTTGATATTATGTTTAAATATACATTTCAAAATGTGATGAATCGAAGGATGCATGGCTTGAGTGTATAAATTGAGCGCGAAAAAAGAGTGAGAGTGTGTGTTGTATCTAATGCATCCTGCTGATATTACAAATCGCAAAGAATCAACTCAACTGCATAGTACATTTCATGAGTATAAACAGAGAGTTAAATTATTGGAGAATCCGAAATGGAGAATTCCTTTGCTCTTTCTCTCTCCCTCTCTCTCTTTTCCTTAGTTGGGGGTTTCATCATTGAGACTATGTCTTTTATCCATTTAGAATACATACAAACTGCCACACTCATAACACTCCAACAAAACAAGATTGGTCCGATTACATGCCGAAAAATCGATGATTCTTCTGTGCTCATCGCTTATCGTTGTACATTTATTTCATTTACATTTTTATTTTGGTGTATTTTTATTCTTCGTTCAACCCTTTTTTTGCATTAGAATTATTTCACATTTACTTTTCATATCCGAAAAATGGAAGTTGTGATTGTCTAGACTGAAATTTCCAATTTCAATTGAAGCCTTATCAATTTATTTGATTCGAATGCGCTTTTCCTTCAAATTTGAAATGAGAAATATTCATGGCCGCGTTTCATTCATTACCAGCACTGTCACATTTAGATTGACACACTTACCCAACAACATCCTCGTAGGATGACTTGTGGTCGCTGGACAAACGAAATCAAATCAAACGACGCTCCTGCCTTTCCACCACCGTAAGCCCCTCCAACATTCATTTTGAATTCGTAATAACTTTTGTTTCACGTACACAACTTTATATCCAAACAGGATTATTGCGAATATGAACACTTTTTTGGTTTGTTTGAATGTAAATCGAAATTTACGAAACTCTTGATTTCCAACGATTTTGGAGATTTGGATATGCTGCGAAAGAATATTCAAGCAGAATCAATATCAGTTTTGTGAAAGGTTTACAGTTTTATTAGAAAAACCACAAAATATACGAAATAAATGTTCCAAAAAAATAACTGACACAAATTGGCGATGCACAACACGATTTGAATACTTCAGAGAATATTTATCTTCACTACATTGTTCCATTTGATGACCCTGAACTTTTCGTCCCTTTTTCCTCAACCAATTTGATATAAATGATTACTCTTATATCATCAAATAAAATTGGTAATAAACGCACGTTGGAAATAAACTGTAAGAGTACCTTATTTCAAACTGTCACATTGATAAAAACAAATTACATGTTGACAAAGTTCTGAAATTCGAACAAATTAAAATGAAACAGTACAATGAAATGATCACTAAAGTCAACCTTTTTTTTTAAATTATTTGTACACAGAAAATGTTAAATTACTAACAAAAAATTTCAAATGAACAATTCAAAAGCTCTCTGTGAGTTTCTCTCAAAACAACCAAACATGTTCCGTTTGTAAATTGCAACGCCAGATTTGAAATAATATTTGTGATACATTCGACTAATTGACACTTTTAATCAATGTATTCTGTTTCAAACTTATAGACAAAAAAACTGATGAACGAGAACGTATATTATTGTTTATCCTTACTTTGACTAGGTTTGCGTCGCACTTGTGCTTAAATGACTGACTGATAAAACTTATGAAAGGCGATTATAAGGGCAACATACAAGAGAAAGATAATAGCAATTGAAAGCAACAACAATACCATTGATTTTTGTGGAAAAACATCAATACACACGAATACATGCACACAATGACAAACAGTCAGGCGCACACTCACTTGTCACACTCACAATTATTTATATCGTTTACAGCGAGTGTTGTCTGATGCAGCAACGACGATAACGATGATAATACAATCAAACCGACAAAAAAAAATAAAACAAACAAATCACATTGAAAATCATTATTATTTTTAAAAAATATGTTTTTTTTTCCTCAATCTCTCAACAAAGAATTATATTTGAATGAAACAAATGTTAGTGTTGATTTGTTTGATTCCCCGCTAAATAAAACGACTCATAAGGCAAATAGCTCATTCGCTGTTGAAACTTGGAGTCCGCTTCTCCACAAAAGCTGTCATTCCTTCAAGTCGATCTTTCTAAAATTTGAAACATTTAAAATATAAAAGAAAATTAAAAATAGACAACCCAAAAATATATAAAGAGCACAAGGTCTTAACAGGAAAAAAAAAATCGAATGTTACGAACCGTCGAGAATGTAGCATGGAAAGTGCGTTTCTCGAATTTCAAACCCTCCTGCAATGTTGTTTCATATGCGGTATTGACAGCTTCTTTGCACAGCTGAACAATTAATGGTGAATGACTCCCAATTTTTTCACCTAATTGAACTGCTTTTTCCACTAATTCAGCAGCTGGAAATACTTTACTGACCAAGCCCATTTTTTCCGCTTCAACCGCATCAATCATATTGCCGGTCAAACAGATTTCCATCGCTTTTGATTTACCAACGACCCGTGTCAAGCGTTGAGTGCCACCAGCTCCTGGTATTGTACCGATGGCAATTTCTGGCTGACCAAATTTCGCTTTATCACCTGCGTAAATAATGTCGCACATCATGGCCAATTCACAGCCACCGCCAAGTGCATAGCTGATGAATTGAACAAATGGAAAAAAATTACATTTGAATAAATAACCAATACATAAATTCAATATAGAAAATACCCATTAACAGCAGCAATAATTGGCTTTTGTACACGGGTTACACGAGACCAATCGCTTAGGAAATTTTGTCGAATACATTTTGCATAAGTATTATTTTGCATCTCTTTTATATCAGCGCCGGCAGCAAAAGCTTTTTCGCTTCCCGTCAAAACGATCGCCGCTATTTGATTATCTTTATCGAATTTATCAAGTGCTTCATTCAATTCAATCATTAATCCATTACAAAGAGCATTCAATGCCTTCGGACGGTTTAACGTCACCAATGCCACATTACTTTTTTCACCGGCCACCTCTGTCTTTATGAATTCATATGATGCTAATAAATATAAATACAAAAATGTTAATGTTTAAAAATAAAACTTGAATCGGAAATAGAATACGGCGAATAATCGGTTTTGTGGTGAATAACGCACACACTTAACGAATATTTCGACTTAAATCATGATGTTTCTGAATTGTTTGTTCGAAAATTTAGCAAAGGTTACAAGTTCGCTGATAACATGCATTCTTATAGTAAATCTTGGTTTGAAAATTATAAAAAAACGTATTTTGAACTTACGTGCACTGGCGAATTGGCGCGCCGTATTTATAATTTGTGGATTAGTAATTCTTTTCACATTTCCAGACAGCATACGAATCAATTGCGACATTTCAATTCTTTTTTCTTATTGAAATTTGTATATAAAATTGAAGATTTAAATAATCTAAGATAGGCTCAAGTCTGTTATAGACAGATGTTACAAATAAACTGATATGACGTTTACTCCAATTCTCACGTTGTCTCTTTATTTGCGTTTTTATATTGCCGAGCCGGGCAATGATAATGATGTTTGTGTGTTTGTGTTGTATTCATGACAGCCTGTCTTATCCCAATGAGCATTGCTGATTACTTTTTTCAGAATCACGCAAGCGTGAAAAGATTTGAATAGATTTACTTTTAAAATCAAAATTATTGAAATACACGAAGTGAAT
The DNA here is from genome assembly GCA_028476595.1 of Obolodiplosis robiniae. Classification (NCBI taxonomy): domain Eukaryota; kingdom Metazoa; phylum Arthropoda; class Insecta; order Diptera; family Cecidomyiidae; genus Obolodiplosis; species Obolodiplosis robiniae. The sequence continues at coordinate 26,578,286 of CM052017.1, forward strand.
ATTCTTTCTTTTTAAGAAAATCAAATGATTGAAAAAAAAACTTTATTCATTTTTATTGAACAAAATGAAAATAGAAATGCAGTGTAAAAAACGTGAGGAGAGAGCATAAGCTGAACGCGTATCCAGAGCATCGGTTCGGAATATGTAACAGTGAAAAAGGAGTGTTTTGCACATTTTTCTCCTTCACTGTATTACTCTCTCACTCTCGCGTGTATAAATGCTTTGCTCCGCGAATATCCGGACATCGATAGCAGTAATATCCAAAAATAATCAAATCAACTGTGTCAATCATAATTTGAATTGTGTTTTTGACGTGTCATGCCAATTATTTGTACTGCAACTTCAATGGTATATTATTAACTAAAATGAGCAGACACATCTTCAAGCATTCTTCAACGCTGCTGAGTTGTGTACATGGATAATTATCGGAGTACTTTTGCAAATACGTGCAAAAGCGCGAAAAATTCTGACGTGCGAATTCTTTATCCAGATTTGTAATGCGCCTGATATCGTTATCGGTGAGCAATGTGGGTATATTCGCATCTTTGAGGTCTTTGAATTTCGGATAGTCTTTTTGACACGGTACACATTGGCATCGAAACTTATATTGCAGAAATAATTGCTTTTGACGAACTTCCAGCGGCTCATGACTGTGATGATATCTGTCAAATGGCAATCAAAAATGTTCAATTAAAAATTTTTAATAAATTAAAAAAGGTTATATCATCTTTACCCATAATTGTCGAGAATCTCTTCGCCAGCTTTAATAGGGCGTATTACAAAAACGGCCAACTGTGTGCCAATGGGTAATCTAACAATGTTTGGCGAGCAAGCATGATTGATGAGACTGCAGAATCCAAATGCCCCTGATCCATACGAGACATTATCCAAATCATTCGGGTCATTGGCATTTGCAAGTGTTTCCAATCGATGAAAATTTGTCGATGCAGTTTGTAAATGACGGAAGATCAATTCCATCAGTAATTTGTTTTGATCAGTGGTCTGCATCAACTCAGCCAACGGTGAATATTGAATTAATGATCGATATATGACAGCTGCAATTGCAAGTGTACTTTAATCAACTTGTTTGCATGTGCATTTTGAAATGTGTTCATACCTGTAATAACGGCTCGTTGGAAGAGATCGGCTGTTGTTCGTTTGCTTTGATTCGTCTCGAGATTGTGAATCGGTTTGTATAGATCTGATTTTGGCATATCATTTCGATAATCTAAAGTGAATGCGGTTATTTTGGTTGACTCTTCTGGATCACTGGCAAAACGTTGCAGTGCGTCAATACTTTCAAAACTTGTTAGAGCGCATATTGATACACGAACAGCGCTCAATTGAATGATATTTAGCATTTTAAACATAAAATCAATTACAGGACATTCGAATTGATGGAACTGCAAGAATGCTTTGCTAGCACATTCCTTGCCACAAAACATCGTTGACGTACAGTGTTCGCAAGGAATTAAATTATAGTCGCATTCTTCCAAACAACTGGCACATCGTTGATATCGAACTGATGGTAGTGTCCAACTACAAAAGCTATTTTCGATTGCAATAACTTTTCCAACACTGAGATCGCGATTTGTCACTACGTACCGCCCTTGTTCTTCGCTTTCGCGCAGCTCCAAACAATCAGCAATGAATGGCACTTTTGGATGAGGCGGATAGCTGAGTTTTGGCGCTAAAATCACTTCACCATCATCGTCGTCGTCATCGCTATTTTCAATGTCCTTTCTCCTTTTTTCCAGTTCTTTCTCACATTCAGCAGCACGTTTTGTTAATTTGTCCATCAGACGATCTGGATAGCCATGCTCTTTTGCTAGCTGTATATTTTCCAAACATAATTCATATTTTTTCCATTCAAAATAAATGGCTGATCGATTTGCATAGCCGATGCCCATATCTTCACTATTCGGTGTCGCAAAGCATATGCTTTTATTGTACAACTCTAATGCCCGAGCATAATCACGGTTTTTCAACGAAAAATATTGATTGCCATCTTTGCGATACTCAAGAGATTTTGATGGGTCCTTTGGCAAGCGCATTGGAACATCTACTTCTATTTTACTATCACGCCATACTTTATCGGCAAATGCTATTTTATCCGCGTCCGTGCATAGCTGGTTGAATTCATTCGATAAATCGGCCACTTTGTTATCATTTTGCAGTTGGAGAAATAATTTATCCGCAATTAAATCATAAATCGCCATAGCACAATAATTCTAGAACAAAATGAAAATTAGGTTATGTGATCTCCAATGACAGAAAAAAAGTTAAACGCTTATAATACGATACAATTCTAATCAAATGTTAGCGGCAAGTCATTTCAATTTCGAAATTGTTTGAATTTCAGCTGAACATTGATTGCTTCGCGTTGTTATCAACAAAATCTTTATCGATTTACGACTATTTAGAGATTTAATTTGTAGGTGGCATGCACCTGTTCAGGTTGCCACATTCATTTACCTTGTTTTCCTCCAATAGAATTGTGGTTCTTGATAATTTGTTTGAGCTCACCGATGCACGACCGACCACCAATATTCGATATACGCTGTGATATGAACGCTGCAATAAAATGGCAATCATTATTTTTGAAACAAAATCAATGCATAGATGTGTGCAATATCGATATTAAATTTTGAATTGAAAGAAAGCTTCGTGTGGATAATTTGTTTGAGCTGTTCAATGGTTGGGCAACTACAAATACTACAACAATCGAATCAAAAGCTAGAAAATTCTACAAAGAATTTTCGATGATTTGGTCAACATACAGTTTAAAAGAGGTTTAGTCTCAAACGGCTTTGGTTTAATCAAATTAATTTCTGATTTTCCGTCAAATCATCAAAAAATAGTATACTGTCATCTGATTCAAACGTCAAACAGACACCAATACTAAGTAACCAAACATTGGAACCATAACAAAAAAAAAAAAAACACCAAAAAATACGTGAGAAGTAAGGAGAACACATATATTTAACGCCAGAAAGTAGGCAATCCAAGCAGGAGAGTTGTGTAGTTTAATTGGAAAATTAACTTCCAGACAATTAACAAAATGCCTACATCAAACGCCTTTTTGATAATAAATTTAGGTAAATTTATGTGCAAGTTATGCAATCGATTTTGGACTTCAAAGTATAGAATGATTTAATTAGATTTTAATTTAATTTCGATTAAAATACAACTGATTTTATTCATGGAAATTTCAGGTTGTGAAATGTTATACGTTATCGATCAACGTCTCAAAGCACAGGGCATTTCATTGGAAAAATCTGCTCAAGGTTTCTTTATTTTTATGCGGAACATTTACAACAATACCACCACATATTATCACAAAAAAACACACTTAATTCATTATGAATATTTTTTTTTGATCGTTCAAATTGCATTTGAAACTTTCCAATTATTTCATAAATAGTTTTACGCGATTTGACATGTGTCCTATTCGATCAAAAGTTGGTGGTGCAATTGATGAATCCTCATCCATGCCAACACATTTTAACGGTGCAACAATGTAGAATATTATTGACTGATATCGCATGTTGCTCGTTAATGCGCTTGGATATGACATCGATGGATAAGCTATGGGATTTAATGGTGATGTTATTCAAATGGCAATTATACACGATTCGAGATAATCCGACGCGATTGCTAGAATTAACATTTCGGCATATGGACGGTGTGGCAAAATTGATGCCGGAAATGAAGAAAACTTTATTGGTGGATTCGACCAAACGATGGTAAAGTTTATTTGTGATTTCAGTTTAATTGATTTCAATCTGGTTAATTTTACTTCGATTCTATTTAGTATGGTGGAATTCTGGGATGGATGTGCGGCTGAAGAAATTGATGCGTTGATGGAAAAACTCTTGCATTGGATGAATCCATTTAATGTAAAAATATCCATTTTGATTCGCAATGGATTTCAGCGCAATGATGGAACCTTCGAAACCGAATTCAATCCAATGTCATTGGATCATTTTCAGGTGATTGAAATGAATTGATGATGAATATCTTAAATTTAAAAAGATTTTTCTTTGCTGCAGGATCACATTGACAACATTGGGGAGAATATATATGCAAAAAATGCGAGTGCCTCAAAATCGAAATCGCAAAAATTTTCGGTGCATAATCCAAGTGAAAAACGGCACATGTCATTTGGGAGTAACGAGCTCAGCACATTGGCCAATCAATTGAATATAACCAATGACATTTTGACGGAGGAGTCTCAAGATCCGGAAAATACTGAGGACACAAAAACCGACGAAACAGCCGAAGCATCAAATAAAGCTGATTTAGTCGTTGACGATGTTAATTGTGCAATTAATAACGAAAATGTGGCTGAAGTTGATAGTTCAAGCCAATCTTCAACCTCTGAGTTTGTACATTTGAAAAAGACCACAACTGCCTTACAGAGCTACCTGGAACAATTTCAAATGGAAAATATCAAGTCCAATGAAAGCAGTGAAACATTCGACGCCACCGAAGAACTGCTCAAAATGTTAGAAACCGACGACAAAACTAATGAATAATAAAAAGATCATATTTTGGGTGTGTTCCTAGAAAGACGCGCTTTTTTTTGTTCAAAAAACCATTTATTTATGTATGAAAATGAAAATACATGTCATTCAAAATATTGTCCATCGGAAGCTACGACTTTTTCCCATCTTTCAGGCAATTTATGGATTCCATCCCAAAAGAATTGCTCATTTTTCAGAGCGAAGAACGAATCGAGCCATTTTTTGATACCTTCAACTGAAGTGAACCGTATTCCGGAGAGGTGATTCTGCATCGACCGAAACAAGTGGTAATCGGAAGGGGCCAAGTCTGGGCTATAAAGCGGGTGAGGCAGAATTTCCCATCCGACGTTTTCCAAATAATTTTTAACAGGCACCGCAACATGTGGCCGAGCATTGTCATGATGAAAAATTATTGACTCATGTCTAGTCGCATATTCCGGCCGTTTTTGCTTAATTGCTGCATTCAATTTGATCAATTGTTGTCGGTAGCGGTCCCCATTAATGGTTTCACCTGGTTTTAGCAGCTCATAATATAGCACACCCTTCTGATCCCACCAAATACAGAGTATTACCTTAGCACCATGAATATTCGGCTTTGGTGTCGATTTTGCAGGCTTGCCGCGCTTTGTATATGATTTCTTTCGCTTCGGATTATCGTAATGAATCCACTTTTCATCATCAGTCACAATACGATGCAAAAAACCCTTCCGTTTTTGCCTTTGAAGCAGCTGTTCACAAGTGAAAAATCGCCTTTCAACGTCTCTCGGCTTCAATTCATATGGCACCCAATTTCCTTGCTTTTGAATGTATCCAGCTGCTTTCAAGCGTTTGGAAATGGCTGAGTGAGTGACTCCCAATGATTTTGCAAGTTCTTCTTGAGTTTGACATGGATCTTCATCAAGTAATGCCTCCAATTCGTCGTCTTCAAACTTTTTTGATGGACCTGGTCGCTCTTTGTCTTCTGTATCGAAATCACCACTTCTAAACCGTACAAACCACTCCTGACACATTCTAATGCTTACAGAACATTCAGGGTAAGCTTCAATGAGTAAACGTTGCGCTTCTGTTGCACTTTTCTTCAAATGAAAGTAGTGTATCAAAACTTCCCGCAAATGTTGTTTTGAAGGCACGAAATTAGACATTTTCGATTATGATAAAAACTTCTGCAAAAATACGACTGTTCACTTTGACACTTGTAATTCAATAGATTTTTTGATGCTCTTTAAGATAGAATAGCTGTCACTGTCAAAAAAATGGCGCGAGTGAATCGAAACGAAGTTAGTAACGATGCGCGTCTTTCTAGGAACACACCCAATATTTCAATTTATATCGAACATTTTTTTGATTTTGAATGAATGCAAATGACCGATATTTCAACTAAATAACAAAAGAAATTTCAATATTTCTTTTTCTTAGTTATTTTTAAATGAGATCCTGATAGTTAACACGTGTTATACCATATATGGACATATCTATGGAACGACTGAAGTGAGTGTGATTAAAATGGTTCGATTGCAAAAATTCGTCCATTTTTTAGAACAGAATGGGGTGAATCGAGTATTCTTGATGCACTTTGTTACGAAAATTCGTTTTGAATCTCTTCGGTACGAACGTGTGAATAGTTTCGTTTCTGTACTTAGCTTCTCGGAGGATATCTTTCCGCCTAACTGATTCAATTGGCAACAGGAGATGCAACGTTTTGTACCTGATTTTAATTTCATTCTGTATTGGAATTCGCCAAATGAACGGAAAATCTTAAGGCAATTTTGGGAGCAAAAAGATTTGCATACGAAAGAGGCGAGTTTTCACGATGTTATCACGAGTTATCAGTTAATCGTGTTGGATCACAAGTACTTCAAACGCATCAAATTGCAGTAAATGAATTTAGATGAAGCTCAAGCAATCAAGAGTTCAAGCTCAGTTAGATGGAAGTTGCTATTGGGATTCAATTACGGAAATCGGCTCCTATTGAGTTGAACACCCATTGTCCACTGCACCACTGCTTACGCTGTAGCAGACAAGCATGAATACGTCAGTCGCATTGCATTTAGTAGATAAATTTAAGCGATGGATTCAAATAAGTTGATGGATCCATCGCATAGTAATGCCTGGATGAATGTAAGTATGCGAAGAAGAAATGAACAAAATTCAAGTTCTTCAAACGAAACTATGCTAATTATTATCTTTCAAATTGATTTCTAAGAGCAAAATTCAAGACTACACATGATATTGAAGCCATTTATGTTGCGGCGTATAAAGAAAGACGTTGAGAATAAATTGTCTGACAAAATTGAAATCATGGTCTACTGTCCGTTTACAATGCGCCAGAATTTATTGTATTTGGCATTGAAGAAGAAAATTCGTATTGAAGGTTTGCTGCAATACACTGATCGAGCATCAGATCATGTGGTTGATAAACATTTCACATCAAACTTGATGAACTTGGTCATGCAATTCCGGAAAGTATGCAATCATCCGGATTTGTTTGAGCGACGCGATACAAAAAGTCTTTCCGTCATGAAGTGTTCAGAGTATACGATAGCTCGGCTCATCTATGAAAACAGCAATTTACAAACGATAATTCCGAGCAAGGCGCATCTGTCATTTGAAATAGGTACAACATTTTCAAAGCGTAAAACGTTCAGAGGTCTTCATTCCCGAAAAATTCCACAGATCGTGAAATTGACTATAAGAATGTTACCGATTTAAATTTGAAGAGCAGTTTTTCATTTAGCCGATTTTGTGATTGGAGCCCATAAGATCTGGAAGATACACATTCGAAGGGGACATTTCATGCGTTATTGAAATAAAATTGGATAAACGAAACACTAAAATGGATTCAACATGCTAAAACTTAGCAGCACACGATTCCATCAAAGTATTTGTTCCTAACAGCATCCGTTTCATTGGCGATAATCCTATTAATGGAGTCAGAGAGCAGTCTAATTTTCACAAGATGGGTATGTCTGCGATAGTTTTCAATATTTTTCATTCAAGCTTTTTTGTTCAAGCAGATTCTATTGTGCCAAATTGTTGTGTTATTCTTTTTTATATAGGTATTGGAGCATCCATTTTTCACATTTAATGAGCATATAATTCATTCGATCGCTGAGACAATCGGACACCGAATCATTAGAAGCAAAATGAATAAACCAATTAAATCTGAACCATTGATTGAAGATATTACGGAAATGGGCTCGATCAAGAATGTAGCCCATCTCTTGCCGGGCCATCACTATATTCCACGACCACCGGGGCATTTGACATGCGAGCCAACATGGTTGCCCGATTTCATTGTCTGTTTCGCACCAAAAGTTCAAAGCACCCGCAGAAAATACTAGTAAGTTTTATCGAGATTTTGTCAAAGAATTCAAATTTAAATCATACACTCTTAAGTATTTCAGTAAACGTCAATACTGAAATCGGTATTATAAATTGACATAGCTGTGTGGCAGCTAAACCCATACATGCGGAATCTGTGACACAGCAGCTTCTTTGCAAGAATCGAACAGAAGTGTGAGAACAAGATGCCCGTAGAAATGCTTGATAATCTCGTACCATTCCACCTTTGAAGTCATTGATAGCATCAACAACAATGACTAAGTTGAGTATTTGACACAGTGCACGCTCTATCGGCATTAACTAGAACTTCAAATGTCATATTGCATCTTTTGCATTTTTATTGTTCATGAGATATTATAATTATTCGAAGCTATTGAAAACGTTATAATGGGCGAAAAACAATCAGGCTGTTCTGGAACGGATGAAAATTTCACAGGAAGCGGGGAATCCATGTGAGTTGAACATCAATTTTTATTTCAACCAGAGACAAAAAGAAGACTGAAGCATTGACAAAATAATTCTCATTGACTTCTATCCTTGTATATTTGATAGTTTTGAATCTGAAACCGAATGTTATGAAGTAATCTCCTTGAACGCTCACGAAAAAATCAATGTAAATAAGTTCCTGAACGAACTGACCGGTGATTCGCGAAATGAAATCAAATTCAAAACAACAAAAGGTGTTGTAGAAATTAATGGCCATGGTGTTACTTTTGTTCAAGGCACCTTCAAATTGATAATGAAGAACAGTTTGGCAATAAAATTGTTTGGAACCGAACGTAATGGTCAAGAGCCATCACTACCTGCTTTTCCAGCTGTTTACCATAATAATAGCCCTCCCGTTGTTGGAAGAAGAAACTCACAAGACTTTGGTGAACGCGACAATCAGCCAAGCGTTGAACCTAATAGTCCAGCAAGCGAACATGAAAGACATTCATCAAGTTTGAATACAAGGTTCAAACATAAATTCAAGCAAAATCTCCTAAGAAAATGTCTAACCAAAAATTTATTCATCAAGTATTAATCTGATTTCATTTGCAGCGATGAATTACAACAATAGTAAAACCTCGAAGTCAATACAGAACGATACAATAAACTCGATTTGGATATTTGGAATATAAATGAAAGCTTTTGAATGAAACATTGTATATGAATCATAACGCTTGAGTTTTATTTTTCAAATATTGTAAAAATTCAAAGTTCCGATGGATTTTATTTTGAATCATTTTGTATTGGCATTTATTCTTTCTCAAAATATTATTCTAATTTGTCAATTTTGAACAAATCGAATAATCTATGTACGTTTCATAAATTTAAAATCATGAGAACTATTTTTGTGGTAGTTAGAAGTTTATTTATTGGTAAGATTATTTATTGTAACCAAACAAGTTATTTACAATAAACTACAGATAAATGTTTGGCAGTGATTGAATATTCTTCTGTAGTTTTATTTTCTCTTGCCGTTCTCAGTAGTCTCCTTTGGAACAGCCACTTGATTGATGAGTCGGAAATCTTGGCGCACTGTTCTGCTCAAAAATAAAAATGCAATATTCCGCTCGCTACCACTACAAAATGATCTTCTCATTTTCGTCGAGAAACATTTTTCCATCTGATTTTTCAATAAAATTTTTTTTATTCGGCTTTTCACGCGGAATGTCTTTTTATCACGTATTTGCTTGAGAAATCCTTTGTATCACACTTTTTTATTCTGTTTTCACCAAGCCATACGGATATATCCTATTTTCTGTGCATCTCAAATATCGATTTTCGAACATTTTCTCTAAAAGCTACATATAAATTTAAATAAATTTGAATGTGTGCATTCATTGTATGAAAATTAATTATATTTTATATGTAACTTTTAAATGTAAATTTCGTAAGTCTCTCATGTAAATAAAATGTTATAAAAAAAATATATAATACTTAAAGTTTCATCTTGAAAGACAAATTCGTTGCGACGAATTAAAGTAATGTAACATTGCCCAAATTTTCTTTGATCACAGTTTCCATAACGACTTGGAAAACAGTTTGAACGTTAGCTGTGTCCGTGGCGGTTGTAAAATGTGGACAAATAACACGACGCGAATTATGATTTCTTTGCAGGAATTTCTTTTGTATAAATAAGGCAGCTTGGTCGATATTCCGGTCAGGTCCTGAGAATTACGATGAGGTAAATTAAATGCTAAAGAGAAACAAGCAGGGATTGAAGAAATGTACGAAAATTCAATATAAAATGTACCTGTGTAGTCTGGAAAAAAGTTCCTCAAATGTCGATTGCTTAACATAATTTTTTCGCGGAAAAGATCCAATTTATTGAGGAACAGCACAAATGAAGCTTCCTTAAACCAGCGGTTATTAACAATAGATTCGAACAGATTAAGACTTTCTTCGAGTCGGTTGACTGTAGTGTCCTCCAGCAGTGTCATATCATATCCGCTCAGTGCAACTACAAATAAAACTGCTCGTACATCTTCAAAGCAATACACCCATTTTCGGCGTTGAGATCGTTGTCCACCAACATCGTACATACTAAAATGTCCATTTTGATTTGTATTCATTCATTTATTCAATATCGTTCGTTTTTTGTACGAGCAAAATTATTTCACTCCATACCTTATAATTGTATCATTAACGCGGAAGTTCGTTTCAATGATACCATTGGTACGAACACGAGCACGTAATACATCAGTCGGTGTTGGTATGTAATTATCATCACAAATTCGGTTCATGTTTTCAAAAAGACTATCGAAACAAACGAGAATTATTAGATCTAAATAATATACTCATTTCAATGTGTTCATTTAAAAAAAAATCTCCATTAAGATGCTATTTCCTGGGCAACGTTTCATCAAGTGTCGACCTTTCAAATTGAATTTTACGATTATTTGTTGGGAAATAAAACTTACTACAATGCAGAATCATTTAATTCATAATCATAGCCTCTAGCGACAGCCATCCGTATGCCACGATCTTTCCATAACACCTTCAAGGCACTTCGTACACGATCTATGATTTTGAATTCCATATCAAAACAGCTGGGGCTGGACAAAATTATTTCCGCATACGCTCTATTGGATGAATGCTCCAAGTTTATGAGTAACAATCCCATTCCTGTTAGAACATATTTCATCGATGCCAGTAAATTATCCAAAACCGTTGGACGAAAAGCGGACAGCTCTGATTGTGAAAAACCATCCGTATGAATAATTTTCATTTGTTTCACCCATGTGCTTTTTCCTGTGACGTCAAATACCGGGAATCAGTTGTCGTAAACGGTAATATTATGAGGTTTTTAAAAATAGGGAAATAGAAAATCATTAATAAAATAATCCTACCGCTCTCGCCAGCACCAAGTAAAAGAATTTTTAAGATTCTGGGTCTCTCTTTGGCCAGTGCATCTAGTTGTTTGTCGATCTCTTCACTTCGTTTGCGAGCGATCGTTTCATCGCGCTCTAATGTCAAGCACGCACCCATTAATAGCATCGAATGAGACAATGCAACTTCATTTAAGGATAATAATGTCGCACGTATTAAAGACACCAAACGGCGTTCACCTGTTCACCTTACCATCCAGCTTAAAAAAGAAGTAAAACGAAAATGCAAATGAACAAAAGCCTGATAAAATATAAAAATGATGATCATTTTGCATGTTGTGCCACCTAACTTGTTCAATTTATATAATGGGCAATATTGAAGAAGGCAATCAGATGTCATTATCATTTCTAATATATTCGACGATTCTCTATCATATGTTTCTTACATTTTTTTTCAATAAATTTGACATAATTTTATTCCGCAAAACATCTAAAGATGTGATTGAATGTGAGTTTTAGTAGAAAATGTATTCATCTTTCGATGAATGCTAAGATGATTGTTATTATTATTATAATAATAAGTTTTTCGGGCAATGATCTTATTTCGATTCGAATTACCGAAAATTTATATAATTAACAATTCATTGGAATTGTGTGAAAAAGTATGTGAAACTTGTAAGGCAGTATGCGCATTGTACTCGTGAGAAAAAACGTAAACTCATTTGTGTATGCCAAAAATTTGATGCTTTGTCGTTTTTTCCATTCAATTCTTATATCTATTTTTACTCACATGCAATTATGTATCAGCTGAAAAATTGCACTTGATTTTGTGCACATGAAAAAACTAGGTTTTATTACAACATTTTCAAATGGCAAATAAATTGCCATTGTTTAATCATGATACATGTACAATATTATAATAAAAGTGGAACGAAGTCTGGAGGGTAGTGTAATGTATCGCGTTCAACTGACTTCATATAATTACATTACGAGGATCGTGGTAGATGTCTATAGTTCGATATAGAACAAAACATGAAAAATTGAATTACACTCGCTCATTAAAATTCATCACAAAAGATGTTCAGTTATCATTCGAGAAGTATGATGTACCGATATTGTTGTTGATATAAACAATGTCTATTCTCCCATATATTATGAATACTAAACAAAATGTTTGTACATAATAGCAATGCAAGCAATTGGTGTCTCACTCCTAGAATGGAATTCAAGAGAAACGAACAATGAATCACATGTGTAATTCGAAGGGAATCCATTTCAATTATGTGCTCGGAGAAATATTGAGTTCAAGCACGTTGATGGTGATTCGAGAAGTGCAGCTATCCTCAAAATTAATGTATAATTGCGTGTGATTTTCTAAAATTAATCCAGTCCTCTGCAAAGAGTTCAATTGCAAGAGGAAAAAACACACAGAAAGAGAACAAGATAAAAAGGAATGAAGGAGAAAGCAATAAAAACGCGAAAATTCATGCGAAAGGAAACCAGCACGTAAAGCCAAAAAGTTGACCAAATCTCCGTTTACCTGAACTACACAAGCGTATGGGCATCTCGTTTATAATACAAAACTCAAACTCGCTCGCTCACAATGGAACAAAAAACAGAGGCTGTGCAAATGTATATCAATGAAGCCTCGTTGGCTTACATTCCGACGCTAGTGAGCTTGTTGCCTGTTTGGCACGCCAATAATATTGAGGCACATGAAATTGTCTCTCTGAAAAAAGCACACGACGAAGACAACAAACTTGTTGTTGTTGTTGTTGTTTATCTGTGCACTCACCTTGTATTGGCGTATTTGTTAGAACGATCAGTAATGTGCGGCGGCTATGGCTATCTCGATTGTATTGATTTCTATCGAGTTCAGAGTGATCATTTGATTCAAAGAGAGTTTGTAACGTATTTTTGAATTTGAGCTTGAATTTTAGTGGAATGCGAAATAAATTATGATTTTCATAAATTTTTTGTCCGAATTCAATTGCGTTTGAAATAAAATCTAAATATTAATGTCACCAATCTGAAAACCACAAGCGCATAAAATGTTTCCTTTCAGTATATAATCCCATTGATTATTATGTTTGTAACGAAACAGAAAAGAAATCTCGACAATGAAAAGAAAAACTAACTATATACACTTCAGCAATGTGCTTGATAATCCTAGCCAAAATTTATGACTTACGATTTACAATACGTTTAGACACTACAAGAACTGATCCACTTTGTTATTTAAATGCTTTCACTTCATCAAATATTTGTCTTTGTTTTTAATGAAAAAACTAATGATAAAAACAAAAACCATCAGAAGAATAAAGTTAATAAAAACAAAGGATATGTTGCACATGTAACTCAAAGTACATAATAAGAAAAATGATTGTTTATATTAAGCAGCGTGCTCTTTTGAATATCGATGCGTTGCGATGCTGTGAATACATGAGTGTTTGTATGAATGTGTTGGTGCACGATCGCATTTTTGTTCACCACGACTCAATTTCTACTCACGTAACTAAAGAAATGGAAAGAAAAATATCAACGGTTTTCGATCCTCAATATATCAAACACGGACACACATACAGAAAGAGAGAGAGAGAGAGAGAGAGAGAGAGAGAGAGAGAGGGACTTATATCAAATGAGCGACTCAATCTTTGTTGGAAGCCGTTGCCGCCAAACAAAGCCTCGCAAGCGGTATATTCTTTTGTGCATAGATACAGTGGTCTCATTCACACCTGCGCTTCAGATGCATTGGCTGAAATTCTTTTTCCATTGACTGAATGCGGTTCGAAGGAACTGGCAATAATAGCCATGAAGTTGCTCCGCATCATCCGTATCAATCGAAACATTACATTTTAAGTGTTGTTCAGACGAACGAAGATTTCTACGCGCATTTTTAAATTTTTATTCCCACAATGTTTTTTTTTAGAGTTTTTCAAATGTTGAATTCAAAATGGACATGTTGAAATTCCTGTTTTCATCAAAAGAGTTCAATTTTAACACATATATTTTTCATTTCCATTTCACAAGTTTTTTTATTTTTATCTTAATGCGTCACTAAAATGATAAGCAGAATAATTTTGCGGCACCTTTACAGATTTGAATGAAGCATTGTTTCTCAAATTCGAATTAATCAATAAATTGCATGCATGTTGATGGTGTTTACCAAAGTGGTAGAAGAGCCGGCTGTTGAACATATCTGATGATAAGTGAATTTGTACTGATTTTGGATCGTTTTTCGATGATAGTTCAGATTCTTAAAGAGATTTTTTATTAAACGCAAAAAAAAAACAATATTGCTTTTGAAGTAGTACGAATCTACTGAAAGTCTAAGTCTAAAACTAAGAATTTAATTTAGGAATTTGCTCAAGATTTAGCTTTCCAGGTTGGCAATCAGAGTCTTGAGAGAATTATGTTTGGATTCGTTTGTGGTCGCTTCGTACGTGAGAAGTAGGAAAAGGTGGGTTCTGGGACAACTCTTGCGTCAACCATGCGTTTAAAGCAAGGCAATTTTTCATTATTTGAAAGTGTAGAATAGACATCTCTCTCTCTCTCTCTCTCTCTCTCTCTATCATGCTCGTCACATTGGCGTTAAAAATCAAATGTATACATTGAAAAAATTTGTTTATTCCATAGCATTGTCAATGATCAATTCATTCTTATTCTATTCAAGTAAATCTACAAATCTAAACACTAAAGAAAGCGGAAATAATTCATTCAATTGGACATTATACATTACCTTCAAGCTTGTGTGACAGCTGAAATTTTGAATTAATTTTCACAACACAAAATCAAAAAATTAATTTTTTTTTTTTGTAAAATTTATTCAAAATAAATTCGTTTCACAATTGATGATTTTATTTTGCTTCTGTGTTGAATTTATAGTTTTTGGCAAAGCAATAAGCTTTCTGAAGTATAGTATAGCCTTCTGAAGTATTCCCTGTAAAATTGTTTAAATTAGTCATATTTAGTTATTGTTTATTCATTCATTCAACCAATGATAAAAAATAAGTGCATTCTAATTTAGATGAACATTCATATTCGATGTACAAATTAATAGAAAAAAGGAAATGAAATGGAATTTAAAAAAATAAAATACAATTATTAAAAAATATTATGAATTTCAAATAAGCAAAAAAAAAAAGATACGAATCAGGCAAAACATCGACACCGTTCCATCAAACATAAAATAAAAAGTAAGATGTCATCGCTTTGCTACAAATGCGAGAAAGAGATAGACGACGACGCTGAAAAATGATGTATTTTTGATTTTTTTAAATGAACAAAATAATTTTGATTATTATTGAATGAATTCGCAATATTCATCAAGAAAATACAACAGAAATGCAAAAATAATGTTGAAATCTATGAATGGTACACAAAGTGTCGAAAAAGCATATTTTACAAGAAATAATGAATAAAATAAAGTACTTAATGCACTACAAAAACAAGCAAGAACAAAAATTCAAATAATTTGTTTGTTTTTGCATACCCATTCCATGACATCGTTTGTATTTGCGGTATTTTCTCTATTTGCAATATTAAGAAATGTTGAAACAGGCAGGCCAATGATATCCTCGCATGCTCCGGCAGCGAACAAACGTACCGATTTCTCATCATCTAGGGCTAATTGAACAAATATCGGAATCAAATATGATTTTACGAATTCGCCTTCAACTACTTTAGCGAATTCACCCAATTTGCTGGCAGCCGCATGACGAACCTATCACAACAAAATGAAATATTATAATTAAAAAATTTGTCTAAATATCATTTTTATAAATTACTGTAGTTTTATTCTATCTTCAATTTTTTCTGGAAGTACTTTTAAATTTACAAATAGGCTCATTTGGTTAACCACCTGATTTTTTTATAAATTTTAGTTCTCAAATTTTGCGTCAATTTGAAAAATACCTACGTTTGTGAATGAAAACTACAGAAGTCTCTTATAATATAAAAATGTTGCTGTAAAAATTTCGAAATATGCTCATAATATTATTTACTCAAGAGTGTTTCGATATCATTATTATGCGGTTTGTGTAATAAATATAAAATTCCAATAGTTGACAAAGCGCTAATAAGAAATATAACATCAAACCAGCGATTATAGAAATTAAAGTGAAGACCACCCAACACTTCAGAAATAATAATTCGATATTCAGTTGGTATATTCATTCTCATCAGAAGAACAGATGCTGCGCAATACATGCCCATAATTTTGGCCAATACTAAAACAATAATGTTCGATGATTTACTCGATGAAATCTTGTAAAAGAACTTAGTAAGTGTTAGCAAAAGGCCACGTATTGATGTAACAACAATACAACCAACAAGAAAAAACGACACATGAGGACTCCAAAATGCATTTCCAAGCCACACCAGTGTACAGCAATTTCGATTTCCCGTGTCACTGGATCCTTTTTACCCACCCGATCAAATATTATATTTATCGTACAATTGAAAATTTTCCACTAAATTGAAATATTTGTCCTGTAGTGTGCGAGCCCATCTCTGTCGTTCTTGCATATTTCTCAATGCATGCACTTCCAAAAATAACTGTCGAGATAGTTCCTCTAAGGCGCTTATCTCCAGACGGAGCTGCCCGATATTTTCTGTCCCTGATGATAATTGTGTAACACTACTGAGCATTCCCCAAATTCCTTGTCTCATCGGATGATTTTTGTTTTCTTAACGATCGATTGCAATACGCTTTTTTTCGCTAAAATCACATTGTAAGCAATAACCTTCGCTCAAGTGTCAATACATCTGCTTGAGAAACAGGCCGTATAAAATATGTCATACTCGTATACAGATAATTCACGGCGCCAAAACCAGACAAAATTGCCATAACTGTAACGCCAATAACTCCAATTCGTGACACAGCCTGTTCTATTGTAAAGACGCCGTGTGAAACACCAAGCAATGGGAATGGATCACCAATTCGCCAAAATCCGTACAAGAAAATAATCCAGACACTCAGTGTCAACGGAATAATCCATTTTGAAACATATGTTACTAATGCTGGAGTAAGCTATATAAAATGGAATCAAAGCAATTACCATAAAGAGTAATAGCGTTAATTCCAAACGGCAATGAAAATATCGAGAACTTGATTCTAATAAACCAACAATTTCAAAAATTATAAGTTCAAACTTTGTAAGTGACATTGCAAATGTTGATGAAAATATCAATTGAACGGATACATGGCGCACTTCATAGTCTCGAAATAATTGTTTAACGAAGAATATCCAGCCAATAATTATTTTATTTGAGTATCACTTGAAAATTATATCGTTACGGGTGCAACACACGCGGAATTTTCGTTGTGTTGTTTTCCCCAGAAGAAATACAAATCAACTCTATTCTTTATTGTTTTTTTTTTTTCTCAACACAATTCCTTTGAAATACATACCATTGGGGTTTCATCCTGACACAATTGACAGAAATGTTTGCGTAATTCAGATTTAATAGCTGGAGAAACGTGTGGATAACAGACTGTAAATAACGCACAGGCAGATGTGCGCGATTTGTATGTATTACTAAATGTCAAGGTGTTCAATCTTGGAATGAAATAGGTTTGTAAATCGGTCCAACTGAGCTTTGATGCAATATTTTCAATGACTCAACGGCTTTATCACGTACAACTGTCTCGTCAACTGTTGCCAACCTTTCCAATGGTGGAATCAATGACATTGCGTACGCTGGTCCTCCAACAAAATCTAAATATGGATTTTTAGTCAAATGTTTTAGAATTCATAAAATAAATTCGTCTGTGTTGTGCAAACAAGAAAAATGTGTGAATTTAACTCACTTGTGAATTTGCCCAATTGTTTGGCTAATTCAAGAAGTACCTCTTCCTCATTGTAGATTGTCTCAGTTAAGAATGGAATCAATTCTGAGCGTGTACGTTCTTCGCCTAATACCGATGCGGTTTCCGACAGTTTTTTAATTGAGTTCAAACGAAGCTACAATTTTGTTCAACACACATTAGTATTCAGCACGTTTATTGTATGGGTGAAGAGAATCGCGAATACAAAATAACAAAATCTTTGAAATTGACACATAGATTGATGATGATCATGATTTGACCCAAATCCCTGCCCTATTGAACTATTCGGCAAATAAACTTCAAATCGTGTATTCTGCATGCACATCATAGAATTTAATTGGCTTTTGATTTATCAAAAATGCTTATGACAACGATGATGCACAGTGCTCACGAGAGTTCTATTGCATTTTTTTTTTTTTTTCATTTGTAAAATGGTTGATTTCAACAAACACACTTACCTGAATATCTTCATTTTTTAATTCATCAATTAAAACTTCAATCGGATTCAATGCAGCCATAATTTGCCATAATTTTTGCAAATTTCGGCCGAAATGCGTTATTTTTGTGGGATGTATGTATTCGTCTCCACTTTGCACCGTATAATATTTGTGCGTCATTTTCTGTGTATTTGCGTTAGACTGAATGAAATACAATGCGCGCAGACAATTCTTAATCGAAGCTTTTTTTTTGCCTTTCTATTACGAATACAGCGACACCACACGATATGTGCTCATACTCAAATGACATTGGAGACATATGAAACACTATGAAAACTCTTGACCCATTCCGATGGAAACAAAGTACTATTTCATTTTAACCGAACTGTGACGACAGTTTTCTTGATTTACTATTTCGAATTGTAAAAAATACAAATTTATTAATTGTGATTGAAAATTACAGAAAATTCCATTTGATTAATATTCATCTTGTTGGATATTCCTTCTAACGAACTAAATTTGATACTAATAACTATACAACGCATACGCATTCCATCATACAGCATGGAGATTAATTGCAATTTGTTCAAATGGAACGAGTTTCGTAAGACTAAACATGAAATCGTAATGTCAAAAACAATTATATTTACGCAAAAAAGTGCAAACAAATTTAATCGAAGACTGATTATAATTTTTATGCGTCTTATCGTTTTATTCGTATTAAATTCGTGGAAATGAATAATGTCGATTTTTTGTCTTTGAAAGAGCATTTATTTCAATAACAAGATTAATGAACAGATTATCCAATATATTCGCCATCGTTAGCTATGACCTCCTCCCATCTTCTGGGAAGTTTGTTGATTCCTCGTTTGAAGAAGTCCTCATCTTTTGAGGCAATCCATTCATCGACCCATTTTCGCACTTCTTCAGCATTTCGAAAGCGTACATCTGCCAAGCTGGTCTGCATCGATCGGAACAAATGGTAATTGGAAGGAGCAAGGTCTGGAGAGTACGGGGGGTGATCAAGATGATCCCAACCGAGCCTCCCTATTTTTTCTTTAATGATGTTTGCGCGATGTGGTCTGGCATTGTCATCGTGAAATAACACTTTGTGGTGTTTTCGAGCTATCAATGGTCGTTTTTCGTTCAGTTTGTTTGCCAATTCGCCCAGTTGTCGTCGGTAGCGATCAGCTGTAACCGTTTCATTCGATTTTAACAGCTCATGATACACCACACCTTTCTGGTCCCACCAAATGCACAGCATAAGCTTATGGCAATGAATATCGCGTTTTGGTTGTGAAGTTGATGGTTGTCCGGGATCAACATACGATGCTTTACGTTTCGGATTGTCGTAATAAATCCATTTCTCATCGCCAGTCACAATTCGACTCAAAAAACTATGTTTTTTCTGCTCTGCAAGATGTTTTTTGCATGCATCGATTCGTGCTTTGAGTTGTTTTTCATTCAGCTGATGTGGGACCCATTTTCCAAGTTTTCTATTCTTCCCCATTGCATGTAAGCGATAACCAATGGTTCTTCGGTCAACTCCCAATTCCAAAGCAAGTTCTTGTTGCGTTTGACATGAATTTTCATCCAATAATGCTTGCAATTCTGCATCTTCAAATTTTTTTGGCCCACCTGATCGTTCTTTGTCTTCCAAGTCAAAATCACCATTTCGGAAGCGTGCAAACCATCGTTCACAAGTTTTTTGAGTTGGAGAATGTTCGCCGTAAGCTTCTAACAACAATCGATAACTTTCAGCCGCCGTTTTCTTTAAATGAAAGAAGGTTACTAAAAATCCCCGCAAAATAGATTTATCAGGCACAAAATTCGACATGTTTGATGCAATAAAAAACTTTGTTGTTTACACTTCAACGAAATGACACATACTGACATTTTTAGCCTAATGACAGACAAAAAAAAAGAAAATGGCCGCGGTGTGTTCCGGTGCACATAACACTAGTTACGCCATCTTTTATCTAAATCGACATTATTCATTTCCACCCCAATTCTATTAAACAGTGGAATTTGGCCATTATTCGCAAATATTTCTGCTCGACACCATTTCATAGCTAAAAATAGTGTTTGTTAAAATTAAGAGCAGTGCTCAATTTCACAATGGATACAGATAAATGCTTTAGGAGGGAATTCAATTCGCCATTAAATTGATAAAGTTCAAATTGATTCGTGAGTTTGTTTCGATTATTTTGCACCATTTTACAAAGGCTATCTATTTTTACCTTTGCAATATCTATGGTACATTTGAATTTCGATTACACCAACTGCTGGAAAAAGATTTGAATTTATTATTGTAGCAACAAAAAAAAATCTTATGAGAATTTGCTTGCTTTTGACGTTTCATTTTTTTCTACGAAAAATGTTTGTTTACATTCGAGTTGTCACACGCTTTGCATGAATTAATTCCAAATCAGAATTGAATGTACAAGTACATTATTATTTCTTTTTTATTTCAGATTTTATAGAGTTGAATGTGTATGTCCCTGAAGTATTGTAAAAATGAGTGACTTAGATGAAAATCTAACATCAATATTGAGTTCATTGATCGACAATGATGGCATTGAAACTTCAAATATGAACGAGTTGCTGGATAATTCATCATTTAATGATAGTCGATTGGATTTTGATAACTTGGCTAGTTGTATAACAGGGAATGACGCAAGTCTGCATCAGAGTAATGATGATAATGTTACCAGTCTGCTTGAAACTCATTTAAATGAGATATCCCATAGAGAAAGCACGAGCATCGAAGAATCCGCCACTGAAAACTTGGATGATGTGACGCCATTTGACTTGGACAAACAGATTGAATCTTTGTTAGAATCAGCAGCTTAATCTGAATTTATATCACAAGATTGCTCTGAATCGCAAACTTTAGTTGTAGAAAAGTTATCTGATGATCCAATGACATGCACAAACTTGAGCTCAATTCAAAATGAAACACATATGATTTCAGAAAATGTGCATCTTACACTTTCAATTCAAGTAGAGTTGATGACTCGAACATCATAAGTCATCTTGACATTGAAGAAAATTCACTCCCCAATCACTACATTGAATCATCAAATGCAATTGAAGCGACCATTTTCAATGAGTCTAATGAAATAGAAACAAATAATCAGGTGCCAGAAACTGTTGAGTCAATTTTAGATGTTGAACATCAATCAGATGCGGATAGAAATGACATTGAGGGGGATGGACCGAATGCAGAAGAGCCTGGTGAGACAATCATTTCGGACATAATCGTAAATGAAAATCAGTCAAATGTTGAACGTTCAAAGCATAAATATAAAAAAATGTCGAAGGATATTAGTCTACGACGATGGAAAAAGTGATAATAGTGAACTAGAAGAAGAACAAGAACGGCTATTGCAATCAAAATCCCCAACATCATCGAATCATTCGAATGAACATGAAGTGGATGCAAATCACCACGATCAATCGAATGATGAACACACAAATCTTTCAAACAATGAACAAGCAGATAATTGTAATGGCGACGACGACGATGAAGATTATATCCGCGATCCAAATGAGAAACCGGGTCCAAAATCAAAGAAACAAAGCACTCATATCTACAATGCACTAAAAGCCAAAGCTCTACTTGATTCGGCCATCGTTATTCCTGCACGCAAAAAGAAAAAGAAGAAGCGAGTCATTGATAGTGACGATGATTACAGTGACAACGTGTCAAATCAACCGATCGCCAGTGTTGATGGTATTGGTCTTATTTCTGAAGACAATAATATTCAAATGCCATTCAATGTGACCATAGAAAGTGAACCAAAAAGTTCAATTATTTACATTAAGAAAGAATATGATACAAAACCGATCGTCAATAAAGTGTTGAAATTTTTTATTTATTTATTTATTAACACCGCCAAGCTCTGTGTATCCGCAAGGAGGCTTGCGTCGGCCTTGCTTTAAACGCATGTTTAACGCAAGAGTTGTCCCAGAACCCGCTTTTTTCTACTACTTAGGTGTTTGTGCATCCTTCACGCTTTCCGACTTCACTTTCCTTTTCTTTTGGCTCTAGCGATTGTATTATATCGAATTCACTAATCGATTTTTTTTTTCATGTGATTTCGCTTTATAAGGATTCCAGTTGTTTGACTTTTTGGTATTTTCATTATATTATTCAATGTCGCTTGATTGGGATCCGTTGTTGGACGATTCACAGTTTGGAATCTGGGAACATTCATTTTTATATTTTTCGATTCTACTGTAGGCGACACTGAAGAATTAATGTGACGAATATTTGAATTGCGCGGAAGTACGATTCTTTTGAATTTCCCGGCTGGTATACGTTTCACGTTTTGCAATTGACTCAACGTACTTTTATTCAGTACAACGAATCTACCATTTCGGAACAATGGTTTTGGTGATAACTTCGATTTGGTTTGCATTGTGGCTTTTTCATCATAATCCATTTCAGCCGCATCTTCTATAGAATACATAGAATCAACATTTTTGGTAAATTTTTTCCTAATATTTCAACTTACTAATGATTATTTCATCGATAATTTGTGCGGAAACCGTGTCAACAGAGTTGAATGATTTTTGTTGATCTGAAGCGTCATTATTATTTTTACTCTCATCAAGAATGTTACCATCATTGTCGGCAAACAGGATGGGAAAATTGAAAATATCAGTATTGTCGATGGATGCACCAGCACCTGTTCCGGCTGTTTTTTCCTCTTCACTTTCGTCCAACTCCTCAGCTAAACTTGTGATTTCAATGGTTTCATCTTTATTTTTCAATGTGAACAATTTGTTGCCTATCACTGGCATATCACTTGTACCAATATTTTTTACGCCCAGCGTATACGATTCATTCCCATTCTGTTGTTGCTTCACATAAATCTTTTGCGTGTT
The DNA here is from genome assembly GCA_028476595.1 of Obolodiplosis robiniae. Classification (NCBI taxonomy): domain Eukaryota; kingdom Metazoa; phylum Arthropoda; class Insecta; order Diptera; family Cecidomyiidae; genus Obolodiplosis; species Obolodiplosis robiniae. The sequence continues at coordinate 26,601,627 of CM052017.1, forward strand.
GATGGGTGGTGGTTTTAGATGCAGAAATTGATTTGGTGGAATATATTTCACCTTTTGTTTTATGGGTGAGTTGTCTGGTGTGCATGATACGCCGTGCGTTTGAGTTGGACTTGCAGCTGTTTCTCTGCCATTTTCTTGAAGAACTTCAGGAGATAGAATGCTCTCCAAGGACGATTTTAGTGCCATTTTATTCGATTCTTCGGGGTGATTATTGATTTCATTTTGGAGGTAATGCACTTTTGCGGCCGTATTGGAATGAATAGCAGCTTTGATCGTTTTGCCACCATTCAATCTAATACGCTTTGATGTTGGAATATTTTCCAAAACTTGACTACGTTGTTTAAGCGCTTTCCGATGACCATTTAAAGGTTTGAGTTTTCGTGGCGCAGGTGGATTTATTATACAACATGTAGCGAATTCTTGGATTTCATCCTATTCCATAAAATCGAAAATTGTTTATAGATTTTTTACAGGTTATAACAAACAAACTTACCAAGATCATATTGTCAATCGTAGATTGTAAAACACCTTGCATGGAGCGATTTAGCCTTTTAACTCTCAACGCATCATCCGACGAGCCAACCAATACAAGCAATGTATGCGCTGACATCTTCTCACGAAGTGATTCTATTTCCTCTTGACTGGAATTATAGAAAAACAAAATCAAATTCATCAAATCTATTGAATTTATTGTGTGTGCTTCGCAAATTGGAAAACGAATGAAAAAAATCAAAGAATTACCTAGATTTTTGCGCATTCTCTCCAATTATAAATAGGCATGGCGTGATAAGATACAGAATTCTATCATCGGGAACACCTCGTGTTCCATTCAATGTGTTAAATGCGAAGGCCAAGCAAATAATTGAATTGACAGGTTCAACAAGTGCTACCTGTAAAGCAATTGCAGCGCCCGCATTAAAACCAGCCAGTATTACATGTCGATTAGGCGTATGGTTGCGTATTTCTTGGATTTTAGTTCGAGTCATTGCCACTAAGCTTTCTGTTGCCTGTTCAATGGTTCTATTCGGGTCAATGCCCTAAACATGTTGCAAAACAGAAATTAAAAATAATGAATTATTTCCACAAAAAAAAAAATATTATGCTAATATGTTCTTATATTTTCCACTACTTGCCTGTAAATTAACTGTAATCAGGTCGATCGAGTTTAAACTGCTTAGGAGCTCTATCCAACGTTTTTCTCGGGATGATGTGTTTGCCGAGCAAACGGTAGACGAAACGAAAATAATGGCTGGGTGGCTTGGCAGCGTTCGTATTTTTGTTTCCATGGTCGGTTCCCATGGCTTTTTCATTATTGCACTCATATATTCTGTATGGAGCTCGATCGGTTTGTGGTACAACATTTTGTCGACTAAAGTGGGTGTTTTGCGCTTCAATGTTTGCAAAATATCAATATATGACACCATATATGTGGGTGGTAGATTCTTCATAAGTAAATCATACAACCATGATGTCAATCGAGGTTCCCAATGTACCGAAGCGAGTGCTGCGCGCATTCGTGCTGTCGATTTTTCAATGATTGCATTTCGACGCAAACATTCGTTCGATAAGCCAGCCACCGCAAGTCGACCTAATTGATCCATATCCAATATGCGTTCAACTCGATCGAATAAATTCAGTTGTTGGTCTATGTGAATGAAAAATTATCATCAATCAAAGTACTCGGATGAGTGTAGAAAGGATACTCACCAGTCCAATTGCATCTGTCTATGTCCTGTGTCCAATCTTTAAAATCTGAGTTCCGATTATGGCAAGACTTGATGACTTCTTCAGCTATATTGAGAGCACGACGTCCAGCTTCTTCATTGTATGGTGTAATTGGTATGTTGTAAGCTTCCGGTGTGTCAACTTTCTCATTATGATTTGGAGGAAGTTGGTGGCAAGATGGGCATAAAGGTGGTCGTTCCACCAGAATTACCTTTGTAGTACGACTTATTATTTCAGCATTTGACGTGGGCTTCCAATCTCTCGTATAACTATGCTCCATTTTGATTGTATTCTCGAATTTTTCCTGGAATTTTTTCAAAATAGTTTATAATAATGCACCAAAATCTTTTGCAAATGACAATTTAGATTCTATACCAAATACTTGTTGGTGTTGTGAAAGTGGACCAATTGTTTGAGGTTATGTTAGGTATAATTTGTTGTGGAACAAGAGACTTGTTTAACGATCAAACTTCTAACATTAAAACAATAATAGAATTATGGAGAAAGTTGACGGACACTCAAAATTTTAACATATTGAGCGTGTCAAAATGCAATTGAGTCAGTATTAAATTGAATGAAAATTTGCAAAAAACATTGATCAATCTCAATTTGAGTGATCGCCTTTTGATTAGCACACACCAAGGATTTATCTTGATATATGATTCGAACAACTTAGCACATCAATCACAAAATATGATTGCATCACAGAAAAAATGCAACCGGTGACGTTGACATAAGCTTAGCGTTCGCAATTAACACTCCGATTGTTTATGTAAATTCCTTTTATGGACACAGTTTCAAACAAAATCAAATAAAGAATCAAAATATATGTAAAAAAAAAATATGGAAAACTGCTACTTCGATCTTCAAAAGGAGAATGTGAATATTTTTTTCACTTCTATAAAATCAACACTTTCAAAGCAACGCATTGTCACAGATTGCAGTTAGTCTGTTGCTTTGTTTTCTGAAATGAATTCTGTCAAAATGATTCAAAAAATATCGATGTGCGTATTAATTTCAAAACTTTATTTAGCGAGTGGTAGCAGCACACAGATCCAACACAGTGTGAAATAATGATTCTTCGAGGCGTCTCAAGTTTGATAAATTCTATTCGGCTTCATTAATGTGTATCGTATTGGATATATTATTTGATTTGTTTGATTTGTTTTCAAATCGACCTGACTCCCTTGTTTTCCCCTTCCCTTTCTCTCTCGCTCTTTTTTTCATTCTTAATCTCTCTCTCTCTCTCTCTCTCTCTCTCTCTCTCTTTCAATCTCTCCCTCTGTCTTTGTGTGTTGCCGATCGCAACGTCTTGAATAAAGCGTTGAAAACTATGTGCTATTTTCACAGCTGTTTGTATGTGCATGCCAATGAGGTGGTACAACAGTGTATTTGTAATAAGATCGCATATGACAGCTCCAAATTGAGCGTAAATGTGTTTGAGAGAGAATGCAAGAATTTGACGCCACTCTCTTTTGTCAAGGCGAACACATGCTTCACCAAAAAATGTCACGTGTGTGCGCTACGCAGCGAGCACAGGGGAGAATACGCGTAGAAGGGAAAAAATATATATGAAAACACAAAATTGAGCGCAATATGGACTTTAGAGCGTATACGAATGAATCGAGTCATCCATCGGGAAAAAGAAGAAGCATAGAGATGAGCAGAGAAAAATTCTAATGACACACCAGAATCATGCAATATCGACAAAAAGTTATGAAATTGTTAGACTTGTATATTTTGGTGCATAACATATCTTTGGACTAACGGAATTTATCTATGTATACAAGTGCTACAACATACCGATTGCCGATGCCCCCTGCACCGGTGTTTGGAACGAAGTTTTTCAATTCCAACCGAATATGTCAAGAAGTAAATACTTAACAATACCGGCTACACTTATATCACTCACCTTATGAAATGCACAATCTGGAAAATAATTGTGTTGTTCTAGTAACCATTCATAGTATTCTTGGTTGATATTTTGATTGATATCGGTGACCAAATCACCCGTTGGAAACGAAGATATATTTATTGACATGTTCACCATTGTTCTATCACAAATGACCAAGCCAAAGTCAATGCCTCAAATTCTGTGTTCACTTCAAGCCACTTTTTGACAAAGCAAAAATAAAAACGTTGCTGCATTCGTTATACTTCCATACCTCACATCAAATACCCAATTGTATTCACAATGAAATGTTAATTGAGCTAACACATTTCCAGAACTTCCGAGTTACAATATGATTTTAATAAAAACGATTTTAAACGTTAACAGCACTCAGGTCAAATTGCGCAATAATTCAACGAAATTTCATCTTTTTGTCTCAAATGTGCGTAATTGACAAACTGTTGTTTAGTACAATACACAATACATTCCCGATTTGATTTGTTTCACTTCTAGATTCTGCCACAATGATCGAGTACCGCATAAGGTTCGATTGTTTGAGAATCTCTGCGTTGTTCGAGACTACACGTGAATGATAATAAAATACAACGACGTGACTGTATAGTGCGAGAGATGTGAAATTTTCGTTCTCCTACCGAAGCTAATGTGGCCCAAAGTTGTTTTTGCTGCTATATGGACGTTATATTACTCTGCGGCGCGTATCTCTATTCGTATGTATGTGTGTATATAAGTTTATATGTATGTCGTGCCGCACATGAAGAACTATTGCGTAAAATCCAAAGTTATACCATGTGAACTGTGCTGTCGAATTGGAACCAAGCATTTTCAGAATGAAAAGTGACAGGAAATAACTGTGACATGTGTAGCATTGTAAATATTGAGTGAAGACCATCTTTCCGATATTGCCGCTAGCATAACAGTTTACAAACGAATGCTGAAATGTGTAAAATTGCATTTCAATAAAAAAAATCCAGTTCGTTAAAATTTTTCGATTTTTTTCTGTTTCTTAACCGTAAAAAGGGTCTATAACATAGATTTTATTGTAAAAAAAAATATTTCTAGACAATATACTGGAAGCAAAGCATTTAGCGTTCCATTTGGTACAATTTCGTTATTAAATTCCTCCTTATAGTAACAATAAATTCAGATTACTAGATTCATTTCTTCGGTGCATAGCTTAAACTGTCCCTATCAAAATCAAGCATCATTATACCTAAGTCACCGCTGTACCTATTTTTGGCGATTTGCAAGTACTTTTTGCCTTTGATCGAAATCAAGCGCTTGTCTTGAATGATCAACACATTATCTGCTTCTTGAGTCGCTTTCGCACTACCGAAAATTGAATTAATTGTGAGGTCCTCATCGGAACGTTCCTGAAATGAACAAAGAATTCCATTTGTAAATGGTTTTTTTCATTCAACATGAAATTTCCTCAGAAAAAAATTAGCTTTTTTATTCCGCTTATTCAGAATATAATGAAATACCATGGTACTTTTGCAATTGCTCACCTTACGCGGATGAATGACTAGTGTTACATGGCAATTTTTTTGCGATGCAAAGGTACGAAAAGAAGCTATAATTTCATCCTGCTTCCAATATTTGTCAAAATTACGTGGATCACTGCCAGTTCCCATCATGAATTGTAGGTTATCTATGATAACGTGATGTATATCGTGGACATACTGTGAATGCTCAATTGCCTTTCCGAACAACATACAGACAGACTCATTATTTCCAATTAGAAAAAATATTATTGATCTTGAAAAATTACCTCCATAACGACTTTGAGAGGTTGTTGTCCGTAAAAGGTCATGAAATACATTGGGAGCTGTTCAAACATATTGGCCCATGTGTCAAACTCATCCAAATGTTCATCGAGTGGCTTCCGGGCCATTTGCTGCAGCAACGTTCGAGCAAGTAGTGTATTTCGAATTTCAAATGAGCCCCACAATGTGTTAACACCTTGCATCGCCAAATCCAATGAATATTCGGCCATAAACGTGGTTTTTCCACAGCCAGTGGGACCCGTTAAAATGGTTAATTCGCCGCGTCGATGGCCTTTGAGATATTTATTCAATGTTGGATAACGTGTCCATTTAATGCCTTGCACTTTATCAATATTCTGTAGATCACTGAGCACATCCTGACGAAGAGATTGAAACGTCGTGACGGCCTTATGCAAAATTGGCTGCGCACTGGATAAAATATGTTTAACCGGAATTGATTGTTGAATGGCTATGTATGGCGTTGGACTATTTTCGGTTGGACGGATGAAATGACAACGTTTCTCATCGAGCTTCTTTGCAAAATTCTTTGCCATGTCCCATCCAACTGAATTGTAATCAAACCACAAAATCAACTTTTGATATGGTTCCAGCAACGGCAAACACTCCTGAGGCAGTGTTTTAAATCCATATGGAAGACAAATGATTGTCACTAGAATGAGAAAGTGTATGGAATATTTTATAAAAAGAAAACAAAAAGAATTTTAAAACTAACCATTTGTTTTTTCCATCCGTAAGGCCAAGGCGTCCGACATATTTAATACTAATATAGCAGTTTTATGGTCTCGACCACGCTTAACCATTGGCGGCAATATCACAGCACCAAAGCTATTCTTTTCAGGCAATGTGGTTTCGATCATCTGGCCATCTGGTGATCGCGATAACATTTTATAACCCACAATATTCGATTCAACATCCTGCATTGGAAAATACAAAGTCTTTCGTTTTGCATAGCAAAATGACTGTACTCCGTGAAATGCGGACGATTCAATTTTCTCTAGACCCAAAAATTGTATGATTTCAGTCATTTCAGTATCCAAGACATTACTAACTGGCACCGTTCCTTTTTGTATAGTTTCTATCGATAGAGTTGTTCTTTTTGGTTTTGATGCCATGAACAGAGAACGAGCACGTTCCATGTCTGGCTGATGCAGCGTTTTTGTGTAGAACTTTTCGATGGCATTAAAACTAAAAATGTGCTGACACCGTGAACATACAACATCACCTGCAATGGGAAAATATTATTTTTGAGAAAAATCCTTTTGATTTTGCAATATGATTTCTGCAATTGTAAAGGGAAACGAAAAGATCGTTCAATTCACCAGTTGTTTTATTTATGAATATGCATTTATCCGCATTTCTTGAGCTCTCGTTGCATTTTTCATTGTTTTTTGGTGCGCGTTGACTTATTTCGGCTGGGCATACTGGACATGCTGTTTGAATACATGTAAAACCATCAACCAAATCATAGAAGCCGGTTTTTACAATTTGCTTGATTCTTAGTGGAGAAGGAATTACAAATCCATGACCATGTTTCCTGAACAACAGCTCTTCATTTCGTTTTATATCACTATAAAAGCGCGACATAGGACTCCTCTTCAATTTGTTTACATCCAATATCTCTTTAGACCATGACCTTGAATGGCATGCTCTTAAACTCAGTCTTATTAACATAATAACAAAAATTCTCCACAAAAACAATGAAAATCGATCGAAATTTTCGAAATAATTTCAAATGCTACAGACTCATTTTTCTAACTACTTAATTTTATTTTAAATTCCTCTTCAACAATTTGTTTCAAGTTTATTAACTGAAAACAAAACAACTTTATATTTTAAACTTCATCAGATAGACATAACCAAGAAAACGTACGTCATGCTTTAAATTTTGTGCGCCAGATTCATTCTGGAAAATGTAAAGTATTTGACATCCAAATGTACATGTTTATATATATACTCATTTAATATTTAAATTTGCGAAATCGAACAAAACAGAAAAAAAAATTGAGATGGTTTTACATGAATTCAATCAAAATTAATGGTATTGTGAACATTCATTGCAGATTCTTTCTTGACAAATCGATAATTCAGTATTTCTCGTTCCAATGACAGCTTACAAGAACGAAACACATTGCGATTGAACGTATTGTTGGAGCAACAACAATGCAAATTAGTAAGTGGTGATACGCTAGAAAGCAGCTGCGGAACAGCTGAGAGTTTCATGCCCAACACTTACTCAATCGCCTCGAGAAATGCTGAAATTTTTGGTAAGTTCAGCGATTCAGTCTTCGCTACTTTATATTTATAATTTCATAAAAAAGTTTTTATTCATCAACCAAAATGTCATTGAAATAATGTATTTCAATAGTTTACGTTTGGTACTGGATTTTATGCTGGTGCTTATGCAGCACAAAACTATGAGGTGAGTTTCATTCATTTGAAAATAGTCCCATTGATTTGATTCTAGAAGAATTTCTTTCACCTCAGATTCCTAAAGTGGACGATCCATCGCGAGTGTATGAACGAATCATGGAATATTTGGACAAATACCGAAAGAAATGATACCTGTAGCGGAGCATTAAAATATCAAATATTTTGAATGATGTAGGAATCTAGATTTAGTTTATTAAAAGTTCATACTATCCTGATTTCATGTATTTGATAATTACTTTTAGAACAAAATAAAACATATAGATGGAAAGCGAAAATAAAATGCTTGGTTAAAACTGCGAACTATTTTGTTGAGTCCCAAAAACATACGGATATGATCGATTTTCGCTGTAAAAACAACTTTTTTTTTCAACATTCAAAGAAAAATTAATGATGTAGTTGTTTGCTATTCATTGATATATTCTAGATGGTTTTTGTTCTTATGCATTCGATTTGAAACCGAAATTCATTTGATTTCATATTAATGAAATGCCACCATCGGCATACTCCAGCCTTGATTGCGGCTCCACAAATGCTAACCAGTCCGATGCATGCGTCGGTAGCAACCCCATGCTATGGCATTTATACACGGCTAATGCAACATTCGCTAAATTGCCTAGGAAATACACTATCTTTTGTCCAGCTGCTTGCGTCCCTTCAATCACTTTGAATGTGGCTTGAGTGGCAATAATCGCCTTTATCGGACGCACCAACATCATACCCACCATCATTATCGGGAATATGGAAATTGAATTGCCAGACATGTACATTATCAGTAAGTTCATCGGTACCTTTTATAAAAAAAAAGCCATATGTGAATGTTATATGATTGAAATGCTATTTCGATCATTATTTTAAAGCAAAAATGACTCACTTGTTTAATCGGACCTAAAGCAATATCCCAAGATTTCTTAAGAATTAAATGACTTTGATCAGTATCCATTTGAACTTCCATGTGATTTTGGCCCACCGAAAGATTAAAGCCAGGCGGCGCTGGCAAATCATTACTGCGGCTTCTGAAAATCATCAAAATATTTCTCATTATTATTGCGGCAAATTGTTCAATTGAAAATTAATTCAAAGTGCTCATCAATGAGTCAAACTCATCAATGGTTCAGAATTGCTTTACTTTGTAGTGAAATCGAGAGCCCATTTGAATTTTTTATTTCCTGATTTTGATGACATTTCACTGAAAGCAATAGCCAAATATTTATATCAATGAGCGTGATTTTATTTTTATTTTTATTTTTAATACAAAACTTTGAAACACAATTTATTCGATTAATTGCAGTATTTTGAAAGAACACGTATTTGTTTTACTTGACCGTAGAACGATTTTGACAGCTAGTGTTTAATATTTTCGAATAATAAGAAGGAGCATAGAGTGTGATGTGAAAAGTAAACAGTTATTGTGATTCACACACAATTTAATAGATGGCATTGGATTTCATTTAACGGATTTTAAGCTGAACAAATCATTCCAAGTTTATTTTTGTATTTAATTTCTTTATTTCAATGTAAATAAAACGTGGGAATATGCATTTTCATAGCAACATTATTATTTTTTTCGCTAGGGAAATTTTTTGTAAATAGAACAATGCTTAATCAACATGATGTGTCATCGGTTGACTTGGTTCGTTCAGCGTTATTCGTCAGCAATATTTCAAGCACTGATAATAATGAACACAAACAATTGTTTAAATGATTTTGTTTTGCCAGAAATTTATTGAGTTGAACATAAAATACCTTAACTACCAAATGTTTCGACTTTTGGGGTCATCTAGAACAATGCAAATTAGAATATACATGCACATTTGAATGCCTGAGAAAAATAACGACTCAAATCTTTCCAACATGGAAGTCTGAAGCATAGAAAAGATACACGCATTACTGGAACTGAGAATAAAACTTTGCAATATCACAACTGAAAAAAAAAATTCACAAGAATGAAACATCCGAGAAGATCACATGAATATTTTTCAAGTTTCAGTTTTTCTTTTTCTGTATTCAAGTTTTCAATTCACATTGAAATGGAACTTAAATACAGAATACGAAAAACTGAAACTTGAAAAATATTCATGTGGTCTTCTCGGATGTTTCATTCTTGTGAATTTTTTTTTTTCAGTTGTGATATTGAAAAGTTTTATTTTGTTTCAGTAATGCGTGTATCTTTTCTATGCTTCAGACTTCTATGTTGGAAAGATTTGAGTCGTTATTATTCTCAGGCATTCCTTTGTATTCTATTTAAATCTATTGAGGATTTGCAATGGGGTTCTTCGGATCACAGCATTAATATAAACGCATATACTCTGTGCAGGGACCAATTGTATAAAACGAAATTATTTTCGGGAAATGTTCAAAGATTCAAATACAAATATTACAGCAATGAAAATAAGTTCACTTAAGCATGGAAATATCATGTGAACGTTTCATTATTTTGGACGCATTGACTTCTGTCGAATTTGTTGACTTTTATTGAAGTTGGGGTCCCTTGGTTGTGTTAAGTTGACCAAAAACTCGTGATTTCTTCTGCTCTGCCACACAGGCATCTCATATTAAAGCTGTTTGAATAAAAAACCACGGAAAAGTTACAACTTAATTTTAAAACTTATCCAACAATTAATGTTTCCTTCAATCAACAATTTCCGGTGGAATATAAAGTTTGAACGAAATGGAGCTATTTCATTGTCATATGAGGCTCTGAGCATAAGAATATGGCGTATTTTGAAAACATGTTAGTCATAAATAAATATTGGAGCTGTGTTTTGCGACATGAATTTTTTGGATTTCTATGGCTTTAACGTCAAGGTTGCTAACTAATGATGTACATACATACATGACTGGTTGAACAAATGATCGTTTTCTTTACATTTCAAAAGAAATCGATTTTCAATTTCGCTAGAAAGTGAGAAAATCGCGTGGGATTCCCTTGAAGAAAGTGAATAGTCATTTCAGTCTACGAACTAATAGCGTTGCATTGCCACAATTTGTATTGCAAATATATTCACCAAAGTTGTCTTTCATCAAAATACATTTGACTGTGATAAGGACTTACTTTTCATCAGTTAATTTTCAACCTGAAATTAATGTTCGATCCGAACAATATTTGTTTTACTTAACTACTAGTTTGTGACTTTGACTGTGATTCGACACCGAACGTTTTGTTTTTTACAGAAAAAATCAAAGTTCATTGTAAATTTGTACCCAAAGTATTTCAGCATTGTCTTTTTAGCCAAATTCAATTCTTGATGGATACATGTGTTGATTCAGCGGCCATGGCAAATTATAAAAGTGTGTTCAACGTATGGGATTTTCAGTATTCAAATCGGACAATAAATCGAATTCCATATAGATGGGTGGTCGCAAAGCAATGCTATACCAGTGAATCGGCTCAACTAAATCAAGTAGTGTCAATTTCGGCAATAACTGAACATACTTTCTTGGCAAATTTTCAGTACCTATTTTCGCTGGTTATTCTTTTGTCGATACTGTTGCTTTTCCGTCGTGCTACCACATCGATAACAAAAGAAGATTCTCTGACGTATTTATTCAGGGATGTGATTGCATTAATAAAATTACTGCATTGGAAAAATTGTGATTATTCAAACATCGCATTCACCGCCAGTTGTTTTGCGATATTTATTGCATTGCTACCACTTTTGCTGATACTGTATTTCTGCGTGTTGTCGTATCGCCAATATATTCATTATGTAATAAAAGTGAGTTTCACTTTGACGCGTTTGTGCCTTACGATTTCTTTCACGACAATTCAAATATGAATGACTGTTTGCTCTATTTTACTCCTCCATTTAGAGGAAGTATGGCAATACATTTCGTGGCTTTTTAGATGGGCCGGATGCAGTTTGGGCGCTCGAAGATGATGTTGCTAAAAGTGTTATAAATATCATGGCTCTTGTGGAAATTGATGGACAATGCAAAGATCCAGACGTAGATAATAGTCCAGTCAATATTCTATTGGCAAGTATTCCAAATGAATTCACTCAAAAAATTACGAATGTTTCAAAACATATTTTTATGTTCATTTACAATTTATAGACATTACGAAAACGACTTTCATTGCGTTTTCTTGGCGAATATAAACCATTTCCAAAGCTTTTTTATAAACGGTGCAAAGAGTATGGCTTCTCATTTTGGACCAATGAAAATGAATCCACAATTGAGGATTACATTCGGTAAGTGGGAATCTAATTGTTGGAGTCACGATATACTTTTTGGCGTGGATTTCGCGAAAGATTTGCAAAAACGTGGGTTTAATGGCCGTACTACAGAAAACCAATTTATATGTTTGAATAAAATAACCTTTTAAATTTGCTGCACATATAAGCGACACCCAGAATAGCACACGAATGTACTGAAAATGGTACAGAGCGTGAACTACACAAACAATAGCAAACACATTTCAGTAATTTACCTCAAAGCAAATAGCTCAAACTGTTGGGCATGGGGCGGCCATGCATTGGATTGAATTTTCCATTGAATTGAGGGCGCTTGTGTCAGTTTGACGTTTCCGACCGATTCTGTTTGGCTTATTGTACTTTTTGTACCGTTTTTCGAAGATCTGATTGAACGCGTATTCATCGTTTTCACTGACAGTTCTTCAGATGTCGTTAGCTCTTTGGAATTAAATTCCTTTGCACGGTACATTTTTATGGTTAGCTTCGATTGAAAATCGGATCATTCTAAATAAATTACATACGAAAAACTGACTTTTCCGCACATTTCCTGACAGTCAACGGGTTCACAGGTTGTGTTTATTTCTTATTGTATCATCATGTAACTTTGAGAATAAGTCACACAAAATTGTAAGTCACTACGATGAGATTTAGTTTTAAATAATACAACTAATTGGCCGTGCCATTATTGCGAATGTATTGGTATTTGGCATTACAAACTCACCAATAGCACGACGGGATCTATTAGCCATTGTTGATGTTTACTTTGAATTATTAATAGGTGTATCGATATGAACCACTGTTTTTTGCGTGAAATTATGTCTGAAATGGTGAAATTATGCGTATTTTGTATGAAATCGTGCACACATAAAAAAATGGTTTAGAATATTTAAACCGTGGTTTGAAATCACTAAATTTAACCATTTTCCCAAATTAATAAACCACAATATAAAAAGGCGCACAACTGATTTTTGACATCTCGACTGGAAGTGCACATTTCTACACCATTTTGGCACTCCAATATTTTGATTTCCACGCTATATTCAAATTGGGATATTTTTGCGTAAAAAAAACTTTTTTAGTAAAATTCGGGAAAAACATTTAAATTTAGTGATTTTAAACCACAGTTCAAATTCTAACACATCTTTTTATGAGTGTGGATTGGGCAACTTCCAATGTTTCTGCCAATTGTTTCACAGTTTGTGTGCTATCTTCAACCAATAAAGCTTGCAATAGTGTATCCTCAAATTTTTGAGGTCTTTGTTACTGAGGTCGGAATAACCACTTTTAAATCGTCGAAACCAATCTCTGCATACTGTTTCTGATAGAGCACGTTCACTATAAACTACGATGTTTTTCAGCGGCCGTTTTCTTCATGAGAAAGTAATGCAATAAAACTTCGCGCAAATGATGAGAGTTTATTTCAAAATTGGACAGTTTTAGACCGAAAAAAAACTTGTTTGTTGCATAAAAATGGGTATTTCTTCTGAACACGGTTGACAGATGTCTTATTAAAAAAAAAAAAAAATCATCGACAATAATCTACAGTCACTTCATGTGGAGCCTAGCTCCATCTATGTATGAACAGCGGTTTCATATCGATAAACCTATTATTTAAGTATTAAAAAAAAACTAAAATAAACTCCTGAAAATATAGATTCTTGTAGTGAAATACAGCACAATTTCTTTTCTCGAATCCCTAAAAAAGTTTTCTCAACGTATCACACACGAACAAAAAATTTCTCCGGGGAAGCCAAGCGTTTTTTTTAGGTTCAAAACGAATAGAAAACTCATTCTGGGCTCGAAAAGTAAAAAGTTGAAAATCGCCTTTAAAAATGTGAGAAAATCGTCTAAAAATTTCGTCTTAAAAATTAACAAAATTGTCTAAAGAAATGGAAAAAATATCAACATTTTCGATAATTATTTTTTTTTGAAAATCGTCTAAAATTGGTTAAAGATGAATTCAAACATTCTTCAGACAATTTTTATATTGGTCCATGAACAGATGTTTGTACGTTTTTCCAATTTCTTTTGACGATTTTTCCACTCTTTTTAGATTTTCGAATATTTTTAGATGCTTTTACAAAAACATCAGATCAAAAGTTCAGACGTTTTTTAATATTCAGACGATTTTACTCAAATGGGTGCGAAATCTTGAAAATAATTTGACAACTTTTTCATTTTTTAGACGATTTCGGAATTTTTTAGACGAAAAACAATTACACCGTTGGAAATCGTCTAAAAATCTCTGCAAATATTCTTCGGGTTTCATTTGAAAAACCTCAAATTATACAGAAATATTGTGCCGCTTTTTTGTGCACTTCTTTTTCAGTCTTGTTTATAAGTGCAGAAAAATAAAAATGGCAATCATGTCTATTTTTGAGTACCAGGTTTGTGCCCGACGTGCCAGGAGCTGAAGAGCACCGTGATAACAAACGGTATATCGAAAACGTATTCGGTATTCTATGCAATAAACCGTTGCTCAGCAACCATTCGGCATCATGGGAGATTCTAGTTTCGAAACGTCATATATCTGATTACAACACCGAAGGCAATTTAGCCGCACATATTCCAGTAATATGCAATCTCAATTATAATGAAGTTTAATTAAATTTATCGCCCATACTCATATTTTTATTTCTTGAACTGGTGCAGGTCTTATTCCGGATTCATCATTCGCTCGGCGATGGTGTTGCATTGCTAAGATTATTTTTAGAAACGATTGCTGACCGCGAACATTCAAAAAAGAATCTATGGGCTCATTGCGTACGAGCTCGACAAAAACTCAAGACATATTCTGAAATGTTTGTGAACGATTTTGCACCTCTGGAATTTGAACAGAAATTTTCGATTTGGAAATCAATTCAAACCATGAATCGACGAGAATTCCAACGAATATGGTATCGATTTAAAGCATTTGCACAGAGCTTATGCAGAAAGATTTTTATATTATATATGTCACCCGCCTCAATCATCCATCAAGGCTTCTTTAAGAAAATCGATGAGAATTGCCTGCACCAACAGAAATTAAAAGGCGAAAAAGTATTTTTAGTTGGTCAATTTGATTAAGAAACGTTGTCTTATGTTTTTCTTTCTTCGCTTAGATTGTTTGTTGGCACTTCGAAAATGACAATGATCATGATTTACTGGACACAATGAAATCAATCAAACGAAATCTTCAAGGAGTTCGTTTCTCTGACGTTCTTTTATCTGCCCTGTCAATCAGCTTTCAGTATTATTTTGAATCAAAAGGAGATCATATACCGAATACTATGACTGTTGTATTACCAGCACGCATGGAAGCTGAAGGTAAAGAGACGCGCTTATGAACAATGACAATAGTGCATTTTGTTCGAGTATCAAATGATAAATTTGGTGTGTCAATGGAAAGTCCTGATGAATTGAGTGTAATCGATAAATTCTTGCATTGAATTTCGTCAAAAGTCGATGGGATCAGTTGCCAAGCCCCTTGAAACAAAAGATTTTCAAATGTCATGCCTCAGAATAGGCGATGATTGTGGTATAGAACATAAAAATTGGTTTCAATTTGGCAACGTTATCAAATTCATTTAGAAATGTTGAAAAAAAAAAAACAAAAAATAATTATTGAATTTCAATGCTTTTTACCTCAAACAGCACCTTCAGGGCCTTCAAGATAATATTTAAGCTTATCAAATGGCTCAATCGGCACATGAACCAATCACTTACTGAAATGAGTGTTGAACCAAAGAACACTCTAACCATTTTGTGCTACTCATTTACAAAACGCAATTCAGATACAAACTTACTGTGCATCGAAATATCTTAAAGAGCATCCTGTTAACTAACAAAATCGTAACGTTTCATTAAAAACACCAAAATTGTTGAAAAATGTTAAAGTGTTCTTTATAATTCAAAAAAAAAAAAAGAAAGAAAAATCATTCTTGTGAGCGGTTTACTTTGATGTATACCATAGTGTATTTATATCATTTATACGAGCAGGTGCACAGTTGAAATTACAGAACAAATTCTCGGTTGGACTGCAAACACTTCCGATTCGTGCAAGAAGTTTCGGAAAAAATCAAGCATCTTGTTTTCATTCAAAAATGCTGGAAGTAAAAAAATACTCGGATCTCTTACGAAATTCGCCTGATTATTATGTAAGACCAGCGTTGAGAAGCAGCTTAATGGTACTCATAAAAAATACACTTTCCTTGACGTAACCTCTAGGTGCTATGGAAAATTGTATTTTTTATGTATTCGGTGGACCAAATTTAATTGTGCTTTTCTTTTTCTAGGTAAATTATTGGATAATGTCATTTCTAACATCATTGCTACCCGAAAGTATGTTGTCGAGTTTGACTGAAAGTGTACATAGCACGATCGCAGTGTCGAATTTGCCGGGCCCTCAAACAATCACCTACATAGGCGGCTATCGTATAAGCAATATGACTTTTTGGTTGCCACATCGGGGTTCAACTGGAATAGGAATTTCGATTTTGTCATATGGATACAAGCTGCAGTTGGGATTAATTGCAGATCGTGCTGTAATTTCCAACCAATGCGATGCACAGAAAATACTGGATAGAGCTGTTGATGAAATTAGATATATGGCTTACAAGAAGTACAATTTGAAACGAAATAGTGTCGCCTTCTGAAACTAATTCAATAATTGCTCATATATTTTGTAATTTACGTGCCACTTATAAGAGATAAGTTCAGTATTTGAATGGATGAGAATAACATTGAGTTTTTATTTCATATAAGTTGTTGTCCCATGAATTATCTGCTCCTATATAAAGAGAAACTACTGAACTACTAAAAATTAAAGAATGGAATAAAAAAGAGTTTACATGAAAATAAGATCCAATTATTATGTACACTAGAACGGTTATCTCTTATCAGTGCCGTGAAGCGGTGATCACCCGTGGATGAACGAAAACATATACTCTTTTGATGGAAACCAAACTTAGAGCAACATTCGCTCGTTTTTCATCACTATATATATAAAAGGCAATGAAAATCTATCTTCAAATAATAAATTTACTATGAATTTGATATTCACTCATCTATGTAAGTATTATAATATTTATTGTTTGTTTGCGGAACAATTGGTCTTCAGAATAATGCAACTGTGAAACTATAAATTGTAACGGAACACACAAGTTTCAAATCCAATTCATTATATCAAGGCAATTTATACTAGCAAATGCAAAAATCTATGAATGGCTGGAGAAAAAAAAGATAAAAAGATTGAACTGCATGAATTTCATCGTAAATGCTTTTGTTTCGTTGGAGAAGTGTTCTGTATCGAAAAAGGCGATAAATATCATGATCACATTCAATGGTTGGAATTATTTGAAATTCGTGTTCAATTGCTTGTAACGCAGTTTAGTGCATTTGTAGGCGGTATTTGTTTTGAATTGTAACAAGCACTAAATGCAATTGCAATGCCTGTTATACATATGCAGTGTATGAGATTTAATGATTTTCATATTAATTCCAATACTTCGACGATTTTTACATCTCTTGTAGGTTTAAGGCAACGTTCATTGGATGTGTGTCCATTTCAGAGCATTTGTATATTTTTAATTTATTTTTAACTGCTTTGTTCGCCTGGGTCTACAGTATAACTTAAACAGAAATGGATTTAAAACATTAAATGAAAGAACTTTATGTTTTCACTTCTCCGCACACACCGCCGTGTGCGTAAGAGTATTGCGATTGATGGAAAAAGTGAGTGAGCTTGTTAAAGAATTGATCGGAAATGCATTGATTAAATGGCCAAATCTAATAAATTAATGGCAATCTATATAACGCTAATGCATAAGATCGAAGCACAATCCAAAAACCAGAGAGTTGACATATTGACATATTGGGCTGCAAAGATGGGGGTGCCATACATAAGCTGTAGCTTCTTATTCCATAAAAGGACTTCATATTTCCCCCTGCAGATAATTGCAGTTTATTGATTGAGTTTCACTCTCTTGGGTACATCAAAGTCCACCCATTTTTTGGGTTATTTTTCAAATTACCCAATAAAAACGAGCGAATAGTTTTACCCATCTATCGGTAAATTTGCAGCCATGTTGATTTGTTGCTGATTCATTTTCAATCTATCAACTAAATAAGTTTCTCCTCTACATTTTGAATGTGTCAAATATTGGATACTTCGCTGAATTTGTATAGTTGCAGAGTGTTTTTGCACAGCCTGCAAGTAATCTTACAACTTACAACACTAATATACGTTTTCTTGGTAATCACTATCACACCTAATCCTAACACCATTTCGAATGAAAACGTCGAATGGCCAGCGCCGTGAATTGCAGCAATCAATTTTCGATATTTCGATATTGAAACTAACAAGTGCAATAAAAATAATACAGCTATCAGTTACGGCGCTAATATATTATTGTCGTAGCCAGTAAGTTTCAATGTTATTAGCAAAGTAATTACACACCACTTTTAACACAATCTTTTTCATGATCATTTTGTTGCTTAGTGTATCTACTGTTGGGGCATGATATCGATTTAGTTCAATCTTATGTCGTTAATGCGAACAAAATACAAATCAATTCAAACATCGTGATTGGAATCACAAAATTGTCTTGCCAGAAGTAAAACGTTTAATTCGAAACTTTATCACAGATCACGACTGAATCACTAAATTTGGCGTAAGTTTTTTTTTTCACACAATACCATTGCGTAGAGGTAGAACCATTTATTCGTGGATTCCAGACAAAAAGAGAGGCGTCGTGATTTCATGTGATGAACATTTATGCCATGTATGCCATGTCAATTAACAATTTACCAACAAAGAAGAAGCCTACAAATTTCATTTTCATTCCAGGAGATTATTGTGGCCAAACTGTCAGCACACATGTATGTAAGACTAATTTCATTCCAAACACCTATTCGATTAATCTGTTCGTAGATAACAGGATTAATCATATTGATTCTTCCTTAAATGCATCTTCAAACTGTGATAAAAATGAGTTGGCCCATTTTAGAGAATGGCGAAACAAACTAGCGGATAAGTCTTCTTATTCACGGATGAGATAAGACTACAATTTTTCTCAGAGCTCGCAATAGCTTTTGCCAATAGTTCAAATAAATGGTATGAAGGGCTTAGATAGATGTGCTCACAGTGCGAGCTTTGAACAAAAAATCATCTGTAGGCTGATTTTTGCAATTTTGTGGGAATATTACAAAGTCATACTCAAAATTTTACCGCAATGGTTAATTTGATTTTAAAATGCTGTCCCAAAGCTGACATGAATTTTCATAATGTGACATCTATTATTCATATTGCCTTGAAATTGAACTTATTAAATTGCCAATTTAATTTAAATAATGGTGAGATTAATTCAAACATTGGTAACTTTAATGCGTTTCGTACAATTTAAAGGAAATATGCGACAAAGATGTCTCATTAGTCAATTTCAGGCAAATTGAATTTTGAAATCCCATAGCTGACATTAAATTTACTGATTCTTTTTTCTGAGCGTAATTTGGTTTGCTCTTAAAGCTCTAGTACATTTTACAAAACATGTTGCCTGATGCTACTACCTTTATGCCTACAGATGGTTTGGGTTTAATTTAAATACAACCATTCGATTAGTTTACAATTATGTAATTGCAAATAATTGTTGCAAAACCCGTGCCAAAGATGCACATCAAAATTTATGGCGCAAGTTATTTCAGGAGAACCCTTATTTTGCATGTAATTGTTGTTCCAATGCACGCTCCGTGCCATTAAGATCTGCTGATGTGTCTTACTCGTCTGGTGTAATCAAATATTGCCCGATTTTATTATAATCAATCAATTTGCATAGGATCCGGCATTGGTTGCGCATCAGTGATGCGATGCACATCTGACACTCTGATGTGAAGTCGAACAGCGAGCGATGCGACTACATACCTCGAAATTTCACAAAAACAATGTATTTTATCGTTTAACTTATTCTGATATTCCTTAGTTCATACCATCTTTGTTGGCTTTTGTTCATATCTAATGAACTTATCGAAATATTCACCAGTATAATCCTAATGAAAAAACCTCAAATATTTGCTTAGTATAAATATAATTCACGAGAATTGAATGAGATAAAAATCGTTTGGTTCTGAAATCCAATGACGCAAATAGTTCATGCGCATAAAAAAACGAGAAAGATCGCATCGCGTTGCTTTGCGAACGTCTTTGCTTCCTTCGCTCCATTCAGAGGATAGAATTGTTGATACAGTTCAATTCGCGAACTTCGACATCATGAATTCCAAATGCCTATAGATATGAATAATATTTAATTAATAAATTAAAACATAAACATGGCGTCGGACCATTTTTTTTTTCTTCATAGAGTTATGCATTAAATATGCCTAATTTTTCTATTTCGGTTTGATTCACTGACAACTGCAGTTCGATTTGTAACGATCAGATATTCATGAGTAAAATTGTGTATATAATTGATGAATAATACCTGCCATTCTTATATAGGTAAATGATGATTATGCTGGTATTTAAACTGAAAGAAATGCACTATAACAAGTGAAAAGTCGATTCTCAAAATTTCGAAAAAAATGTGAAAATAATATTGGAATTGTTTTGTGCTCAAAAATCAAATACACGTAAAGCAAAATGATGCGAAAACGAGCTTCCGCCATTTGTGAATACTCGCATTCTTTGCGTTCATTTCACAGCGTTTTTCACACTTTGCATTCTATATTCTAAAAAATTTCCTTGCTATCATGCGTTTAATTTATCTGTGTCTGCATGCTCTTCCATGTTTTATACATAGTTTCAAAAAAATTGAAAAAGTTCGACAAATTAATAAAAAAATAAAAAAATTAAAAAAAATTGTTGTTTTGTTTGGAACTTCGTCACAAAACATTGAATAAAAAAGTTGGATTTAAAGCATCGCATATTAAATCCTATATAATTGTTTCGAATGTCGTTGTCCCATAACGTTCTACTCTTGAACTAGTTTAATTATTTTTTTATAACCTCGTCAATTGATACATTTCTTTAATCGTGAAAATGTACAGATTTTATTTTGTGCTGGGATCTTCTTGAACGCATTGTAATCCTCATTTATTTCCTATCGTTAACCAATCAATGGGAAAGATGTTTGGAGGAGAGCAGTGAGAGATATGTTTAGATTCAATTTATTTACATTCAACGAAATTTAGTGCTTAAAACAAAAGGGACATTATATTGCTTGCAGTGGCTAGCTGGCGCTTAACGACCACAGAAAATTCTATATTTTCGCAAAAATTATGTTGAACTTGTGCCAAGAATAAAATGTTAAATTGGTCCATAAATTCGTTAAAATATGGCTGCTTAGGCGTATCTGAATTTTGAAGTATAAACATGAAGAGTTCGCTGGAACGAAGAACATACATCATTTTTTTTTAATAATCCTATACAAACGATTTGAAACATAAGTCAAATTTTGTTGTGTTGCTAAGACATTTGGCGTATTTCATGATACATATTCTTTCGCCACTATTCGATTATGAATGGACATATTCGATTATGAATGGACAGATGTAGACAAATTCACCGAAAATGCAGTTCGATTTCATAGCCATAATCTTCTTATTTTTTACATGCGGATTTGAATGTTTCATGAGCAAAAACGACATCTCAAGGCACTCAATAAAATATATAGAATCATAGATGTTTTCTATTCGACACACTTAAGATAATTCGATAGCTCAGTGACGTCTGAGAGATGCCGATTCCGCACATTTCGGAGAACAGCTACAACTATGCTCGATTCTCATTGAATCGGTTATAGATTGACGTCATAACAGTGACGGTGCGATGATGATCAGTTTTCAAAAAACAATTATCGAGAGCGCTCAATATTCAGTTTGCCGCTAATTTAAGTAAAATTTGAAAACCGTAGAAGTCATCATATTACATCGCGACCAACCCAACTGCTCTGTTTCTAGGGCAATACTTATAATTTGCTTCCACGTTTACACACAAAAAAACATAATGTATGGCGATAACAAATGTTCAAACACATAATTGCTGTATTCTTGGGCTGCAATCTTTGCACGAGCAAATTATTGCCATTGTGTTGAAATTTGGAAAAATCATAAATCAACTTTACTAGCCATTCTTCCAGGCCCCATTGCGAGTCTCTCATTAAGAAACAAAGCACAGAGATGAAAATATGTTCAGCTGGTGGGTGGACCGAAATTGAATGGAAACAAATTAGCCATCGAAATGTTGTCCGCATATACATACTATACAGAAATGCATACACTCACTACCCCGTATAAACGAAAGTTGAACGGAAATCTCGTTGCCGAATAATTTACGAAATGAGCATTGATTTAAAAGAATAAAACACGATTAAGATGATTTAACGAAGTTATGTGCATTAATTTTGGCAATGCGAATATTCGACACTACTTCTTCACCATCGGATGACATTTTTTGAACTTTAAACTGAACAGTAAATTTTACTCAAGACATCAGCTTTGCTGAACAAATGATAGTATTCGAGGGTAGGATTTTCGGTATGTAATGTTTGAATTTATTTTCATTCGGAAATTGCACGCATACGGTGAGAAACAACTGTAAGGTGTCTTTTGCAAGGTTGTAGCAATAGAGAAGTTCTATAGCTTCGCCGTTATCTTTTATCTATTCCATGTAAATTGCAATTCAAAAGAATTTAAATAAAAAAAGTAAATAAGTATATTTGCGTATGCTTTTCCCAATATTATATATATAATACTGCTCAAACGTTATAGCTTATAAAATGGATTCATTCACAAAAATTCATGGACATTCCCTTTTAGTTTGTGCCATGTTTAACTTAATGAGAAAAAACCTATCTGTTTATTCGTTTTTATTTTCTCATTACTTCAGTTAACTTTTTTGTACTTGTTGATTCCACTTATTTGTTTAGCAGGTCGTGGCTTTCGCCGGAACTGCAAAAGATTTTTCACGTGAAATTTTCAAATTCAATAGATTTTTTTGGTGTAGAATATTCTTATTGAATGTTCAACCATAATTTTGATCTATTTCTAAACAAATATAGATTTGAAATATTCATTTGTGCCCGTTATAGAGCGACAATCTCTATCGCTATCGCTGTAATCCAGTGTGCACTTTTTGCATAGAATGCAATTTATACGGACATGCCTAGTTATTTCATATTGAAGTAGAAAATACGTCATACGGCATTTGTATCCGCGTGTGTCTCTTTTTCCATACTTAACATATAAATACATTGTGTATTGAACATCGATGACGGCGGCAACGGTAGACCTTCATTGGATACAATAAAGAGATTGATAGAGATATATGAATGGCTGGGAATGAAAGTGGGACTTATTTTATCGAATTGAAATCGAGGTGGTCAGTGAAAATGGCTAATTTTTGAAAGTATTCAATATTTTTTCAATCTTAAAAATTTCCATTTGAATTGTTTTGTATTTTTATTTTAAATAATAAATAAAGGGTGATTTTTTAAGTGGTTTCTTTTTGAAAATCGAAAAAAACGCAAAAAATTTCGAAAAGTGAATCAAATCTTTATTGAAATCGATAAATTGGTTCTTGCCATTTACTTTTTGAAAATAATTTCATGCAAATGTTGGCCACGGCTACGGCGCAAATGGTCCATACGGGAAGTCCAATTTTGGCACACTCTCTCCAACATATCGGCCGGAATCCAACATATCGCCAATAACGCGTTCGATGTTGTCCTCCAAGTCGGCAATCGTTGCTGGCTTGTCCGCATAGACGAGAGACTTAACGTAGCCCCACAAAAAATAATCCAGGGGCGTTAAATCGCACGATCTGGCCGGCCAATGAACGGGGCCGAAACGAGAGATGAACTGTTCGCCGAACTTACGGCGCAATTCGTCCATGGATGGACCCGATTTGCAAGCGTTGCTCGTTTGTAAGTCTTTCCATCTTGAAATTGCAAAGCATACTGAGCATTTTTGACTGTGACAGACGTCAGTTGGAATTTGAAATCTGTCAAAAAATTAAACGTCAAAAAGAAGCCAGCTAAAAAATCACCCTTTAAAATCAACGAATAAAAAAACTATTTTTTGTACATATTGTTTTTCCAACTTGACTTTCCGCATCGCCATGGTTTTGAAATCATTACATTGAATAAAGGACCACTTACATATCCCGAAGCAAATATTCGCAAATTCTCTCACATTTTATAGAATAATTATTTGAAGTAAACCTCACACATCGGCTCTATTTTCCATTAAAAATCCAATTTGATGACTGGTCTATTTCTAACTCCTACTTCAAATGTGATATTCTCAAAGCTGAAGATTCGAATGACAAATTAGGCTATTTGATGCCATGTACCAATTTCGAATCTAAACGAAACTTATTGAAACCGTATATTTGAACTCGTTTTTCGTTCCAACCCATTCAGCGCAATGAAAATTGTACATGAACACATTCTAATACGCATTAGCTAGTAGAATACAACAGTCAAAAAGCGGCTCGTATTCGATGTGGTTCGTTATTTAAGCGCACTATACATACAAATTGCTGACAAATACGCACAGAGCCAAAGCAATGTACTTGTACCTACTGCGTGCAGTGTTTTATGCGTGTCTATAGAACGGGCTCCCTCTTCAATATACGTCAATTTCTTTTGAAGCTGGTCCAATATCTGTCATGGTTTTGTATGCGTGAGATCGACTGAATTGTACGTTAGATGGGAGGGGGGTCTGACGTTCATACGCACACATAATCAGACGAGAAACCAAAACTGAAGGCAAAAACAAACAAGCCAAAAAGAAATAGAGAGACACACTGAACATGCGAGGAGTATGTGTTGTCAACAGCCGCAATACTCAACGTGTGTATGTACGTAATACAATTGCATTGGGAAGAGAGATGTAGAGACCGTCAGTATATTGGCCTTCTCTTTCTCGCTTTCTCTTGTGCGATTTTTTGTGTTGCTGCTGCTGCTGCTGCTGATGGCCAGCCAAAGTTCGAGTTCAGCACGACATATCTCGCTTTTGACTCATATGTACAGTGAGCTACACACAACACAACCGACTCTGAACGAATGTAGAAAAGGAAAATGCGAGAGAAATAAATTACAACAACTATATCATGAGGCAACTCTCTAGCCCGAGCGCTCTATAGATGAAAAAGAAGAAGGAATAATACACAGTGAAAAAATCCCCATTTAAACCACTTTGGTTTGACTTTTCGTGTTTAGTATGAAATTGTTGTTCACTTGTTTCACTTCGTACACGTATATCGGCGATCTGTGTTTGGGAAAACTGTATAATATACGACGCGGTAAATCAGTGCAAATGATTATAAATCAGTATAAATGATTGTCATTCTCATGTACGAAATTCGATTACACATTTATTTTTCTATGACTCTCGTAAACTATACGTGCTAATTTTTATTTTCAAATTGCGTTTACGTTGTTTGCTATTTGTGGTTTTTGTTTGAAACTTTTATTCAAAAGTAATACATTTTGGCGCGATTGATCCATTTAAAAACTTTTCTCAAACACAAACTAATGTTAGAAACAACTGAGTTTTATATCGAATTTATATCAAAAATTTTGCGGCGGATGTTCAAACATCTGTAAGTGAGCCAAGACCGAACGAAGCGAACAAAAAGCGAGAGCCAACAAACGAACTGAAATAAATGATCACAAATTGATTTTAGTTTTTTGAATACACATATAAATATATGTATATTTATATATCTAAGCCTTTCAATCTCAGCAACGCGTCGTGCTCTATCGCTTGACTGAAACGCTATCACGAGCAATATTTTATTAGAAACAGCACATTTCGTAAAAATATTTTCTTCGTTTGTCGGCGATTCCCGATAGCGTAAGAAATTCGATACGATCGTCATCATTGTAATCAAACATTCATATTTTCCTCTTCTTTCGTTTGTATTACGCTCTGTGATCCTCTATTCCGTGTCAGACAGATTTTCTAGTTGAACGCACTTACGTATTGAATTTATGATGAATTTACAAGTGGCGTAGCATATTTCACCCACCCAGAGAGGTTGCCCAGATACTCACAAAACATTCTATGAAAATTTACTCAATAACGGAAAGATAGACTTAATGACTCAATGGATTTTGAGCGTGTACAATTTCGCAAGATGAAATACTATGTTGTCGTTTGTGTAGCACAATAATGATGATATCTGAATGTTTCCTTTTTTTAATTTGATCGGTCGTTTGTGTGATGTTTTCAATGTACTACCAAAATTGTATGCTCATGTTCCGTTTCAAAAATAAAAGGATGAAACCAATTACAATCAAAAGTAACAACGACGAAATGGCCAAAAAAAACATAATTCAAATACGGTTAACGGTTATTGCTTTTAATCCGTTCTTATTCACATTCGCATCGGCATATTCTGATTCACTTTCACCAAATCCGTCAAAAACCAATAATATTCAGTTAATTTTGCTTGTAATTTGCCGCTCGTTCGAAGTTTTCTCGTTGCCCTAAGAGAATTCATCAGCAATTTTTTCAAGCATTCAAGTCAAACGATTTGAATTTTGTTATTAACAATGGATCATTTGTTTACGGTTGATGCCAAACGAATAGGAAAACAAATGAATTGGCCGTTGTGTGCATAAAACGTTATCATTGTTTTGGTTGCAATATACAAATACAAAACCAATGCAACGGCAAATGAAAAACAAAACCGAAACGCACAGTTCATGTCGTATGCCACATTGCATGTGTTATATTTTTACAAGTGAGAGAGCGAGAGAGCAGCATATCAATGGTTCTGATGCTATCACTTGCATTCAACACGTTCAGAATAGTATTTCGGATTTCTCATTTGCGTGCGATTATATTTCGCTTACGCACGAATGTGCAATATTTCGGATTCTATTGTATATAAAACTAATATTTTAGTTGGGCTATGCTACCAAGGTGGGTGTTCTACTACGGCCAACCATTAACGCTTCGTTATCACTAATCAATTTACACTCTCAACTATGAGCCGACTTTAATAGTTGAATGGAAATGGAGCTACTTTTGTCCAGATTGAAGAGTAAAGGGTAAAAACCTATGCTATTTGTTTTCACTCGAAATCTGGGAAGAGTAAAGATATAAATATAAATTATTAGCGAAATTTTGCTGAAAAGAGAGACATTTTCACTTGCTAAATGTGTGCCATTTTTCATGAATGTGCAATCAACAAAATGTTCATACTCAGTTCTGTTTCAATGCGAGATTTTGCAATAGTTCATTGTTTGATGACTGATGTGTTGCCATAATATTCGGACGAAAAAACACATTTCGGCAAATTGAAAAATACAAATAAAAGCGCAAAAACTTTTCCACAAACGAGATCGTTGAAGGATAAATCGCACAAAAATCTATTTGGCCAATCAATTGGCAAATTTGAAGATAATCATCGCTACAGTTCTTTTCATTTGGATAAATAACTTCTTATTTTTTATAGTGTGCATAAGCAGTTTGCGAGAGAAAAACGGAAGAAATTTAAACAACAAATGAATCAGACACAGTGTGTGGCGTTGCCGTGTTTGCATATGATAAAAAACGCGCAAAATACATTGAATTTATGCTATAAGAGGAAAAACGATCAATCGCACACATGCACAGCGAAACAGTGTGACCATATGAAAGCTTTTTGTTCACAAGCAGCAGTAGCAGCAGTAGTAGCAGCAGCAGCAACGGTAAACAGTGAATATGCGTGCATATAAATAAATTTGAGAAAATCGAATTCAAATAATGTTTCAAGATAAATCAAATAGTGATTTTGATTTGAGCACAAAAAACGAGCCTTCGTTTGCTCTGTTTGAAATAATTGTGGCATCGTCACGGCATTACTCTCGAATGATCAGTTGGCAATTATTTTCAAAAAATATCCCAGAAGATTGAAATTAACGTTTTTTTAGAGGTGGAGCAAAATTATTCAGCCCAAGTTTAAGAGCGACCACAAAAATTACAGTATTAATTAAACGTAGTGTGTGCTTGGAATTAGCGCAGATAAAGTGCTTGTGGCAGCAAAACGGCAAGGCAACATCAACAAACCAAAAAAAAGATTCTAAAGTCTAATAAACTAATTTTGTTGAGAATAATAAACTGATTGTGAAGCGTGCGGATTGAGTGGTATATAAACTTAAATTGGAGTGAACAGAAAAAAAGTTCTAAAATATGAATAAATACCAAAAAATATAATAAACAAGTTAAAAGAAGCCGTGTAGTTTGCAGTAATGCTCCAATAACCGCCGCAGTTTCTGTTTGATATTCTAAACCAATACCGAATCGAAAACAACAGTAGTCACCGTCGGTATATTGAAAACAAATACCAAAAATGAGCGAAGAAAATATTAAGTAAACGACAAAACAAGCTCTCAACAGTTGAGAACAAACAAACAAAATTGACGACAACCAAGGAAAAAAAGACAAAATAAACAGGAAAAAAGGTATGTTTCATTTGAAAAAAATAAAGTCAAAAAATGCGCGTACTGTGTACGCCTTGTAAAAATTGTTGCCACTTGTGATGTTGTTTAGCTCAACTACATCTATTTCCATTTGATCACAATTTTAATCAAATAGACAGAAAGATTTCTAGAGATTTTTCTGTCAGACTTTTTTACGATTGACAATTTGGCATTTGATTGTTTTTCATTGCTATAATATCTCAATATTTATATTAAGAAATCAATCAATTAGTTTTGTGACAGAAATAACGAGAAGTAGAGAGAAAAGGAGCACGAACCATATGCATGAATATATTTAGCTGTAATGGTTGCATTCACTATTTCGCTTGCAAACCAAAATGTTGAGTTGTTGAGCAGGATAGTGATTAACACAGAATCGTCGAATTAGTGATCAATTGCTTTAAATCAATGCTTTTTGCGTTTCACTGAGCACTTAAATCTGCTACAATGAATTAATATCGATGAATATTCTAGATAATATTTAATTCGACACTACAAATTCCCATCGATCTTATAACTTCAATCTCATCTTTATACTCACTGCTATCAACGTCAATCTTAATTGATCAATCAAGAAACGTTTTGATTCCTAATGCAGCATTACGAAAGTTCGTAAGATATTTAAATACTCAAGTATCCTCTTACTGCAGCTCAACTGCATATTTTCTTTTTAATAGTGAGCGATTATTTTTTACAATTTATCTTGTTGTAAATATTGCTCTATTCCGGTTTTTGCGGTCCAAAATTAGATAACTCTCAAAATTTTTCTGTTCTAAAAAAATCATATTAGAGGGTTCATAAAAATTCTGGTATTCAATTGAAAAACTGTTTTAAATTGTATCTTAATACATTTCATTTCAATTTTTTCAAACAATCATTCGAGCGTGGATGGTTTCGGGATTAAAAATAATATTTAGTGAGTCTTCATGCCATCTTTTTAATAAAGTAAAAACCAAATTTTAGCCGTTCACGTTGGCATACTACATTCAAATTTTCAGACATGATTTTTTTCAATATTTGACATTGCTTTTCGAAAGAACAACTCAATTTTTGGTTCCTTTGTGCCGCTTTCCATGAAAGCTATGGAAGACCATTGCACATTTGCCTTTGAATTTGGCATCAATATATTTAGCTGCGAATATCAATATCATCACAGTTAAAACTGACAAGACAGAAATGTCAAATGTTGCATCAATACATTTGAACGAAGAATCATACTGTGTTAATATAATCACATTTCTTATATAAAACTTGATAAAGTCACAAAATCCAACTGAATGATCAAAACCAACGAGCATTCGAAGAGACAATCATTAAAATGTCTGAGTCCCCACAACATGTCTTTTTTCCTACAATGCATTTTCATTTTCATTATCAATTCACTGGCTAATCAAAAACAAATGTCATTCAATAGACTCTCATATATATTTACATAATACAGCATTCATACAATACTCACTCAATTCTCTCGTATATAGAATTTTTGTTGCTAATACATATACAATAGGCGCGAACACCGAAATAACAACAACGACTTTTAATCATGTCGTGTTGTCACTATTTTTAAAATGCCTTTTATGAACATTGCCTAGATGATAGTGTACTTTTCACTCAAAATCAATTCACACTTACACAAATACACATCTCATTGAACTGTGTCCTTTTGACAACTGAATAGGCTAAATTTTTACACTACGGCTCAAAAATTGGAATCATCACGTGTTTTCAGTATAAATTGACAATTTGGTGTCCCAGCAGGTATTATATATTTCCAGACACTCAAATCAAATGAGTTTTTGGCACAGATAAACTATAGACCCAGTTCATCAAAATAGTGGAAAATCAAATGAAAATATACAGAAGCTTTGAAATAACAGCATTATAAATATACGTGTTCAACATGTGAAAATAAATAGATAATATAGACTTTCTGTGAAATTGTAGTCCAAATTGATGTAAACTCTTAGATGTCAAGTCGGTGTCCCAACTGTTTTTTTTTTTTTTTTCTTTTTTGAGGCAGAAATTCGAAAAATTGAGTTGTAATAAACGTATGAATGAATAAAAAAAATCATGATCTCGCTGTGCATCACATTTATATGTATGCATGAATTGAATTAATTATTATGTGAAGGAGACAAACATCAAACTCACTGATCAGAGAATATCTCGCTTAGGTATACATGATGAATGCGAAATAAAGGAAATCAAAAGACAAAATATACTAACGACAACAACACAAAGAAATCATTCCCTTATAATTGATAGTACACAAACACTTCTTTATATCCACTTGTTCGAAAACATTTGATTCGGATTCATTTCAATTTCTATTTGTTTTGTTTTGTTTTTCTGATCAGACATTCACGATCTCTTTCCACCGCTCACATATTACTTTTTGATCATCGATACGCTCATCTTGCTTGCATTAGGTGAACAATATTAATGCTGTTAATGTTGTTGGATGATTTTGTATCAATTTGTATGACATTTCTTGTGATAATATTTATTTTTATTATGTGTTGACTTCTGGTAGTTGATTCATCTATTCTCTTCATTCTTATGCTTTGACGATTCATTACCGTACTGACAGAAATGTCGAATATTCCTAACTGATTCTCCTGCAAATATTAGGAAATGTTCTAGGAAATCTAAGTGTTTTCCATATGAAACGTTTTCATTCATGGCACATCTGTACCGAGCTTCGAATGATATTCTTCTATATGTCCGAATATTATTCACCGAAACCGCATTATTGAATACAAATCGTTTGTATTCTATCTCTTTTCAGAAACACATAAACAGTTCGTATTAATTTGCTCGGTTCCGGCTAATCCCATTGCTATTTTAAATCATATATGAATCGGTAGAAATTAAAAAGAACTCCAATATTTTGTTTTTCTTCGAAATTGTATGGACTTATGATGTCTTCAGTCTTTCATGTTGCACTTTTATTTTCACATAGATCTTCAATTGATATTTAAAGAATTATTTGAATCTTTTTCTAATTTATAAATATGGTCTCTTGTTTTTTGGAAAAAAGAAATTGCAAGGGAAAAAATCCAAATGTTATTCGAACTGACGAAACTTTCGGAGTTCTTCAAAACCCTGCGAACAACATTTATGAAATTATTCCAAAATATATTCCAATATTTTTGGGATGTCTCTCACGAAGGAAAAGTTCGAAATTTGTTCCATACAAGTTTGGATTTTGGATGGATTTCATAGGAAAAGTTCAATTTCATATGAAAAATTTCGGAATTTCAAGCAAAATATACGGACAATGTAAATTAACAGTGGAGTAGTTTCAAAAGTCTCCAAATATTTTATCACTCTGAAATTACTTTTTCAATTTTTCTGTTCCTGGAAATGGCAAAGGAAAACTCAGTCTATCCCCTTTGTTTCAAATTATTTGCATGAGTTTTAAAATTTTGGGATTTCTCTATAGTATGCTCGCACATTAAATATAATTTACATACCAATTTAACCGGCCACAATATCATGAAGTCATGAAATCGTATAACATATAAATCCGGGAGGAAGGAACACAATTCAGCTGAAGAACGCTAACCACTTTTACGATTCGACAAATCCTTGAATTCAATGTAAAATTGGCACGAACAAATGTCGTGTGTATGAACATTGTTTTGAAACTAATAACTGAGTGAATTTCAACAAAACGGACGAAAAATCAACAAAAACTATAGAAAACGAAAGTCTCTTTTATTTGAAATATCCAACATATTTGACGAATCCGCCATAAAAGCTGCAGTCAAATTTGTATGCCTTCCCCCTAGATATTAAATTTTCACATTAAATACTGTCCACATAAAAACTTTGTCGATGATGAAACAAATAGATTTATTGCCTCGAAACTATTCTATTCCAGATGAAATGAGTCAAATTTTATTCTCAATCGAAGTCATGACTCGATAGAATTCAGCTGCATGGACAATATTTATGATTTTCTATTTTCGAAATTTTGTTGAACATTCTCTCTCAATCAAATGACAGCGATGACTAATTAGCAATATTTATCTTGATCTAAATCAGAATTCATAAACATTTGCATCAAATGGATTGAATCAAATTTACAAAAAGCATAGCAGACATTTCGGCTAGCTATGTTTGTGTGATCGAGTCGAGAAATCCGATAAAATTTTAAGCCATGAACTTTATTAAAATATGTCTCATTCATCATAGCTGATTGAATGACATAAGAGTGAAAAGAGAGTATATGAAATGACATTGAAAATAGCACGAAAAGCCCGACGTTATATTTATATGTGGGTCTTCAATGTAAGTAATCGTTTCGACACTTAATGAACACCATCGGCCGAATAGTTTTTTTTCCTTTTCGTATTTCTCTGTCGAATAATTTGTTTGTTTTTTTTCGCTAATTCATAGTATTTTCACTCTGTCTACCTCCTCTGCATAAAAATGGAGAGAATTTTTGAATTCTGGTGAAAAGAAAGCAAAAAAAAAAAAAACAAGCGGTCAATCTATTCAATGGAATTAGTTGGTGGAGAACAAGAAAATAAAGCTGAAAAGTATGCATTGGGTTGAGTAATTCGCGTGTAATGCACGACATGTGGTCAGAACAAGTTCAAATAAATGCATGAATCACTCTTTCACTCAAATGTCGATCGAAATTCAAGCAGAACAAACAAAAAATTGAAACCGTTTGCTAACTTCCTGCGGTTTTCTAGAAAAATGAAATGGGTAAATTATGGGTGTTTCAGTTTTTTTTTTTCAGTTTTTTAAGTGTTTTCAAAACAAGTCAAATTGATTTTGTTCATTGTGAAGTAGGAATTTCCAAAGAACTCCTGACTCAACTCTCTGACTGAAAAAGTTCCTTTTCATATGCTATTCTCCATGCTCATAATTTCAAATTATATGCATTCAAACGTAAGTATAATGAGGAAAAAAAACTTTTTCTTTTTCATTCTGCTTGCTGCGGCTTGCGATTTTTATTTCATTTTAATAATGCGAAGCGCAATGTGAAAATTGACCGATTGTTAATGTGTGATTTGTAAGAAAGTAAGTAGATGTATTGCTTTGCACAACCGAGATAAGTTGCAGCTAGCAATAACAGTAAAGTAGCCATATAATGCAGTGCATGCTTGTGAATTGCGCACACCCATTAATATAATATTTACATAATAAATATAAGAAAATTTCATCGGCAGCGCATTCAACGATGATATATTATTTTGATACTATACATGAGACATGCAGATCATTCCGTTCTGTGTTATTAGGATAAGTTGATAACTGAACAGTAGCGCTGTTACTTCCGAAAAACGTACATTTGAAGATACAATAATAATGATTTATAATTAAAACGAATGTGTGAATAAAAAACATTATTGGCCAGAGCGTAATCAAGGACACTTTGCCAAAATCTTCAGAAGTCAAACGTCGATATTAACTAGGCACCTGAGAGAGAGTTATAAAAAAATATTTTAACTATGTGGAATTTCCGTACGGAACTGGTTAGAGCCTGCAGTTAATTCGGCTGAGCCAAATTTTATGACAAAGCTGTCGCTCTTAAAATGATTCAGGGAACTACAAGAATATAAATCCAGAAACAACGACTAAAAAATCTGATGTTCTAAATGAAAAAAATGTGTCTCATGCGATCGAATGAATCAACATTTCGAAGGTTTCTAAAGAAACATTGAACTGCCAATTTCGAAATGTGAACGTCATTTTAAAGCACATAATTATAATTAATTCATTATTTGTTGAAAGAGAAGGTTGATTCAGAGATTCAATTCATGATGTAGAAGTGGCTGAAAGTGTTGTGATCAGTTTCAGGAGTTTCGCATCCGGATCAGTGGGAAAATAGAATCCGAAATAAAACCATTTGGGGGAATGTAAACGTCGATTCAGTATGGGAGGCACTCAAAAAATCCAGACTGAAATGATTTGGTCACGTTAAACGCATTGACGATGCGCGGCTACCGAAACGGATTCTATTCACCGAAGCTGATGGGCCAAGAGGTAGGGAAAGACCACGTGGGCGTTATTTAGATTCGATTGAATGTGATTTGAATGTGATTTGAATGCGAATATTGCATGAATGAAGCGATGAAACTCAAAACTTGACTCTCGATAGGGGTTTATGGAGAAGACTTGTGTGGGGCTAATCGTTTCGCAAAACAGACCAGATGCTGAAAGGCATTAATGGTCTATAAAGCTTGTTTTTGTTGCTGTTGTCATTATTTTATTTTAGTAAAACGTATGTACTATCCTCATTTGCAGCCATTTTTATACGGAGATTGTAAATTTCGCCACATCCTTTAAAATTGAAATTTCAAAAAATATTCAACTTCATATCTCGACTTTTCTTTTGTCGGATACATTATTTTCTGTGTATCTCTTAATTCCATTTGATTGAAATATTTAAGAATGTGATTTTGCATCCAAATATAGGCAATATGCACAAATGTGGTTAGATTTCAAGTTAATGATGATTTAATTTTGGTTTTTAAATCATTAATATCAGTTAATGTGGGAGCAATATTTTAATTTGTATCTAGTGCAATTCAACTTGATTTGAATTTATCACTTGAAAGTTGATGTTTGAAAGAAGTGTTAATAATTTAATCATTTTATGTATTGAACGCAACGCACCTTACAATTTAGCTTTTGGACGTAGGCCGTTTTCCATACGATTTCAAGTTGCTAGACACAAACGCTCAAGCATGTCAAAAAATCACTGATTAAATTCAACTGTTGCAATAAAATAAATTCTCATCTAGATGGAGTTTTTTTTTATTCAAACTTGTCCATTGTGTTTGTCGAGACTTATACGCTTTTGCGGTAGTGAAATCAATACACAAGTTGGCGATTGGATGGGCGGTTGTGGTTGTATTGGATGGCAAACAAATTTCAAAAATGACGACAACAATCAATTACAGTTTACGAAAAGAAAGAGCTCAAATATCCGAATACAAATATTTGAAAATTCGATTCAAATGCCACGTAGATTTACGATGATTCAGAAATGTTGTTCATTTTTCGCTCTACTTCATTCAATTCCACTTAATGCTACTCTCTTGCGTATACGCACAAAATTGATTCAAGCGTATTGAGAAAAATCTCGTTTTTTTTTACGGAAAAATGTGTGGAATGTCGAATCTTTAATTTAATTGCTTTAATTTATATAAAATTCGTCGAACATTTGGTGGGAAAAGCTCTTGATATGTTAAAACCTGCCTGGTTGTTTGCTATTTCAAGCAGTTGACTTTGAAATGAGCATCGGCCAGTCGAAGATGCCGATTTCATAGTTTTGCGGCGC
This sequence comes from Obolodiplosis robiniae, assembly GCA_028476595.1. Lineage (NCBI taxonomy): Eukaryota > Metazoa > Arthropoda > Insecta > Diptera > Cecidomyiidae > Obolodiplosis > Obolodiplosis robiniae. The sequence continues at coordinate 26,637,419 of CM052017.1, forward strand.
AAGTAACTGTAAACCATTCGAATGCAACTTTTTTCCAAATTAAATTTTAAGCCTAAACTTGCGGGTTTTGGTGTTATTTAAATGAAATTCGCTTTGTCGAGTATTTAAATCAGGTTGAATTATGATATTTTATGGAAATGAATATCATTTAGCTGGAAGCAGCAACCAAGCGAATGAACTTATCAATAAACCAAATCGGTATATAGAATCCATTCGAATGATTTATACAACCTCTAAGCTTGACCTATAACGCATTAATGTTAAATTATGGCTTTTGTTACATTCTATAGACGATTTTGTGTAGCGGGAATTACACTGCCGGTCAAAAGTATGGCAATACAGCCATAAAATTCACTTTTTCGTCAAACAAATTTAATGCCAAATTCCGAAATACATAAGAAGCCAAGCATTTTGCATCTGCCATCCCATCGAAGCGGGGGAAAAATCATTGGGATTACCAATATGTAGCGTATTACGATTGTTGGTAAGAAACCGTTCCCAGAATTCTGATCGTCAATGTAAATCAGCTTTTCGACTTTCCAACCACGGACATATATGCTCAAATCCGCTACTTTGTCGTGAATTGTGGAAGCAACATTATCACAATATTTAATTGACATAAACGTAAAACGAATCACATGCTCGATTTGTAAAGACACTAATAAATGCCGTGACTGACGACGGAATCACAATCGAACAATACCTCATAAATAGATGGTTGTTTTGTAAATAAAATTAAATGCATCCTTGAAGCACGGTGTAATTTCTGATGTGTTTTAATGTTTTGGCCCTTCTCATGCGTTCGAAAAAATATAATGCTGAAAATAACACAATCCAACAAATACACACAATGATTCAACTATACATACACGTGTGACATATTTAATTCCACCTTTTTTGTGTGTAAAAAAAAGCTTAAATAATTATGGTAAACTGCTACCAAGAAAATGGCAAGTAACTAAATATTGATCGTTTGTTATTTCGTTCATTGATGAGACTAGGAAGAACCAGATCCCCATTGAAGTGATTACCTCTTATTGAGAATACGAAAAAGTTCATTTTATCTCAATTCTATATTGTATCGAATCGGAATTGACGGGCTCAGAGTAAAAATGTTTCTTCAGATATTACCTCCTGCTCTTACTTATGGGCCGTCTCATAAGTAAGAGCAGGAGGTAAGATCTGAAGTAACATTTTTACTCTGAACCCCTTAATTGTCAGTTTTCTCAAATGGCCGTGGAGGTTAATTTTGCAGTTGAGTGCCTGAACTTTCCTTAAAGTGTTGTTGAATTGCTCTGTAAAAAGCAATGAAGAATTAATATTTTTTCATTGTAAACTCTATATTTGTTCATCATAGCGCTATTTGTTTTCAGAATAAAAATGTGACACAGTTTCAGAGTGATTCAAAAAAGTATAAAGAACGACAAAAGCGATTGAACTGTCAAAAATGTCTCACTCACAACACAATTCGCTGATGTTGTAGTCAGCGTAACAATGACAGCAAGAGGACAGCGCAAAAATATTTTATTTTCCATTCTCTACTGGTCTTTCCCATTTTCGTGTAAATAACCAAACACTGTGTATCGTTCGGAAATACTACAACGGCCGCATAAGCGCATTTTTTTCTCATCTATTTTCATGCAAAACAGACGGTTTTCGCTATGATTTATTTGCATCTACCGTTTTTCGTTGATTGTCGTTTAAATTCACTTCACTGTGCACATTTTTAATATTATGTGTTTGGCTAAATATCTATCGCCTATTCGCACATAAACACGTACACACGCTTTTATAATGGCCGCAGCTATTATTTCGTATGCTTACATCGTGTGTTGCAATTCACATTTTGTTTAGTCTAGTATGTAAGCTATTATTTGTTGTAAAAATATTCATTATTAATGACAGCCACATTCAAAATGTTATTCTTCAGGGCTATAAATGAATTTTTCCACATCTGGATATTTGTAATTGGTTTTCGCACCAATTTTAAATTAGATATTTGACTACATTAATATTAAATCTGTGTTTAGCTATCGATGCCACTATCTAAGCTATGAATTCCTTGATGCGTCTCTTCATATTTGACTGACATTTACACAAACTTCATTCTTTTTACACGCCTTTCTTATACGCTGATATCACAATTAAAACAACATCAGTGCAGGCGTGCTGCGATTATTATTATTATTATTCACTTGATTTATTTCTGCGATTAATTGTGTCGAAGATGATTCGCAATGCAAGTGTAGCACACGCCACATACAATATGTGGTATTGCAATTACGCGATTAGCCGGCTTCAATACATGATATACAAAGTTAGTTAGCACAGTTTTGTTGCTAGATGGTTTTTGCACTTGTTAAAAGAAACAATGCCAAGTCCTATGGAATGTAGAGATATCATCATCAACAAGTGTTATATAGATCCTTTATGCCTTTCAGCATATGATCTATTTTCCTAACATCATCTGTCTCTAACAATGCGTCTCCACAAGCCCTATCGTGTGCCAGGTTTTGACTTACAGTGTAACAATGACATCCGCTCTGCAGATCGAGCCCAAATACCATCTACGCGGTCTTCTTCTGCCCTTTTGAACAGCAGTTTCGGTGAATTCAGTAAATGTGTATACCTCATGCATATAACATTGTCAAACCATTTCCAAAAATTCCCAAACTTGCCCGAAGGCAACAAGTGATGGCGGTGATTTCATTTAGAATCTGTCGAAGAACGATTGTAGTTCTGGTGCTATTTTTGTACTGTCGTGTTGCTATCACTGTCACAACCACCTCGAGCCCTTTATTTTCTTACACAGATCCATTGGACCAACGCAGAATTTACGATACATGATAATACATGCAACATGTTATTCATATCTTCACTTATAATATTTCAGATATTCTAAGAACAGTTTATCTTAAAATTTAATTGACACTTCGACCAATGAGTGATGATAAAATCAATATGACCAATATTCACTCAAACACGGACTCTCACATATTTCAAATAATTATGCATAATTTATATTTTCGTCTGATACATTTGATCGACTGAATGTTTTTCAGAATAATTTCATGCAATCAATTTATCTTATTTCAGCAAACATCACCATTTAAAAAGTGCCATACATAATTCCAAAGAGCTAAAATGGAAGCTGGGATTAGAATATTATTTGGAATTCTCTTCATAGCCGTCATAGCGACAACAGCCCTAACCCACGAAAGTATAAGTAAGTATGAAAAGTAGATATTGAAATTAATGTCTTTATCAATGGAGTAGAAGAAATCATTTGTTTTTAAAATGAAATTACTGCCAGTGCTCGTTTGAAACGTTTATTACAATACGTCAATGAAAAAAGAATCTTAGCGCCATCCAATAGAAAGCTCGATATTTTAATATGTCTACCTGTAAAAACTAAAGAAGCTAGAAACGAAATACATGGAAAAAGGAAGACACACATAAGGAAAGCGAACAGTTAAAAAGTAACATAATGCATTGAAAGTTCTATATGGGGTAGGCAAACAAAAGAAGAAAAAAACTGTAAATCAAACTAAGAAGATGAGCGCCAGTAAAAGAAAAAAAATACGAAAAGGCAGGAAAAGGAGAGAAGAATTAGTCATAAAAAATCAAGTGGTTCGGCAATATCAATGCTACACACATTTTGTAGAATAACGTACGTTTACCATTTACCTGTTCGAGTGAGGATGATGTATTTATATGAATACTTTGGTTCAACTTTATCTTCGGCTCCGAGAGATAGAGGCAGAGACATAACAAAGGATAGAAAATGAGCAAGCTGAATGGGAGTGTATTGTAGGTAATATGGTAGATTTGACAAAGAAACAGAATGACTAAGTGTACAAAATTTCACATATTGTCATAAATGACACATGTTCCGACCGAACGATTGTTAGCGCCACTCACTCATTTACACATCTATACAAATGCAAAGCGTTCATCGAAAAACTGTCCCAACTCTAAATGCGGATATTTGTTTCGGATGCAATGGGATGTTAAACGTCGTGAACACGAAAAGAGGCAAAAAGTAAGCAAAGTAACTTTTAGATGTCTGTGAATTATTTGAACAACCAGATTGTTTTCCAAATGATATGATTTTATGGTTTTTCATGGTGTTTTGCTGCTGTACACTATGAAATGAAAACACTTGTATTACCGTTGAATAGGTAAATATTCCGAAAATTGACTGACTTGCAATGCAACCAAATATTTGTGCAAGGTATATAAACAAAAGAAATGCATTCTTTGACTTGAAATAAATCATCGGTCCTGTTTCGAACCAGGGAATAATACACTCGATCGAAACAAACAAAAATGCAGGTGGATAATGCTAGATGAATGTGAATTAGTGTTCTTCTGGACATGTTCTTTGTTTCCAATCGACCAAATTTATTAAAACTGCTTAGAATTCACAAGAAGAAGTCCCACATCATGACATTTATTTATCGAAAGAAGAAGTTGCAATGGGATAAAGGTTCAGGCACTGCATGCTGATGCTGAGGTAGGGCCTCACATGTGTACGAAACAGAGAAGTGCCTTCTCATGGAATAAATACGGCATGTGTCACCACAATAAATGAGAATTAAATTTCGGAAATGAGCAAATCCCCAACATACTGCAAATTCCGATTTGCAACATTTTCCTTTTCCTACAATTCTCTTTTGTTTCTCTTGCCTTTAATACATTGGAAATTGCTCAATAATAACAGAAGAATAAAATGTGAATGTGGAAAAAAAATATCTTCATTGAAACCGAGGACATGCATGAACTTGAAGAAACGATAAATTTAATTGAACATCGAAAATTGTGGCAACAAGCAAAAAATTCGAACGTAGAAAAGAAATATTTTCATTGAAATCGAGGATTTAAATGAACTGAAAGATTCAACGAAAATTGAAACATCAAGCTGAATTCTTGAAAAAAAGACCATTCCGCCATTCTTGAGATAGTGCCAACTGTATTCAAGCATTTTCCAGTAAAGTTTTCTTCCCAGATCCACCTTTTTATCTTGAAATAAGAGGCTGAAACCAAAAACAGTAATAAAAAAACAAATAAGAGACAACCGCAAAAACAAAGATATCTTGAATTGCAGATTGCAAAATAATCCATAAGATGTAGACCTTGCTGTTTGCTTTGGGAATTCAAAATGATTTGAGCACATATATGTCCATGATTGAGCTAAAGTGGTCAAAATTATGCATTATCAATGGATTGGCGCAATTCCAATGATATCATTTTAAAGAATAGATAGGATAGTGCACGCTCCTCCACTTCATGAGCTCAATGGTCAAAACAGAGAGACAGTTCTCAAAAAATCAAAAAAAGTGTAAGAGCTCTTATCTAGATAATTTTGAGATGATAATCTCTCAGGGATAAAAAAGTGAAGGAGCCTGTTAATCGAAGAGAAAACTTTGATTGAAACATAACGATGAAAAAAATAAAGACATCTTTTAATATAAATTTATTCCTTTAGTGGGACGAAGGGAACCCTGTTCAAATGAAGGCGAAGAAGTGGCTGTCGATTCAATAAAAGATATGAAATGTTTTAAATGTATTTGTCAGGTAAGTTGTTTAACATTTTTTCAATACTTTTTGCATGTCTCATTATAAAAAACAAAATGTAGTCACAAGCTGCCAATAGAAACTCACCTAACTTCAAATATAATTCATAAAATATGTGAATCTTTAGTTAGTAAGAAAGGAAGTGATATATTGTTGTTGCTAAAAGCTATATATTTTCTTTTTATTGAGGAAGAATCCATGAAACCCTGCAATTTATCATGATTGCATTCTTCGAATGGATAAGAATTTGACACTTATTGCACATGTTTGCAATTCGTTAATTGATAACATTCCGTTCATTTTCACACAAAATCAAATTTGCAATATTTGTTCTTCCTGTTAGTGAAATATCAAATTACCAAATGGTGGTGAACAAAGTTATTTTAGAGTCATCACTGTTTTTAGGTCAAAATCACATTCTTCGAATACACGTTGGAGTCGAAAATGACACTCAAGAGGTTGTTCTTTTGACATATCAAATTCTTTATAAAGAAGCGACTCTTTTCTTTCCTATTCTCTCATTTGGGTCTATCTTTTTCTCTCTCAACTAGTCGCAGGCAGTAATTGTATTCTGCAAACAGCTTAAATGGGGTTCAAGTGTCTATAGATCTTTGTGTGAGTTCTGTTTGAATTTCTTATTAAATCGAAAAAGCGGCAAGAAAATTTTGCAAAGAGGCACAAAGGAGATATATCTATTAGCACCAATATATTCTCAATATCCTATAATGATCAAAGACCTTTTGCAATTTTTATGATAAAATTTACGATAGGCAATCGCTTAAGAATTTCTTTTGGTACACATATTCAACGTGATTTGCTTTTCTACAATTAAATTCACATAAAATCTGTCTGAATATGGAATCTGATTCAGTATTCTTACTATCTCTCTCTCCCTTTTTGTTTCTTCAAATGAATGCCTCAAAATGAAAATGAGACTCCTAAAAAACACAGATAGTAAGTGAAACAAAGTGAAACATCGCAAACGTAACATTTTAACGTGGTGTATAACTTTGAAAGTGTTTTCCTCTCGTGATTCACTTCTATGAATTGTTTGTTCTTGTTTGAATTCGATGTATCTTTTTGGGGAGCCTAATTTGTATCCTTATTCAATCATAAATCTGGTAACAATGAAGATGACAATAAACATGAACATGACATGCATGCAACAAAAATGTTACATGTGAGCCGATGAGAATAAAACTTCAGCTCCATGTGAGCGTTTTGCGTATTTTGCAGAAGGTAAACGCGGTACACTCAAAAGAGAAACATCATTGTGTTGTTTTGTAAAAAGGAACACCAAAATTATTTACGCTATATTTTCGTATGTTTCTCTTTAACTAATTAACTCTCAGTTCTCAGATCGCTTTTCAATATGCCCACATGAGGTATTTTGCTCAGCGGTTCAAATGTTCTGTTCAGGAAAAGAATATAAGAGAATATACTCTTTCGATGGCGCCAGGTTCACATCGATTGTTTTCTATTTTTTATCTTCTTATTCCTTCCTCCACCTTCTCTATGTTTCTTTCGTTATTTTTTCAGTGATTGTTATTTCCGTAATGTTGATGATACATTTTCTTGGAATAACTTAAAATCCAACGGCTTCAATGGCTGGAAGTGAAATTATTTCATTTCAATCGTGGAACATTTCAACATTTTTAAAAGTGCAACATATGTTTAATCGCGATATATGCATTACCGATAAGACATATGTTATATGTGTCAGCAATACTCAAATGACAACCATTTCTCCCATTATCTTCCCTGAGAAATACATGCGATGTTGACGCATCCCGTCGTTAAGAACGGCGCATCTCATTGAATGAGCGCAACGTAATTGGTCTTATCAGGCTTTTCTCACTTTTACGCACAATTGGCATATTTCTTTTCGCTTTACGTTTGTTTGCTTACCTTTTGACTAATCATCTTGAGTTTTATAATTTTATCATTGCATTTATAAATCATCATTTACGCTTATCTATGACTTGGAAAGTAAATTACGCATAGTTGACGACATATGGTTGAAAAGTGTTTTCGGTACAGCTCTAGAGCTTGATTAAGATCGACTAAAATGGGAACAATCGATGAAAACACAATCTCTCCTTTACATCTCAGCCATAAGATTGTGATGAAAACTGATATGTAGAATGATTTATACAATTTGTGTGTCACATACAAGTGAAATCTAAATAGATATGGCGTATCCAAAATCCACCAGTCAAAGTAAATAACAAAGAAATGTGTAAAATTGTATGTCGATGTTGATGTTTTTTCGCCTTACCCCGTAATTTCAGCATATTTACATAAATAAACAAATTTCGTCTTTTAATTTGCTGTCGTTTGATTATTATCGTCGAGCACTTTTAAGCATTCACTCTTCTTGTCACTCATTCGAACGCCGACAGATTGAAAGCTGAATGAACATGATTGGATTGGACAATTTTCTAGACTGTGGGATATCGTCTCCCCTTTGAATTTTCTACATGGCACTTTGCATTTACTAACTGCTAGAAGCCACACATCATGAAAATCGTCTCTTTTGCGGCATTCGTTCTTTTCGTCGTTGTGGATATTGTTGCATTTTCGATATCAAGATGTGATAATAATTACATGTAATGATTAAATTGACGCACGTCGGCCGGTTCATGGCGTTTTTGATTTGATCGTTGAATCAAAATGTAAGCATGTTCGAACTATTTGAGTATGTTTTTATTCATTCATTCATTCAAATTGAGCGCTTTGTAAGTTGTGGTGCGTTGCAGTATTTGCTGTTGTTCATTTATGGTTCAGTTTTGTTTTGTCGATTACAATTTTCAATCATAATGGCGCCAACATGCTCAAAATCATTTCATTTATATTCATCACATTTCTAAGCGACGCATCAACTTTTTTCTCCGCTCATCATTTTTTTTCTGTGCATTTGATGTTCTGTTGCTTAGATTATTATAGTTGTGTGCACTTAATTTGAGAATATTTTGTGCACAATCTGTTGATTGCCGTCCCACTGTTTGTTATATGCAACATATTGCATATGTTTGACGTAGAATGAGTGTTTTTCAGTGCCGGTGATTTCAATTTCGAGAGAGAGAGAGAGAGAGAGAGAGAGAGAGAGAGAGAGAGAGAGTAGTATATTGAAATTGTCATCCGTGTACTTTTTCTTAGGTACAAGGTTCTTACAAATGTTGGATCACACACGTGCAAGCTCATAATAGACCCGGAAAATGGTTCGACGAATAAGCCAAGTGATTTGGCTCGACCGGTATAATGTTGTATGACATTTGAAGGTGCGATTGGAACTTTCCATAATAAGCTGACGCGTCTTACTAAATTGAATTGAATTGATATAACAGCGAATAAAGATCCGCGTAACCGATTGAAAATATAACGGCCACAAACAGTGTTGTCATTTACGCAAATTTATGACCAGACGGCTGTAATAGGGTTCGTCCCAAATGTCTATGTCTAAGAATGTATTTAACTGGCTGGTGAGTAAATCAACATTAGAAAGCCGCTATTAACTCAACAGACGAGCTATATAGACAGCCACGTTGAACAAATCATAGAATTTGTCACGCTTGTTCCATAGACATTATTGTTTACTGCATACGCTTATCCACGCATTACCATATGATCGTATTCTATGACACTTTAAAATTGTGAAATGATTTTAATTCATTCACTATAGTGAACCATTCCGTCAACAAACAAGGCGCAACAACAGCAACAAAATGATCATATTCAAAAGAAATCGAAGCAGCAACTGCTACAGCAACAATATGGTGTGCTGTGCGCGAATACCTGCAAGATCATATACACTTGTAAAAACAGACAAGAAGCAATACACAGAAAAGTGTTTTGCTCCAACTGGTTTCAGGAATGTCATGTTGAGCGAACGCATACAACCACTCACCGTAGTATTTTATATTTCTACAGTGATTTCAAGTAAAGACAAAACTTTACAGCGGTCATTACAAAGATTCTTCATATATTGACTTTGACAGTTCAACCAATCGCGCGAAACAAACCAACATGCACGTATAATTGATTGAGATTCATTAAGAGCCCACAACTGCTAGACCAAGAGCTGGAATGCTTTGAATCGATTCGCACAGATTTGTATTATTCCAATGTGCTTTAATTCAAAACGATTCGCTGATATTTATTATGATGCATGTTTTTTACATTTGTGACTATCCCCTAGACATAAATGAATTCTGAAACGTAAAAAAATCTATTTTGACAGGATGTTTTAGCATTGTACAATTTTTTTTATATGGAAAACTATTAAAATTATTTGATTTGATGAAAAAATGTTTCTTTTGGAATTTGACCGTGAGTGGTGGCATAAAGTATGGTTAAAGTCTACAGTCTAATCTTTTTGTTGACTTACCCACCGATGGACAGAATAATGATTACGCTTTGGCTTGGCCTGATCTTGATTTCAGAGTCATTCACTGTTTTCATTTCTCTTGTGGCTCTGTACCGCATCAATAAACTCATTCTTTTTAAAATTAAATCATAATTAGTTCAATTTGCATGAAATTGTCTTTTTTGTAATGCTATCGATATAAAAAAAAACTGTGCATTCGCATGAAGTGTGGCAAACATACATTCATAAATTAAGAAATTGGTATATTTTAGAAGAGGCGAAAGAAAGAAATGTTTCACTTTTTGTTCGCTCTTTTTGCTTTATGTTTGAGGCTCCTTTAGAATAACTGTTCGATATTTTACATTTCATTATATCGATTGGATTGACCAGCGGTTTCGTTGCTGTAAAGGACAAGTGGGTTTTCATTCGCCTACGTGTTCATCTTTCTCTTGTGTCATACACATATGCAAAACATAATTTGAAAAATTACTCAGGCGGACGTGAAGGTTTTCAAAATCCGATCTTGCCAGCTGATATCACGTCAAATTGTTGCATTGGACGTGGTGTCATTTCAGCATTGAGTGAAATTTCACAGCTTCAAAATGCTCCTATTCCAACAAGAAAAATATATTCAATCACTTTCACTGTCATAATTTTAGTAGGACAAGTCAAACTTGCAAAATATTTATGACATGGACCTGCACTAACATGTCATACCGGTGTTAAGGCCGAAATATAGTTGAATTAAAGGAGCTCGAAAGTTTCGACTGCTAACTCATGCAACTGATTCAACCTATTCAACCATAAAATGTAATTTCTTTTCGCAATCCAGGTACTCCATTTTGAAATATTTTATCTGCTCTTATTCTTTCTGAAATATTGTACATTGTATTCTATAAATCAAAATACGATCATCGACAATTTACAAAAATGTGTTCAACAAAATAAATAGCATTCGCTTCTTAAAATTCTTAAGCTTGGCTCAACTTTCAACAATACCAAACTGCCGTAAAGCAATTGTTAGCAAAAGCATTTCATTTTATGACCCACATTATGCTGGATAACATCGATGAAAGATGCGCCATCGAAAATAAAACAAGCGACAAAAATTGTATAACGAACAAGGTCGATAAAGGCCGTTCATGAATAACTCGTTTTTTCTTTATTTATTTTACGGTTGAGTTTTATTCGTTCATCTCATTTGCGCTCTGTTTGTCATTTGAATATAATTTCCATATTTTCCGTACTCTTTTCAGATCTATATAAATTTGTCCGCGGTAAATTTTTGAAAATGTGAAATTTAAAATACAAATTCCATCGGTATTTTTTCTTTACCAATATGTTGAAATTCAATTAAAGGAAAATGTCTCTAAAGGCATTTTATATTCATTCGAAATTTCAATCCAAGTTGATTGGGTCGTGATTTTTGCATTTACACATCCGGAAGATCTTTTGAATCTTCATTAAAGCAATATAAAAACGGGAAAGTAAAAATTCCAGAAGATTCCCATGAGATCAAGCGGAACAAAGCGAAGTTCTTCAAAATGTTAATATCTCATCAAGAAAAAAATTATCACTTCACTTAAAAGGGTTTGAGAAGAGATAATCCGAATAGATGATTAAATTGTAAAAATAATATTAAAAAAAAAAAAAAAAAAAATGCGACGAATTGATCATTGAACTGGATTTGTGCGTAGACATTCAATCGATATTAGCCATTATCAAGAAACATTCTTCAACAAACAGCTTAAATAAAAGTAAAACCACTAAACACTCGAATGACAAAGAACAAACCAGTTATAACGAATCATCTGCTTCGATTGATTGCAAATGTTTTCGGATAGATGGGGCTTTTCTGTTTGTATGTTTATTTATGCAAATGAATTAAATTCTTCATTTCAGGTGAAAACAGCCGAAAAATAGAAGAAACCTCTCCAAAATTGAAGAGATTTCTCTATATCTGTGTATGAATATTCAGCACATTTCGCTTTTCATCAATTCTCATTTGCAATATTTTCAAACAGTGTTCCAAAGTATTAAAGAGAGCGCATTGAAAAATGTTCCGATAAATCTAATTCTCGCTTATTTGTCGTAGCTTCACAAATAGTTCATTATATTAGTTCGTTTAATACCCTCAAAATGTCGAATAATTTTACAAATATCCCATATTTTTTGAGTACCTTTTTACAAAGGCTGCACCCTTATCACTTTGTACATTGGCACCGCCTCCATTGAAACAAATGGAATGCTAAACACAGCGCCGATCTCATAACACAGAACTTATCCAATTGTGTTCCATTCAAGTTGCGCGTCATTTCAAAGACTTAGCACAAAACTAGTTATAATTTAAAAAGCAATCATTGCATATGTAGACGATAATAATATAGACGAAAAAGAAAGACAAAAAAGCGACTCCACACATTTCACGGCATGACGAAAACGAACACATACAGACTAGATAGTTTCAATCTAAAATTGAGAAGCAAAGCAAAACGCAACTCTAAATGTGAAATGTGTAGAGAAAATGTACCATACGACATAATATAATATGTATTACATACGGTATGTCTGACTAAATACCATACAATGTGAGCGCATGTTTGCAAGGTCGATAAAGGCCGTTCGTTCATAATGTGGCGCAAACATTAATGTGATTGCTAACACCGGGTTCATATAATCTTCATTCAGTCGGGCTTTTTTTCTTATTGAATGCACACTGGAGTTCTACATGCGATTTTCACTTGGGCCTATAAAAAAAAACGTGCTGTTGCTGCTGCGCTGTTATTTTGACTTTCAGTCTATGTGTAAATACTTTCCGAATTATTACGACGAATGCGACGATACTAAACGAAAAGAGAATTTTCAAAGCACACACGAAAATAAAAAATAAGAGATAGTTTTAGAAAATGTACCTCAGGAATATAATCGAGCACACGCACACAGACAAATCGATACAACCTTGATCGAAATTCGGTAGAAATAGCGCTTCATCGAAATTCGGTAAAATTATGCTGGTTTTAATCGTCGTATGAGTGAAAATACTTTCGTTGCGGCGGTCCAGTGACGTACACTACATGCATGACAAATCTCCATAATGTGGCACTGCAGCGTTGTTGAAGACATCAATCCATTAGCTCTCCACAGTATCGCGGAATTCATGCAAAACCACGAACGCAAACACACTTTCGTTTAATGCTGATCAAGTTGATCAAGTTGCTTGAAAATGTACACCTTTTTACATGTATAAAGTTTATCAAGAGAGTTCTCTTTTCGATATCTCCTGTAGAACTATATTTTCAATTTTTCTCTCTATGATTCTGGATGGAAAATCTATTGCAATCCAAAATATTTCTCGAAGCTTCGAACTACAAAACAGATTTATGAAAACTATCAAGACACAAAATCTTTTGCTGTGAAAAATATCTGAGGCAGAAATGTTGAGCCAGAAACTCATAATTCAAAAAAAAATTCGACATACAAGGAATTGAATGATAAGCCAGACATTCAACGAAAAGACCGCCTGGGATGTTCTATAACTTGGAAATTCGACATAAAAACAAACATTGTTTTATTCTTCCCTTCATTTGACAAAGACCCCGGCGAGGTCATCTCGCGCTTGCTCATTTATTTTGATGTTGCGACAATTTACAATATTGTTGTACAACCTGCGATTATGTTGCTCACTATTTGATTATCAAAAACATTTTATTTTCATTTCAGAACGGATTTGTTGAATGCGAACAAGAAAATTGCCCAGCAGTTGACGATTGCTATATGCTTGAAAAGAAAAATGGTTGTTGTGAAAAATGCAAAGGTGAGTTGATACCTGAAATACTTACAAATAATAATATGTTTAACATAAAATAAAAAATTTGTTTGACTTGAAGAAACTCACATGAAACTCTCAATCAAAGTATATATGATTCTTTTTCTGATACAAAATATGTTTCTATTGGTTAATTGTAATGTTGTGATCATTAAATTTGAGACGCAAAAATTGCATACAATCACAGCCAAAATAATTCTCACAAATATCCTCTGTATTATGCGATATTATGATACTTATTCCTCTTGATATTTTGTATCATGACAAAGATCACATTTCATTTCAATATATTTCATCATCAAATGGCACAGTTGATTCCAGAAATCAATCATTTTTTGACGACTTATTCAAATAAATAAATTCGTATTTTTTATTCGGCGCATCTTCGTATACAGAATGCATCTACAAAAGTGAACGATATGCCAGTGGTGCCGAATGGTCTGATCCAGACGATCCTTGTGCGAGTTTTAAATGCGTGGCCGGAGTGGTTACGGAATCAAATATGCAGTGCTATACACCATGCAATATTCCGTTATCGCCGCGAAAAGGACAATGTTGTTCAACCTGTTTAGGTGAGTTATATTTGTCGTATCATTGTTTGTGTGTGTTTGTAGTTTTGCACTATTTCTTTGCCAATGCAACGAAACAGAATGGAAACAACGAACTGAAACGAAAAAAAGTATAAATTAATAATAATTTTTCCATGCGAATATGTCATTTCATCCGAACAAAAACCAGTCGTGTGGCTTTTTCTGCATGCAATATTGATTCTTTAATGGTTACATTGTCAACAACAATTTCAAATTGCGTTTATTACATTGCCAACCAACGTGCAATTTTGTCGGTAATTTGAAATAACGAGAAAACGTCATTAAAGACAAGGGTTTAAATTCAAAGTTCAGAGATTCATAAATTTAATATATGTGAAAATATGGATATGAAATTATTTTTCAGATTTTCTAGGAAACTAATATTTAAATAAAAAAACGAGTTTGAACACGTAATCGTCAATTGAAAATTTACAAGCTTTTATCTTTAGTGATTGTTTCGATTTGACGTCTGCAAAAAATTGCACATATTCCGTCTTAATTTGCGTTTGCACATCTCTCTCTGTGTGGTTCCAGCGATTCCGATCGGAGTTATTTCTTATGGGCAAGTGTCTTGTATGTCTCTTTAATTGTCATGAAAAATAATTCCGATCTGACTTATCAAATCCTAGAATCTCAACACTATAGTCTTTGGAGACTTGTTAAATGTTGTTAATCGATGAAATAATAGATTTGTTTTTGATAGACGACCATTTTAATCACCCGAAATACAACATAATTAAGATAATGAATGGAAATTATCGATGAATATCAGGCAAAATAGAATATTATTATGCTTCTGGCCAAATGCAAATTGTTTTTTTTTTCAACTTCGACCACCTGGCTGCCCCGTTTCAAAATAACACACTTAATATGTGTACCGCGGTGGAATTCTGTAACCATTTCATACAATATTTCTTACGAAATGTGACTTTTAACATAAATCGATTAAATTGTTTTCATCGCTAATGTGGAAGTTTTTGACAGTTTGATTTCGGAAGGAATAAATTTGAATGGGCTTTTTTTTAAAAGCGAAATTGCACTCATTGAAATATTCCGATATGTTCGCCGGGCATTTAAAGTATTAACAAAAACATCGAACGTTTCGAACACTCAATAAAAGTCGCTTTCAAATGCTGTTTTCAAAATTGTAATCGAAATGAAGGAATCAAAATTATATATGATTTCGGCTACTGCTCTCCGAGGCCGCTACCAGCGCAGCAAAACCAGGACTCTGTTTTGTTTTCTCTCATTCATCGCTTGATCTTCGTCTACTATCCTGATATACTCACCAATTTTGATGTATAAAATACAAATCATCAGCGTACGATAATATAGTTTACGTATTTGAGCGTTCAATTAACGTCTCATGAATGGGAAACGAAGCTTTGGACACACACATGCTCTGAAAACGGCAGGAGCAACAAAATGAAAAAAAAAAAGTTGTGTCATAAGATGTGATCTCCAAATTAGTGGGACCATTTTCCCGTTGGTAATGTGCATCATGTGATAGACTCCTTTGTAAACCGATTTTAAATCCATACAATTATGTGCGCATACCGCAGACAAACAGGTAGACCGACCAAATCGAAAATCAACAACAACACAAAACCGGCGCATCGTTTCAACTCCATTTTTTTTTTTCTAATTTTAACTTCAATTCCATCTCCTTTGCTTTCAAACACATGCTCGCTCTGCATACAATCGCTTTGTATATACCCACAGTCCATCGACATTTCTACATTTTTTGTCGAAAGTTGATGTTTATCTCCTTTTTTGTTCGGATTGTTTGTTCTGTTTATTCTGTTTGTTCATCTTTAGTTTATTGCTTTGTGCTCTTTCCACACGGCTTTATCGCTTGTTTCGTTTATCAATATTAATTTTTTTGTTCTCCACTGGAACTTCTCAATTGATTTTATTTTGTTGGTACAAAAAAGAAGAAACAGCCATGAAAGTATGAGTAAAAAGGAAATGAGAATAAGATGCATCACACTGTACCGCACATTAATTTCATCGTTCGTTTATATTTGCTTTGATGGTAAACTTCCTACTCTTTCTGTATATGGGAATATTTATCAAATGAGGCTTGCACTAAGAGCATTTTACATGTAAGTGAGCAAATATGACAAAGAAAACCATCTGATTGCTGCATTCCTGATGTTTACATTTAGAACAAAATATACCATAAATTGCATGCGGTTGACGGCGCCACCTTACGATTTTCAAATTGGCTAAAATTTTATAAACTTCTTACTGTTTCACATGATGGAATCAAAATTTCGCCTGTAAACTGGCGTGTACTGTAATTCAAGTGTCGTACAGTAAAATTTAAACCAAATCAACCATAAAATTAAAGCAATGCTTCGAATTCCATATCGAGATGCAAAGTGTTCTTGTCTTTTTCAATAGAATTCCTTTTTGAAATATCTTCTATTTCGAAAAGTAGGTATTTGGAAATTGTTTGCAGGATCGTGATGAAAATGCATGATATTTTTAAATGCTGAAGACAAAATTGATTATACTTTTTTGCTGTCGTTATAATTGACTCTTGATAGATTTAATATAATCGAAAATGAATCCATAAAAAAAAATTCTTTTAGGTCAGCTTGAATAACGACGTGAATTCAATTTCCGTTGATATTGATGATGCGTATTTGAGTTCATTGGAACAAATTTAATTGTTGGTGTATCAGAAGCACTCTTATTTTTTGACAAATGAGACGAAAAGGACATTGAATGAAGAAAGAACCACACACAACATCAACTATCGGCGATATTCCAATGGACGCATGGATCTGTTGGTCTGATCGAATATATTCCGGTTGCAGTTTTCACGATGTGCATGTTCAATACATATAATGTATGCGAATAATTGCATGAAATTAAAGCCTCATCAATGGGGCCGTTCGATGTTTGAAACATCTGACTTATTTTCGTTAAGATTATAGTCGAACCGGCATCGAATATTACACACAAAGAAATTGACAATAAGTTTTTAGAAATTTGGCTCAAATTGCTGCATTTTTATTTAAGATTTGTGGGGACTAGAGAATCCAAAAGCATGTGACATATCGGACAATTTTCAGACCCGTCTGTTTTTTGAGCTAATATCGCTTGATGAACGGTATCATTTTCTGCTTATAAAGTTGTGTTCCCAGTATTGTTTGATGCAAGACTATGCATCAACCGCTGAATAATGTACGTATTTATTGTTCATACAAAATTAGATAGTTTTCAAATGTCAAATTTTGTGTGTGTACCTCCATTTCCATATTTATAGCTTTATAACTTCATTTTTGGCCGAAATCTTCTCTGACTCATTTTGGTTTGTTCAGAAAAAGTAACATACTTCGGGAGAGGGCAAGCGGATGGGGAAGAGTATAAGTTCGTGTATACATTTGAATAATTTCATTCAACTCATCATTATATTGTTGTTTTTCTCTCTCTTTCTCTCTCTCTCTCTCTCTCTCTCTCTCTATCTCTCTCTCTTGCTATGCGTAATATACCTCTATACCATCCGTATTCTTTCATTTAATTACATGTGATCATTGGTGGTCGTTATCAGTTATGATATTTTCTGTTGAGTTTTTTTTAGATCCGTTGTTTTAAGCTTTATATCTATTTAATTCATTTGAATGAGTCATCTCAACAAACATGTCGTTATGAAATAGTTCATTTTAGTTCGAAAAAACGCATTCTCCAATTCCCAAATGAACGGTTGTAACTTTTTATTCAACGTTCAGATGGAGAATAATTACAATACTATTGTATGAATAGTTTTGATAGAGCAAAAGGTAGTAGCATCAGATAACAGTGAAAAATTATGCATAATGAGGCTTTCAAAAATGTTCGTCATACGCCGATAAGAGGGACATATGCATATTAGATAGCAACTGTTTAATTCATTTCAAATGTTTTTAATTGCATACAGAGTCGATTTTCATGGCAAATGCAACGTGTATAATTTAAAAGCACAATATGTTTTACTGCTTCTTTTATGCTTTCTCTCTGGCAATCATAATGTGGTCATAATAATTATTATGACATAATTACTTATTTGATTCGGTTGAATGTTTTTGTCGATCCTTGACAATTCTATTCAAAGTCATTATAAAAGTTTTCAACGACGCCCATAATTTTCCAATATACATCCGGCGTAACTTTTAAAATTAGCAAATTGTAACAGACATTGAAATAATGCTGCACTGTAAAAAATTAAATACTGCAAACTATTGAAATGTGTCAATAGCACACAGATTAGCTAATTTTAATCAGCCGGCGTGCTTTTGCCATATTTTGATGATTTGTAGTAACGAATTTTTTAGAGTGTACAATTTCATAGCAGGCTGCGTTTGGCGTTTGCTATAGCGTACATGTGAATACCATCATACATAGCTGCCTTAACACAGCCTGCAATCTATGCTATAGCAGCGAGATTTATGTAGTTAAGAAATCTGTGGATCACGATGCGAACGTTAACTGCTCAAGAAAAAAAGAGTAAATCGCAACAACAATATCACACAAAATTGTTCTGACTTTAACTTATAATGACTTTATATATTTTTGTAAGAAAATCGGTTTTTCAACGTTTGTGGCAAAAACCCTTCTTCCAATTCATACTTTACCATTCACAAAGGACCACCTATATTGTTTCTCAGGAATGCGTTTGGCATTACAACAAACCATTTGGGGTGGGTTGTTACTACATCATCAATTATGATTCATCATTCCGAACGACAAGCAACACACGATTTCATATAGCATTGCCACGTTTGCTTTGTATTCAATTCACATTCATTTGTGGTCTATTTGATTCGAATTGAAATTAAATCCAAGCGGATGTTTAAGCGGTGTATTGATTCAAAGAAGCAGGTTGAGCATCCGCAAAACATAAGAATATTTAATCGGTTTTAGATACTTGCCGAAAATTTTGGTTCCGAATAATACGAGAATAAATGATGAATTCACACTGAATGTCGCAAACGCCAATTATAAGTAAATAATGCATTTGGTATTGGACGAGTTTATTACAATATAATCGATATGCAATCAGAATCAAGAAGAAAATATGATTCAATAATTGAGTAATCTAAAACTAAAACTAAAACGGAATCCACAAGCGAAAAAAGAAGAGTAGGACGAACACCCATTGACTTCTTCGCGATATTTTGTTGCAATATCGTTTCGTTGAAACTCGAGATGTGTGCGAAGGCTGGCCGAAGACTAAAGAAGTGGCAAGCTATTCTGTTTCATAATTTTCTTAATTTGGTCTTGTTCAAACTTCACTTCATCTTGCTTAAGGCTGCCTTTTCTGACTTTGTTGTCGTCACATACATTATTCTTCATGTTTGAAGGTTCGTTTTACCAAAAACCAAACAATCTCTTAAAAAAACGAAATTATTTATTACATTCTTATGGATCATGTAACAATGTTAATAATAGCCGATGAATTATAAATAGAATTCATATACACAAACTTAGTCAAATTAAATCAATTTATTTTGAGAACGATCCATATAGACTGAGAGCCATAGAAAATATCATTCACTGCATCGAATTCCTAATTTTTACTGCGACTTATGCAATTTAGGAAATAAAGCGATTCAAAAAATATATATTTCAATTAAATATTTGTAGTCAGATGTCACCTATTTTGAACGCACTTATTGGCACATTGATTTGATGCGTCAATTTAGACGTTTGTTCGATTTTGATATCTTACTACAAATATTTAATTGACAAAAATAGATAGTTGTACAAACAATTGGATTTTTGAGAAATTTTTAACATTGCGGATTTTGCCTTTGCACACATTTTTTTTTTAAGAAATATATATTTTTGAATCGCATTATTTCCTAAATTGCAAAGGTCGCAGTTAAAATTAGGAATTCGATGAAGTGAATGATTTGTTCTATGGCTCTCAGTCTAATCCTGAGCAAATGATACCAATTATAGAGTTTAGGTGACGAAAAGATTCGATTGTCGAATAGTTACTTGTTTCTTTAGAATGAAATTGAATTTCACAATTTGTGCAACATAACACAAACGAGCGATTGATTCAAAATGAATAGTCACTAAATTACAGATGGACCTTCAACGATCGCAAAATAGAAATAGTTCACATATTTATATAGAGAAACGCCATTAATTCCTCCCTAAATGTCAACTTTTGGCTAAAAGATATGGCTGCGCAATTTGTCAGCCATTCAATGAAACAGCAACAAACTATGCTTGGAACATTTGACCTTTCAATGACTGCAAAACTTTTACAATGCAATTGATATATCGTTTACATATGGGCGAACTGCTATTCGAGAGCTAAAAGATTTTTAAGAATATACAAAAATACATTTAATAAGTTGGTATATTTTTTCTTCTCTCCGTTCCTCTTATTCCTCTTTTGCTTCTTCATTTTTAGCTCAATAAACCACTAAATTTAGTATGGGTTACATTATATGACAATCGGAAGACGGAAGAAAATATGCGCTATAAATTCGCTGAAGGAAAAGCAAATATCAAAATCTGATGCTGAAAAACTCTAGTGGAAAGTGGTTGAGAATGAACGCGAAATGAACGCATCGAACAAATTGTTTGATAATTCTTTGCCATATGAAAGGCAATAAATCAACTATAAATCATTGTGAACATTCTTTTTGTGTTTCGGGGTTCTTGTCTGCCAAAGACCTATAGGGTCAACTACAAGTTCAGATATTGGTTGAATGTGATCACATCTCACGCATTGGCGAGACATGGAGAAAAAAGCTTCTCTGCTGTGAACGAAAACATACATATTTCTAATTAAGAGATTCAATAGAAACGATTCACGACAGTTAGACCCGTTTTGTTTCTTCCTTTCGCATGGCAAAATGAAATAAAATTACATAAAATACAAAGCATTTGATTTGAGTCAACCGTCGATTGTGCCGCATAAGGCTATGTATTCAGATGAATTCGGTCATAAAACGCTATTAACTGAATTTTGACTTGCATTTGAACATATATAAAATTAAACATTATACATTACCATTCACATTGTGCCACAGGATGCAATTGTCGGTTGTGCGACAGAAGTCGGGACAATCACAAGATTTCCCCCGAAATGTATATTCTTTAAAATAGCGAATTGTTGCAAAACCGCAAAAATGCCGAATGCCAATTACGTTTATTGATAATATAAAACATTTGAATAAGTTCCAATAGAACAAATCGATGAACAAATTCAAATATCGTTTGGTTTTTTCTTTAGGATGTAGCCTCAACGGTCAAACTGTACAAGATGGACGTGAAGTAACGTTGAGCGAAGATCCATGTTTAAAATGTTCATGTTCAAATCGTCGATTGACATGCATGAAAAAAGCCTGCCCCGTGTTACAATGCCCACTTTCCAAACAGATTCAATTGCCGGGAGAATGCTGTCCCAAATGTAGTGAGAAGCGCAATGTCAAATCAGTTCCCGGCAGATGTGTTCTTGGTAAAGGTTTTTACGACGATGGAATTCGATATAATCCTGATAAATGCTCGACATGTATCTGTGTGAATGGGACATCGGTGTGTCGACGCGATACATGCCCGGTACTTGAATGCTCACCAATATATCAGAAAACTACGCCAGGAGACTGTTGTCCACATTGTCCGCCTGTTGCCAAAGCCAGTTCGACATGTACCTATGAAGGGAACACGTATCAAGTAAGTTGGCTGATCCATTCCGGTGTCCTCATTATTCGATTGACAAATAATCTATCTGCTTTCAGAATAACGACACATGGAATTTAGATCCATGCCGATCGTGTCGGTGTCATGGCGGTGAAATTCGTTGTGCACAGGCCAAATGCCCAACGACAAAATGCCGCCCAAATGAAACACTTGTTAAGCCGTCTGGCCAATGTTGTGCTCGATGTGTAGAGAGTAAGTCTATCTCGTTGTTTCCTCAATTCTTCCTAATATCGGACAATTACGAATTATTTGATAATTTTCACAGGTGCTGGAACTTGTACTGTTTTCGGTGACCCACATTACAAAACATTTGATGGGAAATTTTTTAGCTTTCAAGGCTCATGCAAGTATCAACTAACGGCTGATTGTGTGAATCAATCTTTTTCAATACGCGTTACGAATGATGCACGCGGTACAAAGTCCTCTTCATGGATCAAAACCGTTACACTGAAAATGCAAACGGTTAAAGTTAATCTTGGTCAAAGAATGCGTGTTAAAGTGAATGGTACACGCGTCGTGCTACCTTATACTATAGACAATATGCTTGACATTCAGCGCATAGATGAAGGTGTCAGTGTTACAACCGCAATTGGCATCAAT
Source organism: Obolodiplosis robiniae (assembly GCA_028476595.1). Lineage (NCBI taxonomy): Eukaryota > Metazoa > Arthropoda > Insecta > Diptera > Cecidomyiidae > Obolodiplosis > Obolodiplosis robiniae. The sequence continues at coordinate 26,660,088 of CM052017.1, forward strand.
CTTTTGTGGGATGGAAGCAACTTTCTTCAAGTTCAAGCAGCAATTTCATACAAAAAGAAACTATGTGGCCTTTGTGGTAATTACAGTAGGTTGAATTTTCTGTCATTTAAAAATTAAATCTAAAATGTAAAACCTTAACTGGCTTAATTCTCTACGGCTGCCAGTTCCAAATACAATAAAGGTGATCCAATAGGATGAAATTGTTTGGATGATTTTTCCATACGGTTTCATCCACGTGGATCAAATCTTCATATTGACCATTTGGATTTGGAAAGTTTCAGAAAATTGATCATCATTGTATTGCTTCCAATTGAACGCTAGTTAGATCGGAAACAATACAATTCATTGAATGAATATGATTAAATTTGGCATTGATTTTCCGGACATTTCTGATGGTCCTGTTCCTCAGGGTCAATCTGATCGATTTTTGACGCAACGTGTTCTTGTACAAACATTATTATCACAAAGTGCAGATCATTTTTTCGATTAAATCATCAGGAATGCCCAAAAATCCATTCAAGCAACAGCCCATTTTCATTCTCAGCCACTCATTAATGCGTTTGAAGTTTCTTTTGCAAAATCATTGTTTTTTATTTTAGATAATGTATATCGAGATGATTTGACATCGAGACGAGGTATAAACTACACCGATGGTGAAATTTGGCGTTTCGCTAATTCCTGGAAAGTGGGTGGTTTGAAAGCTTGCTCGCGAAAACATGAAAATCTCGCTAAAGCTCCGATATGTCGACTCAAGAAAGGTGGACAATATTGTAAACCATTAAGAGAATCGGAGATCTTTGATGATTGTGGCAGTCGATTGAATCCAGAGCATTATTTTGAGTCATGTAGAAAGGATATGTGCGAGTGTCCGACGGGCAAATGTTATTGTGACAGTTTCTCCGCATATACTCATGAGTGTAAACGAGTCGGTGGTTTTGTGTCTGATCAATGGAGACGGGAAACCGGTTGTGAACATAGTTCCTCAATTATGACGAACAATTTTAATGATTGGATGATGGATGGACAAACGAATAAGCAGTTTGAGTCGCATAATAAAATACATCACGGAAGGTCACGAGGACGACAACGTGCACATCATGCAAATGGTGGTGGTGGCGGTGACGATCAATTATATCACAAGAATCACCATAATCGCAAGCATTTCCCAGGGTCCGCATATGGTATTAATAATCCAAGCTTTCCACTTCAGCAGCATGATCAAGAGCAGATGATCCTTACACAGCACGTTCCACGAGAGCTCCGTCTGCAAAATTACAGCCGCACGCCACCACCATTGGTGTAATAGCCATTATTTATTGTATCGGCCAATTTTGCGTGTCGCATTAATAATTTGGTCGAAGAAGATTGACATTCTTCGTGTAGTCATGTCTTAGAGCATCGATCGCGCCAAAAGTAAGAAAGTATCAAAAGTCACAGGAATAATTAAGGTGATACGACGTACTTTGCGCAAAAAGCATATTGATTTTATTTCTTTCGAGATGAAAGCGTTAAAGGTTATAAAGCAAAAGTTAGCTTATTTGATGAAAAATTGACAAAGAAAAAGTCAAGTCGTTCAGGACTTCCGATACACGTCCTCGCGAATAATGTGAAAACGCCACTGGACTTTTAGAGGAAAACTCAGAAGCATAACCTCCTCTAAATAAAGCAAAATAAATATTCATTGAGTTTGTCAGTTTAAACACTTTCCAGTCCAAATTCATTGTAATCATCCAATATTGACATTTGTTGAAGAATTAATGGAATTAGAATAACGTTCAAACATGCATTAAATCAAAGATATGGCCAAGGAATTGACTGAAGAATTGCCATAGTCTATAAATTATTAAGGATTTCCATAATTTTGAGGCAAACAAACGAAAGATAAGTGGGAGCAAGAAATAATGCATCAACCACTGTCTATTAAAATGAAGCTATGTACTGTAAAACTGGACGAAATATGAAAGTTACCGATTATTAGATAAAATTAATACACTCACCATTTATATAACTCGAGAGGCGAGCATGAATGTACTTATTTAAATGCATATTAGCCTTTCCATCTCACCCATGAGATATGTTGTGCACCAATAATATGTAGTGAGTATCACTATAACGAACAACATCACATTTGCAGTTTCGCAGCAAAACACATAAAAGAACATTCCGCAGAAATATATCAATTTGGAGACTTCAAGTTTTGTTGTTTTTTTGCAATAATGAAATTGTTTCTCACTTGTTTTAGTTAAAAATAATAGCACATAGATTGAAGAAAGTCGATATTAGCATCACATTCACTAGACTTCAAATTAGTACATATAAAGTAGCATTGTGAACGTGGTACTTTTTTCCTTTTTGAAAGAATATGTACAAAAAACAACATTAACTTGAAGTCTAAAATTGTCTGTGTGAACTTTTTTTTGATTTTCTAAAGATTGAGGAACAAAAATCCAACAATAATATTCGAATGCGATTTTTCGAAAGTATTTCGAATGATTTTTGGAAGTAGCTGAGTTTTTCTTCAACATTCAAAAACTAAAGCTCAATATTGATATAGATTTTCACGTTTTTTGTCGAATGATGCTTGAGGCTACTTCGATATTTTTTTTTGCATTTTACTTCAAAACTTTGCAGCGTTCGCTATTTGTCATGTAAAATATGTGGATTTTGTATGCTCTCTTATAAATTTTGCAATATTGAATTTCAATTAGACGTATGTCGTGTAAAATGAACGAATAATTGTTTCACCTGCCGAACACATATTTCAATGCTTTTAACATGTTTAAAAGATACATTTCATCGAAATTCATTTTTTTATGTAGACTTCCTTGCATTTTTTGATTAAAAAAATGTAGGATGATCCCCACATTTAGCGAAGCTTGGTCTACAATACGTATATTATATATATATAATCGCTATTTTCCATGTATTTTGTTCCCTTTTTTCATATTTGAAGATCGAAATTTTGAAACCTTCATTCCATCCTAAAAAATGTTACAAATCTCACCCGCATTCACATGTCCGTCAAAAGTTGGGGATTACACAAAATGCATTTTTGCAACAAGTGAAAAAAACACATTTTATAAGAACCCAAATCTTTGACGGAGTCGTAAATGAAGTTCAATTTCAATGTATTTTTAACATTCATCTGTACAAATAGCAGTTTCCATGCGGTATATACCTATCAGATCCTTTGCGATTTTTATGGACTTTACTTTTGGATGTATTTCACAAATCAGGGGACGCGGGAAGTGGTTTGGATGAAATTGCGTAACAGATTTGCAGAAGAAATCAAAATGATTGAAAAAAATCAACAAAATTTTGCCATGGAACGAAAAATATCAAATTCTCACATTCGAATTGATTGAGAGTAAAAAAGTTACCACCAAAAGTCGAAAAGAATAATCCAATTTAAAAGTGCCGATCACCAATTTTGGACTTCTTATTGCTGAAAATGATCAGCAATAGTGAACAAATTATATGAAAAATCTGTAACAATTACAGAAAAAATAGGAAAATTATTTTTAAAAAGACACTGCAACGTTGCAGCTAGTATTGCTCCGTGCATTTGTATATGGAGAATGCTGTATCATAAAAGTGAATCGTTTTGTTTTTCATCCTTGTTTTCAACAATTCAATGTTCTAAATTAGATGATCAGCACTTGCAGATACTTTTCGACTTTAAGTGATAAGTATTTTAGGATTTCTTCAGCGTCATTGGGACGGTAAATGGTTTTTATTTCATCTTTGGCTTGAAAACGTGATGGTCTGCGATTCGGCGATGGTGGTGGAAGTTTCATTTTTTGTCTGATCTTTCTGTTGCTGCGGATAGACGAAGCTTCTTTAATGCTGCTGATGATGATGACATCGACAACAAAAACGACGACGACGATAATAATCTGGCTCGTTTTTTTTGATGTTGATGTTTGATTTGCTGCTGGCTGCATCACCACTTCTGCCGTTACTAGTCCATTACTATTAGCAGCAGCAATTATTGTCACTTTGAGGCGATTACGTTGGCTTCTTCCCTTCATTCATTGTTGGCGGTGGTATTGCATGATGAGACACAGTAGGATCGATCAATTCATACAGAATAATGTAAGACTCTTTTTCAATGTAAATTCTCGGCAATGAATTGAATTGTAATACAACGCTCGTCATGGAAGATTTTTCACAAGTTATTGTTGCTGCCATCACTGTTGTCGTTGCCTCTACCTTTGCCGTTGTTTGGGTGCATTGTTGGAATAATTGTTGTATAGAGATCACCATTTTGAAGTGTGCGCCCATGATGCCGTATGAGTAAGTGGCAGTAGAGAAGCATTCCGACATTGTATAAATGTTCGTATCAATTGACCACTGAACAGAGGATTTCGATATTGTGCCGCCTTTGAGCTGATACATCCCCAATCGGTTTCGATTGTTTGTGGTAGTTTTATGCGCATCCTCTTGCTGCGAACTATCAAAATTCAGCGCAATTCGGCGAACTAGCAAAATTCGGCGCCATCCCAAGCATGTCAATTAAAAGTTTGAGTATTTCAAGTGATGTTACAATACGCAAGCAACAAATGTCACCTATTTCAGTGTGTGTATATGCATTGACATTCAAAACATAAGCAAATAGTTTTGAATGGAATTAAGCTTGAAATGTAGCATTTCTATAACAAAAATCCTTTCGATTTATCAAACCACAACTAACGGCAACTATGCTATCACTATCATTAGTTGCGTGATTTCGTGATTGTGCTTGCTGTACATCAGCTGTTGTGACTGTTGTCGTTATCGTTGCTGTTGGTTCTGTTGTTTGAGGCAGTATTCTATACATCGCAAATTGTTATGCTGTTTCAGTCCAATTTTTAGGATCTATAATCCTCCAAAAAACCCAGTAATGACATATTTTCGATTACATTATCTTTTGCTTGAATGTTAAAAAACTTTGATCGTACAAATAAATCTAAATCGAGGTTTGAGGCCTTACTTTTGGGTTTAAAACGTTTCATCGACAAAGCCTCGGCCATTTTCGTATTGGTTGAACTCAATAGAAACATTATCTCCGCAAAATCTATTTCTTTAAATCGTATTGCATTTTCAAAGCTATGAGAAAATGATTTATTTTCACTTTGACCATATGCGACATACTGAAAATCAAAGACCATTGATCACACCGTTGCAGCAAACGTTATATTCCTTACATAATAGAGAGTGGGTGCCATGAGGAAATGAAGAATTGACATTAAACTAAATGATTATTATAAATTGATGCGTATTAGGAATATTACAAATTTCATAAAAAGAATGAATACATTACGCTAGTGTAAATCAAATTTGCAGCAACGGTGCACTTTGACATGAAGTTGATGCAGTAACTAAAGAGGGCAAATACTATTAGCTACGCCAACTGATCTAAACCTTTTAAATTAAGTTCATCACCCCATAATTTGTAAGAAATATCATTTTTGTTTTCAATCGGAAAAATGTATTGGTTGATCGTTTTTTAAATAGTTATTACAATATATTTTATTATTATTTATTTTGATAAAAATTAAAAATGTTTTCATTGCAAGATACATATAATCTCCTCAGAATTCTCAGAAACCCCCACTAAAATGTAAATATAATAAAATAATATATGAGCAGAAATCTAGACACACTTTTCACCGGGAAATTTAATGATACAATTTACAAATTCAAGAAGTTTCATATGTATCGGTTTGTAAGCTTAAAAAGATAAATAGAATTCCAATTCAAAAATGTGTAGCTACAATAATGAGTTTTAAGGAAGATGGTATGTAGGTTGAGGCCCTCATTTCACCGACAAAATAAATTGTGAAAATGACAAAATTTTCTCCTGCATTCCTTCAGACACGAATTTGAGATTCATTCAGATTCAAAGAGATTAAAATCGTAGAAATGTCATACATAGTATAGATTCACTGAGATTGACTGTAAACCATCAAGATTTGGTACGAATTGGAAGAGATTTGTATAGATTCAGTATGATTATGATTGATTAATAATCAAACAGATTCACTAAGAAATATTTTTTTTCCGATTTTATCAATAATAAAATTGTTGATGCCTTTCTGACGTTTTGTTGGGATAATTTCAAGGAATAACATTTGGAGTGGCGCTTCTTTACCAAATTCCGAATGTTTGACATGATTTATTGCCATCATTTCGATGTATCTTCATCGTTTCTTCAGAGGAAAAACATTTGGAATCCCATCTTTTTTTAAATTATCAGAGCAAAATGTCAGTAGGATTACGACAATTTTTTTCATTGTTCACGGAAAATCAACTATTTCATAAATGGGATTTTGCTAAAATACACGTGTCATAGATTGTTATAAACGTTAATGTTTACTCGAAGATTCATCTGTTTGAAAGAATATCAATAATAAATTACCGCATTGGAATTCCAGGAGAACATTTTGTCATTTGAAAATAAAATTGCAGTTAAGTTGTAGGTCGGTCCTCAACTATGAAATATTCTGATTGGGTTGAAAAGTTTTTATGGTCGTGGATATCCAGATTTAGCGTTAGCATCTATTCGTTATATTGATGCGTTAAATCCTCGCACTGAGTCTCAATGCACAAAAACTTGCCATTTCATATTCATAAAATGTATCTGTATTCCTATTAAGTCGGTCGACCTTTAGATGAGAGCGACCGATAAATGTCAGTGTCAATGAAAAATGTGTCCTCAAATGAATTGAGACGCTCTCATAATGTTCCAGTAGAGATCCGCAGATGTTCACCTTTGAAAGGACGACATGCTCAGGAATGGTTGTGTGCTAATAAAGATCTACAATTCATGCCAAAATCCCTGGTCAAAAACGAAATTTTGCGGGAAAAGAGGCGACATTTGGGGACCACAACTGATTAGTTGAAATTCAACTGGAAGTCTTCTATCATATGTTGACAAGAATAAATTGAAATTTAAAGTTACATAAGAAACTTGCCAGAGGAGAGAAAGAGATAGATAAACAAATAGTAAAAAATAAATTAAACACAACGATCAAGTATTTCTATTTATTAAGAAAATCGCATAGATTTTTGTCATTTTTTCATCGTATTTTGTGATTTTAATTTATTCCAATACTTAAAATTACGTATTTTTTATGTTATTCCATATGTAACTCAAGAGTGTAAGATTCATTTATTAACGAGTAATGGGCTGGAAAGAAAATACGAGGCAATGAAATGTATATTCGCTGTATGTACGATGTATAGTCGTCTTTCAACGCGTTTTCTAGATCTAATAATCGTGTGACTGTACTGAGGCTAATAATAATAATGATAATAATAAAAGTAACAATAATAATAACAATAATAAACATATTAATGACACATAGATTTGAGCCAGTCGCATTTAACAAAAGACGAACACATACAACCGCCAAAAATATGTACTTAATAAGCTTCATTGAAAATTCCATAGATTAAATGAACTTTGTGTTATAATAAATCAGAAATGCTGTTGTTTTTCTTTAACCGGTAGGAATATATCGTTTATTTCAAGGTAAATGTAGAATATCACATGTCATTTACAGTTTACTTGCATATACTTTTACACATTTGGGAAACATTCACCTTCTTCCATCTATAAGGTCAGTAAAACTTTCTCTCGTGTCGAACTCATCCATCGATGTGAACAATTTCATGTTCGCTCAATGCTACCTTGTTGACAAAATATAATTGACCTGGCGTTACAAAGCATGGCTTGACCTATGACTGATGTCACGTTCGCGGAAATGTGGCTAAGAAATAGTTCAAGTGCAATCAAAAATAATGTAGATATCAGTAAAACTGGCACTCTCGAAATTTCTTCAAAAATTGAGATGCAGCGTCAAGTGCAACTTTGGAAGCAACCGTCATTTAAACTATTCGGAACGAATATTCGATTTCCGAAAAAAACATTGAAAATGATTTGAAGTGGCAATGCATGCAACATTTTATTGAATTATGAGACTTTAGTTGTAAAATCAACGGACTCACGATGCAAAGCGAACGAGAAATCCTTCCCTCATTCATTGCGCATTTGTACTCGTCAAAAACGAGACAAACAGAATCTTGTGAGCATTCTATGATAAGCAAGACGGCAATTTGTTAGTGTCCGTTTCTACTAATTTCCCCTGTCTCTTCCATATTGGTGATTATGATATACTGATTTTGTGTAAATAAAACTCGTTTTGACATAAAACCAATAATATTCAATTCTCATGAAAGAATGCCACTATTTTGGGAACGATTGTCATTTTGAAACTAATTTTTCTTTCATTTTGATTTTAAAATGTGCGAAAAATCTATCAGATTATATTCAATGTGAAGAAATGGAGACATAAAGCGAAATCGCTCATTTATTTGAATTTATATGAATTAAGTGATCTTGTTTTCAAGACTCATGACACTTATCTTATTTGCACTGATATTACAGAGACAAGATTTGAAAAGAAGAGCAAAGACAATGTATTAGATAAAACTTCGTTGACTGCACGAAAGAGCAAAAAACACAGATGAGAAATTACATTTCAGATGAAAAACACGACGAACAAACGACAGCAGACGTGCGAATTTTGGTGATTGTGTGTGATCATTTTCAATGGAAAGGGACCGCGTGAAAGTTTTTCGGCGGATAAGTTTTTATATGGAAGTGATAGTTTATATGGGGCGCAGAGCATTTCAGTTGTTTTAAGAACATAGAAAATATGTTCACATTTTGGAAGTGACATTTTAAATTTGACAACTCACAACATTGTTACAGAGAAGGTAGCGAATGATAAAAAATCTTCAGTAAATTCATATTAAAAAATATGTTGGCTAGTTCACAAACTACTGGTATATCAAACAATTATAAAAGGGATATTTATTCCAAAATTTCACAAATATCGTATGTGTAAAAATATGTACTTTGAAAATGTCAGGTAATTAATTGTACAAATACTTGATATGTTGTGTACTTTTTTACAAATTGCGCTCTTTCTAGACTGACAATGACACACTGTTTTTTATTTTTGAGATGAGATTAGCTTGAAAATCATTTTTGTCCTTTGCATTTCTTTTGGTTTCAGATCAAGTGCAGCAATTATCGTAAAGCTGATATATCTAATTTCATTGGAAATTTTCTAATTGCAAAGTGGACATTCAACAGTCATTTAACAGTGATACTTACACAATGGTTCCAACCGTAAACATTTTGGATATTGATACGTGTGATGGCGATTACCCGGAAAGATTTAATTGCACAAGAGATGAATTTTTGAAGCACGAACGTGGTCCAAAGATGCAAGACTTGACCGATGCCATACCAATGACCCTTGTATATATGTTCCTCTTATTGGCAGGAATTGTGGGTAATCTAATCGTTTGCATAGTAGTTGTGCGACATTCGTCTATGCATACCGCTACCAATTACTATCTGTTCAATTTGGCTGTTTCGGACATGGTGTACTTACTGTTCGGCCTACCATTTGAAATATTACTATTCTGGCATCAGTATCCATGGCTGTTCGGTGCGGTGTTTTGCAAGTTTCGATGTTTGATCTGTGAAGCTTGCTCATACGCATCGGTGCTGACAATACTTGCATTTTCAATGGAGCGCTTCTTGGCTATATGTTATCCCCTGCATACGTATGCATTGAGCGGATTAAAACGAGCCATTCGTGTTATTGCTGGCATATGGATAATAAGTTTGCTGAGTGCAACGCCAATCGCCAATTTTCGAGAACTTTCATTCATTAAGTATCCACCAGACACAGAAAATATTATGGCAGAATCTGCGTATTGTGGGACTCTTCAACCACCAATTGGATTATATGAAGCTTCCTTCATTATATTTTTTGCCATTCCTATGCTTGTTATGTTTGTATTGTATAAGAAAATGGCACTAGAAATTCGATCAAGATCGAAACGCAGCGTTACGAAAGAGCTGGGTATTCGCCAGAATTCAATGAATTCGCCCAAATCTCGGCGTCCAATCATCAAAATGTTGGCGGTTGTTGTTTTAACATTTTTCATAAGTTGGGCTCCATTTCATGCACAACGAGTAATTTGCGCGATATATTACTATGCAATACAATTTTATGGAATAGAATTGAAAAATTTCGATTATATTAATATAATTTTGTTCAAGATTTCCGGTTTTTTCTACTATTTATCATGTACAATAAATCCGATAATTTATAACATTATGTCACGACGATATCGAAATGCATTTCGCGAAACATTATGTGGAAAAAAGCGGGATCAGATAATATCGACAGCTACTAGGCAACTGTCGCGAAAAACGACGACTGACGATACATCGGCTGGTTCTCAACTGCTACAAGAAATTAGCGACCCATTTGATGCCGTAACAGGAACATTCCCTCGGACAAGGTCCATGCGACTCTCACAAAATCGATCAATGCATCGAACTTCTAGCGTTACAAGTAAAGCAGCCAGTCTAAAAGGATCAACATAAAATGCGATCACTATTACTAAATGTATCTTGGGAAGAACGTACTTTTGCATGCGAGGATTATCAACTTTCTTTGGTCAATCAAGAGATGGAAATTCAGACTTTGGTTGTTTTATGTAAATAAGAAAATTGAACTAATAATTTTTGATTAAGGGATGTTGCGATGTTTAATAATAAATTTACTTGTCCAAGGCGAAATAAAAACAAACAGACTCATCTTATTGTATAGTTATAATAATCGTGAAAGACTCTCACGACTGTACAAATATCGGAGCTTTTCGGATGTAATTAGAATAAGAAGCATTGCTCAAATGCCACAAAAACAGAGAGCAGATCCTATTCTCTCGTACACCGCGTTCCATATACATTATTAAAGGATTTACAACGAAAAACTTAAAAATGAGGATAATCTTTCAATTTTTTTACCGGTCCCAAAAGAGCTATTACCAAAACTTTGAAACAAACTAAACAAAATGTGTGCTGACTAATTTTTGCTATTTGTGAGTCCCAATAAGTCGCACTCAAAGACCGTCATAACTACAATAATTTTGCAGATTACTATATTTCAAAAGGATGTACAAAAGGTGCTATTTTGAGGAGAGAATTGGTTCCCATTAGGTTTGTTTATTTTCGCATTAAGTAAATTTTCGGTCTCTGCCAAAAACGGAACAATAAACGTCAAAATTACGAATCTAAAATGTCCTTTCGCTATTTTGACAAAACTGTTTAAAAAATACTAAAAAAGCTTGAAATAAAATTTAACGTCTATGATACAATCATGTCCATAATTTATAATCTCTCACAAAGGACAGCTGATTTTTGCGTTTTTTCTCTTTTTAAAAATCGAAATATCGCAAACTTCGGGCGAAAGATGCCTCTACCCTCTTTGAAAAGTGAGCTATCAAATCTAACGTTGAGATAGAGAGGCGAGTATTTCTGTATTATTTAAAATGTATGTATGCGGATTTGTTTTCCGAATTCGGTCGACAGAAGCATCAATCGTCCGAAGTTTAGTTAAGTGAAAAATTTTGACTTTTAAAAGGTGAAAATACGTCAAAATCAGCTGTCATTTCTGTGAGAGTAGCATTTGTTTTTAAATTTTTCATTTCGTCTATCATTGCTTGTTGCTTTGATGCGGATTATGACCACGAAGGAAAGACAGTACGGTCTTTGACGTTTATTTTTCAGCGAATGGAAAATGTGTCCCAGCCGGTGAAGGTTTAGTCTAATGTGTTCGAGGATTTTCTTTTTCTTCGTGTATCACTTCTATGAGTATTTTATTCTTCTTTTTATTTTTTTAGAGTCTCAATTCCATTCTTCCCGATTCAAATATGCTTTTTATTTATTTTATTTTTTTGTTACATACACTTAACCCTCCTCAAATTATTCTATAATTTTCAAAATAAAAATTATGCATAAACTTTAAACTGATTGAAAGGTTGGAAATGTTGAAGAGTTAGCCACATATTCATAACCAGAGATGGCGCGCTTAGTTGGCATTCACCATGATCTAACATGTAAAATATTCAAATGTTATCCCCGTTTTTATGACTATCTGGGTTGGTAAATTAACGTGTTTGCAGATACAAGACTGAATTTTGGCAATGAGCTCGACGCGAGCACCACCTGAACCAAACCGTTTATATATTTTGACATTGCATGCAATTTCATTTGAATACACATTCTCTAAGCTCTCAAACAAATAATTTAGTCTTTCACCATTCTAAAAACAGAAAATGTTGTTAATAAGTATTTTTATTAGTTGTAAATTCGGCAAAACGACTTTCGATTGCAATAAGCGAACCATGCGAATTGGTTTTCATTTGAAGCAGAACGTGGTTCTGTTTACATACAAACAATGGCGTAGCTGTTGTTTTCGTTCTGTTGCCCAAAATGAATTCTTCGTTCTAACTGTGTGCGTGTGTCGAATGATGAGTTTTATTACTCATTTGTTTTATAGCCATTGCGACAAAGAAATGAACGTGAGTACGACAAATATATGCGTAAATAGATTTACGTCTCGTTTTCACAACACATCATCGTGTGTTTGTTATGAACATTGTTTGGTTGGCAAAACTGTTTTTATCTTTCGGCCCATTAGCCTCTTAATAACAAACTCGAAATGCGAAAAAAAAAATATTCTTCATTGGCATTCACCACCATTCAATATATGAAAATATGGATTTATAAAATAGATTCATTTTATGTACAACACAGAAACCAACCACCAAAAATCCGTCAATTAATGCAATTAATGTGGCCTTCGGCGTTTTTATGCGAAAACAATGGGAGTGAGTGAGAAATATTATAGGAAATATTAAGAGAAAAAAATCGGTTTTAAGTTTAATTATTTGAGAGTTTATTTCCACCATGGGATCTTCCGATTGAGAAGGATTCGACAGTTAGTATGTTTTAATACATTAGAAATCAATATTTAGCAAAACAATAAAAAAATAACGTGTCCTACTCGATCAAGTAATTAACATGAAATATCACGTATTTTTACATAATTTTTTTACGTGTCGACCCAGGTGACTGACTACATTCCTGTAGTGGCAATGCGCTTCTCTGTCATATCGTGAAGTAGTTGATAGATGTGCTTACATAGCTCGTAGATTCGTTGTCTTCTCAATTCGGTTACCCCCCTTAATAAATAATCGATTTTTATATATTGTATTATTTTTCTATAAATAATTATTCTGTATTTGAAAAAAAAGAACTTACATTTCTATTGATAAATTTCTCAATGCTAACCGTTTTCTTTCGAGTAAAGAACGATCTCTTTGAAAAATAAAAAATGAAAAATTATATTAAAAAGATTCATTTTGGATACGTGGATTAGTTCAATCAAACTTTATGAATTCTTCCACAGAATATTGGTCCTTTTTCAAAAATTCGTTTCTGAGAAACAGAAATTCTTCCGTGTGTTCACCGTTTACAAGTCCCAAAGTCCTGCATGTGAAATCGAAATTTGTGAAGTAATTTTCAAATGTAGGAGAATGAAATATTGTCTCTTAACTTACACACTGCTTGGTTTACATCCTTCACAGCAGCTGAAAAATATATTTTTTTACAATATATTCAAAAAAAAAAAAAAAAACACGTTGCTTTTATAGAAAAATTAACTACACACTTATTCATGAATTGTTCCTTGTTTTTTTCAGAATTGTCGTATACAGGTAAATTTGAATCCACGACCTGTTGCAGTAAGTGAAAAAAAAGCATTTTAATTGATTTGCAAATCTTTGACGGATAATTTTTGACTAACCTTTATCAAAATAAAAGCACTCAAAATTCTTTTAAGTAATGTTGAAGGAATCATTGTTACTAAATGAAAAGGCAATTATATGTTAGTTTCTTGAAATGCAAAAACTTTGCTGTTTTGAATAGAATGAAAACTACTCGGTTACTTTGCTCGTTTATATTCAGTTTTCGGCTGTATTTCTACCAATTCCATTGTTGTCATGCATATTCAAACAATTCGAAATAAAAAAAAAATTTGCATTGTTCCCATTTAAAATACAGTGTAGAAGAATAACAAATATTTTGCTGCTTATATTCAATTCAGGACACTCATTTCGGAAGCGAATAACATTCAGCAGCTTGTCTTTCCAAATATGTTCGACCACAGATATTTATATGGACTCCTGGGAATGAAGGACCGAATTTATTGCGACACACATAAAAAAGACCCTTCTCCACATACTTGTAGAAATTGATGCCGAAATTTTTGAACGGACACAATTTGTTCGAAATATCCGAAGTTTCGGATAAATCGGACAATGAGCGGCACATTTTTTTGGACGACGGATTGAAAATGGTTTCGGACATTCGGACACCCTATATTTTTGCGGACTTTCTGGAATTTCCGGAAAAATGTTGGACATTTTTTTTCGGATAGAAACCAATCTGTCCGAAGTAATCGGACTTGCAAAAATTATATTTAGTGGCACTGCGTGTGTAAAAGTATTGCGATCATTCAAGCAAATGCAAGGCACTCGGACTATGCGTTTAAGATCGAAAATCGAGTGGGAAATAATCACCGAAAGATTAAATTAATATTCAAAATCTTCAAGATCGAAAGACATCAGCATTAAATCGAAATACATTTTAATATACAAAAAAAGACCATATTCACCCATGCTTATGATGTCTCTCTTCCTCGCACCCACTCACTCACTTGTTACAATAATCTCTCTATATGATCTCATTAAGTTGTGATGGAAACTGAATATGGCGCCTAAAACATTTGACAGAATGAAAAGAAAAGAAAAACATAAAGAGCGTTCCATACACCATAATAGGTCTTTTTTAGTACATTCAAATGATTTTCGATTCTATGCTGTTGTATTCCAATTGACTACCATTATTAAAAATAACACACGACCAACAGAGAACACCATTTGTTACATGTTCAATCTTAAATATAGTATATTTTAAGGAATTTTAGATTGTTTGGCTATGCATGTTATGCAAATTTATTCCTTGTTTCTAACTTATATTCTTCTCTGTCAATTTATATATTCATAAAATGTTACTCCTATGTTAAGCCCTTGCAATAAAATACCGAATTTTTTGCTTCGCACTTTCGAGTAGTGAAATGATTCATTACTAATGAAGGATATTCTGAAAATAAAATAACTTAGCAGCCCTTCCAGAGTTGTAAAGTAATCATTAAAACACGTTATCGCCACACATTTTCACCGTTACACCTTACATGTCAGATGTAATGGTTTTTTTCATTAACAATTATCATTATATAGCAATTAAAAATACGCCATTTCCATTAAACTAATTCAAATCGTATTTGAAAATGTCCATTACTTTCGTTTTTCGTTTAGTGGTTGCATCTTTAGTTTGGCTTGGGCTTTTTCTGTTGTCCCCGAAGAGTGGGGTGGCCTAGCCATTTCATCACTACAGAATAAAGGCAGTAATATAGATTTCAATAACTAACGGGGAATTTCTTCATTGAGCGTTGTCGGTAAAGTACGTAGTTCGATTTTGGAAAAGAGAACAAGAGCTTTAGTCGAATTGCTCTTGGCTGAAAATCAATCGGGTTTCCGCCCAATGCGCGGCTGTCAGGATCATTTTTTTTTTTGCATAATGGAGAAATTCCTTGAAATAAATATGGAACTTTATTTGTTTTGTGGATTTGCAGAAAGCCTTTGACTGCAATTCCAGATCTAAGTTGCGGTCCGTCTTGGCCAAATATTGTTTTCTCAACGCAATCAAAAGTTTGTACACAAACAGTAAAGTAATAAGAGTGGGTGGAGGTTTAAGCGAATTAGTAATTTAATAATTATCAATTTCGCCACTTCTATTCATTTTTTCTATGAATCTAATGTGTTGGTTTTAAACGTTGATTCAGTAGGAGAGGAAGCAAGAAAATCCAGATTGAAATGGTTTGGTCATGTTGAACGCTTGGGAGAAGTGCGACTACCGAAAAGGATTCTATTCGCTGAAGCTAATGGGCCGAGAGGTATGTAATGTAAAACTCAAAACGTGGCTCTCGATCGATGTTCGTTGCGAAATATTGTTGTGTGTTTGAGGCTGTTTTTCGTTTATCATATGTGCCATCTAGTGATCTTGTCTTTTATTATTATATCAGCTTATGCAGACTCTTATGTGTATAGCAAGCAGATCGATGGATGGCACTAAACGTTGTCGTCCACAAAAAGGGATTGAATTTTTCATTTCATGATTAACTATTGTACTTTTAATGGTTTTGACGTCTTTTCAATTTCAATTATGATTTTGATGGAAATGGAAGAAAGTTCTAACTACTTTTTCCCATCAAATAATGGAAATGATTGCGAAAAGTATTGAATTACGGAATTTCACAACTCTAACCAAATCCGTTATTTTTTCACATTTTAAATAGATTTTTATATGGAGTGTTATTGAAAAAAAAATTCAATCATGGTCAGCCAATCACGCGTAACTTATGATTGGTTACGTTTGGCTAGATTACTTCTTCAGTCAACGCTCATACAAAATATTTGTCATTAAGTTAGCCAAAATGTCCCAAATAAGTCAACTGCTTAGTTAGTCATGGTAAATGCATAAAAAATATGGAACAATTGTTTACAATTCCAATCCACGTTTTCGGCACCAATAAATAGATTTTAACGGAGAATCCATCACAAAACTCCAGTTTCGCAAAGAAAAAATGACTAACTCTTTTTCATCCTCGAATCTTGCCTTTTATTCATTTTGTATCAGTTTACTGCGATCTAAAATTTATTATTGAGTTTACTTAGATTTCTTTTTCAATTCGATTGGAGTTGGATTCCCATTGTAGGAACACAGAATTCGTATTCTGAAAAAATCATACTCATTGTTTGTTTTTTTATCTCTACAAAATTGGAGCGTACACGAAAAGCAGACTGTGAGATCAGACATGTAATGGCATACATCTGCAGTATGAGGTCAGGCATTTGACTTGTCTGTTGATGCAATGATGCATTGCTAGAAATTTACAATAGATCAGCCCTATCTTACCAATGCTGTTGTCAACATAAAATCTGAAAAAAAGAGTTTCCCTTAACGTGCTATGCATACGTTCAGTATAAAACGATGATGACGGCAACAAAGCTGATGAATGATGAATTTTGCTCACAGCATTAATTTTGATTTTTTCTCTCTTCTGATAAAAATTTACCGATTTCAGCATGGTTAAAATCGTAAGAAGCAATTTATTTTTTCTGAATGCCAAAGATTTTTTGCCGTCAGAGAAAGAACCGTGATCTTAATCACCATTGGATTGTGGCCATCGGAACAAAAACGACAATGCTAAAATACGTTAAAGCGACTTTTCTAAATATAATTCTGTAATAAAACACATAATTTCTTTAATTTTCTTTCCAATCTTTATTTTGTTAATTATTATTTGATCTATATTTATGTCCTTTATTCATTTATGAATTGATTTGAATTCCTTATGCATGAGATTTGATCAATTTATGGATAAATTTTGGTTGTCTCAGGATTAGCTCTTAAACGCGTATTTACATAGTTGGGAAGTTTACAGTGTTACTTTGTTTCTATCCCACACATTTCGCAATAATATGAAAATTCTTTGGATCACAACATACACGTGATAAATTATTCATTTAAATTAAGAAACAAATTGTTCCATCAATTGATTTTTTTTTATTGGAATAGAGATAGTTAATTGAGAAATGCATTGACAATAAAAATATATTCATGAACAATCGCTTCTGCTTCCATGTGTTACGGTTATGCCATACGGCAAATATGAAAGCATATTTTCTCTGCGTATTACTTAGCCATCAATGCATAATATGCAATTTGTCTATATTGCAAACGTTTGACTTACGCACTTCTCTTCCATTGAAAATGATTGGCTATTTAAGCGAATCATTGCACATTTTGTATTAATATATATCAATTGATTTCAGTTCATTTTTTTAATAGATATGTTTTCGTTTGCAAGCAATGTGTTCGGCTGACTTTACAGCTCGGGGCTGGTTTTGTTAGCCAGCTATCTAACGCGTTTTGTATTAAAGTGAAAGAGAAATCGATGCTCCAGCTCTTCACTACTAAACTCGACTTGCTGCATGAAATTTATGCGTTGATTAGGTTGTTGTTGGTTGCCCGAGCGGAAAAGTCAGCTTAATACATCACTTGTTCGCTTGCTGACGATCATCACATTGACAAAACCATGTTTGGTGTTATTCCAGAGATTATACCAGGGACCGAAATCGGTTTGACGTTTTTCATACAAACCGATTTTGAAACGGTTTCACTGCTTTGGTCAGTGATCATCGGAGCAAACCGTATCAAGTGGAACGTTCCGAGGATGGTTTGTATAAGAAGTTGTGCGAAAAAGCGAAACTGTGTTTCGAGTGATGTATACTAGTACACGTAAGAATAAATGTTTCTGTATTCCATACAAACCGTTTCTCGGAACGTTCCAAATGGTTCGGTTTGTTCACACAATCAAACCAAATATTCGGTTCGGTTTGGTTTGGCTCCCTGGATTGTACCACACACAAAAGAGAAAAATGTAACTAGTTAATTTAGCAAATAACATCTAAATAACGATAAATTGAAGTACGTTTACATCGTACATCGAAATATGTATTTAGAAATTGGGAAATATTTTGATCACGAGAAAAATGGGATTTATCATAAAGAAAGGAAGAAAGAGAGAGAGAGAAATATAAATATTTATGAAAATTGTAAATACATTTATAGTGTTGAATGTTTCAAGAAAATGATAATTTTTCGGAAAAACGATTTAAATTCAGAAATGAACCGTTTGATTAAAAAACCTAACAACTGACTATTCGAACGATTGCCGATTGTAGCAAATTGAAAAGATGTGCTAATTTTCATGTGTTGAGCACAGTGTTTATATTTAGCTGTGCGTATTTCAGTGTACACCTGGTCTTTACGACATCCATACTAAATTTTGATTAAATTCATTCACAAAAGTTAACACTTAACAAATATATAAAATTAATAACAAATATTTGTTGAAAAAATGATGATAAAATAAATTATTGGATTCATTGAATTATTTGAATTTGTATTTATTTTAATATAATTGGTCATTTTTCGGTTGTAAATATTGAGTTCATCAACAAAAAATCTAACAGCTTACTTGAGCTATTTCGGAAAAGTTTGCTTTAAACTTATACGTTCGTCAAACCTTTTTTGTAAATGGATAAGTCATAGATTTTTAATTGAAACAATTGTTATTGCCAATTGGTTAATAATTATATAGATATAATAATTTGCTCACTTTGGAATGACGATTGAATCAAAAGCAAGAAGCAATGATATTGCTATTTTTAGCAGAATTTCAAGTAATATGAATATTTCATTGTTGCGATACACTCACGTAATGGATTACGAATCAGCCGAGTTGTGTTTGTGAATGGATTTGTCTTTTGATCTTACGCATTGTTTGCGAGAACAGTTGGTTATTGCTAATGTTCACTTCTACAGCTTGCCCAAATAAATATTTTGCACAAAATGGGGAAAATGTGAATTCTTAAAGTGAAATTAAAAGCACTTTTTTCAAATCCCTAAAAATATTCCATAAACAGTATTTATTCTTGCTTCAATTAAAAGTAAATTTCCGTCAAAGCTGTTAGAAATTGTTTTTGAAGCTTCATAATCGCTTATAAAAATGAATAAAAGTTGTATCATCAGAAAATATTATTTGAAAGTATTGTGCAGCCGTTTCAAACAAATACCTTCATTTCAGAAAGTGATATACATTCATGACTGGTAGCATATAACTGAATAAATAAAAACTGTGACTCATAAATAAAAGTGTTCGTACCCGGTCAAAAATTTGAGGTCGGTCCTCGGGAGTAGGGAGTTCGGGGAATTATCGATGTTTGGTAATCGGGATGTCGTAGTTTTTTTGGGTTTCGAAAGGTTATTGGAGTGAAAATAATCTCAAAAAGTTAATGCGCTAACTACGTAGGTTCTCCGTGTAAAAACGGAACGAATAAAAGGCTAAAAACACGTGTTGATATTATAGGCTAATGTGGAATAATTAGGGGAATGTCACTTATTCCAGGAATACTAGCAAATGTAGCCCTGGTGCAAGCCCATTTCTTCTAATTCCTCGACAAGTTTAAATGCTCATTTAGATTCTCTGCCAAAACAAATAAATTTTTCAGTTTTTTTCAGGTATTCCTGGTTAATTATTTTTGGACATCTCGTAAAGAAAATTGATGCAGTCACCATTGGCTTTAGCTTTCAAAATGCGCAAATGCATGAGATTTTTTCGGTAGGAAATATGAGACACGATAAAAATCGATGTATCATTCCATCCAATTTATACATTTAACTATTTTATTGTTTTCAAAATAGCATTTTCAAAATACAAAAGAGACAACGAATTAGGGTGACATCTGAATATTTGTAATCTTATTACGATGTTTCAAACAACTACTTGAACATTAATTCTAAAAGCGAAAAGAATGATATTTGCGCCATTTTCTGGCTTTACGTAAATGACAAAATTTCGTTGTTTTTAACTGCTTTTCTTCTGATTCTTTTCAATTTCTATTGTATTATTTTTTATTCGATTGGCTGTGTCATTTCCCTGCTAGCATGATGATGAATTTGATTGAATGGAAATGCTTTCGCGAAAAATGTATTTTTATTTCTCAGCACATGAAACCACAAAAATAGGTATTAATCCTACGTGTTATTCTCGGACATTTGTATAGCTTCAATGAATTAATTACACTATAATTCATCTGAATCGCTTGATTTTCAATTACTCTCGGATCTTGTTCATTTTAATGCAATTATTCATCGATTATTTTCGTTTGTCTATAGAAAAAAAAAAAAAAAAAAAAAAAAAAAAACAATATAAAAAAATTGATTATTGGATAAACCGTCTTGATGGTGCCGATTGATTCCAATCGGAGTTCGTCTGTAGATGTCTCATGATTGACTGTATTGCATAGCTCGCATTTTATTCATTATGCACACATAAAAAGCTATAATAACCGAAAATTGATTGAACAGCTTTTCAGTGACCCACCCTTCAAGTTTTTGTGTCACTTTAAACCTTGAATATGCTCCCAGCAAAAGAGAGATTACAATTAATTCGAAGTTAGCGTTATTCGTCGGATTGCCGATACGGCAATTAAACATTTAAATTTTAACTGATTAATGGAATACTTTGCCCAAAAACGCTTAAAATCTTATTATTGAACTGTAGTACCGGTAAACCAACGTACAACGCTAATTTTATATTAATTTTATTTCTCATATCGTTGATTGTGGTAAAACAAACTCATATAGCTGTCCAATTATTACCAAAGTAATAATTATACTTCATACTTAATATCGAATTTCGAAGTATTAAAGTGAAAATCGAATCTTAATACTCAATAATATTTTGATGTAAAGATATTAACATACTATTTCGCTACCAGTATTTTGAATATTGATACTGATACGAACTTTGATACGAAGATATATCTTAATACTTACAGCTCAAAAAAATGAGTATAAAAGAGAAAAATTACTTTCATGTGTATATCTATTCCATTCTGAGTATGGAACAATACAAACACACTATTGTGATTTTTGCGATGACTCATACTTCAACTACTTATACATGCGCATCGAATTCATGCTTGCGCATGTATTCGTGATTTGTACATTTTGAATTACAATGAATGTTATCTTTAGATTTGTAAGGAAATCTTTCAATAAAAGATCTGAACAAAATGAACTGAACGAAGAAAATGTTTTTTTAATTAAAATTTAATGTTGGAACATATCGTAACATAAAAACATTTGATCTCACACACAAGATAGATAGAAAACAGCCATTTTCGTTCTAATTTCTGAATTCATTTTTATATTAAAATTAGTGTGTGTTTGTATTGCGTCCTACTCTCTCTTTATTCGGAACGTAATAGATATACACATAAAAGTGTTTTCTCCCTCTTACACTCATTGCTTTAAACTGAGTATTAAGATGCATCTTCGTATCAAAGTTCGTATCAGTATTAATATTCATAATAGTGCTGCTAATGAAACAGTATGTTAATATATTCATATTGAGTTAATACTAAGTAATAAGATTCTATTTTCATCTCAATAGAAAGTTAGTATCGATATGTAGATACTAAATTGATATTAACATACCGAGAAAAGCACAGCTATACAAACTCATAATGATACAAAATGAGATAGTTCGGTTAACTGCACTGTACTTAATTTTACAAATTCTACTGAAAGAATGAGGCAAAAATAGTTAAAATAGAGGGAAAATGAAGCACAATCGACACAAATGTCGATGAGAATCTTGGATTGCAGATAAGATTACTGAATTTATTGCACCAGTCAGCGTCTTTTGATATCATCCAAAAAATAATAATTAAAAATAACGTCACTGCCCACCTTGGGAACCTCAACAGTGATATATTTGCACTAAACTTCATATTCTGGCGAAATTCTAGAATTGAATTGGACATAATTGTCATTTTCTGCCCAATTTATCACAAAAACGTAATTGAAATTCGATGAAAATCGTACTTCAATTGAAATTCTGTAGAAATGCGCTGACTTTATTCGAAGCATTGACGACCAGAGATGCGGTGGTACAGAGAGATATAATAAATGCGCCAACATTTATACCCCATTCAAAGTCCATTGTAATAATTTATCCTGTTGGATTTTTCTATAAACTCTAAAAACACGTTCGGTTTATATCAAAATCTAATTATATTTTTGATAATCATCATGAAAAACTGAATTTCTCGCTACTTTGGAACTCAAATGTAAAAAAAGTTCATAAAACAATTAAGATTATCCAGAAAATGATAGCTATATTTCGACTGTAATGTGAAATTATTAGCTACATGTTAAATAAATCATCATTTTGTTGTATTTAATATCACAGATGGCTAGGGCTGGTGGTATTTGCTTTATTTTGGCCAAAATCTCTGCAATTTTTGATAAATTCTTACCAAACTTCTCGTCTTCAATTTATTATTCTTTGGCTTTCTGACAATTTCATAGCAATTTATAATCTCTATTACAAACATTTCGGCTTTTCTTCAGAAAATTTGAAAGAAAATTTATTTGAATCAACGACAAATTACCACAAATTAAAAAAGAATATTTGTTTTAAAAATGTTTGCAAACTTTTTGTGAACTAACGATTCATTGCATTCCCTAGTGCGAACAGCGTAAATTCAATGGCAACTCTATTTTACACTCTCAAATTAATACTCGAAAAGGTTGTGATTTTCCATGGGAAACGCCGAGTTTTTTTTTGTGTTAAAGGTAATTGTCCAAATTTCGCCATAGCCACGGTGTCTTTGTGTGATAGAAAACTCCATTTTGGTGTTTCGAATCGAAGATTGGGATTGCAAACTCTAAGTAGAGGCATTACTCATTATTTGAATAATAATGTAGTTAAAACACTAATTTCTTTTTCACAAGGGTTTTTTTCGTCACTGCGCATTAAAGTATGTATAATTTTGCACGGTTAGTCTGATTTTTATTGAAATTGTAGCTTTGGAATTATGAAATAACAAAAAATGGAGCTCACACGAAAAGCTGACTACGAGATCTGTCATTTTTTGGCAAACATCTGCAGTATGAGCTCAGGCATTTGACTTGTCTCTTGATGTGAATAGCGTAATTTACGCTTTCGGTGTATTTCCCATTGATTTCTTCTTGTCATCTTCATTCTCCTCGCATTTATCACACATACGCGCATGAATAGCATTTTCATATGCACTTTGGTTCTGGACGACGATGAAGAAAAACATTTTGAATCGGCTTGTTCGCTTCAACCGATTACGGACTGAACCCTAGCTAAAATCACCAATTTGAATGAAAACTTTCAAAGCTCAGTCATCTTTGAACTACTAGCGCTGAAATAATTGAGAATGAGAACACGATGTATAATCTTGCAACAAACAGGGAACAAAAGATTTGACGCAATTAATGCCGCTGTTAGTGTGAATGCCATAGCTTAAATAATAGCTCATGCACGCTCCTGTTGCAATCAGTGCAACTGATAAATTTTTAGACAGTTCGATAGCTTCATTGTTTATGTTGCTGTAGGAATGTAAATAAGTTTTCCGGATTTATATAATAGACATCATGTATTTCATTATTTTTGTGGAAGAACTATTATCGCGTGTCAAAGAGCTATCCAAAAAAATTCCCTAATATTTTGTTTCAGATGACGCGAAACATGATTTTTTTTTGTTCGAAAATAAATATTTCGAAGCACAATGTGTAGAAAAAAAAATTATCATTTTCTAATTTTCCTTTTGATGACGCAATCAAAAAGTGTCATTATGTTATTAACGTTGAAAAAGTATTTTTGAAATCAGAGCAGGATGAGATTCCTTCCTCGCCACACTTTATAGTGACCATACTCAATGCTGTAATCCTTCAGATCGGCATATAAAGTATACACTGACTTATTATTTTAAAAATAATTTGAACACTTCAATTGAAAAATATCCATAATATCATATATCCTGAAGTAGAAAGGAGGAGTTTGGTTGTACATATGTAAATATAATAATCTGTGGATTAAAAAAAACTATAGCTAGTGATGGGAAATATTTTGATTTGATTGAAAAAATCATACGGAGTTTAAAGAAGAAACTTGATGACGAGCGTCGGGTGTAGTGAAATCGTATTCTCTAAATACAAACAAATCACTACACAGCAAAATATTACCTCGATTCAGGATAAAAGTTAGCTGCGACGCAATACGAAATAGAAACTTTAGCCGATACACCGACCGATTGTATTTGCCCTGTAGGAATCATGTTTTTTCAAATGGAAAAAACGTGTTGAAATCTTTAACCCGGAAAATTGATTCTCAATCATCTTCAAACATCTTAATACTATCTTAAATATTGGGAAAATGGAGACAGTTTCGTGTATTTTTTAGTAAATTATTTATTCAAATTAGCAACAAATAATACGCTTACCGAGTGACTTATATTTGTCTTAAAAACTCACTGAAAACGGAAGCATTTCTTTCAGAAGACACGTCTTCACAGAGAAATTATTTCAGTGAATAGATACACTGTAAAACCTGTAGAATAGTGCCTTCACCTATACTTTCATATTGAAATCAAAGTGTAGTTTCTTGTATGAAGCTTATTTATTACATGACAACTACATGAAATCCCTGTAGAAATCTAAGCTACTACAAAGTTTGTCATGTAAGCGCCTTATCTTCATAGATTCCTGCAGTCTTTCACCGAAATAAATTCTCCGTGTTAATATAAGTTAGTAAGAAATTTGTTTTGTTTGTTGCTAATTGAAATTAATAACGATCTTATTTCCTAAATATTTGACTAGTAATATTCATCAACATGGACCAAAAAGCGCAGCTATAATGATATGATTTTGGGTTTGGACAAAAACAAAAAAACAAAAGAAAATCCGAAAAACTTACTCATTCACAAATTTTTAGTGTAGTTTGATGAGTGTTGTGTACTTGTACAATAGCTGACATTTTAAAAAAATCTTTGAATTCATAAATTGGCATTTCAATTCGATCCTAACTGTTCATTCAATCCAATTGGATTGTCACAAATTGTGAAATTTTATTAATTCTAAAATAGTTTAATTTAAAACTGCTGCCTCGACACATAAATAAATAAATCAATTTCTTATTCTAAAAATGTTCTTCTATCCTATGCAAAGATTTAACACGAAAATTATTATAAAGAGTTGTATGATAGCAATTGTTGTGATATGTAATCGTTTCCATTGAATTCAAGTCATTTCATTTGTTCGATCAATTTTTATTTAAATTGGTTTCTTATCATAGTTTTTTGGTTTGGTTTGATATGTTTTCGATATGAAATTCTTACGCACTATAAATAATCTAAATAACAAATGAGACTTCTTTTTATATCATTAAAATTGTAAATAGTTTCAATTTTTTAAACGCTTAACAATTCAAATTATTTTTTTAAACTATTCCTCGATTTGATATGTATATGTTTCTGGTTGTTTTTGTGTTTTTTATCCCTTTTTGATATGTTTTTGTGGTTGATGGTGATATGTTTTTGGAGATGTGTAGTTTCAGCTCAAAATACACCGGTTTTTACATTTATCGCTTCATTTACATATAGATAATTTTGAATTGAAATTACATCTGGACATAAAATGACTCTCTGGACTTGATTTCGTTTCGTAATCGATAATAAATTTATATATTGCTTATAAGGTTTTCTTATTCATCTTAAATTATCTAAGAATTTCTCATGTTGTTTTTTTTTTCTTTTGCTCAATCTTTGATTGTGACACATAGTCTTCGTTGGTTAATTGGTGTATTGCGGGCAATAATTTTGTTCCATTTTTCACTTATCTTGGAGTGGAGGAAAATCACAGAAACGATAATAAATTATTAAAAAACATGGAATGTGCAGCCGGTAAAATCATTAGCTCGTGAATGGGTAAATTCAATTTCTAGTCGATTTTTAATAGCTTTGAGCAGTGATTCACTGCCGATGAATATACGTTGCAATATTCAATAAATCAAGCGATAGAGAGATATGAATTGATAAATGCTGGCCTATTACCTTGAGCGCTCAGAATAGATATCACCAACCAATTGGTGAGCAATCATTTTTAATGTATTTTACTCCTTATATAGCTATCGATCCGGGGTGTGAACGATGTTCTTTCCATAAACCGAATTCACTTGAACAAATTGAAAATTCAATGCTTTCATAGAAGGGGGCAAAGCGATACGAGTACTTTTTTTACTCTCATCTATTTATAATGCTTTTTCGAAGCCTTCTTATTTTGACAAGCTCTTCAGACAGGCTTTTAAAAGTAGCTATTGGAAGGGAGAGTAGAAAAAAATTAAGTATCACAAAGCTAACAATCGACACCCATAACGGTGATTGTGTACCGCCTTTAAATTGATTGAATTTATTGAAATCATACACATTATGTGGGAAACGTGTTCTTTTTGAAAAATGAATTGGGATTTAGTATAATTCCGTCTCTCAAGATTGGCGTTGGAAAATCAATTTAATTGATTAATTAATTTGAATCCGCTCAAAACGAAATGTAAGCAGAGTAAACATGCTTCTTATGATTGTAACTTAAAAACCGCTTGAGCCCAATGTAAATAGAGAAATACAATTGAAAAGATGTAATCCAGCGCACTGAAACATTCACATTGTTCTCATAGAAAAATTCTTTCCTTTGATTGGTAGGAAAAGAGTGAGAATCAGAACAATGAAGGGCTTGACAGGAGAAGTATTTGAATTCAAGGTTTAAAAGGCAATTTTTAATTTTCCTCGAACGAAGCGACTTGATTATTGTTGTGAGCCCACTTTTTCTCTCTCGTTATTTATTATATTTATTCTCTCAGCATAGTGTTTCTGTTTGTATCCAAACAAGTGGATTCCAATCGACCCAAAAAATATTGCCCATCTGACAGCCAAACCAACAATAACAACCATTTTTAGTCGACAATCTTGCTCGTGTTTTGTACAGAACCCTTTTCTTCCCCCAGTATTTTCAATAAGCTGATTTTCACAGTGACCCTGGCGATTGTACAATATTGTAAATTCCTTAAACTACTATTTTCTTTTTCAAAATATGACTATGGATGTAATGGAAATGCTATTCAATATCATCATTATCATAAAATGACTGTTATTTGTTGATTATTCCAAATGTAGTTTGAAGTTTGCCGAATTATGTGCTTTTGCTGTTTGTTTTTTTTTGCGTTTATTGCTCTGGCCAACCCAAATCTTCGCCAATTATGTCGTAGAACTTCTGATTGTGTTCGGCAAAGAATTTCCGTAATTTTGATATCACCTGTGGATCAACGTGCGGATGCTTACGACCCTTAGTTTCTCGTAAACACTTATCGGCCGTATCATTTCGTAAACAATAGAAACCTTTAGTCTCGTTGAAATAGAAATTGTGTCTCGATATACGATGCTCGATTCCTTTGGATGCAATAAAAAATTCGATTACACATCCACCACCACACAAAAGTCCAAATTCCAGTTCAGAAATAAATGGATTGAGTCAGTCAAAGTTTTTTATTGTTCAAAGTTTTTTGTTCAAGGCTTGTGCCATTACAACGTGTACATTCGGCAATGAAATCCATAGAAATTCACATACAAATGGTTCAATATGGATAAAATAAGCAATAATCCGACGGTCGAGATCGCACAAGAACGGAACGTGGAGGAAATACGATAAAATCACAATTCAATATATTCTGTGCACAATCTGTGGAATACGAAACTTTTCTGCAATTATTAGTTTTAAGCATCATCTTTTCGAAAACGCAACACTTTTCTCTACACCTGGCGGATATTTTCCGGCACAGTCCCTGCATTTTTCAGCAAATTCTGGTTTTATCATGATGAAATTCGGTATTGGATTCTTTTATTGAAGTGTATTCAATGTGAATGCAGTTTCGGTTTGTTGAAGCATTGAAGTAAAAGACTTTTGATCACGCATATATAATACTTCTAATCGATCTTTTCGAATCGTGTTCTATTCTTTTCACCCTTGCTTTTCATGCAGAAGTTGATTGCCAAAAAAATTAAAATCGCGTTTTTTCGACAGTACATGTTTGCAGACTAAGAATGCAGACTCGACGGCAATTACTACTATTGATTTATATCTAGTACGGGGATGGATGTGCCCACTTTTTTTCAAAGTTTAATTACCATGAAATGTAATTATGTTGATAGCTGTATTTTAAAATTTCACCATCTCTCCCATTTTCTCACATACAAATATTGTTTGCTTATTCTTTTCATTCAGAGCCACAATATGTCTATAATTATTTCGAATGGAAAAAGGGCCCTTTAACATATAGTTTTTTAATGAAGCAGCAAATAGTCTGATTGCATACATAAAAATAATAACATGTCTTTACATTCATGCCTTTTTACATGCAATTTTTTTGCACTCGCGTATATTATGTATTTTTGATAAAGCACGATGATAAAAAACGGAATGAAAATAAAATTAAATATGAAAAAAATGTCCATGGATGAGTTCTTCTCCGTACATTTAGCACCACCTCAGTTATTTTGATTACACAATGCTGTAGAGTTTTTGCTCCAATTACCTATTGCTTATTTTGTGTTAGCATAGGGCCTCCTTGTTCCAAAAAGCCTAAGAGTTTGACAGATTCAAGCAGCGTTCCCGAGATATGGCCCAAAATGTGAAAAATTTTCGCTACAATGGCGCCAAAAAATAGTTGTTCTGAAATTGGGATAATCTCAACTGGTGGTTGAGATCTGAGTCGATAAGTGGGTGAAAGTGGCCAAAAAAAATGCTAACACAAAATAAGCAATAGAAAATTGGAGTATGAAATTTTTTTTTTTTTGCAGCATTGTGTAATTCATAGTTCTTGAGGAGATTATTACATATCTTAAAAATATGCAATTTTTGCATATATCGAATACACAAACAATATTGAAAGGCTGTGAAAAGTCAATGAACGAGCCGCGGTTAGTTTCATATTCCACACAAAGTGACTAGAAATAATTTCATGGTTTCAATGTCGAATTTATCATTAAACGGATTTTCCGATTCCATTTGATTGAAAAAAAATAACATAGAAATTGTAAACATACATACCTAAAAATGTTTCGATTCTTCGTAATTGTGATACCGGATTCTCAATCAATTGATCGCCATTCACAACTAAAAGCTGCTCACGGGAAAATACCTCTAGCCATCGGTGCATATGTAAATGGTACATGGATATCGTTAGTGGTCGGTACGCTTCATTAACACTACCATCAGGCAAAATGGCCAGTTCTTCGAATGTTCTATTATTGCAATGTAAATTTGACGTATTTTGAGGAAACGGAACATTATGAATGATTCCATCGCACAACCATCCAAAGTAATTCGATTTCCAATATAAAATCCATATTGATGCGAGCATTCAGCGTAATTCAATTGAATCATCCAACGAATGAATGGACGTATAGACAGCATTTAAACCAAAAAAAGAAAAAACGCAAGCAAGTAATCAAATTAGTAGGCGATTTTTCACAAATTTTCACTGGGAGGTTCTTTAACTATCACGAATGTTCAATTCAACGCTAAAGTACATTTGAAACAAAGCAGTAGAAATAAATTTCCCGAAATTGTTCGGGTTTACGGGATTTTCATTGATTGCTACGAATTTGTATTGGATTTATGTTTATTTCTTATCATATCATTATGCAACTTTGAGAATAAATCACAGAAAATTTCAATTCATTACGATGAGATCAAATTTCAAGTCATAACACATTATGTAATTTAAATTTAAATTCAACAAACGTTCGCAGTTGTTGAATTGGTAATAACAATTACGAGTAAGTTCACTCTGATCTGAAATTTAATTCATGCAAACGATAGATATGCTCCACATTTATGTTATATATTACTTTCGTTAAAAAGTTAATGAGCATTCAAATTGATGAAAAAATAATAGATTAGAAAATCACAAATACTGCATCCAATTTAATGACAAAATTTGAATTTTGACCCCGAAAATTGAAAATGATGTAGAGAAGGTAGTCTTAAACCTCATCAGAATGACTTGAAATTTTGCGTGACTAATTCTTTTCCTAAAACAATAATATCCTGAAAGTTTCAATTCGAACTCAAGAATGTGAACTTAAGATAGTCGCCATACAAATTTGTCATTTTTACCGCGAAAAGACCAACCTTTGCAGCTAAAGTAGTCCTAAATCTTATCGGAATGACTTGAAATTTTGCATGACTCATTTTCTTTATAAAAAAATAACATTCTGAAAGTTTCATAATGATACAATGCGAACTAGACATAGTCCCCATACAAATGTTTCTTAATTATATTGAAAAACAACCAATTCAATAAATTCGACTCCACTAGAGCTATTCGAAAAAATTATCCGAAAATTAATAGGTTTCTATTCCTAATGAAGACCAATGTGTGTGTAAATTTTTGATCAATTCTAATATCAATATTTTGAGTTATCGTGTTAACAAATTTTTGCGTACAACGGACAACGTACCACACACGGACAAAAAATTGCTCCGGGAATGGTTGCGATCGTTTTCTCTAGGTTCAAAACGCATAGAAAGCTTATTCCGAGCGTTTTGAATTTTTTGGACCAATTGCAATAGTTTTACCACACACCGTGGTGTGTGCGAAAAGGAAAAATGTTGATACTATTTTGTCTGTACTTTGCTTCTCGTTATCTATATTCATCACTTAATTAGTATTATACTCACTTTGAAGCTACACTTAGCAATGGTGTTGGCGATGAGGCCGCCGATGTCATTGACATTGGCACTGATTGCGATGATTGTTGCTGCGATTGTTGTGGAAGAGTTGCGGTCGCTGCATGACTTCGTAGCTGTGTATAATCTGATATTGCTCTTGTAACGGGGTCTCGAACTATGAGTAACAGTTTGATTGTAGCATTCATGGCGTACACACGTTCAGGTACCTAGAATATGTCCAACCAAAATAGGAAAAAAATATTGAAATGAACAAAAACATAAATACACAAACAAAATACGGAAAATTTAATTTGAAAAACCATTATTGCTTTCATCACTTTTCTCCACTTCGCTCAGAAAACTGTTTGAATTTGTAAAAACTTTCGAAAATCTGGAGTTTGATATAAACACGTCAAATTTTAGCTTGGAAAATTATGATCGGATATCAAAGTAAATTTCCAAATATTTTCGGATGAATAATTTTGGAATATACGAAGTAATCGCCGGTAGGAAAAGTCAATAGCACTTACCTCTGGTGTAACAAAGTAGCTGGGACTTTTTTCAATAGTAATTTGGCCACGAAATGAATGCGGCATCTTTTTTCGATACCATTCCAAACCTTTCCAATAGTTTTCATCACGGTCGAAAAAATGCACTTCGCCAGCGGCCTTTTGTATTCGCGGATGTAAATATAACATCTCAAGTAACGCTCTCGTTCCGCATTTCCGAACACCGATCACCAATGCCTGTTTTTGATTGTCCGATTAATTGAAAATAAATGTGCAAAACTTTTAACAATTTGTGTCGGGACTATGTTGATACAAGAGTATAATATTGATCAGATTCTTTACCTGTGGAAGTCTCCTGCTTGTTTTAGGGAAATGTATTTTGCTTGGGAAAACAATTGAATTTTTCATATAAGCTTTCTCATCATTCGGGCTATATATCTGATTCGATAAATACGTGAATCGACTATCTGTAGAAGCACCGGAACTGGAAGCAGCCTGCCGTATTTGTTTCATTCAATTAAAGAAATTTTTGTTTTAGTAATCAATTAAGATTGCATCAAAATATTTCTAATAAAACTTTCTGAACAAGACATTTGAATACGTAGAAAGCCTTATCGTGGCGAAAAAAAAGGTATACAGTGTAAGCTCTTACTTGAATGCTATAGATGGCGCTATCATATAGCACATGAAATGTTAAAAACAATGATATGATCATAATTGTTAGAAAAACGGCAGCTAATTTTGGACGGGACACTCCAACAACGAGAACACAATCATTGTGCGGTGCAAAGGACGGTGATGAGTCAAGCAGGCCTGTCGGCCTCATTGCCGATTTGATTAACCATCTAGAATGAAATGTATGAACAAATCTTTGCGTTTAATTTTCGGACGTTTCACGATGTGTGATTATGCACACAGAGAATTCATCGGGTATTTTTCTTTATTGTCAATGAGTTTAAATATAAATTCAACGACAACGTCTATATAAAGTCTATATGTATGCGATGATATTTTCGTAAATCCAATGTCAATGCGTCTTAAACTTCTAACATAAAACAAATTGGTACATTCTCAATATTGTCGATGAATTTATATTCGAATTCACCGACAATAAAAAAAAAAATACACGATGAATTCTCTGTGTGTTTGATAATTCTGTAGCTTGGGGAATAAATGCTTACGGAATATCCAGCGGTAACTTAAATGAACAATCTTTCAACTGATCGCTCCGTTGATGTGTTACCATCAGTAGATGATGACCAGCAATTACTCAATAGTTTGAACGATATGTATCTGCGATTGTGAGCTTGAGGTGGGTTTTGAAATTAGCCTAAGCAAATTGATTTATTTCAAGTGATGAAAAGCTGTTCGCCGCTATCAGCAAACAGGGATCGCAACAGGGATCCCTGTCACTGTGTTCCCGCTCACCGTTTGCTATAGCACTCGATAACTCTGGTGTACGTGATAGAATGATAAGCCGTTTTATTCTTGATTCGGTTCCGTCGTTATGTGTCTCCGTTCATCCGGTTTCGTATTTGCTTGGATAATTAAAAATGATGGATTGCTGAGTGCATTGTCAGTCAATAATTGATTGTATTATATGCACACCTCATGGTTGCTTCTGTTAGAATTTTCAACAATTAACTCCCCATTAAAATGTGTCATCGGTGAAAATGTGTTGATGACGCACTCTTCATCTCTGTAAACAAACAAATAAAATGAACAAGTCGAAGTTACATTTCCGTTGCAGAAAATTGAGTCATTAGAAAAGCGATATATCCTAAATTTCTATGTGGCGGTGTTGTTTGCTGTTATATTAAGCTCAATTCAATTTGAGCTAATGACGGTGGACTTTTGTTTGTTAAATGCCCAGGTGAGAGTTCAACGAAACATGGCAAATCCCCTGTTCATGACAATGACGGCAATTCTTTGTATTTATAATTTAAATCGCAAGCAAAATATTTTATTGTACGCTTTTCACTTACAATTCCCTTAAGTTTTCAAGCTCGAACAAACTTTACAACTCAAGTAATATAAATGAACAACAACAAACTTTAACAATTTTGTGAGCTTTTAAAATCCTGTTCCGTTGCAATACTTTACAACATCAATATAGAAAAAATACAGTCGAAAGTCTCATATGGCATTATTTATGAAAATATCTTAGCCGAATTTTTCTTAGTTTGTTCAACACACCATATTTATGTACAAACAATTTTGAATTTTCATTTTACCGTATTTTTTCCATTTCATTGTCATTTTCATTTTTCAATT
The DNA here is from genome assembly GCA_028476595.1 of Obolodiplosis robiniae. Lineage (NCBI taxonomy): Eukaryota > Metazoa > Arthropoda > Insecta > Diptera > Cecidomyiidae > Obolodiplosis > Obolodiplosis robiniae. The sequence goes on from CM052017.1 coordinate 26,694,078, forward strand.
TTAGTGCTGAAATACAACTTTGACATAAATAAAAGTATTTTGAACAGAAAAGGGAAACTAGCCGTGACATTCCACATATATTCGGACTGGAGAAACTATAACGATACTCTGACCAAAAACAGTATGCAATTGCTACTATACACCTATTGACAAACCGTTTGAAAATGTTCACCAAATAAGATCAGGTTCAAAGTGTCTAGTGTTTCAAATGTCATTGATGGTAAGAGCACTCATGAAGTGTGTATTGCACCAATAAAACAAACAGAAAAACTCCATTTTCGCTATGTGTCATCAAGTTTAATAATTATTTATGTGGTTTTGTGCAATTTAATAGAGATACAAAGTGGTTAATAATCGACTTCAAATCGAACACAAGTTTCATGTAGGCTCCAATCTATCTAATTGACTTATAATAGGAATGTTACTTTTGGTATTTGAACATTGAATGACGAATAATTACAATTAATTGACTTGAATAGCAACAATATTAGTTCTGTATTGCTGAATTTCTTGATGATCGTAATAGACGGTAAATTATCATTCCAAGGAATTTGTCTAACGTTTTCCAAATAACGGATATTTTTACAATCAACAGGCAAATCGAATCCATATTGTTTGAGCGCCAACCACTTTCGTTCAATGAATGAATCTTAAGATGGAATGGCATGAATTGAATCAAACGAAAACATGATATGATGAATGAAAAGAGTTTATGTCAACTGTTATCACCCGGATAACTCGTCCAAATAACAGCAAACCATTCTAGGCATAAAAAGTAAGAATCCAATAAAACGAAATCCGAATTACATTTGACCGTACTTGACATCATTTGTCCAAATATATGCGGTTGAATGCTACGAACAGAGTTAAAAATAAATAAAGACGTTTTGAATGAGTTTGTTTTTAGTAGCAGCATTCGGTTGTTTTCTATTGTTATCAATGAAAATCGTCTAGTTGAAGTGTTTCCCTCGCCAAATATTGCTGAAGCATTTTCAATGGGAGACATTATGTGCGCCATTGATTGCATGGTGTGTGGTGGTTAGCGTAACTAGTTAAATAGTGTTGACATTGGAAAATATATATAGCTCTGCCAAACGTTCGACAATAGAAGCAATAAAATGTGACGTGAAAGCAAAGACATTTCCAAAAGTTTGGATTCTTTTTTCATTCTCTTTGAATAGTAAAAAGCAATACGAAATATATTTTCCATTTTCAATCCGCTCCGCTTGGCTTGATAGAAGAAGATGGAAGCTTTAATGTTTGTACATTTGATTTTACGATGTAATAATAATGAGGGTTCCTTGTGCCGTCTTCACCCAAATCTTGTGAAAATATTATTATTTTAATGTGGAATCAACAAGGTAAGCGAAACAAATAGAACTTAATGGAAGTAGGCGGTTAAAGGGGAATTATTGCAATAGACAATGAATATCCGTAATTAACAAAAAAAAAATGAAACGAAAACAGAAGATCAAATAGTAGATTATTAATTCAAATGCCGAGAAATAATTTCTACAGTACATCCTTATTTATTGGCGTACCAAATTTTTGGAATAATTTGCCAGATGAATCACATCAAATTAACACAAATAATCAATTAGTGAAAGAATGTACAAATTACCTTAATGATTCAAATATAGTCATTGACGAATTAAATCAAATAAAATAAGAACCAATGTTAACACAATTGTCCTATGGGCATGTATATAATTGTTGCATATGTTTCGAAAGAAGCAGAGTCAAATAAAGTCCGATTATTCCTGAAGACCCGATCGTGACCGATTCCAATCGAAGCCGATTTAGTTCATACTAAATCGCCTCCAATTGCAATCGTCCATGATCGGCCACTCTAGAAATAGAAGAGAGCCTCAAATCAATAAATAATAATAATAAGGCAAGATATCGTTTCGATTGAGTCAATGATTCAACATACTACATATAAATACATTCACGTCGCTAAAACCACATATGCTTAGATATATAGATAAACCATGTAAAGGTAAAGAGAGTGTGAAAGATAGAGGAAGAGAGAGAGAGAGAGAGAGAGAGAGAGAGTAGGGAGTAACAAGTGACATTAAAGAACACAAGGAAGATATTGAAAATGAAGACCAGCAAAAGCAAAGAAGATACTTGCTGGAACTTATCGATACAATAGTCAGAATGTGATGTTATATAATGGATTATATAAATTTTTATGACAGTTCGACCAGTGTTCATGTAAGATGAGTGCGCCAAATACTATCACTGCCACTACCTAGTATCACAGAATACTCCAAAAATAATCAAGCTGTATCAGTAGTTCAATCTGTTGATATTCGATTTTTATTATTCTAGAGGAATGGAGGAGAAAGTTTTTACAATGCGAAAAACGATAGCAGAAAACAGAACACATCATCATGTAAGCTTCACAATGAACAACCAAAACTGTTGATAATCATTCTTTTTTATGAAGTCGCATCATTTCAGAGCAATAATTTAATTCATTCAGTGCGATATCCAAATCATTCGAATGAGTTTGATATTACTCGCCTCACACAGAATCAAATGTTTTTGATATATTTTTCAGCATATTTTTGAAGTTTACCATTTGCAAGTAAAGTTTAGTTGAAGATGTTGCATTTAAACTCATTTGTGCACAAATTGACTAATATATATTTTCAGAGAGCACTCACAATTTGTTGAGTCTGTGATGTTATTAGCAACTCAGTGGCAGTTTTCGAACAAATCAGCGGGAGTAATAGAACTGCGCACTCTAAGTGCTCGATTCGTTCACAAAGCTCTGTATTATTTGCCATTTCTGGCAATTTACTGTTTACGCTCGACCATTAGGATTCAACATATAAGTGACAAGGTAATATATCGGCCGTTTGATATCGAGGCACTATGTTTTGATGAGTTACGATATTTTCGGTGTAAAATAACAAATGAAACATTTATGTCCACATTATTCGGTAATAAAAATTGATCATTAGCCTTAATCCGTTTCATTCATTCAATACAATAGAGTGCAAGAGAGATTTAGATACACCGCTGTGCTTTGAGTCTATTATAGTCATTGAAATAATACAGATAAGAGGAAAAAAAATCAAATTTTTATGTGCTCATAATAAAACATATAATTTTCCAAACAATTGTTACAAGCGTTAATGCAGGTATTTTTCCAAATATCGAGGGAACATTTTCGTTCGTTTTCCTATTTTGAAAAGCTCGATCAAGCGATTTCATTCTTTTTATTGCTCAATAAAAATAAATAATAAATTCAATTACCTCGATCATGCGTCCAGATGTCATAAAGAGTTCAGTTGTGTTATTCAAGTCCTATGATTGCATTCAATTCATGATTGAGTTGAGCATTTCATTTGAGTAGATTTTGTTACAAAACATTTGCCATCCATCTTTGGTTTGCTTTTTCATTCGATATATGTTCTCTTACATTATAGCTTATACAATCTTAATCATTAATATTTGATCTGTCATTTGATATGTAACGTAATTTTCATCATGTAAAGACACATAATTTATTTAAAAATAAAACAAACATCTGAACTTTAACAATAGTTGCGCACTTAAGCCGAAATGCTAAACGATTCTTTTTTTTTTTGGCTTGATAACAGTTCAGGCGATGGTTTTATTTCACCTTTCTTCGTTCGATTTAACTTTTCATCGAAGTTTTAAGTATTTCTGCACGCATATCTCTAATAAATAATGTTGTAATGGCGCAAAAAACGTAAATATAAAGACAATCATGTGATTTTATATTTATTTAGTTGTATTGATATGTTTGATATGATATGTTTAATATTAAGGAACTTTGAAATTTTCGAGGAAATTATTATTCAAATTTCATGCATTTCGAAGATAGGCATTTTTGCGCCTAAACTGAGAAAAGAATTCTCAATCAGCAAAATTTACATGGAAATGTTTTCTGCTATTCCTGGCTTCAATTTTATTGCAAAACGAATCTTGTCTAGCGATACATTCATATGTATTCGTGAAAGCAATCAATTTTCGATTCATTTATTGATTTATACGTATCTTAACGTATACAAGCACTTTCAAATGAATTGAGTGTCTCGGTCACAATATTAATTGTTATTTTTTTGTCTGCCTAATCACTGTTGCCACCGCAGCAGCCGCCACTGACGTCTCTTGTTTGTAATGTCCAAAACAATCATGAATGGTATCTGTACTCGAATGATTTAGTAGATTAAGTTCATGCCGAAACCACCACTTAAAAATGAATAAGTCTCTATTCCATGACGATTGATTTCTGTGAGCTATGGCTCAAGTATCCGTGTTTTTGGTACCTTTTGAATGTTTTTCCGATTTTACACGAGTTTTCCCTTTTCATCAAGTTGCTAATATAATACAGACGATAAAAATCAATTACTTTCCCTGATTTGTGTAGATTGACAGACTCCATTCCATCAATCGTGGTGCTTCACATTCAATAAAATAATTTTCGTTTTGATACGTTTTGACACATAACATTTGTCAAACACATTGCATACACACTCGCATCAGATGCACAAAATATCTCTGCTTTGGTTTCTTGGTTCAAAGGTCACACTTTCAAATATAAATACAAAATACTTCGTTGGAATATTCAATATTCCGTTGCCGCTGTGCACATGATTTTTTGTTAATTTGTCGCGCTTCAAATGGTGAATGCCTTCGATGTTGCAAATCAACCACTGTCAAATGAATAATATTATGTATAATGTGTGTTTATTTTTGATCCCCAAAACAATAATCAAAAACGAACGACTTTAAGGCAAAAAATGCTTCAGAAAAGTCTCAGTCGATGAATTATTTTTCACCATTTTTCATTGCTTTTTACTGTTCTTGAACTTTATTCGTGCAGTTTTTTTCTTAATGAAAATCGTTTTAATCATGTGGATTTTGTTGTTGTTTTATTCCTTCAAAGCACTTTTCTTCCATTTTAAAGTACACATTTTTTTATATCACTTCAGGAAGGGTTGATTTTTCCTTGTATTTTTTATCGAGAACTAAATAAACACCAAGCAAAGCAACGAAAATGAAAACCGATACATTAATATTTTGTTGGCAACTCGATTTGGATGTGAAGTGATGGGACACAAAAAATGAATGAAACGGGACCTGTGTATGAAAATCTATGAACATTTCACACTAATACCCAACACAAGTTCGGCAAATGCGCTGGCATACCGAAAATGTAAGTGCTTTTCTACCAGTTCAATGCTAACATGCAAGCGCACGCTACAAATACAATGAAAATGATAGTACAAGATAATAAAATACACGTTTTATGTTCATTTGTATAAAAAAAATTGGAATTGGATTGGTATATGTAGATGCGCGGAAAGAGCACACTGCTGCCCATGAACCAGTATACAGCTTTCGCCAGTGATATCTTCGGAAATGAATTTACACTTTACTCACCAACACACCGATGTGCAACTGTACTCCAGCGTCAGAATGAACAAGGAGCCCTTACGAAAACATTTACTTTTACTTTAACTGAATGGAAGAAGGCGCATATCGTTTCAGCAACCAGTGCTTTTTGGTGTGTTGTTGATTAATGTGTATATGTTTACTACGAATCACTTACGTCTTTTTCCAAATGCCTGAACACAAACATTCATTCGAAATTGAATCTTAAGTCTGTTATACATACGCGGGAAAATATTCGTTAGCTTTCTTACTCCGCCACATGCGTTCATTCAATTCATGCGATACAATTGGGGTTGATTGTATTAGTGGGTGGTTGTTGTGTCGCTGCTCTTTGTTTTCATACATATAGTATTGTATAATGTTTCATTTTATGCATAACATTTTGCATGTGTATTGCACTCATTTTGGTTGCGATTGCGCACACCGCATTCACTCCGGACGAGACATGGAATATTTCATATATTCCTCGCAATGTTTCGTGTATTCATTATGGAACAGCGTGGCTGTGCAAAGCAATTTTTATGTTCCAAAGCAAAATTATTGTGAATTCGATTGATCGATTGCTTCTGAGATCGGATTTCGCAGATTCCGCGGTATGGATGAGAGATAACGGATTGGTGTTTTAGGCAAAGCTGCCGTACATGTCCTAATGAACGACATTGCTGGAGCCACCTTTCACTCATCCCTTGTTTATGATGCGCAATTCTATTTCCACATTAACGATAATAGCCATGCATAATATGGTTGGAATTCAATGAAGGGTATTGGCGAGAGATTACTGTCCCACCCACACCTACACGTAATTTACATATTCACATTCGGAGTTTATTTGAATACAACATTCCATCAAATTTTGGTTCTAAAAACATGATTGTGAATGCTCTCATAGAAAATGGGAAATCGTATTTCCAGTCAAAGTTAGCTCGGCGAATAAATGATTATCGTTGAGATGGAAAGACGAGTGTGTATATTTAATATGGCTCGGACATACCCGCCTATCCATCTCAACGGTTTTGATTGTTGAGAGCCTTCAAAAAATTAGGTTTAAACGACAATCGTCCTAAAAGACTCAAAAATGTTACTAAAAAATACAAAAAATATCCTTAAACTTGACAACATTTCAATTCTACTACACACTTTTATTTTCGATTATGAACTTTTATTATGGCATTTGGACAGACAGAATTGATCGCCCACTTCCAGAGAAGTCAGCAAAGTAATTGTACACTTTCAAGGTATTGTTGCAACTGGCTACGCTTTTTAGAAAGGAATAAAGAAGTGTATTGAAACCAAATCAAAGCTTTAATTAGCGAATATGATGGAATATTTGAGAAGCAATTAGCATTCGGACAAGAACATTGCACAGTTTTATGAATGCAAGATTCTTGTAGCAAGAAATCTTCAAAATTATTATGCACTCGGAAAAATGCATCACTGCGCTAAAAATTTGAGCATGACTTTGAGAACGATCAAAAAATAGCGGAAATTTTACAGTGCACCTTTTATTTCAAAGTTGCTTTACTCCAAAGGTACACTTTTTGTACATTTTATTACAACAATTGGTTAATAGCTTTTGCAGAATCGATAAAAAATTGAAGCCAGAATAGCAATATGCGCTGAGATGCAACTGGATATAGTCGGGTCACTTATTGAATTTTATTTGTTTTGGAATTGCAATAAAATGCGGGGCGCAATTTCATGGTTTATTACTTTTTATTATTTCAACGATATGTAAGAAGTGCACAGCAAGAACTGTAATAAGTGATAAACTATCTGATTTTTTGATCTTATTAGTCCCGGCTATACAATTGGAGAAGCGAAATATTGATCGATATTGAATGCTGAATATTTATCAAAGAAATCATTATGAATATGAAACTATAGAGGTGCTACATTTTTTTCTGAACGATGGTCATTTTTATTTGAATTTGCTATGTTCTAACAAATTGTCTGTTTCGCTCAATCATGATCTAAATGTGTCTATTAAACGATATGTTATAGCCAAAAGTATTTTTTATTATAACCCCAATGGCATCTGAAAAATGGATTTTCTAATAAAAGTTGGAAGAAACTAATACGCTGCAATATCTCCTCGATATGATAAACCATGTAGCATTAGAAAAGAAAAATATGAGAAAGGGGATGTTAACATAATGATACAGTAAAAAGACAATAGCTGCTACAGAGCCGTGTCTTGTATCCTCCTATTCAATGATTATGTTCGCACACAACCCCGTCTATCGTCTATTTACCGCAAAGCAAATTTTCCATTTATTTTCACCTAAGAGACACAAAAATAATGCAGAAAACAACAGTGAATTTTTCCTCGGTAGCATTTTCAGTATGCGGCCAGCATCATCATCAGCAACATCCGTGGCGAGGGGAAGAGCGAAGGAACGGAAGATGGAGCATTTTCGTTGGACTGCATAATCTATGTGTTTTATAACTCGGTTATTCTCATTTTCTTACAGCTATTGCATAGAAGAAATTTACATGAATGAATTCAACCGCACGAACTTTGATGAAATGCATACACAAAACGTTATTTGGATGCAAATTACTTTGTTTTTATCTGGTACTTCCCAATGATGATACATCCATTATCCATAGATGTGCACTAGTGTATCGCAAATAGACTAACAAGACTGAGGCAGAGTTATAGCGTTACACCATCAAAATCCAAACACAAATCTTCATAAAAATACACATTTCCTTCTGTTGCTACGACTTTTCATGCTTAAATTAGTTCGAAAATAGTATTTTCACAAGATTTGGATCTGTTTAAGAAAAATGGTTTCATTTGCAATTCGAACATTTGCATTTGTTGTCATCGATATTTGTTTGTATTGTAAATGCTGCACAGCGCGGCTGCCAATGATTCGTAGTAGTTCTTTGAGCCTCCTCAATGCATAAAATATTATTTAACTGATTTTAGATTATATTATTTGCCGAAAATAGGTGACATTCCCTCTTATTATTTGCTGTGTATAGATAATAATTTATTTTCTTTTGTCTCAAAATCGAAGGTGATTTTATCAAAATGTTGTATGAAGTAGCTAGCTCGTCACTTCGAAGGTTCATCTTCAAACAATGACAAAAAATTGGGTTCAAATTAATTTAAGTTTCACTACTCCCTCATTTCACTGGGGCAATTCATCAAACATATAAAAACATTTAAATATGGACAGCTGAGAATAATATCTCAACTTCATGTGAGAATATTGAAAAGGGAACGACTGTTAATATTAGTCAAAATAGAAACATCCGACGGCTAATAAGCTTTTTTAATTTCATGGTCAATCTGAAAATCTCTTTAAAAAATATACATGGAGAATATTACCTCATTGTTGTGTTCACGAATAAAAAAGCATAAATTGCTAATGAGCTTCATGTACTTTGGCTAGGAGCAGGCCAGATTGTGATGTCGAAATCAGGCAGTATGTTTTACGGACAATATGAAAAGCCCTTCAACATACTGCATGGTTAATAATATTTATAATTGTTTTTAGAGCACACAGGGTATATAACATGGTTAATTTCCGGGCTCTGCCAAATTATTGCTAGTACAGTGGATCTAGATACTACAATCATACAAACATTACAACTGTCCACGTTGATGTGTTTCGAACAAAATCGTTTAAGTAAGAACGCTGAAAGAATATAGACAAAGCGCAGATTAAAGCGCGCATCCGCTCTTTTCTGAGTGCCGATGAAATACTCAAGCAGTTATTAGCAAGTAGGATAACAACATCAAAATTTATCAAATTCACAAATATATATATACATATATATTATATGTAAGTATGTGTGTGTGTGTGTGTGTATTTGTATTTGCATGTATATTCGAGTAAGTTCTATTTTTCAGTTAAATTTTCATGCTGGATAAATAATTTGCTTCTAGGTAATAGAATAAATTTGGTACGTAAGTGAGAATATTTATGCAAATCATAAATTTAAAATTTGAACAAGGGGTAAATTGTATTCAAGAAAATATTTGACCAAAACAAGAGGATACTAATTTTATTCTACTGTATGAAAAATGTGTTCCAAATTTCCAGCCTGCTGGAATTTAATTCTTATTAAACATCGTTTGGATTGAATGCATTATAATTGTGTGTGTATTTGTTAAGGTGTGTGTGTGTGTGTGTGTGTTTGTATGCTCTTGTTCAAGGGTGCTGCTTTCATCTGGATTGTCAGACCCATATCTTCCAATTTAAGATCTATAAAGAACATATATTTCATCGGTCAGCATAATACAGCGAATTTTGATAACACTAAATGTAATTATTCGCTGTTCTTTTGTTAATTTGTATGGGACATGACATGGGGTGATTTGTGTTTATATTTAATTATCCAAAGAAAAGAGCTAATTTATAGCATTCTCTCACATTTACACGAATACAATTGAATTCGTTTCTTTCTTTTTTAGTGTTTTATTGAACTGTTTGGTTAAAGCTAATTTGGCGAAACCAGAGATTTTCTACCACATTTGTTATACCATTAACACTAGTTTTGTGAGCTTTCCTAATTGCTGCCTAATAGTTTTATGCTTGTTTTTCCTCTTTTTTTTTGCTTTTCATGTTTCATCATTTCTAAAAATTAACTGAAGTAAAATATACACAATAACATAATGATTTTTTTTAATATAAATAGTTTATATGATAAATCGCACTTGGAGACACACTGTGTTTTTTTTTTTTGTCTAACAATTACCTATAAAAAATCTTATATTTTATTTGTATCTATTTTTTTCAAATGATTCATATTCCATGTCTAAATAGAATCGGTCTGAAGTCCCCGGCGGTCCGTACTCGTTTCGAGATTAAACGCTAGCTATCCAAGGTAATAAATATTCAAAGAAACGAATAGTATGGCCATTGAATTTCTTAAACACTTTTAACATTGGATAATCCAGGTGAATGCTTTTGAATACAGACGAAACATAGATATACTCCTTGGCAATAATGTGCCAAAGGAATTAGACACATGTTCACTTGCTATTATATGAATGTATTGAAACGTTTTATCGAGTTTTTTAATATTCTTTTTTTACTTTGATTTAGTCCTTCTGTCCGTTATAATTTCTATTTTTTATTTCAAGCACCGGCATTTCTTGTTCAATTTGTTTGGGGGATTTTGCGCAAAAACTGTCCGTTTCCATGTTCCACTTTTGAGTATTTGTCTTTTTGAATGTTCTCAATGTATTTGCAATTTTTGTTGAACATCTCACTCTCTTTCCCTTTCTATCTCTTGGATTCGACAAGTTTTTGTTTCAAACGTAGACGGGATCTTGATCAGAACATTCCTGACTGCTTTTGTCGTCTGTGAAAAATCGACGATATGTAAAACCATAAAAGCCATGAAATGAAATTGCTGTATTGTTACTGAACGCATCAAATTGATCCGAATTTTGGATGCGTTCGGGATCGACTTCATCGAAGTTTGATGTGTCTGTTGGATGTTCAATTTTTGGTATGTACGGTGCTTTTTGTTGACGTAGATCTGTACCAAAATTAATGCCATTGAAGAATGCATGCGCTTTGACTTCGTCAGCATTTTTACCCAGACGTCGATCAGCAGATGAGCATAAACGTAGAATAAGATCAGTTGCTTCTGCTGATAGCTCGGCTTGTGGTGGTATGTGCAATGAATGCTCCCAATTAATGACCTGTGAACAAAATTATGCTGTTGATATGATGATCCGTATGAAATTGTCGTACGATAAATTGACTTACCTTTTGTTGTGTTTCAACAGCAGTGTTCGCAAGAAATGGTGGTTGGCCAACAAGCATTTCATACAAAATCACCCCGACACTCCACCAATCGCACAACTGTGTATACCCACTACGAGCCAAAACCTCAGGTGCTATGTAATTTGGTGTGCCAACTAGCGAATGCGCCAGGCATCTTTGATGTTCACGTTGTCTACGTCTTTCCAAAACGGCCGGCTTAATGCCATCGTTAGCATCATCCCACGGTTCCATTGAATCTTGCCGCGCATGTTCACCTGTGTTTGGCAAAAAAGAAACAAACACAAATAAAATATCGCATTCAAAAAACATTCATTGAGCACATTTATTCCTCGAAAGTAGTCACAATCCATAATTACCAGCTTTTTGATAATACTTCGAATCGTGAGTCCACCGGAATCCAGTACATAATCCGAAATCAGTGAGCTTTATGTGGCCATCTTTGTCGATTAAAATGTTATCTGGTTTGATGTCGCGATGAATGAATCCCATTTTGTGCACACTTTCAACGGCCACCGTCAGTTCGGCTATATAAAATCGTGCGAGTGGCTCAGTGAATATGCCCATTTTGATGAGTAGCGACATCAAATCACCGCCCGGAATATAGTCCATAACGAAATACAAATTGTCGCGATCTTGAAAGCTATAATACAGTTTGACGACCCATTCGTTATCAGCTTCGGCTAGAATATCTCGTTCTGCTTTGACATGTGCCACTTGATTGCGCTTCAGTACATCGGCTTTCTTCAGCGTTTTCATGGCATAATACAGATTTGGTGCATCAATTTTCTGCACTAATGCCACTTCACCAAACGCTCCGACGCCAATTGTTTTAATTTTCGTAAACATCGACTTTTCCATTTTTGCACGCTTCAATCGAATATAATTTGATTCTTTTTGGTTCAACATACGACGCATCTGAATTTGCGCCTCTTCTGATAAATTTATGCGGCCCATTTCTTTTTCGAGTTGATTTTTACGAAACAATCGCTGTCTGTATGACTTAATCACATTTTCGACGTGTTGCTCCATAAAAAATTTAAACGCCTGCGGCGAATAATGCTTAATCCGACCTTCTTTCACTTCTTCTTGATCTTTGGGGACTAGTTTTCTCTCTGGAATTGGCGATTCATGCTTGATTTTCTCGCATCCTTCTGTTGACGATGAATTTTTACTGTTTTTAGCCGCTACATTCGATGGCGGAGGTGCTGCCGGCTGTTTGTTCAATTTCTTCGTAGTCGTTGTGGATGAACAATTCACTATTGTTGTCTTCGTATTATTGTTTTTATTATTTTTCACAGATGACGAAGATGTGGGTGGCAAAGGCGGGGTTATCGATGTATTATTATTGTTGTTTATTATCTCCGGGGAACTAGACAAATCTCGATTGATATTATTGCTATAAGGTGGCGGTGGCAGCAACGCTGAAAGTTTTTAAAATCAATAAAATAAGCTTCAGTATATGACAACGATTATAGTTGCTGTTTGAACATAAAACATTGATTAAGATAAATTATTATTTTATTGAAAATTTGACAGCAAGGAAGTTAATTTCAACGAATGCGCTTCTCGAAAATAACATGTCAATGAATCAGAATTGACATATAATTTCTGCAGAACATTCATTAAATACTAGTTATGTATGCTTACTCATATGGTTTTTGGCAGCTTTGTATGCCATTGTGCTAGCATATGATGGCGGTTCACTGACAGGCACGATATTATTGGCTGGTGTCGCTTGAAGCACAGCATTGATCTACCAGAGAGAAAAACCCATTGAAATCGAATAGAAAATTTGTTTCTATGAAACAAAATATGTTTTTACAATTTAGAAGGATGACTTTAATGTAAACATTAATGGATCAACACACATTAATTGAATGCTTTGTTCATTGTTTAAAGTATTAACTTCAACGTTTGGTTGGATCAACGTGTTTCTCTTTTCATTTGCTGCTATGTTGATCCAATCATCTCCTAAACAGCACTTATTATTGTGTAAATATTAATTTAAATGAGATAGTGATTGTTCACACATCTGTGATAAATTGGTTTTCTTATTAGAAAATTGATTGAAATCCCAAATTCAGAATAAATTTAACCTACTGATGGTGTTTTCTGTGTGATTTTTGGGGCTATATCTGGCGGGATGGAATTCAATACTGGTGGTGTTGTTGGCGGAGTACTATTTTGTAGTTTTGAGTTAGTCGTCGCACTATTTGTTGTATGAGGTTGAATGGACGATGCATACGATGGCAATGCAGTGGTTGTCGAGGGTGTACTGCTAAGAATCAAATGTTAATGATCATTTATTATTTTGGATTAAAAAAAAATGAAGATTTTCTTACAGTGTTGTTGGAACTTGAGGTGCAATGGCTGTTTGTAAAATTGGTTTTTGAACTTGCGTCGATTTTACTGATTGCATTATGATTGGTGAATGTGTTTTGCGTTGCCATGAACCGATTTGGCACACATTCGTTGATCTAGATATTGGATGAGGTGACATTGAATTTGAAGGTGGAACTGGACTGGGCGATCCAGCCGATGCTGCAGAATATATTCCCGAAGATGGTGACTTGCGATAATCTACACAAATCGAGACATTCAACAATCAATTCGTTTGAAATATGTAATGAATTGCCAAAAGCGATATCGAAATGCTTACCATCTGTTGTACTAGTTGGACTTTGTCGATTTGGAATCGAGGGTGAGTAGTTTGTGACACCTGTTGCGATGATCGGATATGGAGGTGGCGGTTCGTTGCTATTTTGATCCTGTTGATCTGAAGCTGGCGAAAAGCGCCACGATAAGGAATTTTCAACCGAACTGTGAGGTTTTCGGGGCATCTTTAAATGACATTTATCAGTTCCATTCTGCGGCACAACGGGTGAAGTTCCACGAGCTGGAATGACTGTAATTGTTGTTTTTATTTTTTATACATGTCTTCTATTCTTTTGCTTTGCTCTAGGCTACACAGTTACTTAATCGAACTCATGCGAATGAATAGATCATTACCTGGTAGTCGCTGATTGCTACATTGCTGTAGTTGCACATGTTTACCATATTCAATTTGCTTACAGAATTCTATTGGTTTGCAGTAATCGATTTGTTTGCAGTAATCAATGGGTTTAGCGGCATCGTATATCGTGGCTGAATCAGTTGTTGAATTGGACCGTGAGCTACCAGCTCCAGAATCTAATGCTGGGCTACCGCGTGGAAATTGTGGTATTTCGCGTTCGATACTCGGCTTTCGAAATAGTTTTGGTGGTTGAGGTGGAGCTGAAACTTGGAACAAATAAACTTCGAATATCGTGCCACATAATATATCAATCGTTTCCATATTTGATTTGCTAATTACCTGGTAATCGTTGGCTGCACTGCTGTAGTTGCACTTGTTTACTATTTTCTAAAACATCACTACGGCCATTTTTAATAAAAGCGATTGCTTGCTCTTCGGTAAAGCCGGAATTCATCAATTGTGCAAGCAACAAGTTTAGATCGCATTCGACTTTTGGAAGCGATGGGATTTGTTGGCCATTTGCTGTGTTTGATGCATTTTGAACATCGCTGATTGAAAACATTCGCAGTTCCTTCCGTATAGTTTCCAAGGCATTTGTCGCGTATTCCGATAGCCTTGGTGTAGACGGCGTTTTTCCGCCTGTTTGATTCATTGTTAATGTTTCGGTTTGTCATATCACAAACGCGATATCTGAAATTTAGATTCGCCGGCCGTAAAAATGCTACATTCATTCGAAACTTTCCAAATTTGTTTCAAATGACGGATTTGTTGGTTTGGTTTGGACACCGTTCACTGTTATTCTAACTTTCCGATCAGTCGGCGCATGAGCGCATGTATTTTCAGTTCACTTTCTTCCCTATTTCTAATGAAAATAATTGACGCACCATAATCCAATTCGCACAAGCACAAGGCACTCAGATTTATTGCATTTCAGTTTCACAAAATACCCAATTTTGGGCTCAATGAATTCGAATTATATGTAAAACACGTAAAATCTAAAGTTCAAAAATTGGCTATAGTCAAACTTTGTTATTAAAATAAGCGTGCACTTTTTCTATGATATAATTTCAATTATCTTGGATATTATGGGTTAAGGCAACATTTTAAGGCACTGCATTTCTTTCGACCATTATTTTATTCAAATGATTTGAAATCCTAGCATTGATCGTTCATAGAAAATAACTGTTATTTTCACACTGAAATGTAGTATCGATTGTGTCAAATCATGATACCACTATATATTGCTTTATTTCACATTCAAATCACTAATCAATTTGTTACTAGTGATCGGTCATCACATTCAGCTCTTATTTTCCTTGAACCGCTTGTCTTTTCATCATTTCCATATACTCACAAAGTGATAAGCATTTGATGACAATTCTGTCTTTTCCAATTCAGAGAATTCCCATTCGATTACACCTCTGCGTGAATATTTCTCATATATTTATATACATATTTAGTTTTTTTTTTGGTTTGTATGTGGCGGTGCTGGTGATTTGATGTATTTTTCCCTTGATTTCAGCTCTTTGTCTACAAACACAACAAAATAAAAATGTTGAATGAAATGTTCATATCTGAAAACATTCAGAAGAAATGCATATATATTCAAATTTTTCGACTTTTAACATAGCACACATATTTCACGTACGCGCGTACATGTCATAACAGTATAGAAAAATACATGTACACGCACTAAAGCTTCACATGAACTGATTGCCTTCAATGTTTCACTCATGATATGCCACAAAGAGAAATTATTTGACGAAAAAAAAAATCGGTTTGCCTTTGCATTCAGTGCAATTTACACTATAATGAGTGAATGTAAAAGAAACTGAGAAAATTCAAATCGTTCCTTGTTTGGCCCCTGTGAATTTATATTGCTGTTTTCGCTTCTATCCTCATTCATCTTTTATCTTCCCTTCTTTGTCTAAGCCATGTTTATTTATATATACTCATAAATATATATATATTTTCATTTGTATCATTTTATAATATTATATTTTTATCGCAACATTTCTTTTCGGCACTTCCAAATTCAAGGAAACATTGCATTTTTCTTGCATTAGAATTTTTAGAAAACTATTGTATAAGGTGGATGCAAATTAGGCGATGTGCACGTAATTCTCTTGATTCTTGAACACATTCATTCATTGAATTTGTTCATATTTATGTGTCTCTTGGGTCTGAGTTTTCAATAATATATTCACAGTCGAATCAAGCAGATGTGTATGTGTACATATGTTTTTTTTTTTCTATATTGTCAATATACTGGCACTAGTAGAATATTATATCTCCTTTGTTGCTACTACTAACGTTGTTTTTGTTGTTGTTGTTGTTGTTTTCGTTGTTATTGTTGTTGTTGTTGTTGTTATTGTTGTTGCGTTTTTTCCTTCTCCCGTCTTTCTTCATATTATATCTATCTGGTGTTGCTGCCATTGATTCGAGCCGTTCATGAAAATCAAGAACCGATTCAACATTCCAATGCATAAATTCATTGGTCAATGTATTGTGTATTTACATCAGTGTAGTCGCGCGCTCGTAGCGTGTGTATGCAATGTACGTATATGCGACGGGGTCTGCTGTTGTATTTGAAAAAATTCGAATCGCTTCGAAAAGCTGTGCACTAGAATTGGTGATTATAAATTCTTCATTCCAAATTTCCTTCTTTCATCGATTTGACGAATATTTAGATGATTTTGCCATTATTTTCAACCAAAAATTGATCTGTTTATATGCACATACACATCTCAACATTGCACATAATCGTCGAGTTAAATTTAGTTAAAGATTTATTGACACAAAACTTAGTTTGCAGCTTCATTTCAAAGTAATTTCGAGTCGATGACATGCTTTTCCATTCCCCACAATATATAAACACACATTAAACATCAAGGCAATCCAATATTATAATTGTCATAATTCGTTCGATACATATCACATTCTATACCAATCATATGAGATTTCGGAACAACACATAAAATGACAATCAAATTTGAATTTTTAGCACAAACTCACCATATATAAGAAATTAAATTTAGCTTATTTTTGTTATATTCAAATGCTGACTTTACTGTCGACACCTTCTCATTTCAGCAACTTGTGCTGTGTTCCCTCAATTCTCTAAGTGTTTGTACGATTCAAAGTAAAAAAATGCCTGTGTGCGTGTGTGTGTGTGTGTGTGTATGCATTCAAATTGGTTAGGCTATTGGACTGGTATACGTTTGGGTCAGTTTATGTCAGTGAATGTGTAAATCGTACGAATATGAAACGAATTCATATGCATTGCATAGTTTCAATGCTGTCAAACATATGATACTTAAATAAGTACTTAATCTACTTGGAACGTATTTTAAAATAGCAATTTATTTCAAATATTTGGGTAATTTGTTTTTATGCAGACCGTTTTAAGTGCGCAAACGAAGAACAATTTTATTCCATGCATTTGAATTAAATGGAAAATTAGCAAGAAATATTTGCCAAATCAATATTTTGATCTAAAGTATGTGTACTTAGTACCGTTGAAATCGAAAAAAATATATGATATTTTGAAATTGTACATTTTTTTTTGTCATTTTACATTGTGTATGCAAAAAAAAGTAATTACAATAGTATATCAATTTTGACTGAATGAAAAAGCCGATTTTGGGTGATTCGAGCTGTATTAAGACTTCGTTAAACTGGTCCTCCATAATAATCGCAAACGTGAATTGAACATTCGGATGTATCGTGATAATATTCACGAGCCGCTGACAATGACGTTTGTCTGGTTTCAACACAAGCGGTTCGCTTGCGGTTTAACCATTTAGTGAGTTGAAAGTCAGCTAAAATAAATTATCTCTTTTTTCCATTTTGACTCTGGTTCTTTCATTTTTCTGGGAATTTCGCAATTATTTACGTGTGAAACATGCATGTCACGTGTTCTGCTAATTGAATGTCATCTTAAAAATAAAACCGCAAAATACTATTCGCAAAAAACAAAAATACCGATCTTTGAATATCATTGTATGCGTATTTTTTTCCCGCTTGCAAAGCCTCCGCTTCATTTCCCTCGTTTTTTTTTCCACACAGCATGGTGTCGTGTATTTGAATCACGCATTGAGTTTCGCTGTTCTCACTAGTGCCGACAATATATATATCGCTGCCCTTTGCGTATGTGTGCAATTTTTTTTGCTACTCAATCACTAAATAGTGATTCTTCTTCTTATTATTATTCATTTTTGTCCATCTTTTTCGTAATCGTCACAATCGGCTTGTAACAAGTAGGCATGTTGAAGATATACGTCTAAAATTGTGCATGGCGGACTTAAACTAAGCGACGACAGAAATTCATTGCAAAAACGAAGAAAAATAAATGAAAAAGTTGAGCAAATCGACGGAATTTCGTAAAGAGTTTTTATAGTGGCTACAATTCTTCCATTGAATCGTCGAATTTGGTTGAATCGATTTCATCGCATTGCCAATATCAATTCATTCTATTTTGAATCTATTTTGAACACATATACATAATAAAGTTAAACCAAAGTCAGATAATAAAATCGATATAAGAATTTGTAATATGAAACGAGACTAACGAAGAAAACCGTTGAATGAAATTCATTTTAAAAAAAAAGCCGAAATTGTGCAACCAAACCATTTTACACGAATAGTATATGTGCGTTTGCAAATGCAAAAAATTGTGGCGCCGAAAAGTGTATCCATTAATAAATACGAACACGATACTTAAAGTGTCAAAAAAAGTGAAGAAGCGCATTCATTCCATTCCAATCGATTCTCATTTGAAATTCGGTGTGCGATATTATTTTCTCATTTAATTATTTTTTACTCATATTCATACCGATCATTAGTGTATTTTCCGGCTTTTTCCGTGCCACAAAAAGCGACAAAATTTGTTGTCAAAAGAAGTGTTATTTGTGTGTGTGTAAAATATTAACATCATCCATCAGACAAAATGGGTGCATATTTATCGGCACCGCTTACTGATAAAGAGTCCACTGACGAGACTAATGAATATTTATCATGTGGTGCGAGCCAAATGCAGGGTTGGCGTATGTCTCAAGAGGTAAGTTTATGTTTGCAAAACATGCATCAAACACAATAAAACGGAATAGTTGGAAGCAGTGCCGAAAAATCGGTCCACCTTGTGAGTGCTACAAGAAAACACGTTGTCACTAGCAACATGTGCACACTTTTGTGTGCATGCACGCGTTGCCGGGACATCCATCTCGCAATATTTCAAATGGATTCGATTATTTTAATCAAGTTTCTTATTGCACTATATAATATACAATTTAAAACACCAAATGTCTTCTTAATAAAAAGTTATTTTTTCTGTAGGATGCGCACATTTGTGAATTGAATTTTGACACAAACACATCGTTGTTTGCAGTATTTGACGGTCATGGCGGATCTGAAGTTGCATTATATTGTTCACAAAAACTGCCGGCTTTTCTAAAAGGCATTGGAGCATACAAAAAAGGTGCCTACGAGCAAGCACTCAAAGATGCGTTCATTGGTTTTGATGCAACACTAGTCAACAATGATGTTATAGAAGAATTAAAAAAATTGATACCCGATGACAAAGTCGATGAAACTGATACAGACGATGAAGCCGAAGAGGATGAAGAAAATATCAATGAATTGTGTAATGAAGGCCGAATGCCATTGAATGAGCTATTGGAAAAATTGAAAGATCCATTGGCCAAAGTGAAACAAGGTGAATCATCGGGCATGTCGAAGCCATTGTCACCGTTTTTGCGAGGTAGACGAAATGGTAGCAGCAGCAGTGCTGCCACTGAAAATGGTGAATGCTCTTCAGCAGCTGACAGCGCAACCACACCAAAAACCCTTGATGTAAGTCAGTTTTAGGAGCAGAACCGAGTTAAATATATAATCTAATGATAAAATCACATGTCATTTCCGACAGACCTCCGAAGAAGAAGCCGTTTCAAGTTCTAGCACATCGGCTAAAAATAAGGCAGAATCACCCAATAGGTAAATATTTACTGTTCAAAATTTGTGTGCAATTTCATCGGACAACAGCTGTTTTTATAGTGTTACAAATGGCCCATCGAATAGTGGTAACGGCCTGTCGAGCAGTGAAGGTGCATCAAGCTCAGAATCGAATGAACGAAACTCTTGCCACAGTCCAGACAGCTCATCAAATGCAAATAAAACATTGGGTGAGTTTTCAAATATCAATTGCATTTAATATTCGTTTGTTGGGAACCCAATAAACAATAATGTAACACTTTTAAGTTCAATTTAACGTAGAAGTAAGTAACGTTCTTAACCATTTTGGGGTTGCATTTGACCGTAGTTTCACCCATTTCTACCGTCAAAATTGGATGAAATTCAGATGTCATCCAACCGTACGCCACACTCGAATAAATTCCATTTATGACGGTAGAGAATTTAGTATGATTCAACATCAAAATTGTTTACCATTTCTTTTTTCATTGATTTTGTGATATATTTCAAATTATATTTATAAATATTTAATTTGGAATCAGCTTCATGGCATTTGGTAAGTTGTATTCGCAATGCGTGTAGCAGCAGAATATCTAGCAGTGACATTTTGAAAAAGTCTCGGTGTTCGTCAGAGAGTAATTCCAAAAGTTCACATTATTTCGGTCTATTGTTTAAATTCACAAGAGCACAATATTCTGAATTTCAAAATCATCGAAATCTCATTTCATCAGTAATCAAAATTGGACTGATGGCGATCAAGATCGTGTGGAGAAAATGACCATCCTGTCTGATGAAGTCTACGCACAATGTGGCAATTCGACCGACGACTAACAATGTGTGTATAAATACATTGAAAGAGTTCGAATCGATGTGGATGTTCGTCCGTATAAAACGGGAAGTGAGCAAATTTTCGTCCGATAATCCCTATCTTGTATATCGATGGTGGGAATATCGAAAAGTTTTCGCAAATAATTCGATGCCAACAAGAGTAAATCCATTTACCATTGTTCCATTATGTAATACTCAATTGAAGCACATCCGATTCGATCATAGCGCTTTGATCAGCCTTTTGAGCCAATTACAAGTTGTCCCACCAAATATGGGAAGCATACAATGGCCAGCCACGAATATAATAAAACTCACAAGAGCGAAGCTTGAAGCCTCCTATTTGATATGAGAAAAATTGATAATATTCGACAACATCATCAGCAGTTCCACTACCAAATAGTCCTCGATAGCGTTTCCGCTTCTGTATTGTTTAATGCAACGAAGCGTGAAAGCACTGAAATCAATCGCGAAATAATAATCGGAAGATACAATGACAGACAAAATGGATACAAATACGAAATTGCCATCGATCCCGGAATGAAAACGTGGATGGCCAGAGTGCGTCGGAATATCGATACTGGCGTTGAGGTAAGTGAATATTGAAATATTTTGAAATTCGAAATAATTAAAATCAAGCTCATTTAATTGTCATTTATTTTTGTTGAAGGTAAACTTCAAGATATTCAGCAGAAAATATCATTGGGAGGCCAAAGCAGGCATCAGACGCAAACAACAAAAACGAATGACTAGACGTTTGACTAGAGAAGAACGACGTGATCGGGAAAGTTATCCATTCATTCCATCACCGCGAGAGGGAAATTGGAGCTCATATGTGCAGCATCGAATCACTATTCTCCGTAAGGGATTGGTTACATATGCCAGACCAAAGTATGCACAGCTGTCCTTGGATAAATACATCGAGTCCAATTGCGCAAGAGATTTGCTGGTCAACAAAATTACAAAGGGCAGACCATTAATTCTGTACATCGGAGCTGCCGAAATGACGCCCAATTCGCCTAATAGGATTAAAAACGCAAAAGGATGCCCAGGAACAAGATACATGGAGTACAGCATAAAATAAACTTGGCCATTCAACTGTTGTGAAAGTAAACGAAGACTATCACCGCAAACGTGCGCCGATTGCTTTCGGAAATTCCCCATTGCCACAAAAACGGATCTATTCAAAGTTTGCAGAGGATGCACCGATTATCGTGTCAAAAAAGAGCAGGCGACGTCTGAAAAATGAACGGAGCCTTGTCCATGATAACATTGCGACATTTTCTTCGCTGCGAAATGCATCTTGTACAAAGGTAAGCAGCAATATAAATATTCATTTTTATTTATTTCTAAATCTATTTATTGTTTCAGGTTGATGTTATATATTTGGATTGTCACTGCATAACTCGATTGTGAGACCACCAGCACAAATTACAACATTGCGTGCAGGAGCACAAGTATGCAGATGAGCGAACTATTTAGAATAAAGAACAAATTATGTTAACGAATTAGTTATAACCAAGTTGTGGCCTTGTACACGTAAGTGTATGCACACGGTGTCGTACAGTTATTTAACTGTAGGTAAGTTTTATTCTCGTCGAGAATGATTTATATTGTAAAATATATTGTTGAATCCTAGCCTATTTTCTTCCAACTATTCTTACCGTCGAAATTGGTCGGAAATTTGAGTTTGGCGCATGGTTGGATGACAACCAAATTCCGTCCTTTTCCGATGGTAGCATTGAATGAAACTACGGTCGAATCCGCGCCTTTATCAAACGCTAAATATGTGCCCGGAAACGGTTCTATTTCAATTAACAATATTATTACAAACATTAGTATTCGCTCTTTCCTACAGAAGACCCGAGCAAGAATCAAAAAGAATCATCTTCGTCAAGCTCTTTGGTAAGGTTTAAAAAATTATACTCATATGAGCCATGCACAGCTAAGTGTATTCCTAACGAAAATCTTTTCTATAACTTCTCAGGATGACTCAGAAGAATCAGATCACGATGATGATGAAGAAGAAATAGAAGATGAGGTGGGGAAAACATTTTAAAGAACGACTAGATATATTGATTGATCAAACATCCAGATTGATTACGTTCAATTAACATTGGCTTTAGAAAATTGAATTGATATTGCGAGCAGTAAAATTAATTGATTCCTTTTCTAAATATCAAAGGAAGATGAGGGTGACACCGAGGAAGAATCAGACGAGGATCCTGTGGAATATGAGGAAGATGAAAAATTCTTGAATGGCATGTTCGAAGGTCGAATAACAACTAAAATCAATATTATCCAAATTACAACAAATTTTAAATGAAACCTTCATGTTACAGGGCCTGGCTCATCATCCGGTTGTACGGCTGTTGTTGCATTGTTACATGAAAATGAATTGTATGTTGCGAACGCTGGTGATTCACGCTGTGTTGTTTGTCGTGATGGAAAAGCTATGGACATGAGCTTTGATCATAAGCCAGAAGATGCCGAAGAATTGGAACGAATTCGCAAGGCAGGTGGTCGTGTCACAATGGACGGTCGTGTAAATGGCGGTTTGAATCTATCACGAGCCATTGGTGATCATGCTTATAAAACGGTATGTTGCATCGGAAAAAAAACATGCAATTACTTGAATTCGGTCTTGAATATATTCAATTATAGAATAAAGATCTAAAAGCTGAGGAGCAGATGATTTCGGCATTGCCAGATGTAAAGCGTGTTACATTGACACCAAAAGATGAATTCATGGTCTTGGCATGTGATGGCATATGGAACTCGTTGTCAAGCGATGAAGTGGTTGAGTTCGTACGTACTCGAATACAAAAAGGTGAAACAAAGATGTCGGCAATATGCGAAGAAGTAAGTCAATTAATGAATAAATCATCAAATCGAATAAGTCAACATTCACAATCGAAAAAACAAAAACAAATCAATAGATCAATAGACAGCAAATCAAATTCTCAATTTTATCTGGAAATTACAGCTTTTTACAACGTGTTTGGCTCCAAATACTTGCGGTGATGGCACGGGTTGTGACAACATGACCGCTGTTATAATTCAATTCCAACCGTCATTAATAAAGCGATTTCAATCGAAGGACAATTGTTCCGATGCAGTTATTACCTCAAAGAAACGACAGCCTACACCAACCAGCAACAAGGATGATGAACTAACTACAGCCTCATCCAAACGAATTAAGACTGATGACAAGCTCGAAACCGATGAATGAAAACAACGACACCACACACTTACACACAGAATTAATTAAGTGAAAAAACCACAACAACAAACTTTTAAACAAAATTAATAAAATAAAAAAATTATCTATATTTAAATCGGCTAAGAAAAGCGTTAAGAACCGATTTCTCCTCTTTTTCTAAACCGATTTTCATTCTGGTTCTTTCAAATATTAACGATTTCTTGTGAGCAGGGATATCTTTAATAAAATCTGCATAATTTGAAAATTAAAAAAAAAAAAATATCGTTTTAAAGCTTATGTTGTTGTGATCGTTTCAATGTGAACGTTTATTCGCGACCAACTTCATTCGAATCGGAATAACTATCAACGTCATTTTTGTGGCCCTGGTCATTATAATTTCATTAATCGATTTCTGCTTTACCATAATAAAAACCATATTAACAATGCAATGCGACATCATTTCAAATAAAAATCTGAGCAAAAGTATTATTTAGTTGATGAAAACCGATGACAGCCCAAATATACATACACTGACTTGCACTTTCTGACAAGCCGACACATATCCATATCCACTTACTTGCAAGTTCCAATTAGCTGATTCCAGATAAAATTTGGCCTGATCCTGAGTGATTCCGGTTACAGCTGTGAGCTCGGACAACATTTCATCTTGATTACTATCAGACATTTTTAGCTTCTTACGAAAGAAAAGAAATAATGAACATCAACAAAATTCCGTCGCTAAAATCCCATAGTTGAAATATCATTTCAATAAATTTGAGCGCCAAATTGAAATTACAAAAACATTGAAAACCTCCTCCAAAATAGCATAGAGCACACTTACCGAACGAATTGCTTCTCGACAAATAGGAAATTATTCAAACAGCTGGAAGATTGAAACGTTTTTCGTGAAATTAAAACACAAAAATTTGATAACACATACTTTGCAATTGAAAGTTCAAATTTTATTGAATTAATATCAAATAAAATTTAATAATTTACAATTTTTTGAGAGATATGTATAGAAGCTTCAATTTTATTCATGTTTTTTTTTTCATTTTAATAATCATCATAGCTGATTTATGTTTGTGTGTGAGTGTTGACGTACGATTCCTTTGCAATTATTAGGTGGATAATGAAAAACGTATTCTGAATCCAATTGTGGAACTGCATCTTCTGTATTGAAACTATGTTAAATGCATGCTTTTGAGCTATTATTCCGGTATTTTGATTAGTTTGGTTCATAGAGCGTGGTTTGATGTTTATTTTTAAATATATATCTCCTAATATCACGTCCTCTATAGACTTTTTCCATTTGATTCATATGATGTATGTATATTGAGAATCAAGCTTTTATAATTTTTTTCGAATGAACAGTCCGAAAATTCCCGTTGAGTGTCGCTCTTGTATTGTGTCATTTGGCATGACATTTCATTTATGTATAACACTTACATTGTCAATGTTAATATATCTACGTTGAGGCTCAGCTGCGACTGAAATTTGTCAAAACCTTTATCATTTTGCATATTTATTATTTTGGAAACCGTCAGATTAAAAACTATTTTATAATATCAATCTTATTATAAGTTTGTTGCTAACTTTTATTGTTTTAATGTACAATAAGTTAGAATAAATTCAATGCCACTATGATGTGAATTTCACATTATAGTTTGACGGGATCAAATCGATGATTTGTTAAAGTTAATTATTTATTTTTTCTATCTATTTTAGTCTTCTACGGTGATCTCAAGATGGAAGGTAATACTTAATCTTGATTGTTTAAAAATCTTGATAAAATTAAATAATAAAATAATTTAATTTAAGGTGTCAAAGCTTCTATGGAAAACTTGTTGGAACAGATGAAGACCATCGTTGAGACAATGGAACGGGAAAATAAAATACTACGGGAACAATTCTTGAAACAACAGCAAGACATTGCTTCATTATTTGGGTTGGTTATTGAGTCCAATGATAAAATAGAAAAAATTTGTGCAGAATTCCGTGAATTAAATATATTGGGAGTACAAATTGAAAACCGCGCATTTTATTCAAAGTATTGTCCATCGCTAGCCACAACTTTTTCCCATCTTTCTGGCAAATTACGGATTCCGCGTCGAAAGAAATCTGTGCTTTTTTCGGCTATCCATGAATCGACCCATTTTTTGCATTCCTCGTATGAATGGAAATGCTGTTCAGCCAAGCCATGTGTCATTGATCGGAAGAGGTGGTAATCGGAAGGGGCAATGTCTGGGCTATACGGCGGGTGGGGTAGGACTTCCCATCGAAGCGTTTCCAAGTAGGTTTTAACGACCTGAGCAACATGTGGCCGAGCGTTGTCATGTTGTAAAATAACTTTATCGTGTCTTGCGACCGTTTCCGACCGTTTTTCCTTCAGTGCTCGGCTCAAACGCATCAATTGAGTTCGGTACAATGCTCCTGTGATGGTTTCGTTTGATTTCAACAACTCATAATAGATCACGCCGAGCTGATCCCACCAAATACACAGCATTAGCTTCGAGCCATGAATGTTCGGCTTTGGCGTCGATGTTGATGCGTGGCCGGGGTAACCATACGATTTTTTTCGCTTCGGATTATCGTAATGAATCCACTTTTCATCACCAGTCACAATACGATGCAAAAAACCCTTCCGTTTTTGCCTTTGAAGCAGCTGTTCACAAGTGAAAAAACGGCGTTCGATGTCTCTCGGCTTCAATTCGTATGGCACCCAATTTCCTTGCTTTTGAACCATTCCCATGGCTTTTAAACGATAGGAGATGGATTGTTGTGTCACTCCCAATGATTTTGCAAGTTTTTCTTGCGTTTGACACGAGTCTTCATCGAGTAATGCTTCCAACTCCTCGTCTTCAAACTTTTTCACTTGGCCTGGACGCTCTTTGTCTTCCACATCAAAATCACCACTTTTGAACCGCGCAAACCACTCCTGGCACGTTCTAATCGACGGAGCATATTCTGGATATGCTTCGCATAACAAACGATGACTCTCGGAAGCATTTTTCTTCAGATTAAACCAAAAAAGTAAAACTTCCCGCAAATGCTGTTTTGTAGGCACGTAGCTCGACATTTTCAACGCAATAATAAACTTGTGTATTCAACTGAATGATAAGTTTGACAGATCGTTTTCAATGTATTTTTTTATCCTCTTTAAGATACAATAGCTGTCAAAGTCAAAATAATGACATCTATGATAGATATGAAGTTAGTAACGAATGCGCGGTTTTCAATGTGTACTCCTAATAGGTATATAAGTCATGCTAGGGTTTATGAACCATAATCTAAAAATTGTGTGTTTTTTAAGGAATGGAACAACTGGACCAATGGCGAGCAACAAGCTTACTACGCAACCAGTAAATGAAAAATACTGAAAATCTTACTGTTCAAATGAACTTTAAATAATAAAATTTATGATTTACATAAGTGTAAAAAAACGACGTTCTATCAATTATTCAATATTTTTTACAGATAAGTTCAACTGACAGATAAATTTAGTTTTTACCTCAATATTCTGCCACTTTTCCAAAACGAGAATGAAAAGGAAAATTTGTCAAATTTATAAAGTCAGCTATTTGATGGAAAAAAATGATTTCCCGAGAATTTTGAAACGCCTTAATCAATATCAGTTTTCAAGTGGATGCTGTATGCTTCAGGCCTTGTATTATTTGGCAAACGATAATAAACTGTATCCGGTTCGTATATATTCTCACTTACATCCCGAAAAGAAATCTTTGGATCTTCTGAAATAATGGGGGCAATCCAGCAATTCAACGTAAACCACAGAATTGTCTTTGAACCAGCCATTCTTATGATAAATGCAACAAAATAATGTCCAATTGACTAGTAAAGAAAAATACATTTCGTAAAAAGAATTCATGCAAATGGATGTCATTTCCTTAGTTTCATTTAAACATTAAGTTGGATTTATGATAATTTTGTTGACAAACAATTTTTCAGCCTCAGCACTGAGCTTCACAAATGTGCAACCATTTATTTTCAATCAAAATCAAAAGAATACATAAGTTTAGTGGAACAATAAAAAAGATATTTTTCGTTCTATTGATTTTCATAGAAGTTTTCGATGAGCTCCTGTTGATTAGCCTCGATCCGTTGCAAATATTGTAGTTGCACTTTTAATTGTTCTAGTTCCATTGTTCTTTCGAGAATTTCGTTCTGCAAATCATACAATAACATCTATTTAATTTCATACAAAAACATTTATGTAAATACGGCAAATTGGTACATGAATGTCCTGTTGTTCTGCCTCTTGTTGTTTGGCCATTGATTTCAGAAGGTTTTGAGCTGCAATCGCATGACTTTTTTCTCGTTCCACGTCATTAACAATCGTTTCAACAATGTCGATGAATTCATCTATAATTTTTCGAAATTCCTGTAATTCTAAATATCAATAAGAAAAATCATAGTTATTCATTTATATTGACTTGGTGAATAATGCATATTCGAGTCTCACTTTCAGTGTATTCGCCGCTCTTTTCTTTCAAGTCAGATGTTTCACTTGATATATTCGGATCTAATACGCGCAAATTGTACAAATAATCAAAAAATATCCCATGTTTTGATAATTCCTCAGTCATTATCATGTTTTTCTATTTTGTAATATATTGAAATTTCGATAACGAAGTTTGTTTTGTTGAACAAATGAAATTCCGTTACTGGGACAACAGTCTGGCCCACGGAGTACGTTCCGCATGTTCAGTTTCCGTTCGATGTTGGCATCAAATAAACATTGATGAACGTGCCCTAGCTGTCGTTTGTTATAAACTGGCATTCCTTTCGGGTAGTGCATACGTGCATTTCATACTTGCACAATATATAAATCGCAATGTATTAATGCTGTCAAAGTGTCACAGCTAATTTGTTCGACATTTAGTTCGGCTGTTACACTCAGTTGTAATGGTATTTACGCGGGCTGATTGAAGCAACTGATTGAGAGCATATGACAACGACACAGATGTGTATTGAATTCGGTGAATGAACGGCATTAGAAATTTCAATTCGCTCTATTTCGAAAGTTGATAGTACATGTTTTGCGGTACAAAAAGAGACACGTGAATAACAACGACGACATATTAGCGTGCTTAAAAATGTGCAATGATGTTTAGACCCGGTCGGTTTATATATCAAATGATTACAGGTAATTTGTATATTTCCCCATCTCATAAACTTTTCGATTAAATGCTATGAAATTATTTATTTGGTCAGTTAACTGATTATTTGAAGCCATGAAAGTGATCTAACTCATTTGATTGATTTTCTCTTGAAAATCACCTGATTTAAATTTAGTTTCGTCATTTTAATACAAATAGGACAAACAAGTGCAGAACACCAACTGTTATTGCATCCGTTCAAGTATCGCCAACGAAAACCTTCACTTGTCAATACGCGTCACAATTATCGAATAACAACTGATCAAAGCATTCGAAAATGTCAATTTAAAAAAGTTTTAATAGTATCAAAGCTGTCACGTTATGAATTCGAACAGCACAAAAATCCGAAATTGAACAATTTCCAATTGGAAAAATTACTTCGTGATCGCGGAACAGACTTTGACCGATGGTTACACTATCATCAAATACACAAGGACTTCGAGAAAAAAGTTGCGGATAGTTTTAAAGAATTCGACATTGACGTGCAATTGGTGAACAGGTAATTTATACAGGCTATCAGAGCTCAAGATTTGTTTAGCTGATAGCGATATAGATGTCAATAAATTGAAAATTGTTTATTCATAATGAATTTTCAAGAATTTTTCCGCATACGCTTAATTTCAATAATGATTTTCAACCACCATTATCAATGTGATTAACTGCTGACGATAAGATTACAAAGCTATTGAACAAATAATAATGATTTGTATTTAAAGCAAGTGTAAACAAAAACCATTTAGAATTAGACGCTTTTCTCAATGGAGGCTAAATGAATGAAATTCCAAACGTTATTGTTTATTGTAATTGTTTTTTTAGGGTGACGTTATCGATAAAGCACACAGAATGGGCTGATGTTATTGTACCAATCGGCGGCGATGGTACATTCTTGTTGACGGCCGGTCGAGCATTTCCGATTTTCTGTAAACAAAAGCCAATCGTTGGATTTAATAGCGATCCAGATCGTTCGGAGGGGCGATTAATGCTCTCGAAGCGATACTCGAATGAGCCAAAAGAAGCTGTACGAAAATTGACTGAGGTAGAACACATATTCATCTCAAATAAAATTGTTCAACTTTCATTGAACATTCATATTGAGTTTTACTTTCCATTTCTAAATGACACGAATTCATGCATGACAGGGTGATTTCCAATGGCTCCATCGGACACGTCTCAGAACAACAATGCTCAGCCAAAATGGAAATATGCCGGCGTCATTTGATTTACAGGAGTTAGAACCAACCCCGATGGAACTCAATGAATATCACACAGAAATGCTCAATGAAAGGGACCAAAAGAAATACCGAGCAAGAGTGAAACGTATCTTACCATATTTAGCATTGAACGAAGTGTTCATCGGCGAAACACAATCGGCTCGCGTATCTCATTTACATCTTCAAATTGATGATCAAAATATACTCAATAAAACAAAAAGTTCTGGTCTATGTGTGAGTACGGGAACTGGCTCGTCATCATGGCTCTGCAGTATTAATAGACTGTCCAAGGAAAATGTTCGAGATCTTCTTGAATTAATTGAACAGAATGGCACGAAAATTTCCCTTGATGCAGAGCAAATCGCCGAAAAGTATAATAAAAGAATTCTGTTTAGTCCGGGTAACACAGTGCCGCATTTCAATAATTAAAACAGTTTAAAAATCAATCGGAATTTTCAGATGATCCACGAATGTGCTATAGTATCCGAGAGCAAATTTGTGTCGGTGTCTGGCCAAAGCCAAAGGGTTTTGAGTCGAAGGGATTTGCCAAAATGGTTCAAATTAGATCACGTTGCATTGATGCCAGTGAGTATCTAAGGATCATTTAATTACAATTTGAAGGATCAAAAATTAAAAAAAATATCGAATGAGCCATGATCGATGTATTCATGTTGTAAATGCGCACCGAAGTATCGTTTGTTTGATTTCTCATTTTGAATTTTAGGCGATATAATTTTTTAGAAACTTTGAAAAAAAATGTACACAATGAACACGATTAAAGAAAATGAATTTAACCCTTTTCAGGTTTGGTGATTGATGGCAGTATTGCATATCCGTTTAACGATGGTGCGAAAGTTCTGCTGGAAGTGCATCCGGAAGATGCATTATTGACAGTTATCATGGACGAAAGATGATTATCGTTGATAAGATTGAAATGAACAAAGCGTATGTAAAACATCATTCAAGTGCATAGAATGCGGATGTGTTGTTGCTGATGCAAGAGATAGACTCCTAAGTGTAAAATAAATTCTGTGCCATAAAGACACATACTTTTAAATGCAGTAAAAGCGAAAATAATCAGATTTTTATTTTATTTGAAAAATATCAATTTATTTTAACCAGATTTTTGTTATGTTTTTGTTTCGTTTTAACGATTTGTTTGGATTTTGTTTGAAGTGTTAGAGGATTTTTCAAAATTCGTCGTCTCTTCTTTGCAGCAATATTATCATCATTAGGTACATCTGTGGTCTGATTTGTACATTTTTTCTTCCCTTCTAATTTCTCTGCGGTAATATGTGCAAAACGGGTATCTGTTCTCGCCATTTTTCCGTCGCCCGATGCATCCTTTTCCTGTTTCTTTTTGGCCAAAAATTCTTTCTCAGCCTGTTTACGCTGTTTTCGTTTCGCCTTTTGCTCTCCTTTCCATTTATTTTCCATTTCATCTGGATCCTCACCATTTTCTATCCATTTTTTTCGTCGATAGTTATGTGCACGTTCATCAAAATCTTTATTATCCAAGGTCATTTCACATTCACGTTTTGATACATTGACTTGCATGAAAATTCGTTCAACCATCCGTTGATCAATCGGATGCTCAGTGAGTTTTGTATTGATTGCGGATTCTATGTCATGTAAAAATTCTAAATCTCTTGGAAAACGAAAAATAGAAATGGCTAGACCAGAACGACCAGCACGAGCTGTGCGACCAACACGATGGATATACTCTTTTGCTTGCTTTGGCAAACGATGGTTCATCACAAGTTGCACGTTCGGTATATCCAATCCACGACTCGCAACATCAGTGGCGATCAATGTACGGACGTGATTCGATTTGAATTTGTTTAGTGCAGCTACACGTTCTCGCTGACGCATAAAACCATGCAGGCAAACATTATCAATGCCAACCGTATTCAGAGTCATGGATAATAATTGACAGCATCTAAACAAGAAGAAAATTGATCAAATCAACGAAAATTGATGTATTTGCGTAAAATTAAATTAAAACTGATTTGAATCAGTACTAACTTTTTGGTATTTGTAAAAATCATTACATTAGCCGTTTCATTTTCTTCTCGATATTTGCGAAGTGCTTCGATGAGAACCATATCACGATCGTAATCGGCACACAAAATATAACGCTGATCTAGCGTATGTACAGTGGCGACATTCGATTGCTCTGACCATTCAAAAGCCTGAATTCAAAACAATACATATTTGAATGGATGATTGAAAAATATTCATAGCTATCAGTGTGCGATGATTTACCTCATTTGAAATGGGAAAGATGCTGGATTCCTTGAGCAAATCTTTTAGTGTGGCCGAAAAGAATAAATTTTGTCTTGCTTCAGGTAAGCATTTTTCGATGATAGCAAGATGTTCGTCAAATGCGCCACTCAGCATTCGATCGGCCTCATCCACAACAAGAAATTTTAAATTATCGAAATCAAATGTATCACATCCTGTAAGGTGATCGGCTAAACGGCCTGGCATCGCAACAACAACATGCGGTCGATTCTGTAACTTTTGACTTTCAATCATTTGATCAGTTCCACCTGCTACCGTAACAACCCGAACGTTCATCGGTTGACCGACGACACAAAATTGCTCTGATATTTGGTAAGCAAGTTCATGGGTTGGAGTTAAAACCAGAGCAAAATGATGTGTTGGCTCCTCGCTCAATTTTTGTAAGATTGGCAAGGCGAAAGCGAATGTTTTACCCGATCTTTTGGATGAAAAAATTCAATTTTTCTAAGTGAAATCTTCGTTTTTCAGACATTTTATTATATTTAATTTTATTAAGGCATACCCAGTTTTGGCAGCTCCAATGCAATCAGATCCGGATAAAATTTTTGGAATGCAATTTGCCTGAATGGGTGTCGGTTGTTTCAAGCCTGTATTAAAAAAAAAGTAATAGATATAATTCAAAGTTATGTATTCATTTTCATTTACCTAATTTTCCCATTTGCCGCACAATCCATGGTGCGAGACCAATATTTTCAAATGTTTCAGACATTTGTCTTTGCTAAGAACAAGTCAAAATCTTCAATGTGCAGCACTATTCTGTAAAGGATAAGATACTTCTTCATAAAAGCAGCGTGTATTGTTGTTGAAAACAGCTCATTCTAATGTTTTGCATGTGCTCCGGCTATCTGTCAAATATTAAGTTGAATTCCGAATTTCGAACTTGCTGTCAACAACTGTCAAATTTTGTGTTTGACGTTGAAAATCGTTGAACTCTGGCTAATGAATGTTATTTTGAAATAAATAGATTACTTTATTTATCGCAAATGGTATTCAAAAATGAGTGGAACACTAAATGTGTGTTCGTTTTTCAGAAGAAAAATATTACAATATTTGTTGGTTTTATGGAACATTTTATTGATAATTCGAACGGAAAAAAATATTGAAGATAAGAAGCTGGAATGTCTTGTGCGGATGCGTTGCGGTGCGTCAGGGATGCCGTTATCGTAAACATTATGGCTGTTTTTTGACAATTCTCTCTTTACCAAATCTATACTTATTGCATGAGTTCTGCCAAATGTGTGTACTATACGCGCATACATTGGCAAAATAATGAGGATCCATACAAAGCACATATACAATCTCTCATTAAAATCGCAATTGGCTGCGTGAGGCCGTCTCGTATGTATATGTATGTGCCTAAAATAATGGTAATGTACGCGTAAATCTCACTATCAAACGGAAAAAAACCTGCTACTACTGTTGGCTCTCATAAAACAGAGAAATTTGACTGAAAACTCAGTGTTTCTTAGATTGCCTTGATTATCAATCCAAAATATTTCTGTCAATGACGCATTGGTGTTGGGCCACTTCCGATTTTTGGTGTGTGTGAACTATGCCATTGAATTGAAATTAAATGATATTCCAAATATTGATCATGTTTGCCAAAATCGGGCATTCTGTTCGTTGTTGTTCGGCTGTGTATTGAGAAAAAAACAATCGGTTTCCGAAAAAAGTGCTCTTGACGCGACGTAGGCAATCGTAGTGCTTCTTCATTTGTTGTATAAAATATGCATTAAATGACAGTGAATAAGAATTTAAAAAAGAAATGCTGATAATTTATTGTAATACACCAATACACAAGATCCCATTGTAGTAACCATCTATAAAAATTTTTCTACATTGACATTTCGAATTATAATGAAAAATGATTTTTTAATATTTGTGTGTTTGTTTGTATTGTGGCACTGATTTCTCAATTTCTATGAATATGATGGTGCAACATCATCAAATGTTTTTTTAATTAATAGTAAATTACTGCGGTGAAAAATTGCAGTGAATATAGAATTTCGGAAGCATTTGAAGAACAACGAAAAAAAAAAATAGAACAAATTAAACATTTGTTAAATAGAAAGTTAAAAATAGAGTGAAATGACATCGGCATCAGCAATTGATTTTCAAATTGCGAACACAGCAAATTTAGAAAAAATCGAACGATTTATGAATGCTGGAGCTTATCGAGAAAATATTGAGTATAGTTCGAATTTCAATACGCGATTGTGTATTGAGCGACGTTTGCGTTTACCATTTTTTGATCCACAAACTAGTGTTGCTCAAAAAAATTGTTCACTATTTATGACAAGGCGACAACGAATGCCTGGCGTTCGAGATGGACAAATCTATTCGTATCCCAGTGAGATCTTGTTTAACCTTATTTAGCCGGTTTTCATTTCGCTAAATAATTTTAATTGATTTGATTTCTTTCAGCGGCACGATGGCGAAAGCATCGACGTCAATATCTATCGAAAATGCTGCGTCCGTTCAGCTCAATTGGTTCAATAAATTCCACAACACCTCAAACAAATGGTGCTACAGTCACTAATAGCAGTAACCATTTGCATCGACGCCTTGAATACGGTAACAATGACATGGACTCGGACTTCAATGGCAGTGGCTTTCTAGATGAGAGCTCCTCGTTGGGTGGTGCTGGTGATACATCTGATAGTAAGGATAGCCAACACAATAAAGAAGATATTGGTAAGTGAATAAAACAAGTGAATAGCGCTGTGTAATGTTCAAGCTGAACTCATTCGGCGATTATGATGGAGATGCATTTCATTTAATTTGCGATTTAGACGATTTCCAAAAACAAATTGTGTGATTTGAAATCGGATTGGTTGAAATCATTTGAAAAAAAATCATTTGCGCCCACTTCTTTGTCATTCATATAGAATGACACGGTAGATGCTCTAATTCCAGCCGTGAGGCTGTTGAGCGTGCGCGCTCCCACGCTGTCAGCGTAATGCCGACGCCAGGAGCCTCAAGTATACATACAAACCAAATCGCCCATACATTTTTCGTTGCACATAATACGTTGTTAACCATATTTTAATTCAGCTCGCCCGTATCCAACGGAATGGTTTTATGATGAATATACAAATGAAATAGATGTTCTTGAGGAGCCAAAATCACCCGTTGACGATGAATATGATTATGATCCACGATATGGTAGCAAAAAAAGGAGAAAACGTCGACCGGCCACTCAAAAGCTGCAGCGAAATTTACACCATGCTGGAGAAACGCCACGTAAACGACAATCGGGTGGTGTTAGTAGTTCTAGGCGAGGGCGTCGTAAAACTACTGGTGCTGGCATAAACAGTAGTTCCCAACGGTACGTACAATGGCAGGCAGCAGCTTGCCGCAAACCAACCAATGACACGCATTTTTTTTCAAGCAATTTATGAAATGATCTTCAAATGCTAATCTTTTATTCTCAATTTTCCAGAGAGCCACCGAGTCCACCATCTTTCGAAACTGCAGCAGCTGCAGTAGCAAATGAACAAAACAATGACGACAGTCTAAACGGTGATTTGCGAAACTTTCGCAAATACACTTGAAACTTATTTGTGCATAAACAAAAGGGATATAGCAAAATGATTAATTTATCAAGTGGCTAAGCAAATTAAAATAAATTAAAATAAAATTAAATAATTGTTGTACTCCTAAATACACAAAAACCAACGGCGTAGCAATTAATTTTAAACCGGTTTTGGGCAGATTTGCTTTATTATTGTGAAAAAATTGTTACAAATCTATTCTTCAAAATATTGGCCGTCGCTATCTTTAACCTTTGCCCACAAATCTGGCAATTTTCGGATTCCAGTTCTGAAAATATCTGGCTTTTTTGAGGCTATTTGAAGTTTTCTCCAGGCCATGCGTCATCGAGCGGAAGAGGTGGTAGTCGAAGGGAGCAATGACGGGTGAATACGGCGGGTGGGGTAGGATCCCCCATTTTAGAATTTCCAAGTAGGTTTTGACGATCTGCGCAACATGTAGCCGAGCGTTGTCATGTTGCAAAATTACTTTGTCGTGTCTATGCTCGTATTCTGATCGTTTTTCCTTTAATTCCTAGCTCAAACGCATCAATTGAATGCCTGAGAAAAATAACGACTCAAATCTTTCCAACATGGAAGTCTGAAGCGTAGAAAAGATACACGCATTACTGAAACTGAGAATAAAACATTTCATTATCACAACTGAAAAAAAAAATTCACAAAAATGAAACATTCCAGAAGACCACATGAACATTTTTCAAGTTTCAGATTTTCGTTTTCTGTATTCAAGTTTTCAATTCACATTGAAATGGAACTTAAATACAGAATACGAAAAATTGAAACTTGAAAAATATTCATGTGGTCTTCTGGGATGTTTCATTCTTGTGAATTTTTTTTTTCAGTTGTGATAATGAAATGTTTTATTCTCAGTTTCAGTAATGCGTGTATCTTTTCTACGCTTCAGACTTCCATGTTGGAAAGATTTGAGTCGTTATTATTCTCAGGCATTCAATTGTAGTCGGTAGCGATCCCCTGTGATTGTTTCGTTAGGTTGGAGCAACCTATAATATACAACGCCAAGCTGGTCCCACCCAATACAGAGCATGAGATTCGATCCATGGATTTTCAAACTTTCCGTCGATTTTTTTCTCGCTTTGGATTGTCATAATAGATCCATTTTGTGGTGAAAAAACGCCGTTCGACGTCCCTCGGCTTCAATTCATGTGGCATCCAAAATCCCATCTTTTGGATCATTCCCAATTGTTTCAAGCGATTGGAAATGGTTGTTCGACACACTCCCAACGATTTGCCGAGATCTTCTTGGGTTTGGCATGGATCTTGTTCGAGCACTGCCTCCAATTCTTCGTCCTCAAACTTGTTCGGCTTGCCTGGACGCTCTTTCTCCGCCGTGTCAAAATCGCTTTCTTTGAAAAGTCGAAACCAGTACTTGCACGTTGAAATCGATGGAGCATGCTTGTCGTAGGCTTGGGTCAGAATATGATGACATTCAGCTGTATTTTTCTTCAAATGAAAGCAAAGAAGTAATTCTTCCCGCAAATTGTGTTTTATCGGCACAAAAGTTGACATTTTCGGACCACAGAAAAACTACTATGACGCTTTGGCATGAATATAGTTTCAGTATTTAAAAAAGTAAAAAGTACTACTAACGCCATTTCGTTAATTGTACATAAACAGAAGTTTCGATTTAAAAAAAAAAGAGAGAAATTGTTGATTTTACATCAACCACAAATTATATTGAATTCGGAACACTAATTTCACTAACATTTACAAAACTATTAATTATTAAAACCGATACAAAATTATATCATGTACTAATTATTTACGATGGTTTTATAGTAAAGCCATCAATTGAAATGATCAAAAATAGATCGAACCCAGGTGTATACTTCCAGCGAACTCGCTCAATCTATCATTTATATTATGTCTTTTCTGGTTAAGCAAACAAAAATACGATTCTTTCGAAAGAAATTAAATCCCTAAATGAGCTGCTAAATATTGATCAGTGGCTCCTGTATTGATGTAAGTACCTGATTTGATTGATGTATCTTTGCAACACAATTTACCTTTGTGAAGTGGTGCCTGCGGCGTGTTTTCAGTATTGTATGCAAAATGCAAATTGATTATTGTAACATGGCTCAAATTAAATATTGGTAGAAGAAATTTCTGATGCCAACCCTGGCAAATCTTATGTGAAAGAAAAAATTAAATAAAAAGAGATTATTTTTCGATAATTTGGTTTTTTTGTCGCTTCGCAGCACATTCTAGGAACCAATTGTGATAAAAATTAAAAACCACGCATTATTTTGAAATATCAAAGCTTTATTTAAAAAGAAAAAAATTGTTGCAAATGGATCATTCAAAGTATTGTCCATCGCTAGCCACAAGTTTTTCCCATATTTTTGGCAATTTACGGATATCACGTCGGAAAAACCACTCGCCTTTTGGAGC
Organism: Obolodiplosis robiniae; assembly: GCA_028476595.1. Classification (NCBI taxonomy): domain Eukaryota; kingdom Metazoa; phylum Arthropoda; class Insecta; order Diptera; family Cecidomyiidae; genus Obolodiplosis; species Obolodiplosis robiniae. Next base: position 26,732,926 of record CM052017.1, read on the forward strand.
TATCCACGAATCGATCCAATTTCTATCATCTTCATAAGAACAAAAATGCTGCTCAGCCAAGTCATGAGACATCGTTCGAAACAAGTGGTAGTGAGAAGGAGCACTTCCAATTTCAGCGTTTCGAGGTATGTTTTGACGACCTTTTCAACATGCAGCCGAGCATTATCATGTTGCAAAATAATTTCGTCATGCCTTTCGACAGTTTCCGGCCGTTTTTTGCAAAATGCTCAAACGCTACATACGATGCAAAAAACCCTTCTTTCTCTGTCTTTCAGCCAAAAATTCAAAGCACGTGAAAAATTGCCTTTCAACGTCTCTCGACTTCAATTCATACGGCACCCAATGTTCTTGCTTTTTGCTATCATTCTCAATACTTTTAATCGTTTGGAAATGGCTAGTTGAGTTACTCCCAACGAATATGCAAGTTCTTCTTGCGTTTGACATGAGTCTTCATCTAATGATGAGTCCAATTTTGCATCAACAAACGTTTTCGACCTTCCAGAAAGCTCATTGTCGATGCGCTTCAGCAGCAGATTTCTTCAAATGAAGGCAAAAAAGTAACGTTACCCGCAAATGACGCCAATATAGCTCAAATGTCGATAATTTCGAACTAAGCTTAAAATATGACGTTTCAGAACTGACTATATTGACCAGCATTTATCGTTTGAACCAAATTGAAGAACAGGACGAACTTAGTTTAACTAAGTTAGTTATGCTCAAAAATAGATTCAAACTAAAAAATTACAAAATCTTGTAACTCAAGTATGTTCAAACAAAGAATCAATTTTTAGGATTTTATTTTCATGAATGAGGGAATTACAAAAAAACATTGGTCTAATTTGTAACAAAGCAGCTGATCCTACATTTAATTCTAATTTAAATCGATTGATTTTTAGACTGTTTCATTTTATTAATAGAACCTATAAGGCTAGATAGATAACTAAATTTAGATTTACTGAAATGAAATTTTGAGAATAGAAAATTAAATGAACGAGTCCATTGGTGAACAATTAGTCATTGATGAGCTTACTGAAAAGGGTATAAAAATGATTATCGGTTAAAACCGGACAGACAAAATGCAAATCGAAGAATATGTCAGTGTTTTGGCTACATCATGATTGAATTTTTATATCCGCTTGCGCTGTACAATTGGTTGGATCTCATAAATAACACAAATTGATTGCTGCAGTTTGACTGCAAGTTCTGTGCAAAGAAATGTGTGATCTAATTTAAATATGTACAGGCACATGAACAAGCAGCTGTGCCCGATCACTGAATACAGCCGAGCACATTTCACACGTGAATACACTATTATCATCTGTCATTGTGTATGAAACCTCTTTCTCTTGTTTTATATTCATGATAATATTCGGCGTCGCATTATTTGCCATTTGTGAGTTGTTATAACTCTCATCTGGGTAGCTCTCCTGACTTCCTTCGTTTGAAAGACCCTGGTTTAATGATGACGAAGTCGATCTTTTTGAGTTCGATTTGATTGTCGCACTCATTGTTGGGGATTTAGACGCTGGGGTATTAGTCGTCACTTGTATCCGGCTACTGATCCGTTTGCTTGAACGTGTGGTTGGCTTTGTTTCAACTTCAGCTTGTGTTTTATAATCAACACGCAGCATTCCAGTTGTTTTCGCAATAGCATGTTCGACTTTAGTATGGGATCGTGATGTTTGTTCAGTTTTTGTTGCGTGCGATTTGATTGGTGAGCCTAAAATTTCCTGTAAATCACTGACAACATCCGGACTGAAGTTTGAGCTTTTTTCCGATAGTTCAGCGAGTAAGTTATGTTGAAAATTGGCATTTGAACTAGCCGCTGTTTGCGAAGAAGATTTCACCGCTTTAAGTGTTCCGTTTGTCAGTGATCTGGCTGGTGATGGCATAACATCGACTTTCTTATTCGTTGTCGGCTTCGTTCGATTAGATCTTCGCGTTGCATTACATTCTACTTCTGTTGGTTTTTTTATAACATTTGATGTTACGATCGTTTTCGTTTTTGTTGCAGTTCGACCACCTTTCGTTTCAACCGTTATTTTCTTCTTGCTTGTATGGATCAATCGAGGTTGGCGTTGTGATGATGAAGGGGTTGCAACTGAAATTTATATCACATGAAAAGATTATTAATCAATTTGATGGTTTCTGTTTGAAATCGCCTAAAGTACAATACTCACCATCCATTGATTGTGCCATAGATTGTCTCTTAGTCGGTGATTTCCGTTTTGGCGTTGCATCAAGATATTCCTCAGTGTAAAGCGGATCTCCATCGTCATTGTCTTCAGAAATTTCCTGCTTGAAACGTGACCCGCTTTGCATTCTCTGGATAATCGGCTCATCAACCTCAATATTGTCCATTTCATTGTCATTTCCTACAGTTTCATAAGAAACATCCTCTGCAGGATCATATGATGAGCTATTTCATGAAATAAAATTTATTTCTTAAATTATTTTCATCACTTTTTATTTGAAATATTCTTATTTACCTATAATATGTATCACTTTGTTCTGACACATCCCGTTTTCGAGATACATTTTTTTTTGATGTCGTTTTGGTGGTGGTACTTTCATTTTTCGATTTGCGAAACGATTCTAGCTCTTCGGGTTTCAATTTGCGGCGTCGTTTGTATTTCCTTGGACCAACCTAACAACAAACAGTTCAAAAGAAGATGACATTAATAAAAAAAAAATCCATTTGGTTTCTGTAGTTAAACATACAACTGGCTGTCGATTTGAAACAGTGTTTGCATCGCTGTGTTCGATCAAATGTTGAATTATTTCTTGTGATGTTTTGAATAGATTTCCGCAAACCGTACAATAGAATGGCATCAATGAGTCCTCGTAATTTGGATCAGGTTGTGAATGATGTGAACGAATGTGTTCACGTAGAACAACGCGCTGATTAAATGCTCTTGGACAAACTGGACAAGCATACGGTTTTTCCCCTGAAAACACGAGAATATGTATTTTAAAACACATTGAAAGTTGAACTAAAAATATGATCATACACTCTGTTCGATATATACAATAATTCGAGCATGCCAGTCCCAATTTTGGAAATTGAATGCTCTCTCATTCACGGCGCTGCTACAATTTAATTTGTAAATTCTACGATATATGCACTGTTATTTGGTGGTATTAAAGCTAATTTTTCGGGATTTTTCAGAATAAAAATTCCAACGGATTGAAATCTCATCTTATGACATTAATTTACTATGCATACTATTGATATCAATGAACATCATTCTTGGTGCAATTTAATAATAAAATCCTGTTTTTAATTTTTGCGCATTTGAATCGCAACAATGTATTGAATTGTTCGCATCTCATGACTGAAATAGAGATGACGTGACATTAAATGATTTTTTGCAGCAAATTCCGGCGAGTAGTGTTTCGATATCAACTCAAACTCTTGTATTGTGTAGTTCGTTGTTGTGTATAAAACCAAACAGTATGTATTTTGTGATTCAATCAAAGAAACATATCATTTAATAAGAAGACAATTTTAAAAGAATACGGTTTCCTTCTAAATTAAGCTCAATATTAAAAACTGTAATGAAGAATTGTGATTTCATATAGCGTTTTCCAAAGAAAGACTCTCACGAGTTTTGAATAACATAGATTTCGGTCGAATGAATTACGCTTTGTATTTCTTGACGAGAAATAAAATATGAATCACCGAAATAAAATATGAATCCAATCCAAACGCTGGTTGTGATCTCACCAACTTCAATTATGAGTATTGAGCAGTGAACAGATAACAGTGAACAATGAATTGATTATTTGATTATTATTTGTTTGTGCACAAACAGAATGGTGTGCTGTTATGAATGAACCACTTCATGAGAAGTTTCAAAGACTTAAAGAGGAACAAGATGAACAAGATGGTGGAAAAAGGAAGAGAAGCAGAAAGCGAGAGGAGCAGCTGCAGCAGCAGCACCAGCTCAGGTATTCAATTGGAATATATGAGATTATGTTTTGAAATATTTTTTCAATTGAACTTTGAGTCGATTTTTTGTTTCTGACTCAACAAAAAACACAACGAACATAGCGTTCTTATCTGGATGTTGCATTAAACCGTCAGCTCTAACGGTCTTGGAAGTTATGCATGGGAATTGCCGTGGTCCTGTTATAGCTACTTTAGTAAGCACCTAAAATTCCAATGTATTAAAATCTAATCCTTTCGAATTTTTTTGCTAAAAATCCCCAATGACTAATATATAATCTTTTCTGTTTTACAGTGTACCTGTATGAATGCGTTCGTGTTTGCGTAGGGTGCCTCCGTCTGCAAATGCCTTCCAACAAAATCGACATCCATATGGTCGCTCACCTTAGCATAAATCAAATAAACATAAATTTTCCAATCAATTGTATTGATAAAGGAAAATATTGTTTTTTTTCCATATCGTACCTGTGTGTATTCTGTTGTGGATCTGCTGTGAACTTCTTGAGCCAAACGTTTTACCACATTCGCAACATGGGAATTGTCGGCCAGATAAATTTGTGTGCGAATGCCGATGATTCATTAAACTTCGACCATCCGGAAAATTTTCGCCGCAAACATGACAAGAAACGGATTTGTTGCGGTGCGATTGCATGTGACGTTTGAGACGTGCCTTATTGTAGAACGTTTTTCCACACTTTAAACAGGAATGGTTTTTCTCCTTGGAATGATCCCATGCATGTTTCATTAGCGTACGTTCATCCTTACAATGTTTACCGCACATTCGACATGTTGTGCTGGTTAACTCTTTGTCATGGACTGCCGCAATATGATGGCGTATTTCATTATCGTCTGCAAAGGACTCGCCACATAATGTGCACCTGAAATACAAAATTGAAATTATCGCAAGAATGTGATTTTTTTCTTCTTCGGCGAATCGATTTATTCTTACTTTTGAACCGAAGCTCTAGTGTGTATTTCGGCATGGGCCAGAAGATCTAATGCTTCTGCGAATGTGCTACCACAAACATTACAGCAGTGATTCTCTCCGACGCTTTCGTCTCGATTTGATTCGTAATCATTTTTATGAGTTTTTGAATGACGCTTAAGCAATTCTACTCGATGGAATGACATACCACAAATATTGCAGTAATAGCTTCCATACTTCGGATCATAATCGTCATCACTCGCCGTTTTATCACCACCATCAGGCTCATATTCTGAGCCACTGCTTTCTTCTTCCGCATGAATTTTTTGATGCTCTTGCAACGATTCGGCTGACCAAAATACTTCATTGCATGTATCACACTCAATGGCATTATCAACTCCGTGTAGTGCCACATGTGCGTCTAGGGCTTTTCCACGGCTAAAACCCACACCGCAAACTTGGCAAACAAATGGGCGACGGCTCGAATCAGACACCGATACATGATCTTGCAAAATGGATGATTCTTTGTAATAGTTTCCAGATGTATCTCTAGTATCATTGAATCGCTTTTTCTGCATTTGTATCTTTTTGCCGCTTTCAGATGAACCTTTCAATACTTTTCTTGATGCAGTAGTTGAACCACCTGCAATTGATCGCTTCCGCGTTCTACTGGCCGATTCATTACTGTTATGCATAACGGTTAATAGAGATTCCTCTTCATCGTCATCTTGTTCGTCGGTCAATTTAGTATCAGCTTGGCTCATGTACTCCATATTCGTATCAGGTACCTGTGCATGCACTTTTAAATGATTCATTAGTTCAATTTTGCGAAAGTAACGAGCTCCACATAAATTACAAATGTGTGGTTTAACATTTTTATGCGCGATCATATGATTCATAAGATTGGCCTTTTTTCGAAAGCGGCGACTACAAAAATCGCATGGATATGGACGTGATGTTGTGTATTCGTCGGTTGGTAGGGGCACAAGAACCTCTTCATTTTGTTCATTTCCAACCAATTGATAGACCGGCACCTCAACTCTGCAACAAATTGAGTGATTTTTAGAAGTTGAAATTTTAATTAGATTAGAAGATTGATTGCCCTACCTGTCTTCGCCTTGTTGCTGCACCCAGTCATCGGTAATCACCTCTTCTGTGACATGGCATTCAAAATACTGTTGCTCATTGTAGTCGGCGTTGTCAACTTGATCGACTTGCTCCTCAATTAAATCTCCCATATTTGCAACGCTGCCATCTTGGGCCATATAAATCAAATTTTCAGCCGCTATTTGATCCAAACTGTTTGAAATTGTGATAATTTCAGTTGATGGAATAATTTCCTCGCCCACCAAATACTCCTCATCCTCTTCGATATCATTATTTTCCTCAATTAGGTCGTCCGAACGAGATTCCATTATTATCTGGTGGCCATGCGCCTCACCGCTCACTCCTTCAGCCCAATCTATCTGATACTCCGAATCCATTTTGAAACTCTTGCAACCGCAGATCAATCAACTGGTGCGTTTGCAATGTACAAGTAATATGCATTATTCAAGACATTTTCAGATCATTCCAAAATTATTGCAATGATCCATCATTTGATCATATCTTTCAGTATTCAAACAGAGCAAATATGTCATTTTACGGACTTTAATATATGTTCATACAAATGATGGGGTTGTTTGTTGGTCGGAACAAATTCATTTATGCAAACAAACCACTTAAGGCCTATTCAAATGGTCTAATTCGTCTAATTTATATTCAATTTTAACTCTGCTACAGTCCAATGATTGATCATGATATTGTGCATATTTCTGATTCTTTCTTTATCGTTGTTGTTAACAATGTTATTATACCAAGTGTTCCGATTAAAAATTCATTTTGAAAATCTTCACCTGATTGCATTTCTTTATAAATTAACAGAAAACGTAAAAACATAGGAGTTGCTAATTATAACTTGCCAAATTGTCCAAAGTACTAAAATGTTTCTTAATTGATTCTTTCATATTCTTTATTTCTATTAAGTTGTCGAGATAGTCCACAAAATAAAGTGATAATAAATGTATTTCACATTGAAATTGTCGTTCTTGGTAGACAATAAATATTTGAGGGTGGGAATGACCATGGATATTTAGTGATCTTACAACTTTATGTCAAATATCAAGAAAACATCACAAAAATAATCTGTTCAGATTTTTGTTAGGCTTAACCGCTTTCTATGCAGTTCTATATTTTCAAGCATTTATATTTTTGTTTTTATTTTCATACATTGAGGTTATGCGGTTGTAAACGAAAACATAAACAAACTTGACTTCTTCTTATGCCAAACTGGATGCAAGCTCTGTTCCAATATTATGCATCAACTCTATAAAGTCATAACTGAGATGCGGAAATACACCCGCATCAAACCAAAATTTGAGCAAAGAGGAGCCGATGTTTCGATAAAAATACATAAAGTCCGTATGGAAAAGATGGATTTGGCTTACTATATCAAAAGTAGATAGAAATACTCACATTTTTATACAAATTCTACGCAGTAATTGCGGTGATTTGTTCAATACGTCATATATTTTTGGTTCACTCGTACCATTTGACTTTTGTCGAAAGAAATGTGATCAAAACGAATTTCTGTATGCCATACAAACACGTATTTCATTTACACTTCGAATATGCAAAAGATTGTCACCCACTGTACAACACTCTCTATTTGATTTTCGTGCACCACCAGCGCCGAATGATGAAAGAAGGAATGCGAAAGCCAAACGAATAGCAAAAAAAAAAATTAAGCACCGTTGCCCATGAAAACGTTTAACTAGTTTTCCCCTGCTCACGTACGCCTTTTCCAATTTCTATCGCTAATTTCTCGGCTTTTTTGCTTCTCTATAAAAAATTGCACACAATTTGTGGTTATGAAACCGTTTTGATTTTCTCTTCTTCGCTAAATTGTTCACAAAAAAAATCAATTTTTTTTCGTCACATAACCAAAAACTTGTAAGAAACCAATGAATGATGAAGGCTAAGCTAATAGGTTAAACGTAGTATGTCGTCGGTTTCAGCCATTTTGAGAGTTGCAACTCTGTTAATATTCGCATATGAATGTGAGCATTTGACAGATGTACGCTACCCACAAAAGTGGTACACCCAACAAATGTCAAAATCACCAATTCAAATTGACAACGACTGTTATTAAGACCACAAATTATTTTGTCTACTTTCAAATACACTTCACGTTTCCGAAATTTGAGAAGGCTTTAAATAAAAATTCTAGTCAATTGGTATCAACACTATTCTTGTTCAGGTTGTAGATGAAATGGAAACGTGTTTTTTTTTTAATTTCATATTAAATTGAGCAAATGCAGAAACTTATTCGAACAACTTCAGACAAATCTAGATGAAATGGAAACGTGTTTTTTTTTCAATTTCAAATATTCAAACAACTTCAGACAAATTTAATGGAATATTTCACACCGCTAATTTTTAATAATCAAATTCTACAAATTCATTTCGCATTTGTCTCAGTCTTTTTCGGTATTTTGAGAATAAAAAAAAGTATCTTTCATTTTTTGAGCTTCGTATAATTCAAACATATAATCATTTAAACTATAAGTGTGAATTGTACGGGCGGATGTGCAAAACGAATTTAAATATTGTAGGAAATAGCCCGCCTTTTGTTGAGATTTATTCAAATTCAACAATTTAATATGTTTTCATTCCGATATGTTCTTATGAAGTTTCATTCCAGCTAAATTAGTCTCCTTTCAACGATTTGAGTTTATGGAGTCTGTTTTTTTAGTTTCTTTTTTGTTAAACCATATTATTTAAAAAAAAAATAGGCCATCGAAATTCGAAGTTCAATAAAAGAGACTTCTACGCAAGACTCTGGAGGATGAAAAATAGGTCAGTACTTATCAGTTTTAGTACTTTAGAGTTGATTTTCTAAAAAAAAAAACTAAACAGAAAATTGAACATATGGATTGGGTGTTCTGTGGCCTACATTAAAAAACATATTTTTTTAAGAATAAATCCAACGACTGAAGCTTCACCATTATATCGATTATATTCGATGAATTGATCAATTTTATGTTCAAATTAATGCAAACCCTTGCGCAGCCAACTTCATCCAAATTAGTTTACAGGCACATTCTGAGACACACACATTTTCCCACAATTTTGACAGATTTGAACATTCAAAGTGCTCGTCTACTGAAAGCAACAATATTCATTGTTTAGGTCATTTTCCTAACATAACGACAAAAGTTTTATCGATACCAGATTTTCGTCCGCGTCGCCGTAAATTGAAACACATATTTTTTTGTTACCTTTAGCATTGCTCTCCTATTGAATATTTTTGAATATCAAATATTAAATTGATGGAATTTAGCTTGTTATTCATTTTGTGCAAATTGGATTGATTTTGAACAGCATTACGAAGGGCAGAAATTCAAATCAAGTTAACAATCTGTCATACAAGGTACATATAACAAGTTTGATTGTTTATCAATAGCGAGTTGGATACATCATGGCAAATTTTACCAAAACTATTGCTTGCAATGCAATGCCATTTGGACGCTTTCAGCCTCCAGGTCAGAGTCAGTTGACTCTATTATTTAAATCTTACTGATTTGGTTCGAATCATGTCAATTAATCGCAGTGTTCATTGAGTTAATTATTCACCTCAAGATTTATTGGTAATAAGAACTGTGTATATTTTCTTTGAAAAATTGTCATGCTGCGGCTATTTTTCCTAATCGTTCACATTTCAGAACACTTGAAATTCATTGCCATTCAAAAGTAACGATATTCTGCTTTTTTATAACTTAAAAAAAAAATGTTGATTGCTTAAATTTTTTAAGATGGCTGCATCCAATGTAATTGCAACAAAGAAATCCAACGCTAGCAACACAACCGTGGGGTTGGGTGGAAATCCTGGACGAAAAAAATCGGGGCCAAAATTTGATTTGACTGAGGAACAAAAAGCGGACATCAAAGAGGCATTTTATCTTTTTGACACGGAAGCGACTGGTTTGATTGATACAAAAGAACTGAAAGTGGCCATTCGTGCACTCGGTTTTGAGCCGAAAAAGGAGGAGATCAAACGTATGATTGCTGAAGTCGACAAGGATGGTACAGGTAAAATTTCATTTGCTGATTTTCAACAATTAATGACGATAAAGATGGCCGAAAAGGACTCGAATGAAGAGATTCTCAAAGCTTTCCGATTGTTCGATGATGATGAGACTGGCAAAATTTCATTCAAAAACTTGAAGCGTGTTGCTAAAGAGCTCGGCGAGAACCTCAACGATGATGAGCTACAAGAAATGATTGAAGAGGCTGACCTCGACGGCGACGGTGAAGTCAACGAAGAGGAATTTTTACGTGTCATGAAAAAAACTAGTTTATATTGAATATAGCTCATCGTTACGTATAAGATTAAAACAAATACAAATATTTCTAATTAACAAACAAATATCAACTAAGAGATAATTGACTTATCAAAATTTAGCGTTTTTCAGAAGCACGCAAGAATGTTCAGCACAAAATCAAAGCATATGCATGATCAAATATATATAATGCCAAATAAATGGCTTTTTATAGAAGTATATTGGGCCGTACGCTAAAGATGACTCAGTTCATTTTATTTGCGACGATTCGGGCTATTGAGTTCTATCACTATGCATCTAAATGAAAAAAATGATGGGTCAGTAGATACCTTTTACTTGATCTTACAAATAACTCTGAATAAAAAAACCTTTAATATATATATAAAGCATGCAAGCATTTAGATCAAACGAAATAAATGTTAAGTTTTCTTTTGTGAAATTTATGTTTCTTTCCTTTGATTCTCGTAATGGAATCGATTAGAAATGCTTCGACTTGAATACGGTCGATTTCGTTTCTGTCAATTGTATATTATTTCATTTTATATTTTCAGTGTTTCGTATTTATTTTAATATTAAGATTTTGTTTAAAGAAAATATTTTTCAAAGCCTGCTCGATAGATAGAATCAACCACACATATTTTTGATATGGTGAAATTTGAAATTATGAAGGAACAAAATATTGTCAAACGGCCAAAAAGTACACAGGATGTTCGAATATCACATCACCTCATTTTTCAATCTTTTTATTAATGAACTGTTTATTGTAAATCAAAAAAGAAATTCCAATAAAATCTCACCTTATACAAAAATGATTATAAATAATCTTATTTGAATTACATCAGTAACATTTTTCCCATTTCTGAAGAAGCACAGATCCAAACCAAATCCCAAAGAGATAAGAAGATGAATTTCTTAGTTCAGGTCATTTTGTAAGAACATGATAAGAGCGAAAGAGGATTCATATACAGAATAGTTTTTTCAAACGCACACAGCCATTCTCCGTGGGATTTTTTGTTTTTACAGCGATTTTATGTTAAAACGACACTTTACAGCGGTCTCTTCGAATCTTTCTTATGAATTGCATGTAAATGACAAAGAATTTAACAGCCCAATCATTAGCGTTGATAGTTTGATGAAAATCTCAATTATTACTGTAAAATTTTGTAAAAATGCATACACAGGAAATAAACTATCAGTAAAAGTACAGACAGCGGTTGTAAAATCGCATTTTCCAACCATTTTTGTATGAAGGATGTGAACTTCGCAACATTTTCTGTAAAATTGAACTGTTGTGAAATGTTGCGAAGCTCAAATAAACAAAATTGGTTGGAAAATAAGATTTTACAACCGCTGTTGTACTTTTTACAGATACTTTATTTTCTGTGTAGCAATAAATGGAATCTCTGTGTGCGTCTTTACTTCATTAAATTACTGTAGCAATTACAGGAAAACAGTTCTCTGTGCATGTTCGTACAAAGAACTAACATGGTCGAAGAATGTTCGAACGAACTCTTCATACACTGGCAACGTTATCTACAATATGGAGCCCGGATATCGATCCTCAATCATTTGCTTCCAGAAATTCCATAAATTCTGAAGGAGCGAATGAGACAAAAGCATGCATGCACGCGCAAACTTCGTTGTGCTTCTATAAAAACATCTGAACAATTCAAAGCGAATGAATAGTCACGAAATAAGAGATGGCGCTTCTGCAATTTCGGATCAATTTAACATACGCGCAATTAATCGCAGTGTTCATTGAGTTATTCATTTACCTCAACATTCGTTGAAAATAGGAATTGTGTTTATTATCATTATACAATTGACATACTTCGGTTGAAGATCAGCAATTCTTCATCATTCACATTTTGATTAAAACGTAACGATATTCTGCTTTTTTTTAACTTTTATAGAAATGACGATTTATTTATTTTTTTTTTTTTAAGATGGCCACATCGAATGTAATGGCAATGAAGAAATCCGATGCTAACACCGCAACTGTGGGATTGGGTGGATATCCTGGACAAAAAAAATCGGGTCCAAAGTATGATTTGACCGAGGAGCAAAAAACAGACATAAAAGAGGCATTTTATCTTTTTGACACGGAAGCGACTGGTTTTATTGATACAAAAGAACTGAAAGTGGCCATTCGTGCGCTAGGCTTTGAGCTGAAAAAGGAGGAGATCAAACGTATGATTGCTGAAGTCGACAAGGATGGTACAGGTAACATTTCATTTGCTGATTTTCAACAACTGATGGCGAAAAAAATGGCCGAAAAGGACTTGAATGCAGAGATTCTCAAAGCTTTCCGATTGTTCGATGATGATGAGACTGGCAAAATTTCGTTCAAAAACCTGAAGCGTGTTGCTGAACAGCTTGGCGAAAACCTCAACGATGATGAGCTACAAGAAATGATTGAAGAGGCTGACCTCGACGGCGACGGTGAAGTCAACGAAGGTGAATTTATACGTGTCATGAGAAAAACCAGTTTATATTAAATAAAGCCCATCGCTTCGTATAATAGTGAAACACACACAAATATTTATATTAATTGAAAAAGTGTGATCAACTAAGAGATAATTGACTCAGAACAATTTAGTGTTTTTCAGAAGCTCCCAAAAGTTAATTCAGGCAATTCAAATATGCAAAGAAAACGTTCAGCACGAAATCGAAACATTGCATGATCAAATAAATGCAAGCATCTAGATCAAACGAAATAAATGTTAAGTTTTCTTTTGTGAGATTTATGTTCCTTTCCTTTTATTCTCGTATTGGAATCGATTGGGATTGCTTCGACACGAATACGATCGATTTCGTTTCTATCAATTGTATATTATTTCATTTTAAATTTTCAGTGTTTCATATTCATTTAAATGTAAGATTTCGTCTGAGAAAAATTTCAAAGCCTGCTCGATAGAGAGAAGCAAAAACACATATTTTTAATTTTGTGAAATTTGATATTATGAACGAACAAATTGCTCTCAAAAGACTAAGAAGTACACAGGATGTTCGAATATCACATCACCTCATTTTTCAATCCATTTATTAATGACGAGAGGCAGTGACTTCCCATAAGAGGCAATGTAAATAGACTAAAGACCGTACAGATGCTGCCATTTGGACAAGTTTGGCTCAATCTCATAATAAACAAAGGAGGAACGGAAGAAGAAGAAGACACTCGAACGTTTTGCATGGGAACAAATGTATTTGTTCAATTGATGATCTATTTATTGTAAATTGAAAAAGAAATTCCAATTAAATTTCACATCATACAAAAATGATTATAAATAATTTGGTTTCTATTCCAATATGAAGACTATAATTTTTAGACTTCCCAGGTAGAATACAAAGTGTACTTGAGTGTTCTATTTTATTCAGTCTAACCTTGTAAAAAAAATAACTGATTCGACTATGTTAGGACATTTTGACTGGAATTTTGTATTAAAAGGACTTTGAGTTCAATGATAGTTAGTCGATTATACGTAACTTATGATTGCCAGTAGATTAAGTTTGGCTAAGTCGATTGTTTCTCTGTTCAATATTCTTGCAAAATGTCTATTATCAAGCTAGCTGAAATGTTCCGAATTAGTCAACTGCTCGGCCACAGTTAACTATGAAATGTGCCATACAATTTCATTCAGAAACTGAGGTGTTCTAAAGTGTACGCAATACGCATTGCATTAGGATTTTTGCGATAGATGCACTTAATGAGAGATAAGCTTGATAAATAGAAAGTAAGTTTGGGAAAAGTTGAAGTTCAGATCAAAATCTACAATTTTGCTCCCATCAACGATAGCATTATCTCAGATGGGTTGGCCGGAAATGTGCTTCTAGAAATTGGTTATTCTGTGAAGGAGCGAATGTAACAAAAAATAGAAGTTTTTCGTCTTTTTCTCACAAGAACATGAGCGAGCAAATTCAAGTTCCACTGAGGAAACATCTTAAACATTCAAATTTATGTTAAAAATCCGTGAAGAGAAGCGAGTCACGAAATCAGAGATGGCATTCCTTCGGTTACATACTTACATAGAGAAATGACATTAATTTTAAACTTTCTCATCTCGCACAAGATTGGGTTTTACTGAGCCAGCAGAAACTCTGGACGCACCTATACAAATAAAATTACATACAATATGCAGGATCATTTTTATTGATCGTTTTTCGTTGAAATAGATCGCACAGATTTAGTCTATTTAAAGCATTCGTTGTGGTGCCATTCCAAAAAAACAAACAATCATGACACCTTGTAGTTTTACATAAACATATGGGAATTATAATAGCGTTACTAACATATTATTTCATCAACATCGAAACTCAATAAATATTAAGATTTATCTCATGTGATGCTGATCAAAATTATGAGAGCACAGTGGATTTTCCATACAATTGACCTGTTCGCGTGTAATATAAATTGATGTTGGAGGTGATAAAAATCTCTGTTCAATGATAAAAATAAACCAAATTAAATCGAAAATTGAAGAAATAGTAAATCAAAATATTGAATTTGATGCAAAAAAAATCGATAATAAGATGATATTGAGTATTGACATATGTTATCAAGACTCGATGTTAAATAACAAATTTATATTTCTAGGATCAAAAATCGTATTTTATAAACATGTTTGACTGTATAATGCATCACAAACGTGGAATCTTTTTGTTCTGAATTGTAAGCTCTATTGCCAACAACAAAAATTGAAATATTTTTAGTTGATCATTGGCATAAATATTCTACGAATTTAATTGAGTAGTTTTTCGGCTATGTATAAATTGTCATTAGGCAATTTCTTTCGTAACTTATGAAAGCTTATCGACAAATGGAGTTTTAAATATGAATCGGTATCTTAAAAAGCATATAGTTTTGATTGATACAATGCCTGAACATTTTCAACCTACTTCGAAAAGTATTCATTTCTCATTCAAATGAATAACATTCCAACTCAATTTCCTATATCTCTTCGTTGCATTTTTTGTTAAATATATAAATCACAGATATTTTGAATGATGAACATTTATCCACAAATGACTTATATCTTGTTGAATCAACCGATTTCACATTCAATTCATGTATATTTAAGTGTTAGCGAAACGGATTTAAAAAACATTCAAGTATTGACCACATATTTTCCAACAAAAATTCGAAATGAAAATGTTTGTTTCGTTGGGAAAATGGATACAATCCAAAGTTTATCTGGCTATTGAAATACGTGGGAGTTAAACTTGAACGAAAGAAAATACATCGACTATTTCCTATACTCATAATCATTTCCGATATGTATGTTCTTCTCGATGCCAATTTTCTTCAACATAAAAGTTTGTCTACTGATAAAATAAAGAACTTTGCCAAACTCAGCAAATAAATCAAATGTGCTAATCTTTTCGTGCTATGAATGAATATTGGCTATCCCCACAGCGATTCTTCAATATTTTCAACTGATTTCAATGTTTATGAAGAAAGAAATATGCGCTGTCTATTCTATTGGAATTCTGCCAATGCGAAATTGCCAAGGAAAATAGTCAGCGCAATGTTGTATTCAATGTAATTTTAACGAGATTAGCGATAACAGGGCTCCATTTTACAATGCTGAACAAATATCATTCTCGAAACTTGTTTTCAATACAAACATAGAATGCAGTTTGCCCCTCTACACTGAACTTATGCCTCGAAACCAATGTAATCGAGACTCGTTGAATATTTCGCATTCTCGATTGAAAATGGATGCGATGAATCAAACTTTGCATTACTTTTTTATCGAAATGTGGTCATTTTTAATCGAGAATCATGAAAATATCATTCAAATCGAAATTCATTGACAGTAGCTTGCAAAGCGCTTGCCCTCAAGAGCTGCTTTGAAAGAGCGGCTTGCATTTCTAAAAAGCGTTGTTTTTTTTGTATTAAAATGCATCTAGTGTAAAAGAAAAATTGATTTTCAGTGTCAATTAGACGTTATCCATGGATTTCTCTTTCACTCAGATGAATTTTTAATACAAATAAAAAAAAAAACTACAAAAAATGCTTTTTAGTATTGCAAGCCGCTCTTTCAAAGCAGATCGTGAGAGCAAGCGCTTTGCAGGCCACCAAATAATACGCTCTGGAAAGTATTTTTGAAGTTTCAGTTCAGTGCATCATTTTTCAAATTTTTCTTGCACATAATGTTTCGAATGAAATATTTGAAAATGAGAAATTCTCACGAAGACCTCGACTTTTAATATTTATAAATTGGTATATTGATAATAATAAATTGAATGTCTGAGAATGAAAGTGAGACTTAAATTCGCAACATAAAATAAATAAAATTCCAAATTGTAACATGGAGATCAAAATATATCGATCTCCATGTTGCATTTCAAAATGTTTCGTTTTCGGTGTTACACTATGAAATGTTTTTTATTTTTTGTTGCATTTCTGTGAATTTAGGTCTCACTTTCATTCTCGGACATTCATTTGCAGTTTATAATAATTGATAATATAAATTTGATATATCACTCAGCCAATCGAAATACATCCTAGCGTTCATTCCAGAAGTTTAGCTGCTTTTTATTCACAGTTATTTATTTTTTCAATTTAAAATTCAAAATACATTTTAGTGGAAGATGTTGTCTGGATTTGTATATATTGATTATTAAAAACGTTCATATTATATAAAATGTGGAAGAAAATTTGAAATACGTTGAATCAATTTGAATAGCTTCAGATTTTGATTTGAAGTTTGGTATTGGTTCAAATTCGACAAAATTTAACCGGATTTGTTCCATTCAATTAAACATTTTTTGAAGTTCTTGTTTATTTTCTTTCTATCATTCGAAGTAATCTCGAAAAAATGTTGGGGGATGAAAAAATGTATTGGTGGAATTAAAAGGTAAAGAAAAAATATTTCCCTGTAAATTGGCCATATAATTATCAAAAATATGCGTCCTATTCAAGTTAAAAATCCAATTCAAATGCATGAAATCTACCGATGAGATGGAAAGTAGGCTATGCTATTAAGCTTTCGGGTGAATAGGGTTGGGAAGGAATATGCTAGGTCACCCACTAATTCTCTACAAGCAAACAATCAAGCGTATCTTAATTTGTCAATGCATTTTTTCACTACAGTTGCTTATATGATTAAAAATTGCGTGAGTTGGTGTATCTCTTTTTTTCATTGGCCCAAGCAAAACATTGGAATTGACAAAAATGTTATTGCATTCAATTGTTGTATTTTGGGCTTTTACCGTTTTTTTGTATAAAATACGTTTAACATAAAGGTTTGTTTCATTTGGACGGGCTTTCACGTATATGTATAATGTAATCTATTGCCCGTCTGGCCGATAATTTTGTCACCTGGGTACTTTAATTTATTTATTATCAAAATATTTGTTCCTATTTATTTAAAATTCAATTCTAACTAAGGTTGATGTACAAATGGAAGCATTAAGGCGCGTGCAAATGATTTTGTAGCATTTTAAAACACTAATTCGATCAATTCATCCATAAAAGGCAATGATTTCCTCTTTAACTATTCAAAATGCAAACTTGAATCAACTTAATAAAATAAATCACTTATTGCTACTGTTCTTCTATAATTTTCAAATTAATCGTTTCCAGGGGGTTCCTAGCAACTTGCTTTTACCGGATTTTATTTTGGACGTCTCGAACTCACCGATGGTTTGGAAGATATTGGCTGACTGCTGTCGCCAGCTTTCGGCGATGTCGCTGATTGATCCACTATTTGATCCATTGTCGGCGGCAGTACATTTTCATGAAATTTATCCACCACATTTCCTAAGACAAAAATGGATAGTTTTATTTCAGACTGAAATTCTCAACTTCATGTGTTCGATTTGAACATTGCAAAAAATTTGAATTTAAAAATTGGCTGTATGAGACTATTTACTCGTTTTGTATTGAAGTTTCAGTTTCTGTTTTGACCAATTATGACTTATCGGGAGTTTTGTTGTCAAAATCATAATATATTGGCTTTTTATTATAAAATTACAGAAGTGCAACAAGAAAATCAAAATTAAGCCAATCCCAAGAATAAATATGATCTTTGAAATTATAGATTTTCTAATTGATCCGTTGACAGTTTGTTTCTTAATGCTGTAAAGAGTATGTTTGTGGTATGCGAGCAAGGAATAAGCTTACCTGGAGGATAGTAGAAGGCAACCACAAATATTTTCCCCGTCTGTGATGTAGTGGCTTTGCCGATGCCGAACAATTTCGTTTTCAACCAAACCATTTGTGTAAAATGTCCAGCATTGACATTAGTGTGAAGCAAATTTATATGTTTAAAATAATTGTAACGCCGCACAGTAGAGTACCAATATGATGCCACTTCTTGTCCTGTTCGATTCAAACCAAGTCATAAGGCACTTATGCTATGCCAATAATAAAACATATATTGTACCTGTTAAATCAGTAACGAGAGCACTGCATGGGCAGCAAAATAAATTTTGTCCCAATGTTTTCGCCGGTCTATAATAGAACTCGTTCATAGCCGCTAAATGATTGGCCCATTTTTGTGCGGCGTCACACAACTGGAAGGATTTAATGCAGCTGATAATAACGATGATTTTTATTATTATTATTCGTACTCACTTCGGGAGATATTGTTAAGGCTGGAGCATTGTGGCGAGCTCTGTACTCATTGTGCCAGCACAAACAATCTAAAATAAAATCCTTGTCTTGTACAAAACTGATGACCGATTTAGGACTTTCGTCACCAGCACCACAGTCATCATTGTTTGACTCACGATTCAAAACACTTTGCTGCAATAAACGCACAATTATACATACGTTTTGTAAGCATTCATTATTGTTCCATTAATTGTATTAAAATAAAAAAAACACAAATCACATCTTTCAAGTTATTTTGGATGAACTCGAAATTATTTTACGAAAAGTTTTCAAACATCAAACGGTGAGTGCGTGCTTAAGGCGTCTATATAATTGGCCAAAGCGTTCCACTCATGAGACATTATATCCTCAATGATTTATATTTGTGAATACTATTTAAAAAAATCCCTCATAAAAAACCCTTTTACGATTTTTTCTGCACATAAAACCACAAGAAGGTAGGAATGGCGTTATAAGGTTTTGCATGGATAACATTCACCTATAGTTATTTCGTTTCAATGCAAAACTCTTAATATAGAACCAATATAGACCTGTTTATAACGTTACGGACGGAGCATGTCAAACGGAAGGGCAAATGCTTCGCTCCTCTTTTGGAATGCCGGTGTTATTGTTCTGTTACATGAAACACTAATAACAATATCAATGTATTGGTATGATTTTGAATTCTTAACTCAAATACGAAAATCAAATGCCATAATTATACATAATGTAATAAATATTGGTTACAATCCGATTATAATTACATTAACGCTCATCAAATAGCAATTATTATGAAATACTGTTAGCTACCCTTATCACATGGCCGACGTCAAACCTTTCAAATGAGTTGGCCGAAATACATAAATGATATTTGTGCAATGTTTTCATTCTTTCCGTTCTTTATTATGTTTAGCTCTACAATATTGTTATTGAATTTCTTTCGCTCAGCTCCCCTCCATGAGTTTTCCATTATTATTTAAATAAGATTGCGAACTACGTAATTATAGTGTGTATATACACACGTAATGAATGAAAATTTGGCACGAAAGTAAACCCATTTTGAATAGAAATAATGGATACAACGCAAACAAAGACTAGAATAGGCATTTATTCACATATACTGCGACACCCAAAATAAGCAAAAGTTCTTTATATGTATTTTTATTTTCAGTGCGAAACAAAATTCTTATTAAGAGAAACCAGGCGCCAAACACAAAGAAAGAACGCAAGATATCGATTCGATACAAATTATTGAATAACCGACTTGATCAATGAATATGAATTCGGTACAAAAATGCCCTTTTTCATATGAAAAAAAGCTTCGGATTTCTGAGCAAATTCCCTTATATTCGAGGAGTACAATTTGCTTACGTTCGAAAAACATATCAAAAACACATTCCATATGCAAAAAATGCTATATTCTAAACTTAAATTTGAAAGAAAAATATTCATCGATTGATTTTCCTTCGATGAAACTTATGAATTAAACCATTTTTTTCTGTGGCCTCCGTATTTTTTTATCACTTTAATGCTTAGTTTGTAGCATTAAATTTCCAATACAAAATGTAAATTTAGTTGCTGTGATGAGGATGTGTGTTGATAAGGATTGAAAATGTGTACGTATGATCCATTATATTTATTAAAATAATTGCATCCTTTATTCCTCAAAAAAAAAAAAAAAAAAAATGATTATGCATAACAATTCAGACAGTACAATAACAACAACAACAATAACAACAAACATTTATAGACCATTTTTGCCTTTCAGCGAAATATTTAACCGACAGTACAATTGCGAAAAAAATACTTTAGACAATTTTTATAAGCTCAATTCATTAATTATAATATTCCAGTGTAAATCCTGCCATTTTCAGATAATAAACAATGATATATGTTCGGTTCAAATCAGTCGATTAATTTGGGGCATTTAAGCTTTAGTTGATTGATAATGTCTATTTTGTTCAAGATAATCATAGTAAGCTAATCAAAAAATAGCAAAAACTTCGCAAATTAGTCGACTGGCTACTTAGTCCAAATATTTACACGCGGTTTGGTTCTTGTCTCGTATTGTTTTTTCACTGTTTATTATGTAACGATGTAATGAAAATAAATGTTTTTCAATGTGAAGGGCACATGCATTTCGCTATGTCAAATACGTATAGTGACAAATGTTGCACGTAGCTTCATTATTCACACTAAGACTCACAAAGAATAAATTGAGAAAGGTTATGGGATGTGCTATATTGATGCAAGTATGCATGGCATGGTGAGATTTATTTTTCCAACAACTCTTTTCATTTGCCATTCTTCTTTTGATTTTCTTGCCAATTTTCACAAGCGGAAGTGATAGTTTGTCTACATGGGTTGATTCAATATGCTATCAAATCTATAACAGCACAGACATGCAAACATACACCTACACCGAGAGTATCATCAGAGAATGTGAGTTCCGCTGAACTCTAAAAATATCTTCTTCTGCGCTCTAAAGAGCTTCTCTAAATGAGCCTCCTCGTAATATCAATAGAACAATGAAAAAATAAACATGTTTATCACGAATTAAATGGAAATATGCATTTTTTGGTAACAGATGAGATTTTTATACAGCAGCTTTGACCATATCCAAATTAATTTTATCGACTACTCGCGTAATTTCGTTTGCCGAGGGAATATGAACGCACCTTTGATAACAACGGTCGATTATCTAATTCATCTTGATTAGGTTCATTGGTCCGCACATCGGGCCGTCTACGCTCCAAGTCACACGCCATCACACGTTTCCGTAGATTTGCCATTACCGTTGCTTCTTCACTACAGATTTTTTTCGTGTAAATTTTGAGAATTTAAAAAGTGAAAGCTAATCGAAAATTGAATGAATACATGGATTGAGAGAGAGAGAGAGAGCTATAGAGCGACCAGAAACAACTAAAATTTACCGTCTCCGGCTTGGGATCAAACGTTTATTCACGCCAACAGTCGCAATTGGAGTACTCACACTAAATTCAGGCGTTGTGAATTGCAACCGCTTTGAACCACCGCCACGCTTTAGAATTGGTGTCGTTGTACTCGTTTTATTTTTAAGTATATTTAATTCAAATTCATTTGATTCATTTGTGCTCGTCGTTGCCATTGCTGATGCAGATGAGGATTGTGCAGATTTTGCACCTGAATTTGTATTGATTGCCATTGCCTTGTATTCGTTACAGTTGTAAAATATGATTTATAAATAATCAATCAGAAATGTGTATATATTTTTTGAAATTCAGCAACTCGATCGATGAGTCAATCTGGCTTTTTCACTGGGGATACAATGTAGCATCCGCATTCGTAACACGAATCAATAATGAATTGCCCAGAACTTTTCTTCTCAGTAATTCATCGTAAGGTTTTTCCATTAAAATCCAAATGCAAATAAATTATTACATTTTAGGCACTATTTAGAAAAGAGATGATAACAATTAACGAATTTTGAAAGTTGTATCAGTTACACTTTGAATTTGCAAAAGGAAAGATGCTTGTATGGACAGGGAAAATGTGTCGAGAGCGCGGGAACAAAAGATGCGGAATAAATATATTGAAAAACGCATTTAACCAGTCTATGTAGTTATGCGTCAAAAACATACGCATTTTCCACGAGCAGCACCTCGCAACACCTCGATCGTAAAAAAATTTTTACCTTACGTTGATATATTGAACTGTCCGCATAACAAAGATTAAAGTCAACATCACTAAGTGGGTTATTTGGATTTGCTTTATGTTTTTAAACTAAGCATAATATTGCGTACCAATGTTTATTTACAAAGGTCGAATAGAATGTCTATGAATGAAATTCACTGGCTGACAGTGAATTTAAAACATAAATTACAGATGAAACCATAGAAAGTTTAAAACGGACTTATTTTTATCTATTTTATAAGTTTATTCTTCTGGGATATTAAACCGTAGTTAAGAAATTATGCTCGTTTTCCAGCGAGAATAATGCGTTCTAATGAACCAAATTTAATGTTTATAGAGTTGGAAGAGCACGAGAAATAAAAATAAGAACAAGAGCTGTGTATGAAGTGAGTACTGTGCGATTGGGTGGTTCAGTTTGAACTGGAATGAATTCTGACTTTGGGCAAACCGATGGAGGAACTTCACCAGCACAATATTATATGAAACATTTCAATGGCAATCAAACTATATACATAAAGGCGATCAAACTATACATCTATATTTCTCCAAGCATTCAATTACACATACGATTCATACAAGCGTACTATTTATTTCGCAAATTTAGGTCTTCCGCATTCATTTGTGTTTGTTCGTTTGGGTATATTCCCATACATACATTGACATAAAGTCAGCGTGCTTTTGGTTACCCCAATGTTGGAAGGCATGAGTATTGCAGCATGGATGGCTCCTATGCTTGTGTATGGGGAAATTCCGTCGCATGTTTTCGCTAGTCTATATGCAACCTAAACATGTAGAAGTTTTTTTTTTGTATGTGAAAAATAAATGGGAAAAGCGACGAAAATCATTCACTTCCACCAATTTTTCTCACCAAAATATGCATATGCATGACTGCAAATATTTATATGGCATCAAACATCCACATATAATGTCATATATTTGCATAGTTGCACTTTTAAAACCGATTCATATTAAAACTGACTAAGACGGGTATCAATATATTAATACCGGTATTAAGTTTTAATATCAAGATACAATAATATTCGATATATAGACTGATCTCATTATTAGCAGATTGATCTCTGACACACTCAATTTTTCATAAACTTAACTTCAAGAAAAAATCAATTTCTGACCACAAACTATCATATCCATTCGACCGCTCTTCCAATTTACCTGTGCTTCACACATCTCCATATGCACACCGGTATTAAGACCAATCTCAACACTCTCACGAAATTACGTTTATTTACATAAAAATGTTTATATATCCATTTTATTCTTTAAGTGGAATTCCTTAAGTACATATTTTCATTGGTTTTGGTTGAACATATGAGCAAAAATATGCGTTCGGCTGCATTCTGATTGCATTCAATGTCTAAAATATGAATACGCTACCTTTGTTATCAAAGAACCTTTGAAGGAATGTCTTTTTTGAAAGTACTTACACTCGTGATGAATCTATGAGCTACGATAAATATAACAGAGGTAAAAGATATAATTATTGCAGACATTTCACAGAAAATCAAAGCAAAGATGGGAGGATACCGAGATGGAAGTCACAGTATTTAAATTAATAATTAGATTCCATTATAACTTCAATGAATTAGTTTTTCACGTGTCTCATTTCGAATAGAACTGTTTATAGTTTGAATCAGTCAATATTAATATATTCGTTTCGAGAAATAGGGAATTTGCATTATTTTCATAAATATTTATTGAAGCTCCTTTAATTCAATTCATGAATGCATGAAATGACAAATTCGTATTGCAATAAATCAATATTTACTTCTAGTCTAAATTTTCTGTTACGTTTAGTCGTTTCCTATATGAAAATCGTATATACTTGACAAGTTTCTAACATAATATCGGTTCGGTCAAGTTCAGCAATGACCATTTTGTACGCAATGTATTGTTGGTGGTATTGAACATTGACACTCGACGCAAAACTCTTCAGATTTGATTTTATCTCCGATCCTTAATTCCAAAGAACCAAATTTACACATCATGCGTGTATCGTTGAGAGTGGCCATTTGTTGTGAATTATTCGGAATAATTTCGTCTTTTGGTTCAGCTTAAGGAATAAGGTAACCAATTTTTTCAGCATTTGAACCGAATGCTTGCAAATATATCACAACTTACGACATCGCCAATCGATCGGACAGCAGTTTGAATTTCCATAGTAGATGGGCACGCATCCGGCCATCAGTCGGTCTGCATAATGAATTTCAATGTTGCATTTGACTTTTTGACAATTTGGATTATTGACAATGGTTGCATTATTGAAATATTCATCACAAATGCATGTATAGCATTTGTGATCCGAATACATTTTTTGTCCTTTAACATATTCTTTGTTATCCAAATAGCACCTTATACGAGAGAGTTCCTCAATTTTGTTCCTATCTACAAAACAAAAAGTTTCAAAGATACAAAAACAAATCATTGAATATTCACATACCGCACTCATATTTGCCACAACATCGATCAAATTGACCTTTTGAAAAAGAAAATCATAACAAATTATAAATTCAATCAAATCGTATCATAAAAATAATAATTTTCAAATTGACTTTGATAGATGCATTCCGGCTTTGGCCCATTGAACACTTCAGGACATTCAATGCTAGCACATCTAAATCTCATCCCACTGTATCACAAGAAAAGATAAGAAAATATTGATAAAACAAATAAAATGAAAAAAAATTGAAAACCAAATTTAACAAGATTTAGGCTCACTCGATTGTTTTGGCACAATAGCAAGCAGCACTGCATAAAGGTTCTTCACTGTCCGACAATTTTTCGTTTCGATTATACACATTGCCATTTACATGGCACTTTCCATCGTTTTCTAGTTTCGGGCACTCAAATCTGGCAATGACATCGAATAAAATTTTTTTATTTGCTTCGAGAATAACAAACACTTAACATGCGTTCATTCGCAGCAATACAAAAAGCGCAATTATCGCGAAAAATTTGATTCAATCACATTTAACTCACCTAATTGGACAACAATTGGTATCATTTCCATTGTAAATTGGATGACAGCCAAGCTCATAATAATAGTTCAGAATCTGTTCGTTACACTTGTGATCGCATCCTTGACCATTGACATTAGCTTACGAATTAAAATGGAATAAATCCAATGTTATTGTTAATGTATTTTCGTGCATTTTGCAAAATGTTACCAAAATGTAAATGGTCAAATTGCAGCCGATATATATTCAATTAAATGTGTCCACAATACAGACAATTGCAATGAAAAACATAAAATTTTACCGTTTATTGATATGACACCAAATATCATCGCTATTAACATTAATTTAGCCATTTTATTCGGACACAGTTTGTGATGATGTTTGCTCATGAAAACCACTTCAAGCAAGCAATCACTTTTTATAGTAAGTTTATGTTTATATATCCAGGGCAATATCGTATCACAGCACACCGATTGTTCCAACCGAATCCAATCTGGCTTCCAGTCAACAATACACTGATTACAGTTGTTACTATTCGCTTTGGTTTTTATGTCACGTATGCAATTTACAATTGCAATTGAAATAAAGTAACGAACAAATTGAAAGAAAACATACGCGATCGACAATGAAAATAAAAATAAAAATAAAATTCAAAAGCCTTTGTTTACCAATGGCAATACCCCACACATACCAAATGCTCTTGAGAAAAGGAATAAAAAGCTTATGAAAAAATTACTGTCAATTAAACTGCGTCAAATCATTTACAGTATTCTATGCAAATACTGGTACTTGCTGATACAATTGAAAATCGTTGCGCTCCTATTGCCATTTGTGCACGAATAAGACTCCGACTCCGATATTTTATCCATCATAAATTAAGTTTTCGATCATTTTTTTTGCGGTATGTGTCACTCATGTCAGTCGTTTATATGCATCCATTTCGTAGCCTAATGAATGATAGCTTTAAAGATGCGGGCTGACTTACCTCAGCTATAATTCATCGGATTCTTATATATGTTCCACCTAATGTTCATTCAACGTGATTATCACTGTGAATCAATTCAGAATGTGTGCAAAATATTATCTTGGCTTACACGGTTTGCTTGATGAGTGTTAAAACACGTCTTCCTATAAAGCAAACGGCATAATACGAAATTCCGATTCCATTTAAGACGACATAATGCGATGTATTCTTCATATTTATTACTTCCGATAAGAACAATTTCCTTTTCCAAGGACATTTCAAACGCATGAGCAACCGACAATAAAGAAAACCCCAATAATAAGGGTAAAGTGATTATACTTTTTTACGTCACAATATCAATTTCAATTATTTTTATCTAGTAAAATCAACTTCAATTCAAAACTAGATCTAAATATCTCACAAAATCTGTGTTCTGCAGACACAATCCTCACGTACGGATATTTTGGATTCTGCTAAATATTTGACATTGACGTATTTTTTTTTGTGTAATTTCCAAGTGTCGTCAGCTGAAACTACACAAACTCCATGATTTGAATTGTAGCACTCTTCGAATACGTAGATGTCACTTATGATAAATCACTTATGAAGCAACCGTGTACCCTTTCGATCTAGAAGATCCACTGATCGGTCAGAGATTTGACCGGAATCCAATCAAATTTTGATAAGATATCTTCAATATCTGACAGAAGAATTATTCCTATCAATCAGTTGTTCCTAATCATTTCATATCTATTAAATCGTAAATATTTATTGCAATTCATTCTTATTTGTAAGTTTTTGAAGCGTGCAATTCCCCTAGTCTGCAAACGAATTTCCTTGGTGAAAAACAAATTCGAAAAAAGATTGGGATTTTGGGTAGAAAACGCCGGGTTTTAAGGGTGTTACGCCATCGCCTCAGAGTTTTTCGGTTCAATAGAATTTGACTTGCTCCAGTTCAGTGTTTCAAATCAAATATTGGAGTTGCAAAATCAAAGTAGACGCATTACTCACTACATGAATTCAAATAACAAAAGACAGAGTGAATATTTTAATTCGTCGTTTCCATGCAGTACTATATTCAAATATTGAAAAAAAGTATATTTTAGGATTTGTAACAACAGTTAATGGCTTGAAAACACCAATATGGAGTGTACGAAACACTTTCAAATAAAAAGGTATTTCAAATGTTCCAAATTTTTCGAAGTGCAAGACCGTCATTAAATTATTATGACAGATTTCGAATACTTTATTCGATCAGATAACTATTGGATAGGATGGATTTGAATGACAAACATTCACTTCAAGCGCACTTTTCGGATTTAATTTTTCGAATGCATTGAGCCAAAGGTGGCGTTTCACATGAACACTCCAAACACGGATCATTAGTTTTAATCCTATCGCCAACATTCAATGTCAATTCGCCATATTTGCATACATGTTCAGATTTGGAATTTTTCTTATCGCCAGCCACAATAACATCCTTGTCGGTCGCTGTTTAAAATGAAAAATAAGAAATATGAATGCAAAAAACAAGACAATTTCACTTCGCTTTACTCATAATAAAAAGCTTATTCAAGCCGAATTTTACCAATCATAAAATGCTTTGAACAAAATATGGTGGAATACGACCCTGATTAAAATTTGTACTTGCATTTAATATGCGTAGATGTAAAAAATAGTTCCAAATAAAACGAAAAAATCAATAAAGAATGAGAGGAAAAAAATACTGACGACATTGTAATGCGAATGGGCAACAGAGACCATCAAAATAAACCGGAATGCAACCCAATTGTAAGTGAATAAGCTGATGTAGTTCAATGCCGCACTCAACCGGTTTGCATAGTTGATTCTGTGAAGCGTCTGTCGTGTTATCGAATGCTTCATCACACAAACATTTATAACACGGTGCAGTCGGTGAATAGATCAGATTTCCTTTAACGAATTCATGACCATCGCTCCAGCAACGAGGCAGCTTAGCAATTTCTTCTTTGCCGCAAATGATATTGGTTGAACAGCAGCTATCAATAGTGAATTGATATACGCATTCAGGTTTTCGTGGTTCTTTTACTTCTGGACACTCTTCAAATGTGCAAGAAAATCCAAATTCGCCATCAACACTGATAAAACAGAGAGTATAATGAATCAAATGTGATTTTAGGAAGAGAATAGAAATATTATAGAATCTTACCCATCGCAGACGCAATGAGTTGTGCATGTTGGCAAATTAGTGGAAACTTCATCACGCATGGTATATTCTTTGCCATCCAAATAGCATTTGGTTGAATTGAGTGCCTCAAAGTCTGGACACTCATATCTATTTCATTTGACAAGTTGAATTTCCAATTATTAGTAATAGTTTTATTGAATAATAGTATTTATTGAAAGTATTACCGCGTCGGGCATTTATCTCCAGATGTTTTGATTGGCTTACATCTCAATTCTTCGTAGTGCTTTTGACCGAAACAAGATGAATTTACACCTGATCAGAATGAGAAATTGTACTATGTTCATATTCGATCAAATCAGCACTTCGTTAACATCCAAATTTAATCGTTTAAAAAAGTATTGAGTAATAGCTATTAGATTTTTTTATTATTGCCATATTTATTAGAATTTCATTAAATCCTGTTTTCGATAGGAAGTTATGAAAATGGCCCAGCTCCTTT
The DNA here is from genome assembly GCA_028476595.1 of Obolodiplosis robiniae. Taxonomy (NCBI): domain Eukaryota; kingdom Metazoa; phylum Arthropoda; class Insecta; order Diptera; family Cecidomyiidae; genus Obolodiplosis; species Obolodiplosis robiniae. Next base: position 26,762,057 of record CM052017.1, read on the forward strand.
CAGACCTTCAGATTTCTTCTGAAATATCGTATTCATTGGATACGCAATGGAGACTTTGGTTGATACACATATTCGGATATGCTCATTAACAAGCCCAATCTTCGCAAGAGTTTTTCAGGCATTTCAGATCGTCTGATCGAAAAGATCATACTTTTATTAGCTATTATTTACTAGTTTCACCTATTGAAAATCTACTGAAAGAACAATTTATCACAAAATACCAGTAAAATATATAATTGGAATGACCAGAATGACTCGCAGTTTCACCGATAACATGTTCGCGTACACATTCACAATTCACGACTGTTGGGATCATTAACTTTCTTATACAATCTGCAGTTGACAATATTGAAGGAAAGGGAAAAGTGCGTCGAGCTCGCGAATAGTTTTGAATACGAATGAGCGCAGTCAGAAAACTAGTTATGGCTAGTTATACATATGATTTGTCCCGATATAATTTAATCACACACCACTTCTAGCCCGTTTTTGCAATCAATTTCTGTGGCTCGCGGATAAGGGGAATCCCTGGAATTATGACCTACAACTTTTTACGTGACTAAATATAACCTAATGCCTTATTTATATTAGCAATAAGGTTAATTTTCACAGTTGGGTATTTAATATAATATGGGCACTACACCCTTAGCAAGCAAATAGAAATCGCACCAGTATTCTGGTGAATTAGGAATCTCATTTTGTTGTTTTTTTTTTTCAAACGTACAGCTTCATTCCGAATGTGTATTTTTTGTCAATTGTTTTTATATTTGTGCCATTTCTATCGAATTGATTGTTCTGAAGTATTTTTAAATCTTATTTTTTGGTAAATCACTAGCCAAACGAGCAGCAGATTCAGGCAAAACATTGAGTTTTTTTTTCAAATAATTGCAAAGCGCGTCGGAATAATGAGAGCAGAAATTGTCAAAGACAATAAAAAGGAATCATTTTATTTGCAGGAACAAAGAAACCAAAATTGAGTTTTTTTAACACAACAAAATTGTTTGTATCTGTTTATTTTCACTAACGAATAAAATACTGTCTTTTTACATAATTACTCAAATTTTTACAGCATGTTTGTATTTTTACAAGTTTTAAATTGATTTTGTATTTGCCTGGTATTTATTCATTATACATATTCAATATATACTCACATAATAATATTTAACTTTTTTTTTAAATTCAAAAAATAATATGTTCTCTTTTTTCTTGCGAAATTGACTGTCGACCTCACTATTTCTTGGCATTATTTTCACCATTCAATTCAGATTTTTGCTTTAATCAGAAGAAATAACAAGAAAACAACGAAAAAAAGTCACTATGCGAAGAGACAAACGAATGGGAAATTGAATCTACAGACATAGCGAATAAAATGTATATCAAGCATTAAATTAAACAAAGAAACTTTAAAGGTTGTGTCTTACTAAATAACTTGTTGTGTGCTTCTCTCTTTTGACTACCGTTTAAATGTTATATTCGAGTGATGAAGTATATTTAGTGGAAAAGCTATTCTGCTCATGGCAGAATATACAATATTTCATTAATGGAATCATTTCTTGAACACAAAAAAGAGAAAGGGGCTTCGACATTTTTCACTTATTTTAGACACAGATCCGATATAAGTTTGAATGCAATATTCACAAAACGTGTTAAATATAGCATTTTCATCGATAAATAATCTTATATGTATATATGGTTCCTCCACCCAACACAGCAGTGCTTGAAAATGGTTCATCTGAAAATTTTACAACTGCATCCACCATCACTCACGTTCAGGTATAATGCTAGGATTCTAGGGTCAATCCACATGGCAAAAAAAAAAATATGGCAAAATATGTGTTTAGCCCAGAAAAACTGAATGGCTTTGGAAGTAAATTGAATTGTTGAAATTATGATCGAAAGGAATAGTTTTTTTTGCTGATGTTAAGGCTAAAGACACTTTAATGAGGAATAAAGTCATGCACTTCCCATTTTGCATTTGATGGTCGTGTGTGTAATTTTTGCACATTCAAATAAAATATGATAATTCATAATCGATATTTTTCATCTTAAAAATCAATATCCATACTTTGAACGAACAAAACAAAATCTGAATCGAATGTTGGTTGCCTATTATTGTTACACATGTGCGTGCTCAATTAAAATAACTTTTATTATTAAACTATTGTAAAATTTGAAATAATAATTTCAATTTACTTTTCCCCTTCGTTGTTTTACTTAGCATTCGTGTTTATGTTGTTTGCTGCTTTTGTTCTTCATTAAATTTTTTCCTAATTAATAATTCATCAAAACGAAATATGATTAAAGCGGCAAGGTTCTAAGAACTGTAACCGGTACTTGTCATTTAAAATGGATGAAAACATTAGAAAAGAGAACACACATTTATCTCCGACTGTAGTTTGATGAAGTTGCATCGTTTGAATATTGGTTGCTGGCTTGGTTGGTTTAACATTTATTGCATTCGCGAGGGAGTCATTGCCGCGTCGTTTTTTACATCTTGGATTCTACCATATCGATGTTAAGTTTGTAGTGAACATATGGATAGTATTCGGATTGGCCAAACCCAAGACCAGGAATATCAACATTCTATAAATTGAATTGGATTGAAAATATTATTCCAATACCGCAAAAATATTAAATTTGGCGCAATATACTCACATCGGCGTTACTCGAAGGAGCTGATGCTGAGCCATCCAAATGGCTGTAAAGTTGGTTGAGCACATCACGCAGTCTTTTGACGCTTTTCTTGTATGGATGAATCAAAATTGCTTGGAAATTGACGGGCAAGCCGTACCTATGCGAATTGAATAGCAAGAAAACTTAAATCAAAATTGTCTTCAATTGTAATCAATTTCATCATGAAATTTATTGAAATTCCCACCTGAGCACTGATTCCACGAACACACGAAGTGCTTTAACGTGAATCCATGCACAGAACGTTTCGCTAAAATTCACCTTCAGCCATCGCACCAATGGACCCTAAATAACAACATTTACTAATCACCATCTATTTTCCGAACGAATCAATTGAAGAAAAAATAAAACGAAATGACATACGAATTGCTTCTTTTTATCGGTCACCAATTTCGTTATTTCACTTTTGCCAGCTGCCAATTCCTCTTCGTTATAAGTGAAATCGCGCACAACGAACTTCTTTTCGCGAGCATGCAATTTGAATTCTTCAACCACCTGTAAAATTTTTATTGCAATTAATATACCCCAATGAATTTTAAACAAATGTACGAGTTAAATGGTGGTAACGGGCATATAATGTTTCCTATATTTCATTTGAAAATCACTCGGACAAATCAGTGATAGCTGAAAAGAATGATGTCCATCTGACTAAATTACAAGGGGACCGCGCTATTTGAGACATTTTAATCATATCTATTCTCCAGCGCCATATATTGGGCAATAGTATTGATGTGATATTTCAATCGTTTCAATGACTCATTTGTTTTTATTATTTGTGTCAATAAAAATTTTGTTCGTATTACAATGGATCTAAATTGAGTTCACCGATGTAAAATGAGATGGCGCGGTCAATTGGCATACTCTCGATCCCATACAAGCACGGTCCGCTTGCTAAATTATTTAATGATTGCATTTTATTTCAAATATCACGATGAAGGTATACATGTCCGAGCGAAATGCCCATTGCCACCGTACAGTTTTCGGCTTGGATGTGATCAAACCTTCTTGAAAAGTGTCACGTTGAATAGCGCGTAATCAGGATCTTGGGTGATCAATTGAGATGAACGTGGCACAATCATATCAGTAATTTTCTCATAGTTATGAGTCCAATCATTCACATTAGCTCTGAAAATAGATTTATACACACGATTAGTTCGAATTGGAATGCTGTTTTCAATCGAAAATATTATGCTTACTTTGGTACAATCACCAACAACGTGGTCAAATATTCAGAATCGAGAATAAAGTGTTCCTTCTTCACCAAATCCGCTAAATTGCGCGTCAACAAACTTCCGCTGCAAAATAAGTCCGATGAAATTAATAAGTCGAACGCTTATGCTTCAAAATTGAATCAAATAGCATTTTCAAATGAAGGGAATTGCTTACGTTTGTTTCTTCTCCAAGTTCTGTAGATTCCCCTTAAGGTTATTGTAGGCGGCCGATTTGGTTTTCAAATCAGCATCAATTTGACCAACTTGTTTGGAAATAATATCAGCAATATTTCGCAACGATTGCTTGATTGGATATTTCGCCATATCCCATTGAAAACGGGTAATGTACGATGGAAGATCAGCTACAATGATACAAAAAGAACAAAACGGAAATCGTGCAACGTGCACAAGCGACACGTCAACACAAAAACCGAAAATAAAGTGCATTAGAACCCATTGTTTGAACAGAACATTTTAAAAAAATTAAATTTCTATAAAGAATGATTTATCGACAGCTTGCTAATTTCTTTCGAAATTTAATTCATTTGTTTTAATTTTTAATGAAACCTTAGCCTCACTTGACTAGAAATAAAATATTCAAAAGATAGATTCTAATGTCGAGATATTAATAACATAACATTTTTGAGTTTCCATTACCCTGCTACAAAAGAGAGCTAAATAAATTCGATCCTTTTTTTTTATTTAGCTTTAATCAAAACGAACTATGATATGGAAGAACCTGGCGACAGTACGATAATTGAGCTATTGATTTTTGGCAAACATAAAATTTTTAAAAAGAAAATAAACAAAATTGTCTGAGACAGATTAAGGAGCATTCCTTTAATTTGTTTCAATGTAATAACTGTCTGTCAGACATTTGGCCGAGATTTCCAAGGCTTCGGCTGAAATCAGTTCTTAAAACAAAAGTAACATTACCATTCAAAGTGAAAAAAAAAGACAAAAACAAATCACAATTAAACAAAATAACAATAACATTTTAAGATTCAATTAAATTGAGTGAAATACAAAAAGAAAAATTTCCATGGAAAATAACATGGAAAGGAGACAAGCAAGCGCATTTGTAGTAAATGAACATTTTATGTGTGTTCACATGCAATTACAATGAATATGCTATCGATAATAATAATGGTGATGATGATGATAACTCTTCTATTCATAAAGTGGGCTGATATGTCAATTTATCCCCCGAAAATGTTTCATTTTAAATTTCAACATTCGTTACGTCTACCGAATGCGAAAACAGCATATTACATCAAGTGTTATTGAGTTTGGAATGCATTTACATGATGGTGAATATGATCAGAATGATATTGAAATGCAACGACTGAACTAAATTGGAACGAAACATCAATGCAAATGCTCTGTTTGTATGTGTGTGTGTGTGTTTGTGTCGGTTAGTATTTGTGCATCGATATTGAATTCGAAATCAAATTGAGATTAAATTGACTGTTAAATAGATCTCGGGAAGCATCTCATCGAAGGGTTTCCTTAAGTTATGGTATGTTTTTGCTAAATGCACACTCTTAAGTATTCAAGTATACGGCTATGTAAAAGTTGAAATTGTAAAATGGCATAGCTGTTATACAGATTAAAGTACAATTATCATGCACATTTCGGTTTTGTATGAGTGATAGATCATCATAGCCTTACATACGGCTTCCATCGTTTAAAACAATCAATATTCGTATGATGAACGTTGATCTACCTGACAGATATTTCATTTTCCAGTACAATATTTTGCGAAGCAATGCACTTTAATACTTAAGGGAGCATTCACTGAATCACTCAGAACAACGGATCACAGAACATGTATATGCTGGTGTTGATTACTATGTAGGTTTAGTTTCATTTGTTCCTTGATGAAAATGAAATATATTTTACGTTTAGTTTTATTTACATTTCAATTTGATAATATTAGCATGAAGTTCGACTTCATAAATTTTAAAAAGAATGATCATCACTGTGAAAAAAATCATTTCAGTGGAGAATCAAAATTGAATTTACTCCCAAGAATTCAACAATTCTTGTAAATCAAGTCGCCTACAATGAGACAGTTTTCTTATTGTAATCAACAAAAGCTCTCTTTTTGTGGAAAAGCTATTCCGAAGTCACAGTCTTGTAAAACATGAATTTAAATCAGTTTTATCCCCACACACCCGAAGAAAAGTAATCCATAAAATAAAATACACAGAAACCTTGAAAGATTTCATACAACTATTTTCATATTTTTAATGAGAAATGTGCGAGATTACGCTGTGCATCCGGCAAAAAATATAATAATAACGAAATAGATTGTTTACAATTCCACACACTTGCTGGTGAGCACTAAAATTAAATGGGTAATGGTGATATACATTTGGTCCAAAGAAAAGACTGTCTGATCGAGAAAAGAGTGCTCTTTGATTGCAACATAAATTTAAATTAAATAATTAATAAGAATAAATGAAATTATTGATGGAAAGCACAAGTTTTTTAAAATAATAATAAACGAAAAAAGCAATAATTATATTTCGGTTAACACTGTCTTTGATATTTTAGCCAAAAATTTTCTTTCGAACGAACCAACTACAATCCCTATCATCCTTTTTCATTTAATACAATATTTGTTTCCTTGTATACATATCATATTTATTTTCTTCAAAATATGACACTAATAAACAATAAATAACGAAACCAAATGAAAAAAAAAAACAATAAAATTTAACGAAAGAGATTTAATGATGAGTAATTAGTTTTTTGTCAATTTCCTGCCCCGTTCAAGTGTTCTACAACTCGATTCTTGATTCATATTTCGTCCATGATTCAAAAATAAAAGCAAAAAATGATTCAAAACACAAAAAAGAAGTAAAACTGAAAATAAATGTTGAAATCATAAACAAATGAAAATAAGTGGAGAAAAGAAAAAAAAATCGAACAAGATTTTTTTTAATGAAACCGCATTTTGAGAGAATGAACCAAGGCTTTAGCGCTAACCTGGGCTCAAAGGCATATGTGGTGGTTCTCCAATTGTTTCGCCATCTATATCAACTTCAGGACTTGAACGACCCTGACTACTACCGCAACAACTGCTTACAGGCGATGATCGATACGTTGAACTAGTGCCATTATAAAATAATTGACTCGATGATCGACTCCTAATGTTTTGATTGGTGTTTGCGATTTTTGGATTTGAAGTAATAAATTGAGATTATTTTCAATTGTATTTGATCTATTTATGCGCGCTTTTTTTTTTTTAAATCCGTTGTATAGTTCGTCTCTGTCGGCTGTTTATCTCAAAATCTCGCAAAAACATTGCAGGCGGGTAGAATGTGTAGTCAAATGTGATATGACCAAGAAGTAAAATAAATAAACTATGCCAACGAATGAACTATGAAAAAAAGTAGTCGCGGTAACTTGAAATTTATTCCTTTGCGTTGGGTACACGTATTACGGGTTTGGTAATCAAATCGACTGAAATCAGAAACTTCATCAGGCGGTTTTTCGCCGCCAAATACATGAATTAAATTGAAACCATTTCCATCCAACTTTATTTGTCAAGTGCACCCTTTATATTACTTCAATTTTATGTAAAACATTTGATAAATTATTATCTGCGTGAAATTGGTTGACACTAATGATGTTTTGAAACTTCAAGGAGATTTTGACTTACGTAGGTGTTCGTTTTTATTTTGAATTGAGAGTCAAAAATAAAATGAGGCACGCCAGTCCGATTTCTTCAAGTGTGATTCCGAAAGCAATCAGATTTTTCGAACAAAATAAACAATCAAGCTTGACTAGATCACACAGAAGAACATAGGGTTGCTTAAAGATTCGGCATATAACAAAGCTTCGCTTGTATTTGAAATATACATGCAACAGTAACTGGTCACATCATATTCGGCGGACCGATTTGAAATGCCGACAGTATAGAATTCATATTGAAGTGGAAAAAGGTTTGAATTTTTCTGTTTTATGTGCCAAAAGGCAAAAGTTTTGACAAGATTTAGAGAAAAACATCAGTCTCTAGAGATCGAACTGAAGTGGAGCGCTCAGATATCAAAAAAGCTCTTTTTATGTATTCTACCTGCTCTTTTTCGAACTCCTATTTCTATGAAACCACCAATCAAATACATCATTATCAGCAGTCTGTGTATAAGGTTCACTTGGACTTTCTGTTTCGCTACCGCCGCCATTACCACTATTGTTGCCGCTACATGCGCAAGAGTCGCAATCACGTTCAGAACTTAAACTTCCCTGTCGCGAGCCGTATTTATCTTTGTTATCACTGGCGACCGCTTGGTGACCACCATGTATGTGATTATTATTATTGTTATTGTGATTTAAATTCGCACTAGAGTGGTTATTGTTTAAATTGTGACTGTGTTGACTGAACGTTGTTTCCAAATCCGAGGGCTGTGATTCCAACGGTGAATCATCATCTGGCGGACCAGGACCAGGACCTTACATACAGACGTACAGATATATATTCAATTATGTGACACCGCTTGTAAAATGAACAAAATACGGTTTTGGTGCATGTTTTAAAAGAAGACTGAGCAAAAACTACGGTAACAACCATCCCCATATGTGCGTATCGACATTGAATTACTTATCATATACACATCACATGTTGTTGCCTAGTTTGCTTTGCCCAAAAGGAGCCTATGTTGCTGTTGTGCCTCCATTTGACTATATAACGCATCAAATCACAAACATTTTTTTTTTAACAAATTCACGGAAAAATTATACTAATTACTTGTGAATTATAATCGAATGTCTTTGCGTTTAGACAACTCGAGTTATTCTACCATTTACATTCACACATAATATTTGGGGCTCTCACTTGGTTGAGCCCAATTTGAAAAATAAGCAGCAAAATGAAAGCTTGAGAAAAGCAAACATTGGAAGAGGGAGTGAGAAAACAAGCTGAGAAAATCGATCAAAAACGTAATTTATTGCATAGAACTAGGCGAAATGCGGAAAAATGGGCGTGGAGAACCGAACAAATTCTTTTGAACTTTGATATAGGGGGTGAATATGTGTATTCTTTTAATGAGCTCACAGAAATGAATTTTATGCATGAACAAAGTGCTAGAAAATGCTGCTAACAAATGAACAGGGAAAAAATGAGAAAGAGAAGCTAAATGTATAGCTGCTGCTGTTGAACTTAAGTCGTAGTATAGTCGCATGAGTTGATTGCAAAACATTGCAAATTTTAAATCTGTATAAAATTGTCTATGGAAAATGCTGAATGGCAAAGATAAACAAACATAATAAAATCCAATCGCATACAGAAGCGAACGCATACATCGAAATCCAACCGCTGGATACCCACAATTACATCAAAATCGATGAAATATATCGATAAAAATGAAAAATACATAGCTCTGCTCATAAAATTGCACGAAGCGTCAGCAAACATGTGAAAAAGAGCATTTGAGCTCTCTTTCCCTCACCAGGAAAATTTCTCGCGTAAACACAAAACAACCATTGCAAACGCATCGAATGCTTCATATAAATCGAATTTTCAACAAACCAACAAATATACTCTTGCCATTTATTTTGGTGGAGTCGAGACGTCGCGTCATTTGGCGCGGTATTTCACACACTTTATAGCATACCATGTACAACACACTCTTGAATGTGTTTTCACTTCATTTTTTTCCGTTTTTCCATTTAAAAGGCGACATGAAATGGACGCGAAATTTACACATTCATCCATGTTATTTCCAGCGAGAGAAAATGAGCCAGAAGCCCATTTTATTAAATCGCCTGACCGTAATATTTGTACGCAATTTTCGTGTTATAGTATTTGTTTGGCCATCAATCTAGCGTACAAACAATTCAAATAAATGAAAAAGTGTTATTTTTACTCGCAAAGCGCGAATTGTAGGTGTTTTTTACATGTAAAAATTACGAGACTACTCTATGATGGAGTGAATAGGTATTATTCAAGTACGTATAGTATATACTAAGTCAATCACTCAACACTCTGCCGCAAATTAGAGATTTAGCGAGAAAATCACTTATTCTGAGTGATCTCACAATTCAGATCAATTAAACCAACAACAAATCGAGTAAGTGTTCCGGCTTAACTGTGTTTAGTCTCATTTTCTTTGAAAAAAAAAAAAATAAATAAAAAACAGATAAACAATATTTTCGATTATTCGAATTCCAATTCAATGAGCGATCATACATTGAAATCGTCGATTCCAATTACTGGCAGACTGAAGTTATCAAGAATCTTCTGAATATTGGTTAATTTAAGGCGTTTCCCTTCATTTCGAAATGACAGCGTCGGCGAAGGTTTGGATTCACCTGACAAATCTCGGTCATTTCATTTTGTTTGAACCCACTGAACTGAAATTGAGTGAATCGCATGAGTTCGGTGTTTCAAAATGATGCGTGAGTGAATGAATGACATTGAAATTGATGCAAACTTTTTCTTCGTCGTACGCACACATAGTGGGCATGGCAAATGGCTATTGTGTATTCTATTTTCGTTTTTGTAATAAAATCAAGTCCAAAACCACGTACAGAACCTGTGTTTATATGGCACGAGGCTTGCTTGCGTGCATAAATTCCATTTTCATGTATGTTCGTATCGATTATTCAATACAGTTTTCAAAATGTCCAGTTTCTATGGGCTTGAAAGACATTCAACCAACGCTTAAGTTGTATTTTAAATCAAAGCAAATATCCTATTTTCGCTTAGTATTTCTTCTTTTCTCGAATTATGTTTGTGTATCGATTTTTTTTTTTATTGTTCGCTATTTATCTGTCCTATACACGAAATGTAATCAGACTCTAAAAATGATTTTCTTTCATTGTCTCTCATTAATTCCCGTTTCAGAGATTCATTGTGTACTAATTTCTCGCGTGAATTGACTTTCAATCGAGCTCTAGATGCAGCGAAACTATATGGAAACCTTGTTGAACGTATATTTCTTCTTAATTACGATCGCCTTTCGCACATCGCAAGTTTACTCGTTTGATCGAGGAGTGTAATTGTGTTATTTGGCGTCACACTATCGCCTGACTGTCGCTTCTCATTTCGCACCCAATTTAGCAACACCAAGAACTATGCACATTCGGATTCAGTTGAAAGAGAAAGAAAGAGACACACAAAAATGTATAGTTGTATAATTGTATGATTCCCGTTGTATTGACTGGGAATAGAAACTACCACAAACAAATCAATCAAGCAAATATCATGCGGTGTTTTTACGGAAATGACTAGTAATTGTATTGTATAAATGCCAACAGTGAAATGACAATAAGGGGAACTTGCCAAATTAGAACCTACAACTTTTTTTGTATCTCATCCAGACCCATGACTCTATTTATTTGTGCAATAAGGCTCATTTTTGCAGCTTGATTGCAATCAGGAACTAGATCCTAATATGGCTAGTGGTCACACTACACTTACAATTTTAAGAATTTTCCAATAGATTTATCAATCATAAATACAACAAATGACGGCGGTATCGTATAACACAATGTTCAAATTTACAATTGCATTGGTTTTATTGTTGAGTCAATGCCCTGAGTTTAGCGTAATTTGACAGATTGCCGGTGGCGAGTTTGAAATCTGATCCAAAGTGCATTGGATAAAACATAACAAAAAACTCACAACAATGGTAAAGATTTGAAAATGAAAACCACTTCTACTAATAAATCTTAACATATTATTTCTATGTTTATATGCATGTATCGTTAAGTCTAGCCACTATCAAATCTTCATCAAACAAGATCACTTCGCCATGCTGTTTGTTTAGCATTTATCAAGTCACCTTTTCTTTTAATTTGTACTTTCTTTTTATGGAATGTATGATTTACTCCATTAATATTATGACGAATCACAAGAATAAACCGCACTTCTAAACATAGTTCGAACATTTGGAATCAATCAAATATTGCAAGCAGAAAACCAAAATGGGAAATAATAGAAAAAATGCAAAATATATACGTATGTGAAAGATTTTGGAATCGAACGCACAAATAAGGGAGAAATACCCGAAGTGAGCCTCCAGTGAGTGTGAAATAAGTATCAAGATGACAGACAAAAAACAACAAAAGACTATCATTAACTGAAAAATTCTCACATTCAAATCAATTGAGAGTAAAAAATAGGCAAACATAGACAAAATCATTGTACTGTATGGGCGAGGCACAATGGGAATAGATAAATAGAGAGTAGTATCTTTTTGGTTCTAATATTGCAATATTTGGCGGTTAACGGGAAATATTTTGCGGTCATTTTGATACGTATTTTCCCCTCGGGCTCAATATGCGATTGAGTTTACGTTATGCGATGAATGAATTGGCCTGACAAAGTTCTAAAATAGCAGTTTCACGACGACTGAGAGAAAAAATTCAATGTTAACTGTGGTTTCATGTTTTTAATTTTATCTGACAACAAAAAAAAGCATACGCTTCCGGATATTCTCATTTGTATCAGGAAACTGTAATGTTCATTCAGAAATATTGACCGATTTGTTCGGAAATCGAAGAACGATTCAAGCGAATAAACTGCCAAATATGTCTCACTGTCATTGTTGGCGGCAGGGTGTGTTGCAGTTTGAAATTCGTCTGAAAATCTATAGTTACTCTTCAACAAACATTATTAATTAAAATTTTTAAAATATTCAGATCAGCTCAAAATGATTTAGCTATTTTCATACAAATATATACGAAAAGATTCCTCCCGGAAATAAATCAATGATCCAACGGAAAATATGAGAAAACACAAGCGGAAAGTAAAAACTAAATGAAATTAAAAAAGACCTTCAGATTACCAAACAAATGCCCTAATATTTCTAGAGAAAATTCTGCAAATGTTTGAATAACACTTGGAAATGTTCCATATAAATTGTCAATATCAATTGCCAGAAGGTCAATTTATTTTCTCCACCACCTGAATGGCGCCAAATCTTTCGCAAACGTACAATTCCTCGCTTATTTTTTGCTATTGCGGATATTTGATGCAATAAAAACAGCGGAAGCAGAGAAAGAGTAGCTTGTTTGAGCCACAGCAGAAAAGCTGTTGCAACGAGAGTAGATTTAAATGCGTTCAAGAAGTTTTTGATAATTTACTGTGTGACTTTGGCAGACAGTTTTAAGAAAATCATAAATTGTACCAATTGAAAATTTAATGTCGCTGTACAAGCTATGTTCTAACGAAATACTATGATTGGAGAAAATCTATGATTTTTATCAATGAGCGAAATTCGTAATTGTTCGAACAAAAAATGTATGCCATATATCATAATGTACTTCATCCATCGCACAAGATGCACTCTTACAAATAACACTAAAAACAACTAAACAAAAAGTGTTTTATCTCGGTACCCATTTCAATAAAGTCAGTTAATTGGAATCTCGAGAAATAATCGAAGAGCCTGTCTAAACATTAATCGTAAATGAGTGCGTTTTCTAAAATTCAAACAATCAAATAAACTAAACTAGAAACGTAACAAAATGATGGAAAAGATGCACACAAACACAGTTAGTATTAAATAAATATTAGCGTTGCATTTGACATATCTATTACGATTTATCAAAATTTTTAGTTGAAAATTTGGGAATGTTCATACGCAAATAGTTTCGAATCAGAATGGAGGATGTTTGATATCAAAAAAAGGGAGGTTCAACGGAGCAATCAATGCTTCCATTCGAATCATTCGAAAAAAAGACTTAGAAATGTAATGAAGGGCTACTTACTGTTGTTCGCCAATAAATTCTCTTGCAATTTATCACGTTGATCTTCAAGTACTTCACCTAAATACGTAGCGACTTTACGTGTGATGGATTCAACATATCCATCCAATTTCCCTAAATCATCGGAAAGACCAACTAATTGATCCAATGTACCAACCTGAAAAGATACAAACAAATGGAGTTAGAATGGAAAATGGTGAGAAAATGTAAGTGAAATTCTTCATGTGATGGTTCATTGAACATTCAAATCGAATGGTGAATGCATGAATGAGCGGCTCTTATCAATAGTTTACATTTAACCTGATTATCCATTTATACATAAAAATGTTATCCGCGATATTGACACACTTTTTATTGTTGACAGTTATTATAATTGTCATCAGATATTGGTATATTTTCATTTTAAATTTTTGATATTCTCATCAAGACAAGACTCGATTGATAACAATTGCAAGGATATTGCTGACGCAATCATCTACACTATACACAAAATACCCAGTGCTGGATTATGACCGATCTGACTTTGGGCATATTATTTCTGAAAAAAGAACAACACTATTTGTTCCATCTGAACATACAATACTGTACATACAGTGGCATGAATGAAAGTCAAGGGCATTTGATATATCTACTGATGAGATGGAGAATGGATTATGTTATATTCAATCTATTCTCGCTTGCAAATGGCGCAATACTGGAAAAAAATAACTGAAATGTGAAGATTTGATGTTGGAGCATCTCTGCGCGCCAAAGAATCCTTTCCATTATAATTTTTTTTCCAGATACACGCGGTGAACGAAAATAGGGTAAAAACATACTCCAATCCCCATCTCATCGGTAGAAATACACTCTCTATCAAATATTTAATGAACTGGCATTTATTTTTAATTTCAGGATCGATAAGCTTTTACTTCGTTTCATTTGGTCGAAACATATCATCCATGTTCCTCTTTGTTTCCGTTACCTACATTACGAATAAATATTGTGGATAGTCATTATCGAATATACTTCGTACGTTAACGGAAAATTATATGAAACAATTGTGTGAAACCTCGGAAAATAGAAGATGTCGGTTTTTTGATGGCATAAATGAGATCTGTAGTGATATTCATCTAAAATGCAGAATTTTGATTCATTCTGAAGTCCAAAATTCCGAAAAAAAGATATCCATAAAATAAATAACTTAACGTCTTTAAAATTGCAATAACATGGGCGCAAAAATCGCATTTGAAATTTCGAAGTATTTATTATACTCAAATTCTGACATGCCGAAAACAATGTTTGAAAGTGTGTTTTTCCGATTCAATTATACGTTGCGTGTAGGAGTCTCTGTGAACATAAAAGCCCCAACGTATTTTGTAGAGCAATTAATGTAGTTTATTTAAAAATGAAATTCAAGGGGAGTCATTGAAGTGTTGGAAGCTGGGCATTATTCCACAAACTTGAGAATATCTCAATTTTAGAAATTCTTTTCAAAGCTTTGGCATTATGTGCAAGAGGGAGATGAATATTGGAAAGAAGAAAATTGGGTGAACCTCACTTTTGCCGTACAAAATTATTTTCAGAGAAATTCAAAGCTGAAAAACCTGCATTTTTTGAACGTAGACAAATGGACCAATTTTTAAAGAAAAACAAGTATTTCTCAATTTGGTTTTCAGCATAGACTTTGAAAAAAAAAAATATCCTTGTTCGGGAATACTTTTTTTTCTGGAAAAATTGACGAATACCTAAGTTGTTTCCTTGAAAGAACTTAGACAATGAATATTGGAAGCTCCTAACGCATGTCTATAATGCGAATTACAGCATGAATTTGAACAAAATGTACGTAGATAATGTAATTATGGCAGTTGTATTCTTTTCTATGCGCAATGTATCGAATATTATTATCCATACACAAAAAGTGAAAATGAATACGAAATAAACAGATTACATATTAAAATCCATAAATGTTGGATCTTTGCCGTGAAATCGTGTTAATTTGAAATAAAATCATTTGAGAATGGTATTACATTCGTCATAAGAATTTTTACTAGATTTAGATACTATGTTTTGACCGGATGCGTTATAGCACGTGGAACTAATTTTCTATTGATTTTTCTTTCACAATTTCAATGTTTAACTTCAAAATACATAAACAACTTTTAAGTTGAACATTTCATTTCTTCTGAGTTGTTTCAAGTTTTAGATGAATCGCCTACAATATTCTCAATAAAATCAATAAGCTTTTCTTATTTGGTCAAGAATTGTAGTTTTAGTCGACATTTCCCGATCAACAAGAGCATTTGGTTTTAGTCTTCGCAACTTGTTGGCTGTTTACTTGTATGGGAAAGAGGTAGTAAAATGGTGAAACATTCTTGTGTGTGTGTGTGTGTTCGTAGCTATAATTATAACGTAACTCACATGAGAGTTACAATGAAGGTTCATGCGTTGACTATCATTTTAATTAATCGCAAGCAATCAATTGACTCGTATCAGTGTCGAATGTTTTGATGTCGAACAACTTCATATTCCCAATCATGATTCGTCAGATGCAAAAATGTTAAACATCAAAAAGTTTGGAAACGTTCAATATTCTTGGAAAATCACTTAACACATCATAATTTCATCACTTTTGCTTGAGCCAGCACGGTTATAGCTGTGAAAACATTGTTGGCAGTTTAAGATAGATAGATAAGTGACGCTATGAGCTTTTACTTTGGAACCAAGCTTTCAATTTTAATGAGCATATTTGTTATGTGACACGCTTTGTTCTCCTTCTCCCCGGACTATTGATTACCGACATGCGAAGCATTGTAATAAAATGTCGTCAAATTATGGCAAAACAAAACGCACAACCATGAAATAGCAAATGGAGCGGCGGAGTGAAATAGCGACGAAATATATAGGGTGGCCGAAAAATTTTAACACTTCCGAATCTCCCCATTGGAAATGTTTGAATTATTTGGCTGGTTTTGCATCTCGGCTGCTGATTAAATATCGGCAAACTAATGCAGTTTTACACACA
This sequence comes from Obolodiplosis robiniae, assembly GCA_028476595.1. Classification (NCBI taxonomy): domain Eukaryota; kingdom Metazoa; phylum Arthropoda; class Insecta; order Diptera; family Cecidomyiidae; genus Obolodiplosis; species Obolodiplosis robiniae. Next base: position 26,778,680 of record CM052017.1, read on the forward strand.
GAAGCATCTTAAGAAACTCAATAGATGATCGAACCATTTCAGTTTGGAGTTTTCGGCTGCCTTCCCTACCGAATCGACGTTTAGATATAGCCCTCTCAATTTACTTCGGATTCGATTTTCAAACGAAAACCAACTGTTTTAGAAAATAAATTTCAACTGCTTCTTTTCGCATTTTACGATATTGTCAGCAAATGTTTGTGGATAGTTAACACCCTGTATGTGTAATTGAGAGATGTACGCGAAAATAGCCATTATACGCATGTGACGAATCACGAATTACACAAATAAAATAATGGCAATCGAACTAATGGTAGGAATGCTTAGAATGCCGCGTGCTGGATATACTGATCACAAGATTGGACACATTTTTTCAAATTTAAATCAAGAATGAAGAATTGTTCTCAAGTTCACAGCCAACTTATTTGACTCATGGCGCTAGTTAATTCTCTTTCTGCTTAGATGATCATCAAGTGGATAGAATTACTGACCGTGAACCAATGCCACAAATGGAAGGACGAATGTCCTTCGTGCGCTAATGAATAAATTAATCAATCGATTACTGTCACATATTAATGTGATACAAGGCACCACAATAATCACCCAAGTCACACACTTTTAAAAATAACAAAACAACCGACCACACATGCACCTTGATAATATTTTATTTCATTCGTTATTTCGACAACGAAAGCTCGGTTTGGCTCGGCTTAGTTTTTGCTATTATTTTTGGTGTGTTATTCGATACATTTCTCGACGAATGATCAACGAATACAAATTTCTGTGAAATCGACCATGGATCGGCGTTTTATGTATTATACGATGAAGCGTAATATGGGAAAGCAATATCTTTGAATGGTTTTTTATTATCACAACATAATACCCTAGCACAACTTTAATCTGTTATTATTGATAGTTTCATATGTTGGAGTCTACAAAATAATAGTAATGATATAAATATAGCAATGAGTACGATGGGTGCATGCTTTATTTGACCTTTCATCAAAATATGTATATCTATCTTTGGGATTTTTGACTTTGCTTCCGTTTTGTTTATACAAACAGACCCTCTAGTTTCTGTGACGTGTCAAAATGTACAAACGACAGTACGAACTACACCAAAAATTTGATTTTTGTGTGCCGAAAATTCAAATTTGGGTAGAATTGCTACACAAACGTCAAATTTTTGGTGCAATAGAGAAATGCAAAAAGGTTCTGTATTTGTGTTATGTTTTTACATATAATGAAAAAAACACACTTCATTTGATTGCAATGATTTACACATATTATAAACTATGGCGAGGTTCTGCGTGTCAAATTACATTTAATCCAAGGCTACTAAAATCTATGCGAAATTATAATTTTGATTTTAGAATTGATTCGGATTAAGTCCGTGAAAAAATGAATAACAGAAATAATCAAGTGCAAAAATGGAATTGAGATACATGTGCCTTTATATTAAAGAATGCTTTCAAATCTCAACATATCAGTTGAATCGTGGCTAAAAACCAGTATTGTGATATCATCCAATCATTTCAACATATGACGATACTAAATCCTTAAAATATATAGATGACTAATAATGCATGGTCCAAATATTGGAATCCACCGAGGATTCTGCCCATATACATAATTGCTCAGAGAATAAAAAAAACTAGTGTGCGTGTGTGTTTGGATTTGCTTGGAATTACATAATATATTGACCAATCGGTAATTTTCCCTCACTGTAATATATTATCATATGATGTGTCTAACCTAAAATAAGCGCTCGGAACAAGCGCTCCCAGTTCATCAACAATCATTTGAGCGATTTGAGTGTTGATATCTCTTCAAATTTCGAGGGAATGAATCATCGTTGGGAATTCAATTGAATGTTTGGATTGTGCGTTGGATTCAGTCCAATCTCTAAATTCGAGCACACACTAGGATTGCGTTTGATCTCTTTGCGAGGGTTAGTCAAGTCAACGTGATATTATGGATACAAAAACCGGTAAACAAATGAGATGAAATGTTGCTAGCTAGTTTCGAGAATTGTTGCTGAGTTTCCGGCTCTGTAATTTGAAACGACTGATGAAAAATTGTGGTCAATCAACCTTACAATGTATTCAACACAGACTCTACCACTCACATACATACACACACACACACATCGTGTGCGGCCAATCCTTCATAATTTCCGCTTACATTGCAGAAAATTGAACAACACCGAGACACTCGTCGGTTGAATTTATAACAAGAATTCGTTTCTTTTCGGATGAATATAACCGCATTTGTAACAGGGCTTTAAAAATGTCCTTTTTGTTGTTGTTGCATTTAATAACTAGTGAATGTGGCGCTAAAAACAATAAGTGGCAAAATAAATCTTCTTACCTTTAAATCCGGTATATGGAATTTGTAGTTGTTGCAGAGATTGTTCTGTTTGTTGGTTATATTGTTCATGGTTTCCCATGTTTGTTGCATTGTTTTATCGCCGGGCGCAGATATCAACCAATATTCAGCCATTGTAACTATTGAGATGGGATCTTCCTTGCTATTCTTTTAATAAACGTGCCGCAAATTAATTCGTAAGCAAATGAATGCTACTTTTTTGTTGAATTTTGCTGAATTTGTGTGATTGGCAAAAGCTTAAACCTAAAAATAAAAGATGTTTATCGACCATTTTCGGCATTGATTTTTAAAACAAAAACAAAGATACTCATTAAATAAAAAATCTCTGTTTGAACAGCACACGTTTATAAATATTTTACTTGTAGCCCATTTGCTACTTTTGCTTTCAGCTTGTAAATAAATAACCAATTTATTTTATTTTTATTCTACATTCAATTCTAAATTTGATCTTGACACAAATTGATCGGAAAACCAATTTAATTTTGATTAAATGGATTGAAAGAGTTAATATTTAATGTCGGAAAAGCAATTTCAATGAGTAAAAAAGCTAATTCGAAATCGAATCGAGAACCGAACAATTGAAACCGTTGAAATCGAGAATAGTGTATGATGCATTTTTTCACCAACTTATCATCATTCTTTAATTGGTTTTCTTGGAAAACTGATTCAATTGAGGATCCGATTCTATCAGTTCCATGATAAATTTCAACTGAAAAACTATATTTGAAAAAACTCCCACGAAACACTTTTTATTTGAAACGGAAACGGTAATGGTAACAGCAACGACACGATAAAGTGTAACAAATTTAGAACTAAGCAACAAAAGAAAGAAAAATTAAAGTAAAATCAAAAAGCTGTCCAAAATAATGATTTCAACATGGATATTTATAGCACAAATTTTTATGTTGCTTAAAATTTGAATAGATTTCTAATTAGATTGATTTATGTCGCAAGTTTTTGGTTTTTAAGCTTTGTTTGTTTCGATTGAAATCGAAAACAAATGAAGTGCGAGTGATCGAACATGAGTTCCAAAAAATCAACTGATGCGAATAATATCACACACTCGACTGAACTGAAACCATGCGATTGACGACTGATGACTGACGACTGTCGACGTTGAGTGGTGTGCTTGTATTGTGTATATTGAACATGAGTTTGCCCGATACTATGTTTATTTCAATCCAGCTGTTCATTCGAATGGATAGGAACTGCAGCGATGGCCCAGGTCTGATGTGGAAAAACAAAATTTGAATGTATGGAAAAAAAGAAGGCACGCGCCATGCCTCGGCAAATATGCCGCAAACACACAGAGACAAACAGGAGCTTTCCACGTGCGCGCTAATTCAACTCCACAAACCAATAGTACGTCATCATACAATTGTATGATATTGCTTAAAGATCGTTATAAGTGAAATGCCTATCGATTAAATTGATGAATGAAATGTGTGCGTGCGTTCACTCATCAGACAACCAATTATTGTTTCGATTTGTGAAATGAATTTTTGTGCGTATATTTCCAATCTCAACAACAAAATAGAAAACAACGAGATATGTAAAGGATGTTGTGATAAAAAAATATAGAACTCACGTTTTCCGATATGACTGTTAAGTACTACTGCTATTTCAATGATAGCCATTCCAATGAATGTAGGGGAAAGTGATATTCCATTGAAAATTCATTAAAGGGGAACATGGGCTCACTATCATTAACACCGATAACATAGAAGTCACTCGGCACTCGATGTTTGTCAGTAGAAGTAGCTGTAGGAAACAATTCCGACCAATTTTGGCAGTCAAATTTTGGTTTTCACTCGCTTGGCATTTGCGATTTTAAACATTTTCATGTTTGGGATCAAAACTGATGCATATCAAAACTGAAAATGACGAATAGCTGAAGAAATTATGTAATCAATAGATCGTAATTTTTCCAACGATATGCATAATACAGTGATTTGATGACAATAAGTACATTTTTGAGGCAAAGATAAATAGGTGAACCGATTTGGTCCGTCTTCCATTTTCCCCTACACTTATGTTACTTCACATGGAAAGAACCAGGCTTATCAATGGATTTGATCTTTGCCTAATATTCAAAATAAATTAGTTATGACACATTTTAGAAGGAAAATGAGATTCATATTGGTCCTTCAAGTTCTGCAGGCCAAATCAAGGATAAACTCCAAATATATTAAAGAAAAAAACTTAAATTCATCGTTACAATCGATCACAGAAACAATTCGAATCTAGCGTCAGTTTAGAGGTATATCTCTATGTTACGTGTAGAATGTATATAAAAAAGGCTTGTTCAACCAGTTTAGCCCATTTATCTAAAAGAATCCAAGAAAGCTTGCAGGCAAAGCGATGCAAAATATCTAGTTTTATAAAATATCAACTTAATATAAAAAGGGAAGAATACATTATATACGCCTGAGATAAAATGTTCACACTGTGTGTGTGTTTACATTCAGCTGCACACACGCCTAAATGTGCACTGCGCCAACTCTATGCGTTTCCAATGTGCGCGCATATTTGCATAAAACGTTGATATTGGTGAAAAATGATATCATTTTGGACAACAATTGTTGAAAATTTTGAAATAGTTTGTGCGCGCACAAGGAAAACACAGAGAAATTAGCAAAATGTGCACACATACTGAATGTGAATATTCCAAGTCTGCCATAGATCATACACTTTTCGTTCAAATTATTTTGTATTGTTTTTATTTTTTAGTTATTACGTCAGAAAATAATATAATAGTTGGCTTTGGCATAATTTTCTTATTGTGGCCCCTGTTCGAACACATTATGTGTTGCGGTATCATTCTTCGCACAATTCCATAGAAAAATAATGTCATGATCTTTATATGAGTTATGCGAAATTTGTCATACGCGAAAATATTGCAAGGGAAGTTCAATCATACATTTACTGTAAGCAATGCAATCCAAACCACGTGACTCGTTTCCCAAATGAATTGTATTTGGATCGAAACAGCAACGGCTATCAAAAACCACGGTAAAGCTGAAGAACGGGCTTGTTTGCAAAATACTGAATAGGGCATTTTTCAATGAAAGTGTTAGGTATTCTTCGGAGTTCTAGACACTCTAATTGATATGAATTGATCTTTGCTTTTTGGGGTAATCTTAACAATGAATTTCTGAACACTTTGACATGAACACGAGCTGTTTTCATATACATTTCATTTCCACTTGATTTTCTATAGAACTTCTACTGAAATTTTAAACAATAATTTAACGTTTCAAATAAAAAATGAGTACGAAGATTTGAAATAGATTTGTACCGGAATTCGTATACTATAACAAAACACACGACTCATTAAAAAAATATCAGATTAAAATGAGTTTTTCATAAAATGAGATAATCATTATTGGGAGGAAACCGCTGAATAAATATAGAAAATCGCCAAATTCCATGTTTTGTTTGTTGGAATACAAATTCAAGTCGAGAAAGTTCAACACTGGAATGATGTCAGCTGTTTCGCGATTGGTCACATGACATTTGTAATAGTGAAAATGAAACAATGTTTTGGTACAAATAGCCCAGGTTTGCCACAATTTTTGTGGATTGTTTCCAATATTCTGCTCAATTCATACGAAAAATCATGTTATGAAATGAATTTTACACAAAAATCGTGATTTTTCGTTGCATTCAAATAATTGAAGGAATGAACGAGTCTTGTGATGCGCCGTATCTCCATAGAACTGTTCGTTGTTGTTTTTCTTCTTGGTTGACAAATTCAATTTGTCATAATTTGCCAATTCATTCATTGATTGAACAATTTGATTTATCAAATGCTAATAATAAATGTTCGATGAAATAATTTTGGCAAATTTTTGATTTTCTACGCAGGATCAAATCTCTAACACAAATGATGTACATAAATTTTGTAGAAATTTTCTTGTTCGATTCTAATCACAAGTTTTTCGTTATACATTCGATCTTTTTCTAACTCCATTCACAGTCATTGCAACACGAAAGAGAACGATATACGAACCGACCAAAAAATCTGTGCTGTCAAACAGAAATTTAATATATGTAATTTTTTTCTCTCTTCATATTGATTCGATGTCTTATGAGAAATTTTGATCGCATTTTCACTAAATTCACCAAAAATGCTATCAAAACAGATTAGATGTATGCTTACGGTTTTTAAAGGTTGGATTTTTCGAACAAAACACTGGTTTTTTCGAGTAGGAAAACTGATTGGAAATTCTTAGTTGTTTGTCTCCTGATTTGCACGAGAACGACAATTTACACATACAATGTATTCACACTAGTGGTGTTGTTTTTTCTCTAAATCCTAGCAAATTCACCATTTGTGTCATGTGACATTTAATATCGATGTAGCTTCAATAGTTTACGAAATTTGACATCAGACGTCGCTCACAATCACAAATACATGAATTTTTGAATGACGCGGTAATATTGAAATTCTTTTTTTCATGTGATAGAGGATTTTGAAATAAATTTCATGTGAAAGTTGAATATGTTGAACAAACATTGGGCATATCGAAAAAATTGTTTATCGAATTTAACCTCATTAATGAATGTTGATTTTTATTCAGAAGAGCTGAATTAAATATTGAGGCTGGATCTTTTGTATTGAGCTTAAACTTGCGAAACATAGAGATGGCGTTAGTGATCAAATGCAGAGTTTATTTAAAACATTTCATAATTTCATTATTACATCTTTTTTTCGATTGTCGACGAAAATATTATATTCGTAGAATCAAATATTTGTGAGACTTGCGTTTATCTTAAGCTTCAATTTATAGGTCTTAAGAATTGTAAATCGCAACACATGGATTATTTTAATAGATTACATGTTTAACAACATGTAAACAAAACTATGCATTTTTATTTGATATAGTGCAGTCCAAAGGCAATGACCCAGTGATAAAGTTGCACCAATGCCATTGACTTTTCCATCGATTTCTATCAATAGAATACATGCAATAACATGCTTTTGAATTAAAACATATGTGTCGGACTGAGATTAAAATTGGTCATTCGCATTTCACCTCCTGCTCTTGCTGATGAATGATGAATCTATTAGCATGAGCAGGAGGTGGAGGTGAATGACCACTTTTATTCTCAGCCCGACACAACGGAAACTCATTTATTGAAGCCATAGAAGTGTCGGTAATGGATATCTATAACATACACGCGCATAAATACGCACTCACACAAACACACACATACACATACGTTTTCTACAAAATACATATACAAATCTTTTAAAGAATTTTAGTATTAGTGCTTTCATTTGCAAAATAAAAATCTTTAGAAAACAGTAATATTCATTGGATAGAGAATTTATAACTGAAAAACTGTACAGTCTGGAAATAGATTAAAAAAAATCATGGAAGAGGACCAATTAAGATTGATATATCATTAAATAGTCTTTATGTTTATTTCGATAGCAACTGCAACGATAGCGAACTTGTTTGTTCAAGTATTTCTCATAAAATTCATAAAGACAGAAAATGCGTAATGGTCTAAGGTTTACTGTAGACATCTTCGGCATAAATATTTGTGAAGATTTTTACGACTCCAAACAAATACCTGATGATGAGAAATTCCAAATGAAAGATAAACGTTCAAATGCCTGCAATATATTGAAAGCCTGTCCCCTTTTCGCATATCGTACAATAAATCAATCGATCAAGTGATATCCACTTGAAATAGACGACTTTGAAACAAAGGCTGTGAGAGAAAGGAGAAAGAAGAAATAAAACAAAAATCTAATCAGTAAAGTGGTATAGTTGCAAGTTGAAGGCAATCATTGTGTAACGACTTGAATAGGTTAATCAAATGATCTGTTCACACAGTTCACAAAAGACAATGAAATGGATAAAGTCACGAAGAACTTAAACTCTATAAAATGCGTTCGGCTTCAAGTCATTCACTCAATGTCAAGAAATCATCATATAAGGAACGTCCACAACGTTTGTGCGTGAAACTCAAATTTGGTTAAAAAAAAAAAAAAACAGTTTGACTAATGGATAGGGTGATTTATTTAAGTTTGGCAATCGTTTGCCTCCAACAAAATGTGTGGGTAGTAAATTCACTGGACAACGGATTGGCGCTTAAACCACCGATGGGCTGGATGAGTTGGCAACGCTATCGCTGCATAACTGACTGTAATACTTATCCATATGAATGCATCAGGTACAATTTTATCTTCAAATTTTTACAGTTTTAAGAAAACGCTCATGTTTCTTGTGTGATTAGTGAATGGCTTTTCAAGAATGCAACTGATTATATCGTTTCGGGTGGCTACAAAGATGCTGGCTATGAATATGTCATAATTGATGATTGCTGGATGGAAATGGAAAGAGATAAAGCCACAAATGAACTTGTATGATATTCAAAATACGGACAGGTTTTCAATATATTTAAACGTTTAACTTTCATTTCAAATTATCAGGTGCCGGATCGAAAGCGTTTTCCAAATGGAATCAAAGCCCTAGCAGACTATGTTAGTTCCCAAGCAAATAGCTTTGAATTAATTTTTAAGAATATTTGTTGGAAACGACATTCTTTTTATGTTGGCGTGAACAACATGATTGAAATAGTTTTGTTAAAATACAGGTTCATTCGAAGGGACTGAAGTTCGGAATTTATGAAGATTATGGAACGAAAACATGTGCTGGATATCCAGGGATTATTAACCATATGGAATTAGATGCGCAAACATTTGCAAAATGGGATGTAGATTACGTGAAATTAGATGGCTGCTATGCTGACATTCTGCAGATGAACGAAGGCTATCCCGAATTTGGACGGTTGCTAAATGCTACCGGCCGTCCAATGGTATAGTGAGTACTTGTTATATTTAATGATTTAGTTGAAGATGATTTAGTTTGCGTCTGAAGTACTTTTATTGTATTGCTCTAAAAAATTCTAACTGTCACCAGTGATGATCAGATCATCGATTTTGAAAGTCAGATCAGATCCATTTTTATTTCATATTCAGATCCAGATCAAATTAAATATCTGATCTGATCTGAAAATTTCTTAGGTGAATTTAAATTACAATTTACTCATATCAATACAACAAAAATTACTGTTTGTCACTTCGTATTTTAAAATTTTTGTTTTAAAGTGCTCTTTATACGCGGGAAAAATACTAGAAGAGCATCATTTATTCAAATTTAAATTTCATTGATCTGAAATTGATCTCAGATTTTTTCAGATTTTTACATGTTTTGAGATCAAATCCCATATCAGATCAACCAAAATTAAATTTGAATATATCAGATCGGAGATCAGATTTTGATCTGACACTTTTTGATAACACTGACTGTCACCTCAATTTCTTTCATTTTCCTCATTTTTAAGCTCTTGTTCGTGGCCAGTTTACCAAGAGGAGCAAGGAATAATGGTAACAAATATAAAACAAGAGTGAAACTCATACCAAAATTAAACAATTTCCGTTTTTCTAGCCAAATTACGAGGCATTGAAGAAGCATTGCAATTTATGGAGGAATTGGGATGATATTCAAGATTCATTTCAATCACTCAACAAAATTACCGAATATTTTGCTGTAAATCAATCACGAATTCAGCCACACGCGGGTCCTGGCCACTGGAATGATCCGGATATGCTGCTTATTGGAAATTATGGCCTAACAATTGATCAAAGCAAAGCGCAAATGGCTGTATGGGCAATATTAGCCGCCCCACTTCTCATGTCAACGGATTTGAAGAATATTCGTCCTGAATTCCGCGATATTTTAATCAACAAACGGGTGATTGAAGTGAATCAAGATGAGTTGGGTATACAAGGCAAACGGATTAAATTGGAACGTAAAATCGAGGTAAGACAAAAAACGGACAAAGCACGAACGCTTACATATCCAATCGGAAATTGGAATTTCTCATGAATAGAATCAGAATTTGAATCAAAATAATATTTCTAATCAGAGAATTTAATTTGACAGACATGGATGCGACCAATTGGCCCAGCTTTTGATGGATCATATTCATATGCTGTTGCGTGGGTTAGCAAACGAGATGATGGAGCCCCTTACGCCATTACTACAAAATTACAAGATTTGATAGCAACAAATCATAAACGCTACATTATAAGTGTAAGAGAATTCTTTTTTTTTTTTTTAATTTCACAAAATTGATAAATTTCAATCGTTTAGGATCTATTTGACGAGAATCGTGACTTCGAACCGTATCATCCTGACGCCAATATAACAGTTCGAATTAACCCATCTGGTTGGTGATACGTAAAATTATTCCCACCTAAATGTTCTCATTATTTCAAATTGATGTTTTTCCAGGAGTTGTCTTCTACAAATTTACCGCAATTTAAATCAACTAAATGCCTATAATATGGATTGGTGGTATTCCAGAAAAGTTTATATAGAACAGCATTGATTATAGATTATTTTTCAATTAAAAAAACATAATCAGTTAAATTTTCCGAGCTGTTGATTTTCACATTTGTTCATTTTTTACTTGTATCTTATCAACATTTCATTGAATTCATATTCACAAACAGAATATCAACTAAGCGATAGACTTGTGCTATTTTTCAGCGTACTCAATTGTTTATTTTCAAGCATTCACTTGAATGTGCACTTGCTGATTTGATGACTATTTCTCCATGAGGTATTCAATAGTGACATCTGTTAGCAATAACATAAGCTTTATTACTCACGGAAGCTTCTCCGTTCGCAGAAGATATTCTTTTTTTTTCCCAAATCAATAGTATTGTCGAACCGATTTTATTGAAGAAACGGTAGAAGAACCATCTGAATTTGTGTGATCAATATCACTTGTACATGGCGAAAATCAAGTTCAACACCAAATATTTGAAGTTTATAATATTTTATATACATCAGTATTTTCTATCAGGATCTTAAGACACTATTTCCATAAGGAATGCACCGAAGAAATCGTTAACGATTGTAATCCGCGTTGGATTTTGCACCAATATCAATATACAATACCAAAGTTCAGTTCCTTTAACCATTTTTTTCGCTTCGAATTTAATGAATTCAATTGGAATTTACATTGCAAATTTTCTCCACTCACGGTAATAACGAAGTTATTTACCAAAATACGAAGGAGAAAAGAAGAAAATGTCAGCATTACGAAGACCATTATTTTCGCTCTGCGTTAATTATGCTTGCCAACGTTCAACGAATTGTGTATCTCAACATTCATATGTACCTTGGTAGTTTGGCAATTTCAAAATAAAAACTTGTTAAATGGCATGTGTAAAGACTATTCCTCTGTATTTCATAACTGGAAACGGCAAATTAAGAAGTCAATTAACCTAATGTTCATTTTCGGAAGTCAGTAATGAATTCATAAATTCCAGTATTTGCCCAGGTCATTTGGATGGTTAAATGCCAATCTCGAACATTTTTCGACAAACAATGCTCGTAATTCCCATTGGTGCATTTGTCGAAACATGCCACAGAATGACCCACAAACCACATTAATTTGCATAACAGAAGTGAGACTTTTTACGGTCGAATTCTTCTCAAAAGTCTTTTGTTAATCTTCACTGTGATGATTGTATCTCATTGTGAATTCTTATTCTTCACAGTTTATTCAAATGTTATGTACAATTTAAAATCTAAGTTAAGAAGTTTCAATTTATTAGGTCCAATCTATTCAATTTACAAGGCTGTTTAATAAGTAATGCGCCTAGCGCCCTAGGTTGTAAATAATGATTGATTATAAATTTCTTCTTGTATTTAACAAGTGGCATCTTTCAAACAACTGCTGTTAAATTCGAGCGAAAACCATCAACACATTTACAAGTTATAGCATCAGAAAATAGCTAACCTCCAAGTTTTTTGATAAAATGGAAAAAATTGAGTATCGAGCACTGATTAGATTCTTGTATTTGAAAGGCAAAAGAAATGATGAAATCAAAATAGAACTGGATTCTGTTTATGGGAACCAAGTACCATACATTGCCACAGTGAAACGATGGAGAGCGGAATTCAGACGCGGTCGCACGAGCATTTTTGGTGAAGACCGACCGGGTCGCCCTAAAGATTAGGTTTTTTCGTTTACAAATTATTTAGCTTTCATTCAAAATCACCCATTTAATACATTAAATTGACTTTCAATAAATGGCCATGAAAAACAAATTAATTTGATTATGAAGTGAAAATGAAGGGGTTTCGATTTTGACTGAAGTGCTTCCGCGTGCATGTTCATCGAAAAAAACAAACACTTTTTCTTTTTGTATCAGTCAGACTTACCCGATCGACTGCACTAAAACATATTCACAAACCTTATCGCATTTTTTTCTCGAGTTTCTGTAAAAGTGCACTTATCGTAAACATGTCTAGTTGGAAAGTATGTTCTGAATTAAGAGAATCATTGAAAAACTATTTGTTGGTGAATGTTCTATTTAAATCCTAAGATAAGAGGTTACTTCAATCAAATTTGAATGAAATATTTTGGCGGATTTTCTTTTTTAGAATATGCTTTTCAATTGAGCCTGTTAACAATACTTTGATGTGGATAAGATTTATACAAGTCAAATTGAGAACAAGAAAAGAAATGTGAAAAAAAACCATTGAGTTTAAAGTCAATCTCTATTTCATTTTATTCGCATTTAATTGAATTGGAGCGTACAATTATTGAATTCTTTGTTGGATCTACAAAGTAGGTACTAAAAATAACATCATTTATATGCCTCCTATATGCTTTGCTTTCGCCTATAACAATTCATCTTTACCAAAATTCATGAATTTCATTTGATTGGTTGGTTCATTTGTTTATTTTTTTGCACAAGACTGTGATTATGTCATAAAGTGGCAGCATCGGCCAGAATTGAGACATCTTTAATTTTTGGAATTAGAGTTGAGTCAGGCAATGAAATTTGTTGTATCATTTGTGTCGAAACAAATATAGTTTCCTCCATTGACGTTATAAGTAGAATATACAATGAGCTTCATAGAAAGTTTTATCAGACGACTTGAATAAAATTATGAAAGAGGATTTTTTCAATTAACAATGATTAGATGACAGGTTATCTTAACAAAAAATTTGATGAATATTGCAAATAACAAAATATTAAACTAATTAACATATTGTAGAGAAAATGTTCGTTTCATGTTCATCAATTGACGTATAAATAAATACTAAGGAGTGTCATTTGCAGAGCCAATCAATTCAATTCAATTTTAATCATTCGTATTTGGCTCATTACTTTAACCAATTCTTCGCTATTTCGTATTTCATCAATAAATAATTCCGAATTTGTTCAACTGCTTGACTTCAACCTCTATTTATTTCAGGTATTTTTTTAAGTAAACAACGTGTATTGAGTCTTCTCTGAAGACTATCTGTATATTATTTTTGAAAGAAATGTATTTGTTTGTCATTTGTTTCTCTGATTTTTCACACTTTGAGCAAACAAATTATTAAAGCTGAGTGTACAAATTCTGTGTAACTTATTACCCATGTTCATTACGTCTGATAAATGTTCGTAGACGTTTTTTAAATATCCATTGGATTTCATATGAAATAACTGTGATTATTTTGAATTCATATGACAGCAAACGTTTTGATTGGAAGAAATAGAGGCAATTTTGAATATCTGCATTACAGATCGATTGGTACACGTTCATAAACTCGCCGATGCATTTCGTCGATCGATTTGAGGTAGAATGTTCCTGGAAACAGAATATCGATGCGGCCACTCGGTACGTATGGTGCGGCATGATTATTGTGCTCGCGAATCTCCATTAATCCGGTGAATTCTTCGGGTACAACCTTTTGTCGTTGTTCTAACATGGGTTTTATATAGGCCAATTTGTCAGTGACAGTGCGCAAATGGTTGGCATTATCACTCAATGTAATCGAGTAAAATGACGATGCCAAACCTGAACCATATGAAAATAAGGCAATATTTTTACCAGCCAATTCACTGGCATCCGCACTGATCAAATACGATACAAGTCCCGAGTACACCGATGGCGTATACATGTTACCAACCTGATTGGCTAGCAACAGGGATGGTTTCGTTTTGGCCTCAAACACTTCTTTGTAATATGTCATAAATGCTTTTTCGACGTCACGATCAAAGTATGTGTCTTCCAGTTTAAGTTCATTAAAGCGCTCAAATTCAGGATAAAGTGTTTCACGTTTGGCCGGCGATGTTTGCAAAAAATCATTGAATCCCAAGCGTGCTAATGATTTTTGAACGAGTTTACAAAATGGTGTGTGAAATAAAATTGCATCAAATGAATTCAATGAAATGCCAGTCGGTGCATTTGGATTGATTTTATCATATTTTTCGCGATACAATTGATAACATTTGTCAAGTGCACTCAAGTAGCATTTGATCGACAATGTTCCATCAACGGTTGGATATTCCGAACTAAGATCTGGCTTATAAAAGTCATAGGCGTGTTTCATATACGTTGAACGAAGGCCACGATCAAATACAACTGGAGCATTTGGTCCGATTAACATAGCAACGGCTCCAGCACCACCGGTCGGCCGTGCCGATCCTTTGGCATACACGGCAATATCACCACAAACGACTAAAGCCAAACGGCCATCCCAACTGCTTGATTCAATCCAGTTGATTGCATTAAATAATGCTGCTGTGCCACCGTAGCAAGCGTTTGTCGTATCGATTCCTTCCAAATCTGTCACACCGTGTGGCTCAAACAGTTGCATCAATACTGATTTAACACTTTTTGATTTGTCGATAATTGTTTCGGTGCCAACTTCCAATCGGCCAATCTGGGCATGTGCAATATTGTTGCGTTCAAGCAATTTACTAACTACAGTCAAACAAAGTGAATTAATGTCCTCACGATCCGAACAGAAGCCCATTCGACTTTGACCCAATCCAATGGTATATTTACCACTAGAAACGCCATCGAATCCCTCAAGCTCCGTTTGATCAACGTATTGCGATGGAAAAATCAGCTCGATTGCCAATATTCCTACCTTTTCTGGCCACTTTGACATCATGTTGCTCCTCCTTCAATTACTCAAATTCACTTGAAATAAGTTCGAGAAAGGCTTAATTACTGAATATCTACTGAATAATGTTCGCTACTACTGCTTTGCTATCCAACCGCGTCTTTAATGATAATGACGATTAGTTTGTGTGACTTAATCTTTTTTTCTTCTGACTCTGCTTTTTCGTAAATCAGCAATTAACACACAAAAAACAAGTTTTTTTAGTTGTTGATGTTGCTTTTGTCGAATTTGTGTGTAAATTTTACTTTTATATACATGTATAAAAACTTTCACCTTTGCCTTTGAAACTTTCTATTTGCGTGGTGCAATAAAGCGCAAATAAGTGTGTATTGCTCAGTTATGAATACTTTGAAGGAGAAAAATCGTTGCTATTCGTGGTATAATCGCGCGTGTTGTTTGCTTCGAATGTTCACACCATACACCACAGTCCAGGTTAAAAGAGTTTTTTTTTCTGCTATTAATGCTACTGCTAATGCTGATGCTGCTGATACTACTGATTGATGTAGCCTTGCTGCTACTGCTTTCTATTGCCTGGTATTTAGCTTGAGCACAATCAACACGAATCTATTGAATGATTTGTGTGATTATTATCCACTTGAAGATAATGCAAAATCTCGGTCGTATTTTTCCGTGATATTTGTTCAATAGATTTTCAAATGCGATGTTCACTTTCCTGGTCAAGTATTTCCAATCACTTCGGCACACTCGATATAATTACTTGCAATAATATGTTGGAAATATTTCGATATATTTCGCCGCAAAATTACACAAAATACAATGAAATAATCAAATAAGACTAATTGTATGGTACTGCACACGCACGCTTTCACCAATGTCATTAAAATAGCTTCATTTGATTTTATGTATCGAGTAAGTTGGTTGGAGTAACCAAAAACAAGTGTGCATCCAACAATTCGTATTTTCTTTATTTACTATTTCATCGACGATCGACGATATTTTCTGAGCTGAGCGTATGTATATTGACGGTAATATTCAATAATGAAAAATGAAATTTTATTGGAGCGAAACATGCGATTTGAGGAAAATACGAACGAAAGTATGCTTTCAAATTGGTCCGAGCACGTTCAAGTAATATTTATTACTGATCTCTTGAATCGTGTTTCAATCACCGTGAACTACTTTAAATTTCAACAAATTTCTTTCGGCTTTATGTTTACCACTACGACGTGTGTGCTTTTACACTGTGTACGACCGCATGCCTTCCTTTTCATTTCTATTCATTATTTCACTATGGGTGTTCATTCGTCTTTGTTTAATTCGGTTTTCGATCGTGGTTTATCACTCTTTTTCATCAATTTTTGTCTCTCTTTCGCTCAGCTATTGCTACAATGGTTTATTGATCAAATATTTACACACGAAAGACTTTTAAAACAGGAATTGACAAAAAAGAGGTGATTCGATGGTTTCTTGCCTAAATGAGAGAGCAAATGATAAAACTTCCGATCGGTACTAGAAACGGTCACGACGTGGACAATATGACATTCATATTTCTTTTAATTTGCATAGACGTATGAATGAGTCTCGGAACGAATTTCATTTCATTCCACCTCCAGAATACAGATTCGTCTCAGATCGTTGGACATTTCTTTTTCTCGAAGAAAAATATTTGCTCGGACAGCAATAAGGTGGACTATAATCGCAAGCGAATTTCTTATTTTTTTCGTTGCTATTCACATTCGAACATTTACTAGCACATTTTCTAATTTCATTGGCTATCACTGAACAAAGTTTGTACGTGTGTGTGTGTATGTGTGTGATTGCTGCTTTAATCATCTATACATTAGTTCGACTACAATTGATAGACGAAAGTTCGCGGACGTTGTTTCATGTTACAGGAATGTCGGTGACGTTTGGTGTTTTAGTCTTGCACTTTGTATGGTTACTCATCATAATAATTACAACACTATAAACACCATTGCACGATTTTCAGCATCTTTGCACTAGTCCTTTCTTTTACAAAAAACATTTAGCCACAATATATGAGAGATCAGTGAATTGTCATTTCGAATTGTGAAATTCTATTCCCAAAAAACGATTATTACCATTTGTGTTTTTGTGGTTATTTTTTTGATTATTGCAGGGAAAATCGAAATGTCAAATACAATAAATTAATCGACGGAAGAACTGTTATACAGAGATGCACGTGATTTCGGATACAGATGACGGTGACATTTCGCAACTACTGCCATCTACTGAAAAAAAGTGCATTTTGAGCTTTGTAGTAATACACAACTTGAAGCTACTTTGATATTTTTTTTCAAAATGGTTCAAAATTCACGGAGTTTTTTTTCAAATCCTTTCAAAGATTTGTTGCTAGTAATATAGGGTAACTCAATCAGCACATATTGCGTTTTTTATCATCATTCACTTATGGATGGAAATGAAATAATAGTACGGTACAAATGAAATGCTGAGGTTATTATCCGGACTGTATCATTGCAAAAGTTTCATTTGAGCCTTTCCATGAGACACTTTCTATTAGCCAAACAGCAAATGAAATGATAAAAAGTCAATCGGTTTAATTTTCGGATTGGTTTGAGTAATGCAAATTCCATGAAATATTTGTGGTTCTGTCTGTATCGCGATTTATGTAAATTATTCATTTGTCTTGTAAATAGTTAGAAATTCCTTGTAAATTGTGCCAAGAATTCAGCTGATTGAGACTGATTATTAATGGAAAAAAGTAAAAGAAATTATAAAAAAAACACCTCTCATGTTTCCTCTTGCTCTATCTAGCATGCAAAATTTACATAAGCTAAACATTCAATTTTCTAGTGTATAATGATTTGACTAGAGACAAGTTTTGACAGCAATGAAAGTGCCTGCGATATATAATCTTAAGCTTGTTTATCCGAATCGCTCGATTCTGAGTGAAATAGAGAATTAATTGTAAACGATGCATCTAAAATCTTAACATCAAGTGATCAAATCAATATAAACACAACACAAACAAAAATGATCTTCGATCTTTTGAACGAAGTGAATGAACTTAATTGCTAAAAGAACAGAAGACAATATGAGCTGCCGATATTTTGATTATATGATATTTTCTCTTCACTCAACCGATATTTAATATATCACCAAAAAAAGTACTCGGTTACATATGATTTTTTGGGGAATTTTCGGGAGCACGATTGTGCTGATGTTCATTCCTCACATGATATTTTGATTGCGGTGCAATAGAATGGTTCAGAATAATAATGCAACGTCTTTTTGTTTTTAAAGAAGTGTCCCTCAAAAAATTTATAATATCTGTGCCCCTGAAAATTGTTTCGGTAGAAGTGTCCAAATTTAATTTTCCAAATTTAATTTTCGCGTTACTGATAAGAGATAATCGTTAGTTGTCTTCGACAATTATATAAGACTCATAAAAATCTACAATTATCACTTATCTCCTCTCAGTTATCTCCTCTCAGTTATCTCCTCTCAGTAATGCGAAAATCAAATTTCAAAAGCTGGTACTCTTTTTGTAAAACAATTTTCAGGGACACTTCCATTGTAAATTTGTTGAGGGATACTTCTTTTGAAGACAAAAATAATTTGCATTATTGTTTTCATCCATTGAATTGTTACTGAACCAAATTGTCATGGTGAGAATCAAGTATTCGATAAAAGTTTGACCGGTACGTTCCGGGCCTAAATATTCATGCAAATTTGAGCTAAAGGAAATAAGCAACATTCTTCCTGAAAGGAAATTACTTTTTTTTAACATTTGTATCAATCTTGAACTATTTTACAACGAATTATTAAAAAATCGAGCATATGATACAGTGAACTGTTAAATGGATTTTTTTTTGGAATCAATTTTCCCGCGTACTACCGAATGTAACCACCAAACAACTGGAGCGAAATCGACCTGAAAATAGTCAAACAAATTTATGTTGTAATAAAAAGCATTTATTTGCGCTGAAATTACCCGAACAAAATAAACAAAAACGACACACAGAAACGAAAAAGGCGCACCTTCAGTCGCGTTCTGTAGCAGTTCCGCACATGAATAATGTCGTACGAATATTTCTTTTCAATGTATCCGAAACGGAAAAAGCCCCAAAATGAATTTACAGACGGAAATAAATAAAACAGAAAAATCCATCGATGAAAAAATCGCTGTTGCCAATGCTAACAGCACTGCCGAGAGTCATTACAACGCACTGCCGAAATAAAAACAAAATCACAATTGGAATATATCGGGGTGTTTTTCTTTATGTTCTGATTTGATGCTTGATTTTTCTTTGCGAAGCGTTTTTTATGGCATGCTTTTTCAAATGATTCCATATTCTGCAGTACGAACGTGCCGCGTAGACGTGTTAACATAATGTTTTGAATCGTCGAAACACCGCATGGATTCGATTTTCTGGATGTTTGTCCACTTCGGAAGTGGGCCCGAGTTAGAATAAAATAAAAAAGCAAAACATAAAATTACCAACACACACCACCAGAAAATCCATGAATGAATTGGAAAGCATATGATTTTTCCGTTAGTAGAATCGGCGCATACACATATCTCTATTGCCGATACAAGCAATAGCGCCGATTTGTAAAGGCAAATGAGCGTGTGTTCCAAGCAATACTGAAAGGAACTGACGAGCTTGTTACAAGAACGCAATCCATAGAAATGAAACCATCACGCGCTGAACTCGGCGAATATGCAATCAGTTGAGATTGAGACCGGTTCGTATTCACACGATTTTGTTGTGTTCTTCAACAGTTTCCTTCAGATTCAGTCGTAACGAACATTTCGAACTTTCGATGGTTTTATTTTCAAACTGAAATTCACTAAAAAAAGATTTTAAGTCATTCAACAAAAACAAAAAAAAAAAAAAACACACAAAAGTACAGAGATAAAGAGCGTTAGAATTACAAGAAAACTCATTATGTATCTTTAAAATTTAAAACGCGAAATAAACACATTTTATATCGGAAATAACGTGTTGTAGAAGTAGTGCAATTTCTGTAAGATTTGTGGCAATTTCACAACTTCTGAGTATATAAAAAAAAACATCAGATTGATGGAATGAACTTAATATGATGCGATTATTTCATTACATTAAGGATATTTATAAGAATGCAGAAAATGTCCGACAATAGTTGCGATGTGTGTTAGTGATTTTTTGAGTGTTGATTTACTTATTTTATTCTTTTGACATTTGTTGGTGGCTATTTGGCTAAAAATAAAGACTTTAACATGAACACTTATCATAGCGAGGTAAAAATAAACCAACGAATGTGACGGCGCTGAGGATAAAATTGTTGAGCTTATTGTGAAAGTGTGTATGCCGATTCTCTCTTGTATTATCAACACATCATTATTCTTAATATTTTGGATTGATACATGGCATGGCGAGCTCACTATCGAGACTGAGCTTACACAAATAGTTTGTTCAGCTCCATTATTCAACCGGTCATTGTTCGAACTAGAGCATTGAAAATTTGAACATCCAATCTATTGAAATGCGTTTATAAATAGAATCAGGAACATCAAAATATTCTATACACATCATATAATAACCTTTTTCGATGTGATAAAAATAAACGATGCAATTTTTCACCAAATTTTTGTGACCATTTAGCCGTGAAACGAATGAAACATCATAATAAATATGTCATTTTACATGATTTTGGGTGTATTTTAAGGAAACAATTGTCTTTTTGATTTTGGAAAGAATGACGATGGACATTAAAAGTTTTTATTAACAAACAGTAGAGAACAGAAAAAAAATAAAAAGTTTTTATTAACAAACATAGAGAGCTAGGAAGACGGAAAACGCTTCTGCTGTTGACAACAGAAATGAGAGAATAAAATTTAAATATACCAGTTTTATACGTGCAGTCAACAATAATCGTCATCATCATTACCAAAGTGCATCATGATGATAAAAAACCAATATTGAATAGCCGAACGCCCAATAACAATCACCATTATATCGGTTCAGCACAACGAAACAGCTAGAACACGAAATTAAACAAAAAACAAAACAGGCTAGCAAGCATCTATCGATAGTACATCCTGAATAACAAGCGAAAACGTGGTAGAAAAAAATGCTACCCAATTTATTTGATCAAATATTTGGTCGTTCTAAGTGTGGAGAACGTCAAATAATCACAACAAATATTATTGAGCCCGATTCGATGAACATCAATGATGATCCACAAGCAGATTATTCGACCGTCGTTGCATCAACATATTGCTGTACTCTTCCACCGTTCCCATGTTCGGACAGACAAAGCGAATCGAACAGATTGAATTCTAGCCATGAAGTGCAGCCACAACATAAACAATCGGCGATAGAAAAGCAATCAATCAGCGACCATCAGCAGCAAAACAAAGACAATACTGTTCAATCTCATGACCAACGCTTGTTTCGGTCAAAGAATCTGCAGCTACATAATCAAAATAGTATTAGAAATAATCAAAATAAATTACATGATATATCCATTTTTAGTGTTTATTTGTTATTCGCTACATTATTTGTGTGTATTTGCACGATAGCCGTTTTATTATTCACTTTGATAAATCGAGCTCACGATATAGTACAGCTACGTGACAGCTTATCGTCTGAATTTATCAGGCAAAGTGATATCGATGAATTATTTCGAAATGTGCTCAAAGAAATAAGAAAAACTGACGATGGTGGCTATTATGTTGGAAGTAGCCACCGCCGCAATAATAATAACAACCCCAAAGATGATAATGACATTCACATCACAGACAGGTTTGGACTTAGGTGAGTGTTGCAATACTTGAAACTCCCCAGCTACTTGACAGATATTTTCTTGCACTTAATTTAAATATAAGTGATTGGAGTGATTTTTGCATTTTATGAAAGTAGACATACACGTAGAAAGAATTCAATAGCTCAGGATTTGATAAATGCCAAACAATTTAAACGTATAATACTAAATGCGAGCTCTTGATCAGAGATGTATCCGAAATAAAAATACAAATCTTTTATGTGTGATTTTCGAAATGCGTTCTAGGCTCCAAAAATGAATTAAGTGGGGTGAACCGAGGTGAAGCTCATTCAATTTGCACTTTGTAGTTTTTTAAAATTTTCAAAAATGAATACTGTCTGATTTGTCATAAATAATTGTAGGAAAATCTATCCAAAGCAATATAATACGCAACAGGCACGCTCGAAATGAATGGATGAGAATAATAATGCAACGTATTCTTGTTTTCAAATGAAGTGTCCTTCAAAAATTTTACAATTGATGTAATGATGTCCCTGAAAAATGTTTAAGTGAAAGTGTCCCAACTTTTGAAATTTGATTTCCGCATTACTGATAAGACAAAAGTGATAAGTGTGTTCGCCAAATATGTAGATCTTAAAATACCTTATGATATTTGCTGAAGACACTTATCACGTATACCTAATCAGTAATGCGAATATCAAATTTGAAAAGTTGGGACAATTTTACTGAAACAATTATCAAGGACACTTATACTGCATTTTTTTTAGGGACACTTCATTTGAAAATCAGAATACATTGCACTATTATTCTCAGCCATTCAAATGTTCCTTCGTACTGAATTCAACCCCATTTTCCTTAGGAATGTCTCATATATAAATGCTCAAGAATAATCATCACTCAAGATTGCACTGAAGAAAATAAACGTCCATTGAAACATAATTATAAATTAAAAGAATGAATCCTCACTCTTGCGAGGAGAAAGATGTAACTTTTTCTTATCTTTTTTCATTCATGTTTCAGTCCTAAATATTGAGAAAAGTTGAGTCATGATTATTCTCAGGCATTCATATTAACATAGACATGAGTTCTGTTTTGTTGCCAAAGGCCTTTCAATAAGCTGCAGTCATGAATAACTCATGATGCTTTCAATTTGTATACTCTTAACCAAAAAAAAAGACATAAGAAACGTCAATTAGAATCAAATTGTAGTGATTCGTTTCAATTTATTACCAAGACGGGCTATATAAATTTGCCTTCTATTCCATTCAAGCAAAATCGTGTACGACGCATTGATTGTTTTATTAAAGCAAACAAAAGCGAAACATCTTGAACGAACGTCAATCTTGTTGGACAAAAGATAGCCATAGTGAAACGTTCTACCATAATATTGGCTCCATTCGATCGTGTCCCTTATCCGAAATTGATTAACTTTGCACATATTTCTATTTTACATCGATGCAGCCAACTGTTGTTGGTTACTATCATAGAAGAGAACCGTTTGGTGTGATATTTTAATGGGAAATAGACGCGTTGTGAGTGACTTGAAGATCGTTAGTCTTACAAATGAGACGCCTGGAAGAAATAGAAGCAATTCACAGCAATTACAATTCTGAGAAAATGACGCACGCACAAACATTTCAATAAAATTATTCAGAAGTGCAAATATTTGGCTTTTTAGTTTTATGAAGGTGTTACTTGTAGTTTATATTTATTTTAATGGAATACCGTTTCTTGGCAGTGATAAATCAAGGGAACGCAACGACGAGAATTAACTACGCTATGTTAAATACTGCTTTTGAATGGTCGTTGCGTCCCTCTGTGAAAAATAAATAAATATTTACATTCAAACAATCATCGTATTTTCGCTAGATATATATCCGCTGAGCTGAACGCTCAGCCTGCTAAATATATTTGTATGTTGTAGCAGACAGCGTCTGTGTTTAACATTCAAACTAAACTAGCTAAGAGTTCAGCTTAGCGAATATATCTAACGAAAATACAATGACTGATTTCAAACTAGCTATCCATTTCATATCAATGAAATAGAAACATTGGACCGATTATCCCCATGCAAAGCAAACATACAGCAAATAATTATCGGAAATCAATGTTTTGAGGTATGCATAATTTCGTTTGTCTGGATTGGCTGAGATTTCCAATAGTACGTACGCGCAACGATTCCTCTGATTGTTGTAGCTGTGTTGCTTTCCAAATTGTGTAAAATTATTCCTTCTGTTATCTGAGAGACCGTTTTTTTGAAATTTCAACATGGAATCGCATTCTTTTTGCCTGCTCAGCGAAATGTTTGGAAATGATATACATATTTGTTCATGATAAATGGATTGATCGATTCCACTTTTCATAACCGAATTTCTTCAACGATGAATTATGCGGAATGTGTCTGCAATGTAATGGAAAATCAAATGTTTCAATGTTGCGGTAATCCAATTAAATTGATTTCATGATTTGATTGAGTAATATAAAGTGAATAACCAATATTGATGCAACCAAATGATATTTTTATGGATCCAATTCAATATCTGCTGATACTTGAATTCAATTAAATCATTTTCCATTTGTTGCGGGGCTGAATTACAAACGAAAATTCGTCTATGAAATATTTATCCATGGACATGAAATCACTTAATCAACGCCCCTTTATACATTCAGGAACGGATACTTTTAAAACAATTTTTTGTTTATAATTATTATCTGTCATCTGACGACAGATGATCCAAGCATCCGGATTTCATTCATTGAATCAAGACACGAAGAAGAACCACTTAAAGCCATACAATCATGAAATAGACAAAAAGAAAAGAAAACATTCAATTTGTGTGCCCTGCGACAGGCATTTTTGTTGAATTGTTTTGTTCAGCAGGTTGAAAGCAAAAGAAGTTAAGATGTGAAAAATTCGGAAAATTTGCATACCAAAGGGAGAGTGCACGCACACTTCCTGTCTCCCAACTATGATCTCTTGACGCGATGCTCTTTCTTCCCTTCTCACTTTCACTTTTTATATGCATTGCGTAGGCCGTTTGATATCGTGTTTGTTTGTTTATATAAAGCTTCAAACTACGCCTTATTAAACTCAACTGATTTTTTTTATCACAAGTTAGCATTTGCGAACCATTGCATATAGCATTTTATACATTTATATTTGGTTTAAATTGTTGATCGTTTTACGAAATGAGCCATTTAAAAGTAAAAATCTGGATGACAGTCTTGGGTGTTCTCGAATAATGGACGTTGAAATTAATGCATAATAATGAGATTTATGTAATTGGAATGAGAGTAATAGCAATTTTCTTAACAATCACTTTTATGGCAAGTTGGCATCGTGGCCGGAATGAAAACTCGACAATTGCCAACAAAAAAGCAAAAGATGGAGAGATAGAAGAAGAGAGAGGTAGCGGAGGATGAAAAAGCATAAAAAATGACACTTTTGTGGATGCTTTCAACTTTGAGATAATCGCTTTAAAAATGAATTTGCATCTTGACGAGGATTCGTGTGATTTGAATCACAGGTTTCGGGTGTATGATAAAACAGTTGAGGCGTTGAAACAGCAGTATCGCCGTCATATGAGAATATGTAGCAGCAATCTATGACACTCAAAGCTCGTCGCTTAATTATATTTCCGCGTTTCCTCTTTATGGACCTTTTCCCTTTTTAAATTGAAGCCAAATTCACAAGCATTGGAACGATGTTTGAAAAAAATATAATTATCAAGCGGGAAGTGTAACAACATATTTTACCATTAGATTTTCATTATTTTTTTTCCCTTCGGATTTTATGTCTCCTGATTCGCGTGTACCGGTCCAAAATATAGCGATGATAACGCTGAATAAACATAAAAACGGCATAGGGAAACACAAATAAAACGACTGGCACAAAACACAAAACAGACAAAAACCATAACATTTCTGAAATCTAAATAGAAACGTCCAATTGAATACAGAAAACGTATATTTTGTTAGACCTCTTTGTCAAACTTTGGACGTTTTCGACAATATAATAGACGTTTTTCTACGTAGCCATATTATTTTATCTCAAATCTTGCTTCAAGAATGGCTTTCAAGTAAATATTGAATTAAGGTTGACCTGGAGATCCTTTTTTCTGTTTCAATTTTTAGCACGTCGACCGAAATGCCATATAATGACAACAGCGATAGGGATTACGACGATGACATCGGCAGTAAGCAAAGTAAATATCAACAACTACAGCAACGAGAACCAACTGAACGGAAACCATCGTCAATGTTGGAAACAATGCGAAAGCGACGCGCTGCAAATATATTAAATGATGTAACTGATGCACAAAATAACGGTAGGTGGATGTGTAATTTAATCGAAATATTCTCTAATGACCTATCTGTCAGAGCGAATGTGGATCAACATCCCATTTCTAGTTTCACACCGACATTTGACGCACAGACAAAAACAACATTCAAACAAATATCAAACATATCAAAAAGGACAACACAAATTGTGAGTCGCGAAAAGAAAAATACAAACACTTGCGAAATAACCCACACAAGTTTTAGTGCGGATATTGAGTGAGAAAGCAAATGCCGGACGTACATGTACAGCTGCACCTTACGCTGTTCAAACTGTATTTACTCGTAATACGCGCACCATTTGCGAGTCACTATTGTTTGTGAATACTTTTGTTTTGGACAAACAAATGGAGTGAGATAGATGAAATAATACTGTAATTACAGTTACCGTATGTATTGTTTGATTCAACAACCGTCTGCAAATGGCGTTCAATGTTACGAATTCGGACACAAAATACAATGACTCAAAACTAGATGGTATATCATCCTGAAAGAATATCCCGTAAAATTACATCGATTTTGAAACTTCAAGTAACGCTGCAACTTTAGATGTTGCTTTGTGTATTACCTCAATTGTCATTTATCTTTTCCACATATAATGTATATCTCAAATGAGCTAAAATGGAGAATATTGATGTTTGAGGTAATGCAGCAGCGTTCAGTGTGATTTAAATGTAGTTATTTTAAATTATTCAATTATTTTCCGTGAATAATGATAGAACACAAATTGAAGAAGATTAACATGAGCAGATATTGCTAATTTAATAGAATGCTCAATATCAGTTTGAAGTCTCAAATTATCTGTTATACAGAATGTTTCGGACTCTGTTTGATTGTTCAAACTATTTTCCTCATGTTGTGAAGAAAAACAATAAACCGGAAAAAACATTTTTGATCTAAAAAAAAAGTCAGACAACGTTAAAACAAACATCTATCAAATAATTGCGAACAGTATTTTCATTTCTGAAACTTGGAGAAGACACTTATTCAAATTATTTACACCATTCAGAATTAATTAGCACATTTTTTATTTTTTTTTGCTTTCTCTTGCTTTCTCTTCCTTTCCGCGGTTGTTTTGGTGAAATCAAAAATGTATCTCCAAATAAACATCATACGCCCACAGTTCAAGGTCCATTCGTGGAGTTTTTCAATCCGAAAATGCGTCGTGAGCTGGAAAAAAAGGATGAAGAAGTCAAGCGTACAAGTGGCAAAGGTGGTGCACCGGGTGGCGATGAATTGCCCCATTTAACTAGTCTCTCTCGCGTATCGGTAAGTTATGATTCAATCTGAAATAATACATCAACAACAGCAACAACAACAATAATAACATTCGTTAAATTAATTAATTTCAATGAAAATTAGCGAGCGCGTTTAATTTCCATTAGCCATTCTTTATTGTTACGGAAAATGAAATAGAAAAGGAGGAAATGCTCAAAATCACGTTTGGCATTTCCTCTTTTTTTCGTACACAGAAAGGAAATGTGCCCTAGAAAAAATGTCAGTTTATTCCACGTTTAAATGCAAAATCTCTACATTCGACATTTCGTTTTTAGTGCATGTGATATTTCGGTCATTTCGGCTCAATTCTTTTTGGCAGCGTTATTAAAAGCCCTGAAGCTGATTTGTAACAATATGATAGGCCGAAAACATTTAACAGAGTCGCCGTTTCCTTCGCCGGAAAACGCCAGAATATGAAACTAGAAAAAATTAGACAGATTTATAAAAAAAGTCTGGAAAAAAACCAAAACGGAACAGAATCTCTGCTATGATATATCATGTATATTTAAAATTCCTATATACATATATATATATATATGTAAATGCAATGTATATTTAGTAATAAGAGCGCTCATGTCAATCAACATTTGCCATAAATAAATAAATAAAAATAAAAAAATGTAGTGATGAAATATATACTTCCAATTTGAAAATTACTTCAATTTTTTTGAAATGCAAAGTACGTTTTGCATCCTATAAAGAGTACTGCAAAACTTGAATGTTAATTAAATCTGCGTTTCTACCATTACCATATCACTGCATATCGCGTGCTCGCTCTTGTAGTAATAACTTAACTTCAAAATTAACAATTCCGTATTAATTAAACGAAAATTAAATTGATGTTTTTCTGTAATGTTGAATTATAAGATCAGGTCTTTAACAAAATTAATTTTAATGTTAGACAGAAAATAAGAGAAAAAAATTGAGCGCCGAACATGTTGAATATGAAATCGATATTTCCTGCAATTAAATTGCCGCCTTTAAAATTGACTTAATGGTGTTCCGCTTGATTTCAAATAAGTTATATTACAAGCGATGTTGCACAGATTTTGCATGTAAATAGCGTTTAACGAAAATTATAAGATCGTTAAACGGATTGCCAATCCGCAATTGGTTCGGTGCACTCGCGTTGCACCATATATTAGATGGCAAATCATAATAAAAAGTTATGTTTGATATTAAAATTTCAACACATTTTTTAAATTGATCGCTCCTTAGAATTGGCTCATAAAATGCTCACGCTCTGACTCAGCAAATTGTTGGAGTGTGAGCTCTTGAGTGTACAGCACAATGAATATGAATTCGTTTGATTTTAATATTCATTAGATTTTTTTGTGATTAAGAGAGGTTGCATCTCCTGTTTTTTTCCGAACAAACACGAAGAGATTTCAATCATTCATGCTCAGGCTTGGAATTTTCATACTGTGTGAACGTGCATATTTCGATAGGCCGCACCAACGCTTGTGTTTTCAGTGTGCACGCACTTTTGCATAGAATGTTGACATTAGCGGCGGCTGGAGTTAAATTTGAAATGCGTGCACACTGAAAAACAGCTGGTGCACTATACATTTGAGTGTGTATGCGACTGTAAAAATGTGCACGCAATGTGCAAATTCAAAGGATATTGTGACTGCATGTATTTACGAGCTTCAAAATCAAATATCCGATAATAAAATTACTCTTATGATTCTTGCATTGCTTAGCATTCAATGATAATCTAAAGCCACAATAAAAGCAAAGATTATCCTTTTTATGTACTTGGCTTTTCACAAAATACAGCACAGATGACCCAGTAAGCGTCTATCCTACACGATTTCCGAACGACATAAAAGTATTGATCACAAAGTGACAAAAAGATGTGTCCATCCATACACATGTGAAATGAACTGAAACTTTCCAACAGTACAGTTTTATCGCAAAGAAAGAAAACGCTTTGTGAATCGTTTAAGCTTATGCTTATGGCTACGGTGCTTATGTGTACCACAGTAACGACTGATGAGACAATGAAAATAATAGGCATGAATAGCTCTGAGATTTTCTGTAGCATTCCACCAAAAAGAATCTCGGTCGGGGTATTGCAATCATTTTGCTTAAATATCATCTCGCGATAACCGAACGGTGTCAACATGAGAGATAATGTGGTACCAATTTGAATATAAAGAAAGGAAACGGGCCCGCTTCTCTTATTTCCTCCGACGAACAGAACCATTCATATTAAGTACGTGGAATTTTGACGATCATTTTTCACTTCTATCCCTTGGTATATACCAACAACAACCATCAACTTTGATGTGATGCTATTAACTCAACCTTCATTCAAATCGTTCACTGCATATTCGATCCGCGTGTTATTTGAATATCCTTCTATGAAATTAACATATCTCGCAAACAGAATAAAGTCTCTGACAAATAGAAAAAGTCGAACATATGATGGAAATGCGGAAACTCGATAGCTTTTGTACAGAAATGTGAAAATCGTTCATATGCATCATAACAAAGTAAAGTATTTCTTCCAGTACACACTTCACTCGTTTTACTGAAATCATTGAATAAAGATGTAGACAAATAATCAACCGGAAATTGAAATAAAATACTGATACTATCTGCAAGGCATGACGCCGATTTTCCTTAACTTTGCGTTGGAGTTCAACAAGATTGAATTATTGAGGAGAGAGGAATAAGCAACTTTGTTTGTTTTTGACATATTGACGGAGATAAACATTATAAATATGCAACTAGGAAATGATCATGTTAAGCGTATATCTCGATAAAAGATGTTTCTTTGCTGTTGTCATTGCCTCTGCTGAAGATTCAATAAAATTATTCAAGTACTATAGCAAAGATACGTTTAGCTCTTTTGATCTTTAGTACGAAGTTTTTGAATGAAAAATTGATTTCTGTATGCACAATCAAGCAATTTCATTTGCCGTCAACTCATAGCTTAATAGTAAAAAAGAGCTTAATGCAAAAATGTCACTTCACAAATATGAAGCTATTGAGCTTTTTTTCTATATTTCGTCCGTTTAGTACGAAACAATATCGGAAATTTGCAGCGCAACAAAGGAATATTGTCCACCTGGACCACGTAAATATATACCGTTTTTTTCAATCTAAAAACAATAACTTAATTAGTAAAATTAAAAACCGCAATGATTGTTCTTCAATTAACCCCACAGCTGGCCCACCAGGACATCATGGAGCAAAAGGTATGTTTTTTGTACAAAATTTTATTTTGAAATACATCGAAAATGTATTTGTGGGTATTGATGAAAAAAAACACTCGAAAAGGATATCGTGGTGACATCGGAATGCCTGGGCCGATTGGAAGAGAGGGACCAATTGGACCAAGAGGACCCAAAGGGTAATTGCACTCAATAGAATCTCAACATAATTCATGTTTCATTCATTGTTTTTTTTCTCAACTATTTCATATGCTGTCTTTTAGAATGCCAGGGAGCCCAGGTAATTGTTAGCTCTAGAAACTAGGATTGTGAATGACCACATAAATGTTTATGTTCGTTTTCGTTCGTCAAAAACTCAAAACAACATTTTTATGACGAACAAACTCGAACAACTCACAGCCCCACAACATATGCAGTTATTGTATCAAATAAATCCATTATTTTTTCTAGGTTTGGATGGTCGTGATGGGATTCCTGGTGAGCCGGGATTAGATGGAGTCCCAGGTTGGTTCACATTTCTATTGAAACTTAATTCAATTTTACCGTTTTTTTTGTCTACACAAAAATGTTTTTCTGTGAACTACTACGGATAGTTCTACGGTATTTTTATGCATAAAAATAGATTTTTGCATGTAGAAACTGTGACTTGAAGTATTTTGTTGATTCAACACTTTTATTTTTTTAATTTCAGGAAGAGCTGGAGCCGATGGAATACCTGGCAGAGATGGAATACCAGGTTTAACTATCGTGCCAAAATTCTTTCATAAAATCTGAATGTTTGCATCCACATGTGTGAGAGCATGATTGAGTCATTGGAAATAATAAATAATACCAATTTATCATTAACGAATTTATTAATCTGAATCTACATTCGCTTTCTACGGCCGATGACCTAAAATTGAAGTGTTACGAACGTCACGAATTCAATTGTTGCGTTATGCAGCACATCTGAATGCATGAGAATATTAATAATGAAATGCAATTTTCATATATGCATTAGTGTACCGTGAAATTATGTTCAAGAGTGTCCTAAAACTGATTCGGTGAGATTAAAAACAATTTATGTAAATAGTTGCAGTAAAACACGAAACAAGAAAAAGACTTTGTTAAAAATAACCCAAAGTTGTGTTGATCGATATAAGTGGGACACACAAGTATTAGCAAATTTATTGATGTGCCGCTTTTATTGAACAACGAAATGTTGGGATGTGTTTAAACAAAACTTAAACTAATCTTAATTCACAAAAGATGAGTCATCGCAGAAAAAGTTCTATTTAAAAACGTCCCTGTTTTTGAACTCATCGAATCAATTTTTTTCACCTCTAATTCTTGCGCTGCTGATAAGAGATAAGTGGCTAGTGAACAGTGATTAGTGAACCGTCTTTGTGCAAATATATGGGGCTTGATAAGATCACGACGTCAGTACTTTTATAATAGGATAAATG
Organism: Obolodiplosis robiniae; assembly: GCA_028476595.1. NCBI lineage: Eukaryota > Metazoa > Arthropoda > Insecta > Diptera > Cecidomyiidae > Obolodiplosis > Obolodiplosis robiniae. The sequence continues at coordinate 26,811,027 of CM052017.1, forward strand.
CGGTGCTCTTTCAAGCTAAACAGTCAATCGACACTCACTGCAACATACTCTCATTTGCGTCTCAAATATGTGGATGTTGCAAAAATGTTATGGAGAATATCAGAAAAATAGACATTTATTAAATGCAAATGCATTTTGTTTCAGGAGCAAATGGAAAAAATGGTATCGATGGTAAAGATGGTGAGTGGTTTCTGTTTAATTTTATATCAAATTTCCCAAACATGAACAATCACAATTAATTTATATTCCAAAAAAGCAATAATTTTTCAATTAGAGTGGTTGATCGTTTTGATTAGAGGTCTCTCGTCATTCTTTCAATTTAAACAATTGGAAATTGAGATGGACATTCAATTCAATAGCCAATATACCGACTATTCAAATTTGAATTGCACGTATACAATTGTGATTAAAATTGAATCAAGGAAATCTATACGTGACCGCACAAAACAATGTGGTTGACACATACATTTGGTTTCGGAATACGATTCACAACCTATGCTTCGCATCTCATTTCAGTATTCCATTCGATTCCATCAGATTAAATAGCTTTCACTGATAAATTCAATCGGTGATTCGTTTCGCTTTAGTGTCGCATTTAATTTATCGAAACAATGCCATTGTATCTCCGTGTGTGTCCACCAGCGTACCAATGTTCTTCGGCATTCTTGAAAGAGCCAATAGCATTTAGGCTGGTGCACCACGTACAAAACATATCCACTTAGTGGGCGCGTCTCCATTTATTGATGTGTCGTGCCAAGAGACGTTGTTTCTTCTAACACTTCCATAATGTTGAATTAACGTCGAAATTCAATTATTCATCATGATTTTATTTGATTATGTTTTATCTGAGAGTATTGGGCATATAGCTGTAAAGCAACGCTGAAATTGAGGAATATTGCTCTAATGGAAGGCCAAAGTTCACCTCTTGTCAACATTCAATTTGGAATTATTTATTTTCACTATTCTTTGCTGTTTGGAAGTTCGATATTGTTTGCTGGATAATGCCACATTTAAGAGACTCTTGAGAGTTTTGATGAGTTTGCCAGGATTTGGCCCTGTATCTTATGATAAAAATATAATTCTTTATCACGAAAACATATTAATATAATCAGTAAATAAGTGGACTTTTCTGCATTGTCACCATTTTCATCGAAGTTTTTTTCGTCCCATTATTTGATGTTATCGAGAGTTTAACATCGACTAGAAGTTTTTTATTTGACTTGACTCAAATGTTTGAACGGTATACCGCACACTATAGTGCATTTCACTTGTTTATCATTAGGCAGACATTAGCATGTAATATTTCTATTACACATTAAATTGAATGTTTTTGTGAAATGAAGCATAAGCAAAGTATCTTTCTAAATGAGTTCATTGATTCATCCAAAGAACCGAAATCTGATCCGATTTGGTTCAATACGGATTTCACCTCGACACATTTTGTCCCCATTGCAAATATTTTATATATTTCCAAGTATTCTCAAGTATTCTCAAGCATTTTCAATGATATGATAAGTATTAGATGTCAACAGCTCTCTCGTACAGCAAATGGATTATAGCTTATACAGTCTTGATCCGTTTTAAATAGGGAAAGAACGAAATAGAAATTGAAATGAATCCCAATCAATAAATAGGGAAGCAAATAACAGAGATTAAGATGTATGTTTTCATTTCAATTATCTCTTCATTTTCTTGGTGTCTAGAATATGAGATAATACTAAGACTTTTCAAAATACTTCACATTGTTATTTTGCAATTGTTTATATAATTCAAGTAGTTCAATTGACCGTTGGAAATGTTTCATAATAATTTGAATTTTTTATATAGGTAAAGAGGGATTGCCGGGTCCACAAGGACCACCGGGAGAACGAGGCGAACGGGGTTAGTATTGCTCAATCCTTTTCAACACACTCACGCACACACACACACACAAATACCAACTCTTAAAAATGGATGGTGCACCATTTAAAATTTGATTAATTTGTTTTCATTTAAAATTTGTGCATTCGTAGAAATGTGAGGCAAATGAAACTTCAAACTTGGCATGCCCATCATACAAATAACTCAAATGACATGCCCATCTGAATAAATATTTTAAATTGTATACCATCTACCAATAGTTTTGATGGTCATTGTGTGTGCACTTATCCAGTAAATGTTGTTAATCCGGTAAACCTATCGAAATAATAGCTGTTGTTTTGACTCTGAGCCGTCATTTCAACTATAAAATAGTGTAAGACATTTTGTAAGCAATTAACTTATTTGAAATTCTATTTATATACAAGCTATATTACTGCTTTTTACTGTGACAGTTGTGCATATCTGAGTCGATTTGTTAATTTCATTGACTCACTAGATAAATGGAGATTTATACCACCCAAATGCTAGCGCCATCTCTTTTTTATTCACGACTTATCAGTATAAGTCCACTTTGATCTCGGACTAAAGATTTCGCTAGTATTACATAATAACGCATTTCTAAATCGCAAATTCAATATTAATTGAAAACGCATTGAAATGTACACCTATTGCGGTGAGCCGAAGTGATATTGACAACAAAAAAGTCGCTTTTCTAATGAAAAATGTTGGCAGATACTAAAAGAAAAGTCGGGATCATTGTTTGTTATGTTCATTGCATTCACCAGTTGAATAAATCATGTTTGTCCGTGGTGTTAATTGATTTGTAAAATTCAAGCACTCTTTTGAATAGAAACGGTGGAGGCTGAGATTAGATATTGTTACTTGCCTGTACAATTCACTATGTGCTTTGAAGTATTGCGATTGGTCAAAAGATGGAACTGAGTTTGCCAATGTGTGGTACGTTATCCGTATATCACACGTCAAAGAGATCGGAGTTTGATTTTGCTATTTTCATACGATGTGTGCAATAGTTTTACGTTTGGTAGATTATTTCTTCCCCTCGGAGCAACAAATCAATCTTGTGTCTTTTTGAATTCAAGCCTCAAATGCGTGAATACTAACTTTTATCCAATCGAACGAAAAAAAAGAAAATAATTCCGAATCAGAAGTGTTCGAAATGAGAGAGGGATCGAAGCAAAATTTATTCAATAGCTGACATCAACAGAAGACTCATTTATAAATAAATTCTAATTCCAAATGTTCAATGATACAGAAAATGCATAAGCAGAATACAAGCTAGAGTAGGCATTTATGGCAGAAGTAAAGTGACCATATTGGAAGCTAGTCTCTAGTTACGATATAGTTGCAAAAATGAGCCTTGTTGCACATATAAATGAAGGGCTGAGTTTGAAAGTGACAAATAGAAAATTAAGAGTAAAAGTGTCTACCGCATAGCTCCAAGAGCTATGTGGCAGAATATTCTGAGAATTATATGGGATTTGCACTTCAGCTTCACCAATGTTCCATTTGCCATTCAGTACCTTAAAAAGAATGTTGACATCAATAATAGTTACATTAGTGGAGCCTAAAGGCAAATGCCACATTCTTATAGCCGGGACGAATAAGATCAAATAATAAGATAACTTATTACTTATTATATTTTTTGAAGGATTAATTATTCCTCATTCAATCTTATTCAGTGAATAAGATGGTAATAAGGAATATTTATTCCAATCTTATTATTAATAAATTCATCTGGATGTGGGTGTAGTTTGTTCGCAGAGAACCACCTGCTAGCTTGTATGACATATAACTTCTTCTTTTGAGAAAAACAAAAAGGAAAATAGTTCTGCAACATTTCAGGGTTTGGGACACCAATGCACAATGTATCTAAAATGAATTGATTAAATGTAAGGACGCTTACATATGTGGGCACGTCCATTCAACGTACCTATTTCTATGCTACAACCAAATTTATTCTTTTGCCAACGGATCGACTGGTTCGGGGTCTATGATGGGTCACCTGAAAGTAATTCATTCACAGTTCGAACAATAATATACGATTAGTCTACGCATGCAGCTCTAGTGAATGCAAAGTGTGCAATTCCCACCTTTTTTTGGAATATGCATGTTCTTATCGATTCTTTGTATTGCAAACAGCACATTACATGGCAATTTGTATTCAATATTCTTGATCCATAGATTTCATAAATCATCGGGAGATATTGTTTCCATGCATGTTTTTATTGTTGGTTAGAATAGTTTCATATGAAAATCTCTCTGTTCTGTCCTCTTATCGTATTTTACAATTCATATGTTATAGAAAGCTCCCATATAGTCGATGCATCTGAGATAATCATAAAGATGGCGTACCCATGGACGTCTCAAACACATTAGGGAAAACAATATAGATGTTATAATTATATAGAATGATTTGTCATCGTCATAACGATAAAAGCGACAATGCGCCCGTGTTTACTTGTTTGCTGCTCATCTCATATTATGTGTCGCATGTACGCACTCGGAAAACTTTGCTTTTGACTGTTATATATATTTACAGAAAAACTACTTTATCTTATATTCGGAACACAATGTGAGAATGATTCTATATGATTCGGATTTATTTTTTTGTAGCATTTCCTTTATACCATATTTCAGTTCGAATATAATCTTACTTTTTGAGCTCATTTCACAAAAATAAAAAAAAAATGAATTAATTTCAGAGCGAAAGATTAAGAGAATTCGAGAATTAAATACCCACGCATATTCCAGTACTTTGCTTTCATTGACGCCTTTCATAAGGGTGCTCTTTTCGAACTTATGAATTGTTACTTTGAAGTGATGTCTCATGCATTTGGAATCGCAAAGTCGGATAATCTTATAAATCTGTTAGCATTTGAAAAATAAAAGTCCCAGCACAATTTTATGGTGCAATGCATATTGGTTTACCTTTTTGAACAACTGGCCCCAGAATGGTATGTCGTTGTTAAGCTATAGGTACTTTCACATCGAATTACCTTTTTTTTTTTAAATTGGGGCGCATTTTACGAGTTTAATGAGTTTTCTTTATAGATATACTATAATTATAGAGTTTTAACTAGTTGAAAAAAAGTCCTCATGACTAATTATATGGGAGTGTTTATTGTATGCTGCACAGTATTTACATCCCATAGGTTAAGATTTCTTACAATTCCAAAGACTAGCGAAAGACTGGTAAAGAAAAGCAAAATTAAACTGTTGCTTCTATGTTATCGGGAGAAGTACGAAACTTTCAATTCACATTTTTGCTTCCGCTAAACAACAATAACGAATCGATTTTAGAATGATATGTTCGAGGGGCTTACTACATACAACAATTTGCGAATTTAAGTAAAATATGAATCGGATATGCAATGATACGTAAGATTCGCAATGATTAATATTGTTATGCCTTTTATTTCGAAATGTCAAATTGACATTGTTTAAACGGTCAGTGGTTAAATTTGTCTTGACGTTTCTTATTACATCATCAAGATTGTCAACAGTATATAAAATGTTCAAGGAAAAAATGCAATAATTAAATGGTGAGAAAACTCATGCCCTTTATTTTTAATCAATTTTTTTTCAATACTAGTTTTGCGTTCAGCCATTTTGAATAATTCAGCTTGTTGAGAAATAGGCTTGTTTCACGATGAATGACTAAATAAAAATAAATTGGTTGTCTTCAAAATAATAATTCAAGAGATAAAGAATTATGTATTGTCAAATGAAATTATCCATGATTTCATAGCAGAATAGTTTAAGATACGACTGATTCGCGCGCATTGCTGCTAGGAATTGTGATGATACGCAGGATTTGCGCTTTCGAACAGTGGTACGCTTCATTCGCATTTGATACGAAAAAATCCACATGATACAATCGAGAAGTAAGCCCCTAGGATACGTTCGTTACAAAAAGAGTGAATAAAAACTGCGTCCTGAATTATTTTCATTTGATTTTGTGTATTGGTGAGTCACCGAAAATATTTCGCGAGCATTGATACAACTTTCCACATTTCTGTCCAGATTTATTTACAACTCTTATAATTTATGAAGCATTTCCGTTGAAATTGCGTCCGTTTTCTTTTGTATAGGTATTGAACTATTCTGATTGTACTAGCAGCAACGTTTTGTGCTGGGGTCATTATTGTTTATGTTGTATCGAGCGTGTCACACATAATTTGCTGCAAAATACAAAATTAATAGTCGAACGAACATCATGAATAAGTGCATGTTTGCAATTTTCCATCGTCTATGCACATCAATAGAATTTTTATTGAAATTCCATCGATAGAGATACATTCAAAATTTATATTTTTCTAACTCTTTCCGTGACTCATACATTTAGTTTGAATTGTAATTGCTGAATTTTTCATGAAGAATTCGTTGAATACGGCATGCAAAAGCACCACTAGTTTAACCATTGAAATGTTGCAGCAACATGAAAGTTTTGTTTGCAAGAATGTTGCTCGTGATTTTCATCAGTTCACAGCCTTTCAGGGATAGCCAAATGGCCAATGGATATATAATTTATTGATTTATTCATTCAAAAGACAATTTATTGGTCAGTCTGAGTTGTTAAGCTACGGTCAAAATTTGAAAATAATTAATGAAAATGAATCGAAACCTTCAATTCATCTTTGAATATGCTTGCGTAGTGTGTAAATTGGAGTAAAATGTTCACTAAACAATTTGATGATAGAATAGTAAAAGAGGATCATTCGAATATATAACTTAAATCTTTTTGAAGTTCCTTTTTACAAGACGTCAAACTGATTTTTCTCTTTTGAGATCTCATTCCGACCAATTGACATTCTTCTTTTTCGGAAACATTCAAAACGATATTGATTCCATAGCTCAGATCCATGCAGTGTTTGCTAGTTTCCGAAATATGCTACATATCGAATTAAATTCTATCATTTTGCTCATTTTCTTTTATTTTCCTTTTCTTGCCTCTTCCCGATGTCATTTTGAATTGTATTTGTTTGGTGACATTTCTGTGCAGGCTTAACGGGCCCTAGAGGTATGTATGCCACAAACATTTTATTGTTCTCACATAAAGCAAAACGGAAATAATTACATTGATACTTTGAAATATATTGCATTACATAACATTGAACAATGCGTGTCTGATTTCTACATTCATTTATTGAAATTCCGTCTGTATTATTATTTGTTTTCGGGAAACTATGTATGTTCATGATTCCAGGACGTAGTGGAAGGCCCGGTCAAAATGGAAGTAAGTAAAGTAAAAGCTAAATTATGAGAACAATTTGGTTAACTTCGAAAGCACCTAGAACAACAATCAGTAATCGTTTATGAAGAATATACGAAACATTGCATTTAAAAACATGTTCTTTTGTGTGGGGAAATGTCAGTCACACTATATGTTAATAAATTTGTATTCATCAAATTTCGCAGTTCCTGGTCAACCTGGAGTTTGTGCTTACCAATACACCAGCACAACGGAGGTGGGCAAGCTACTTATACCGCCATCAATATCAGGCAAGTTGTTCTTTAGCAAATTTTTATGAAATAGTAAATAATGAAATCTAGTAAGATTTATTAATTAACAAAATTATGGTCTTCAATTGTTGGATATTATTCACGGAATCGAATTGTAACGCAGGCGTTCCAACCAAACCAATAATCGTTGCTGAGAATAGTTTCCTTCGCTTGCGCTGTGGTGCAACGGGGCAACCTTGGCCAGATATAGTATGGTCCCGACTCGATGGTAGGCCAATAATGGACGGTGCTTGGCAAGGTATGGAAATAAATATGAATAAATTTGACAATGATATAATGATGATAATTTTTCATAACATTTTGTACAAATTCCCTTGGACGAAAAAAATTCCATTGTTTCAGTTTCGTCGTTAGATCAATAGAATTATGTTTGCAAAATTTTAGATTCCAAAGCCAAATAGCAAATCGAATCAATGACATATTGATATATTATCTTTTTATAAAGCATCCTCATTACGTGGTCACTCAATAAACATAACACATGTAAATCGAGTTCATAACGGAATCTACGTTTGTACTGCGAATAATGGTATTCCGCCCACAGCAAATGCAACATTCCAAATCGAAGTTCACTGTGAGTACATCTTAATAATATTCAGGTTGAATTCCTATCGTACGAGATTATGATACATTTGCATCGCATGTCAAATGCATCGATTTTCGATAAATTCATTCGTTAGAAATGACATGTAAGAAGTATGCAAATTTTGCTATTCTTTCTTTTCTTTGCTATTTTGTAAATGCTGCATTTCAAATGCATTTTTCTTCGCATATTTTTATATAGTCCCGCCATTAATTCAAGTAAGGAATCAATATTTGTACGCTTTCGAAGGAGGATCAGTGTCATTAGAATGTGAGGTAAGTAAATGACTTCATAACACATACATTCAATGTTGTATTCTATTTTGAATATCTTTGTCGATTTATTGCTCACATTTTTCATAGATGCACTCAAAAGCATCTAATATGATGAAAGTTCAAGGGGTTGTTTTCCTAGGCCGTCGACTCTAATCCTAAGAACACACTTGAGCCATTCACAAATATCGTTTAACGATTCATTGGAACATCTTCTTGAGAATCGTTCGTCTAAAAAAACACAAAATTAAAAATCATGCACGATTTCTTTCAAAAAAATCGTCAATGATTCCAATCGTGAACAATATATATGATAGGTTTCTCTAAGCGAACGACTTCTTAAAAAATTCGCCAGCTTAGGAAAACATACATCAAGACTTGGGCTGACGCAATATGAGCATTGAAACAACATTTAAAATCCTTTCAACGAAATTGATATCAATTTTAATTTGTCCCTATTTCTCTCTATGTTTTCTAATATGCACACATAACGCGCTAATATTTCTAGTAATATCAGTTGCGAGCCGAATTTTCTTCCAAAAGAGAAGCAAAAAAATACAATACTAATTCCAAAAGAGTCTATCATCTGTGTTGTTGTTGTAAACAATGTTTTGCTTCTTCCATAAACGATGCATTGCTAACGTTGTGCAGTCCAATTCCATGGATTTTAATGTTCATGGTCTCAATGAAACAATTCAAATGAGCGCGATGCTTGATCACTATCTCCTTTAATGATGACTATAAAAAGCACGTCAAAAGACCATTGAGAATAAGTGATTTTTTTTCTTCTTCAGGACTAATAGAGCTCGTAACATGAATTGTATTGCAATAATCAAAAACATCCTTGAGCCGTTCACCCAATAAAACAGATGCATATCTTTTGTAAGTCATCAAAAATATCTTTGGGGTTCAGCTGCGGTTTATAGTTCAATTTATTTAATACACTCAGAATGAAACATCCGCACATGGCTACCGATTGCATTACAAAATCAATTTTTAGTTAATTACATAATCACAATCTTTTCCGATCACGTATTTCAACATTAAGCACATTCGATTTGTCTGTTTTTGTTCACTGGTTAGAGTGATACTATTCAACCTCGAACAGTCATTTCCGATGCAATTTCACTGAACACAAATCGGGGTTTGGAGGAAAACTAATATACACAAATTTTATATATAAATGCGAATTCCGTTACGAAATATAATATCTTAGAAAGTGGAATCAACGTACCGAAAACATAAAAGTATTAATAATGTTTGGCAAGGAAAAATTGAGCAAACAATGAACGTTTTTATCCATCAAATTTTGATATGTATGCTATGAAAACTATAGAAGAAAAGTCAGAATAGAAAAATATGAATATTCCAGACTGGTTAAATCGAGTATCCAGAAAAAATGCAATCAGACTTTTCATTACTTCAGAATATTTTAATCTTCATACTTCATTGATTTTTCCTCTTTGTTTGTGAGCAAGTGGTTTTTAGTTTGGCACTTTTTGAGGCGTTTCATTTTATCATTATGTTCGTTCAGTGAAGTTGACGTTTGAATATGCTTGCCTATGGAATGCAAGCGACAGCGCGACAATGGATATTATTACGTGGTCCAGCCGCTCCATCATTGTTTTATCTCCGGCTGTTCCATCTTATACCACTATTACTTTTATCATTTATTATTATTAGAATTATCCTGCTACTATCATTATATAATATTTGCGGCTTTGCGCATTTTGTTCAACTTTGTGTGTTCCTGGTAAAGCGCTCTCCTTATCTGCACTTTTATTCAAAAAAAAAAGAAGAGAAAAGTGGAATACTTGAAAAAGTGTTGAACCATTTTTTCGGTGATATTCAGCTATGACGACGACATCACCAGAATAAAGTCACTAAAATTTACAGTGACCACAAGATAGCAGCAACTATAGTTTGTCCGCTTCTACTTATATCTCGCTAGCTTGCTTCATATTACTTCTATTTCTGTATTTTCTCTATTTTATCTCATTCTACGAACCGTTTACGCTTATTTTTTTATACATTATTGCCAATCTTACAAATAAATGTCATCTCTGATATGAAGTTGTTTGTTTATTTTGACTCATATTTGAATTGTAAACAAAAATAATGATTTTCATTTCATATTTTCTGAGATTTTGGTATAAATGAATTGATAGCAATGGCCCAAGCGTAACCGCAACTCATAATGTCTGAATCACTGAACATTTTTTATAGCAAACTAGGCTTAAATTCCCATAATTTGCATTCATAATCTAATACAATGTTTGAACGAACTGAATAGAACTCTGTTCCTCTCTCTCTTTCCATTATGAACAATCGCATCACTGAACACGCACGCCACTTCTATTCTGTAGACTGAAGCATTTCCAGAGCCACTTAAATTTTGGCAGCGACGCTCCGATAATCGAATTCTCGACCAAAATGACAAATTCCGCATGGAAACTTATACAGATGGGTAAGATCATCTCTTTTCTGCTTGTTCCAAATTAATATATAAAATTTGAATGATTTTCAGCTACAAATCATTGATGCGTTTGAATATAACAGATGTTCGTCCCGAAGATTTCGGTGAATATGAATGCGTGAGCAAAAATTTAATAAACACAACCGCAGCAACATTCTTCATATACGGTGATTTATATATTCGCATAAATTGTGAATTGGATTCGATGGATAAAACGAAAAATAAAAAAACTATTTTCCTTGATTTATAGATGGAGCGCGCACTCCAACACGTACTTATTCGGATATTGCTATATTTGGTACACCACCTCCAAAGCCAATATCATACAACGAAATCTGTCCACCGCAAAACTGTCCACCATCGAACTGCAATGGATGCCACTATGATATTAAATTTCAACATTTGCGTTTTAAAAACTATGTATTTACAGGAATGACCAATCGAAGTGTCGGTATGTGCAACTGCAATCAATTTCTTGTTGACTTAATCTGCTTTTTTTCCTTTTCTTCATTCTAACTCTCTCTCTCCCTCCTTATCTTCCTTTTTCTATCCTTTGATAAATGTTCCGCAGAAAAAAATTGGGAATTTCATTTTTAGTCAAGCGAGATAATTTTTCTGAGACAATTGTGCACGTTGTTGATGCACAGTCATAAAATAAATTGAAAGTAAAATTGAAATGAATACATAAATGATTGACATGATTTCATTTTCACAACAGAATGAAAATGAAGTGCACTTAAACATTGGTTTTATTCAATCAATTGTTCGAAAAGTTCTTCAATTACTGTTTTTCTTCAACCCTTTTTTGCCATTAAGCCACGGCCATTCATTCGCCCATTAAATTCGCACCAACATTATTTACTTCGTCGTATATTTAACGACCGATTTCCAATATCCACTTCATATATATTACGTCCTGCGCTGATCTTTGGTCGTTTATCATTTCGCAAGAGGGCCGTCAATTTCACCGAATGTTCGTGAAAGAGATGGAAAACATGACTTATATTCAATGAAATTGCGCTGCTACAAAAAGCTCCTACATCAAAGCAACGCTGCTCTATATAAATTCGAATGCCTTTCGTATACAATAACTGAACGACTTTGTTTAACAAAGTTATCCGCATTCACGAAGTTGCATATAAATGGCCTGCTACGAGCAGAATTTCGTGGTAGCGAAATGTCACTCAATGCGTATTTTGAAAATAAATTGCTTCACACATTGAAAGTGTTTCGAGCGGTCCCGAGAGTCAAGTCTTCGCTTGAACAGAACGAAAACCAAGAATCTTTAACAACTGAGGATAGAGTGTCAGTCTATTGTTAATCCCACATTGGCATACATTTTTGATGAAACATCGCTATTTTTGACATCTCGGTTTTTGTATATTAATAATGCTGACATGTAGTACATTACATGTATTTAGTATGAAATGAACATTTGTACCATTTTGTGTGTTATATCGATACATTTTCCAAACTTCCAACATTTTGAAGTGAACGATGGACAACCATCACTCTCTTCTCCTTCCAACAATTCAGTTTAATTATTTCAATTCAGAACGATCTGCTGTTCTAAATGATTCAAAAAAAAAAAAAAAAACAAAAAACAAGAAAAAACAAGGAAAAAAAAGAGAATTTTCTGAGTCAAAACATTTATGGAAATTGCAGAAAAATGTGGGGGCCAGCGATTTTCATAAAGGGTTCAATGTTATTTATGAGGATTTCTCTATGACTGTAAACTCATCCAGGCAGTCAGAAACAGAAATTGCTGCTATAACACAGCACAGCGCAGCTCCGCATAATAAAACATAAAAAAAAGAATGGTTTAAAGCGAAACAACATTCTCGGAATCCAAATCCTTTTGCAGAACATATTAAAAATGTATAAATAAGTGCTCTCTTAATGCCACACCGAACAGTGTTTGTTTATCCAATGCACATTTCGCAATTTTCCCTCCTACTATTCCTCTTTATTTTGCTCAAACACTCACATATGTACACTCATCCTTTCGAGTGATTTAGTGTCCATTTACAAGAGATTTTGTGTGTGATTGACTTTTCGATGAAAAACATCAATTTCCCGATTTTAGTGATGTTTTTCTTGTTATTGCTCAATCACTGCTATTTTTACACTGAGCTTTGCCAATCGTTTTCCTTCTCTATTTTGATGTTTTTGAAATCGGTTAAAAGTAAACATATAAAATGATATTTTTGGTGATATTTTTATTGAAACTTTTGGAGCCGAATGGAATGTCTTCCCTTTTCATTCTCTCGTCCGTTGCAAAATAATTTATTCACTTTTATTGCTTGTCTATTCGTGATTTTCTACTGTTTTTTAACACTTATGCTCTACTCCTCTCCTCTCTGGCTACGGGCCTGAGCTTTTCATTCCCATCAACCGCAATGCTTACTTGTTGGCTGCATTGTTTTGATACTCGTTCACTTTATGCAGTTTTCTCATTAATGCGTTTTACCCATTTTTTTTTATTCGTCTCGTTGGTTGTTTGTAGATTGTGTTTTGTATGCTGTTGGAAAACCAGTTTATCATAAATCCACAAACGTAACATATGGCTCATGGATGAAAGACTCTAAACCACGAAATGATGAAATGAAAAACAAAATTTGGACTACATATGAAACGCATCCGAATATCATTTACGAATTTGCCGATAAAACAAATTTCGGTAATAATCAAGGGAAAGACTTGCGCCTGAAGTCTCCCGGTTTTCAGGTACTTATTTACATATCGTAAACATGCTGAATTGGAAACTGTATTCAAAATTGGAAAACGCCTTAAAAAAACACTTTAAATTATGAAATTCGGTGATTCTTCTATTTGAATCGAAAGATAATATTCTTATAAAATCGTTGGGTGTTGAAATAATTTTCTTACTTGAAATAGACTTTCCAGTTGGGCATGAATATAATTTTCATGTAATTGTATTTTGCTTTATGTTTTGACGTTAAAAATATCATTATTATTTTGGAATATTTTGGATTTTATAAGTGTAAAAATGTCTCGGTTTAAAATACTAGGTTATTACAAATTTTCCGCCGATTGGTCTATACATAGAAAACCTTATAATGTTGTTTCTCTATGTTGTGAATTTTCTTGATAGGGCAATGCACATGTGGTCTACAACGGTTCATTTTATTACCATCAACAAAACAGCTCACTTATTGTCCGATATGATTTAGAAAAACGCGAAGCGATTTGTTAGTATTTTCTATCCACTTCGATATCGTCTATTATTTATGCCCAAATCATATCAATCTGATAAAAATACATTGCATTTTAGGTGATGTTTCGTTGCCAGAACTTCAAACGAACGGTGATCACTATCTTTATACAACCAAATGTAACTATGTTGACCTGAATGCTGATGAAAATGGACTTTGGGCAATATATTCGGCATCAACATCTGAAAATACATTCGTTGTGAAGGTATCGAATGCAATGCATTTCTGATAAAAGAATAGATTTCTTTTCCGCGATTCCTCTCTCTCTCTCTCTCTAGCTAACCAAACTCATTTCAATCTATTCCTTTTTTAATTCACAACAATCAATTAGCTTGATCCAATAACTTTGGATATTCAACACGGTTGGAATATTACCTTGAATCACAATACAGTGAGTTTCCTCGATTTTGTGTTATTAATTTTTATCTCAAATTATTTCAATTTTCGCTGAACAATTCGATTCACTTGCAGTTCGGCGAAATGTTTATTGTATGTGGGGTGTTGTATGTCATCGACTCGGTTAGCGAACGCAATACAAAGATTGTTTTGGCATTGGACTTGTATCAGAACTTTGTTTTGACCGATGTAAATTTACCATTTACAAATCCATTCAGAAACACAACCATGGCGCTATATAATCAAGACTCGAAAGAGCTATTCACGTGGGATCATGGAAATCAACTCACATATCCGGTGAGCGAATGTGTTATCGCAAAATAAATATTGAAAATCTAATCAATTTGTTCCCTCAATTATAGATACGCTACAATGATGTGGCAAAGTTTGCAACAGCAAGTGAACGCGCTGAAGAGATTTCCAATGCACATACTCAAACGGATTACGATTCCGAATAAAGATTAATTCTTGGTGTTTGAATGGTTTTTGTGTGTGTGTGCTCATTCGTAATATAGCTGTTTCTTCGTTCAATAATATACGTGGATACTTACATTTCATATTCAAATAATTTCATCGTTTTCATTGATTTGGTTTTTCGCTATGAATTATTAATGTCGACAGACCGGAAATTAAAAACAATTCATTAACAATTTTGTGTAAATATGAAGGAAACCGCATTAATGCTAGTTCTCTGACGGTGTAAGATTATTTTCATAACACATATTGTCGGATTAAAGTAACTGCACCACAATAAATTTATTTTTTGGAAGTATAAATAAGTTCAAAGCGTTTTTACATTCAATGCTCAAAGTATTGTCCATCGCTAGCCACTACTTTTTCCCATCTTTCTGGCAGCATACCGATACCACGTCGGAAAAACAACTCGTCTTTTGAGGCTATCCACGAATCGATCCATTTTTTGGTTTCCCCGTAAGAGCGGAAGTGCTGCTCAGCCAGGCCATCCGTCATCGAGCGGAAGAGGTGGTAGTCAGAAGGTGCAATGTCTGGGGAATACGGCGGGTGGGGTAGGACTTCCCATCGAAGTGTTTCGAGGTATGTTTTGACGACCTGCGCAACATGTGGCCGAGCGTTGTCATGTTGCAAAATTACTTTGTCGTGTCTTTGCTCGTATTCTAGTCGTTTTTTCTTTAATTCTTGGCTCAAACGCATCAATTGTAGTTGGTAGCGATCCCCTGTGATTGTTTCGTTAGGTTGGAGCAACTCATAATATACAACGCCAAGCTGGTCCCACCAAATACAGAGCATGACCTTCGATCGATGGATATTCGGCTTTGCCGTCGATTTTTTTCGCTTTGGGTTATCGTAATGGAACCACTTTTCTCCGCCAGACACAATATTACTCAAAAAACCCTTCCTTTTTTGTCGTTGGAGCAGCTGTTCACACGTGAAAAATCGTCTCTCAACGTTTCTCGGCTTCAATTCGTACGGCACCCAATTTCCTTGCTTTTGGATCATACCCAATGCTTTCAAACGTTGCGAAATGGCTGCTTGAGTTACTCCCAATGATTCAGCAAGTTCTTCTTGCGTTTGACATGAGTCTTCATCGAGTAATGCCTCCAATTCTTCATCTTTGAACTTTTTTGGTGCTCCGGATCGTTCTTTGTCTTCGACATCAAAATCACCACTCTTAAAGCGTGCAAACCACTTCCGACACGCTTGCTCACCTAGAGCCTCGTTACCATAAACTTCCAATAAAATACGATGACTTTCAGCAGCACTTTTTCTCATATTGAAGTAATGAAGTAAAACTCCCCGCAAAAACATTTTATTCGGCACAAAATTCGACATTTTCAATTCAATAAAAACTGTTGTGGTTTATCCTTTTACCAAATAACATATATTTGAATTAATTCCTAATGACAGTAGCTTTCCAATAAATATTTGGGAAAGATGGAACATGTAATAATATATAAGTTACGCTATCTGTTGAAAAACGCTACGAATTTATTTATGCTTCCTTTTATCTTTTTTGTTTCCTTTTCAATAAAATTTTGAATGAATGATTGTGTTTTATTTGAAATACGATCCGGAAGCAAGTGGCGTTTCTGGTGGAGTCTATTCATAAGTCATTTTACATCTAATAGAATTTGTTAAAATAAACACAATTAGCTCCATCTATTGAAAATATCCTGGCTGTTATATTCGTTTGGCTTTATAACAGTTGAAATGTTCGATCACATGCGTTTGTTGTTGTGGTGTCAAATAACAGCCAGCTGTCAAACGATAACATTCATTCACACAAATTGCTGAAAAATGGCAGCATTGCGACTAAATAGCTTAAAAAAATCATTAATGCACTTTTTAAGTGTCAGTAATTTAACTCAGATTCGTTCGAAATCAACGGGAGTTTTAACAACGGCCGTTGGACAGCTAAGTAAAGTCGAGAAAGTGGTTACGACAAGTGATTGCTCGACATTTGTGGCCTGGCATCCAACACACGACTTTCCATATGAATGTTCGAAACCATTGCCACCACCTCAAATTCCGACCAGTACACTTCTTAAGGAGGAAGCAATTTCAAATGCAATGAAAGCTTTCGGTAATAAAAATCCGGAAATCGCAATCCAGGAGCTCATGACCTTAACGAATACATCGAAACATACGTGGAAACCACGGCAACGCGACAGAAAGGCAAAGAATACGCCACCTGATCGAGAATATTTATAAATAAAATGCAATTATTTTAATACTTTGTTATAGCTCAAAATTGCGAATAAAAATAATAATGATGATAAATTCAGTTCATTTGTTTGATTGAGTTTTGGTTTTTATTCAATTCGTTTCTTTTTAATTAGAGAACCCAACAAATCGCTTATCGCAGGCAATGTTTGATCATTACTTGTAGATTGGAACTGAAGATGACTACTACTTCCGGCAACTGGTTGATTTTTGATGTTGCGATGATGTGGGAATGTTGGCATCAAATTCGGATCGCAGGCTATTGACAGCAAAACAAAATATTTTATTTTTTAAAATTAAAAATGCAATTTTAATCGTAACATTGAATGGGTTTACGTACGTAATGGCATTTCTCTGGAGCAAGCGCCACATGATAGCAAAGCAAAGGATCACCAAATCGAGGAAATAAAAAAATCATGCAGATATGTTTTTATACTGTGAAGGCTAAAAATTGCGGAAAAAGTTATGAAAAAAAGGTATGAAATCTTACTTGAAGTAAGATGATTCCAAACATTCTTCAGCACTGGCTCGCTTTCTCGGATCATACATAAATAAAAAGTTAAGCAATCGTAATCCAGCACTTGACAACCATGAAAATTTCTGCTTTATATTATTGTAAGGTTGTTGCTTCAAACTAAAATTTTTGAGAGCTGGCATTGATGCGAGCTCTGGCCAAATCGCCATCGATGGTGTTCCTGGAAAAAAAGATGGAATTGATTGAACAACCGAACTCTGAGTAGCCAGCTGCTTCGATATGTAATATTTAATATGAAAAGAACGATTACAAACGACTAGAAAATGTCCATACCGAGTAAATCAATGATCAATTCTATCTGCTGGATTTCAGTTTTGCCCGGAAGCATTGGTTTGTGCATCAAAAGTTCGCCCAAAATACAGCCAGCCGCCCACATATCGACGGCTTTTGTGTGCACGGTGGCACCAAAAAGTAATTCAGGTGCACGATACCAGAGTGTTACTACATTTGGTGTCATCTTCGATTCAGAATTACTGAACAGCCGAGCGAGACCGAAGTCGGCGATTTTAATGCAACCTTTATCCGTAAGCAAAAGATTGGATACTTTTAAATCACGATGAATGATGAAATGGCTATGCAGATACTTGAGACCATTTAGCACTTGAAGAATGATGCATTTCGATTGAGCTTCCGAAAACGGTTGTGTCATGTTGTCAAGAAGCGATGCCAAGTCTTGTTCACAGTATTCCATTGATATAAAAATACTGTCGAGACTTTTGCCAACCACTACTTCATTGAGTTTCACTATATTCCGATGATTGCAACACTTCAGAATTTGTATTTCACGCAAACCACTTATCGGAAGGCCATCTTTCTCCTGCTGCATGCGAACCCGTTTCAATGCAACAATTTCGCCGTTCCGCGAATCTCGTGCGCGATCTTTAAATTGATTATGAAAATTAATTCAAAATAATTAATCGTGTTTTTGTTGAAATACTGACAAACAACACCGTAAGTGCCCTCGCCAATGCGATTGAGTTTCTGAAATTCAGTTACCAATCGACATCGTCCTAGCTGAAGAGAATAAAAATAGAATGTTAATGATAATGCTAACAAAATGTGCAAGAGTGACGTTCAAACCATGTCTTCTTCACGAATTTCAATCGGCCGACCCGTTCGCAGGGACCGAAGCACACCTTTTCTTGTAACCGGTGCTTGTGGATCATATGATTGAATCGCTTTCTTTTGATCCTCATCGACAATATTTACATTAACTGAAATTAATATTTTCAAGTTTAAAGACATGGCAATCAAATTATCAATGTATTTAAAATACTTTTTTTTTATACCTAAAACCATATTGTTTGTATTTTAATGACTACTGTTGGAACAGCAGCAAAGACTCAATAAACAAAAACCGAGTTTTATCGTTCAAATGGGAATTTAAGCAGTGTTTATTTTGTGACAGCACACCAATATTAATCAATCACTCAAATTTGCTCATCGATGTGCGTGAATATAGCCGCGAGCTGAGCTGTCAACCAAAATTTACGCGCACATTTGTACCATTGTCAATAAGATGTTTGGTTCTTGTGTTACAACGTTTGAATTAATTGAACTGTAGAAATGGAGGAAAATTCAAGTAAGCCACAATCGGATGCAGAGTGTCCAATTTGTGGCAAATATTTTTCGAAAGATTCTATCGAAGTGCACGTGAATCGATGCATATTTTTGAACAGTAGCAATGTCCCGACGGCAAAGGACTCGATTAAGCGAAGCTTCAGTATATTCAGCGGGAATAAAACCAGCTCCGCTGCTTCACCGCCAGGAAAGAGGAAATCGAAAAATGTAATGGATGAAAGTGTGGCAGCCAGTGCCGAACAATCTGGTTCATCATCAATCAATTCGAAAAACATTCAAAATCTACCGAGCTCTTCCGCTGTCAAATCGAGCGGCGATGCTGATTCAACCAAACAGGACAATGTCGTATCAAAGTCTATTCCAACCAAATGTTTGCCACTGGCTGAGAAAATGCGACCACAAACAATTGACGACTACATCGGGCAAAGTCATGTAATGGGCAAAAATGCAATTTTGCGAAAGATTTTGGATAAAGATGAAATACCCAGCATGATTCTATGGGGCCCTCCAGGCGTGGGAAAGACAACTTTGGCTCATGTTATTGCCAATCGCTGCAAAAAAACACAAAATATTCGGTTCGTCAAGCTCTCTGCGACTATGGCTGGTGTGAATGATATCAAACAAGCCGCGACTGCTGCCAAAAATGAACAGAAATTCGGTCGCAAAACAATTCTTTTCATGGATGAAATTCATCGATTCAACAAACTGCAACAGGTTCGAATTTTGTGAGAACACTGTGCGTGTCAGTGTTGGTAGATTTTGTTGATTGTAAATTGATTTCTTCTTTAGGACATATTTTTGCCACACGTTGAAAGTGGTGTAATCACTTTGATTGGAGCCACTACGGAGAATCCATCGTTCAGTTTAAATTCAGCTCTTTTGAGTCGGTGCCGTGTGATTGTGCTTGAGAAATTAACAACAGATAATATTTTTGACATTCTCAAACGCGCACTCAAAGTTTTCGAAGCGGTCATATTGATTAAAAACGATGAGTACTCATCATTTAAGGAACTTGGTTTCACCCCGAAGTAAGCAGACAACATTATTTTCCTAAGTTTATTTGAATATTTATTTATATAGAATTAGAATATTGTTTCCAGGGATCGTGATCGGTATCAATTGGTACAAAAATTGTGTAGTTATTATCCGATAGATAGGCCGTATCGGTCGCGGTCCCCGTTTGTTTCTAAATAAACTCATTCATTACGCTCATTTCGTTGACTTCCCATTCAAACAGAGTTGGTGTGGAGGAAGAAAGTTTAAAATGGTTGGCTGAAATCTGCGATGGTGATGCAAGAATAGCATTGAACAGGTAATGATCGCATTATTTTGAATAGGTCTTTCATTGATAAGAAAATTAAAGAATAATAAACATGTTTAATAATAAACATTGTAGTTTGCAGCTTGCAATGGAATCTCTTCAAGAGAATAATAATGGCGACATGAAATTCAATTTAAAGTTTATGCCGTTGAGTTCGATAAAGGATGGAATCAAAGTAAAAAAAAAAATATTTTCATATTTTCGTTAGCTTTTTTGGTTTTCACGAATTTTCATTGTTTTAAACTCATATTTCGCAGCGATCGCATATGCTATACGATCGGCAGGGCGATCAACATTACGATATGATATCAGCACTTCATAAGTCAATTCGAGCTTCGGATGATAATGCAGCATTATACTGGTGCACGAGAATGATATTGGGCGGAGAAGACCCACGTTATATATGTCGACGGCTTGTTCGAGCTGCTAGTGAAGATATCGGTACAATAATATCTAAACATGCGGCTATTCCACAAAATATATCCATATTGCAGACTTAAAATCTCATTTCAGGTCTGGCTGATCCGAGTGCCATTGGGATTGCACTTTCAGCTCTGGATGCAGTACAAATGGTGGGAATGCCTGAATCGGACTGTATTATTGCTCAAACTGCCGTTTATCTAGCTCGTGCACCAAAAAGTCGTGAGGTCTGCAATGCATTGGGCCGATGTAAAAAAGATGTGAATGATTGGAAAGGCCCTCAACCGGCTGTGCCGTTGCATTTACGGAATGCGCCAACAAAATTGATGCAAGATTTGAACTACGGAAAAGGATATAACCTCGAGCACAAAGATGAGTCTGGTTTGGAATACATGCCAGAAGGACTGGAAGATCGCAACTATTTTTCGGATTGAAACCATGTTTATTTATTGCCTACCAGAAAATCAAAAATTTAACAAACCATTCAGGAATGTGTCTATGTTCAACAATAAAAGCGGTTATTTACTCATTTAACATGTTTAAAATGAATGAGCAGTTTTGTTTATGTCAAAAAAGTACTCACATAGTTTTCTGTCATACATGAACACTGCTGCATCACTTGACATATCATATCGTTTACTCTCAAGTAGAAAAGAAACCGCTGCCGTGTTTGCCGAATGAAGAGAAAGGCATTGACATTACCATATTTATGAGAATAAAGACGCGCAATTTTCTACAATTATTTTCATTTGATATCACTTCAAGTGAATTAATTCGGTGATTTTCGAAGTAAAGTGCAAACGAACTGAAATGGCCCAACCACAGGTTAAATAGGTTTTTCTCAGCGTCATTACTGTGTATCAAATTCATTTGAAAAAATCTAAATAATTCGTTTATCTATGCAAAATAGGTGTACGAATTCGGTGTTGAAATGACATGTAGCGGATGCTCTGGTGCGGTGGAGAAAGTTTTGGGAAAACTAGGTGGTAGGTGTCATGTCGGAATATTCACGAGACATGCGAATTACATGAATTACAAAAAAGATCTGGAATATCTTATCTTTTTTCATGATAAGATGGATTGAATGAGATAGACAATAATTGGAAATTTTTTTACAGATAAAGTACAAAACGTACGCATTGATTTAAACAATAAAAAAGTCTTTGTGACTTCCTCTGAACTTACTGCCGATCAACTATTGGAAACCATTAAAAAAACTGGCAAAACAGCCAACTATATTGGATTGGCCAATTGAATACAACAAACAACACACAATGAATAGCAACTGATGGCAGCTGATGAAATTGCACATCCAATGTTCTGTCAAAAATTAAATTTAACTGAATTTTTTGTAAAAATCATGTTCTATATAACATTTATTTTGAAATAAATTTTAACTGTTTGCTAGTAATAAAAGAGGCTACCAGAAATTCACTTTCAGTTCACGGCAATTGACACACTCTTCAACAAAATGTAAAGTTTGCGAGAAATTTAACACCTCGTGAACAATGTGTTAAGTTATTTAAAGGAAAAGTCGTTAATCAATAGTTTCAATATAGCGGGAAAATGAAAACGAAAAGAAACAATGATTTAATCATCTGTATACTGATGTGCCATGCATTTTGCTATGCAGTTAATGAATTACGCATGAATTGGATTCGTGGGTTTTACAAAAATGTTTAAAAATAGTACGGAATTTCAATTTCTTCATTTTTGTAATTCATCGATTCGATTTATGGCACAGATTTTATATTATTTGATGATAGTGTCGTGACAAAATGGGCTGTTCACATTTCGAATGTATCTCTGCATATCGAAAATATTTACATACAAGTGATTAGATGACTTTCGTCGAAACTCGTTTTAACTACTAACTATTTTGGCGAGGTGCAAATCCAACTCTTTCTGGCTGCCGGAGAGAAAAAAGATGTCAACGGTGCTCGAATTCGATGTGCTCGTGATGAAAATTAATTAGAGCTTTGATTTGAAGACGAAGCGAGAGTAGAATCAATATAAAAATGTTTGCGACCATCAAAATTGAGTCAGTACTGTGCAGATTATCTTATGAAGCACACAACGTAAAGATATTATACACTTTGGAAAATGCTCCAATTTTAATGTGTGCTTACATATTTTCAAAATTAAGCTGAAAACTACGACATCGATTTCAAATGAATTTATTGTGCATTGCAATTCTCGAAAATCTTGCGCAATAATAAAGAAGTGGAGGAATAACCCTCTTGTGGGTTCAAAGGAATAGGATATTAAAGTGGCGAGAAGACAATAAAGATAATTTCGGATTTTCAAAAGAACCAAATTATTTATATCATAATGATACGAGTTACATTGATTCTAATCGGCATGGTTAGTGTTTTGAATGTGGCTTATTCCAGTCGCACATATGAAAATATAACAACAGTTGAACAAATCTACGATATGGCACAGAATATTTTAAATGCAACCAATAAATGGCAACACGATCTCAAGGACTATTCGATTGAAGGAAGAAAATCAAAACTTTTACCGTTTGGAATGTTACCATTCCACGCATTGTGTGAGTATTTTTTTTTTTTTATATTATAACGAAAAATGTCGAATCATTCAGCAATGCATTTTTAGTTGTTTATTTTCTCTCGTTGTTGTTAAATTCTGGTGATTCGCAAACATATCTAATTGGAAGGTATATTCCGAATTTGAAAATTACTCAAAAACCGTTATGATATATGAAAATTTCTTTTCGCAAGATAATATGTTTTTTATTAATTTATTATTCGAAGTTTGAGTAGGATATTTTCTTGTTAGTCTTCAAAATTGGAATATATTTTCTATGTTCTTGGCATGTTTATAACTATCAATCGTTGGCATAGAAACAAGTGATCCTTAATGGAATGATGATTATAAATGGAATTTGGACAAAAAACACATTCCGCATACCCGTGGTCATGGTGGTGAAGATCTCGCGTTGTTGCTATAAAAACTGGAGTCATACCGTCAAAACGTTACCACCTTTAGAGTGGAACAATCAATGTCTAGCATTTTCTTCTCATGAACAGCATTTTGTCATTGAAATATTGAAAGGATTTCGCATGAAAGCGTCATGAGCATAAATTAATGGTATGGGCATATAAGCTGGAGGTGTCAAATTTCATGTATGTGTCTTGGAAGTGTGCTTTTGAGGTCGTCAAAAAATTGTATGTGCCATTTTAATTCATGGGTAAATTAGGAAATGATTCAAAACAGTTAATTACGTTGAGCTTTTATTGAATCATCTAGTTTCAGCCATTCTAATCCACCCCTCCCCCCTTTTCTGCTTATCGGGTTCAACAATTCTCGGATCAACAATACACAAAGATAATATCAATTTGTAGTTTCTAAAAAAATATTAGGCATTCCAGTACCACAACCGTAGCACAATTCTTCGTACATCATGTGTAAAAAAAGCAATATTTCTCCATAAAGTGTCATAACATAAGCTTCATATTCGAAATTCATAAGATTGAGGTCTTCTCTCTCTCTCTCTCACTATCGATAATCTACACGAAAAAATGCTAATTGGAAAGTTACGGATTTTTTCATGCGGAAATCTTATATTCAATGATGAAAATGGAATTAATGAAGAAAGTAATCAGATTTCTTCTAGAGAATTGACACCTTTCTACTGTAGCATGCTACAAACACCTTCAATTCAATTGAAATGCATGTTGATATTTATTTATTAACTGTTTATTTCTTTTAAATCGATATTAAATGAGTTTTGCAAAGAGAGTAACATTTTGGGGCAAACAAATGATAAAAAAAAGATCCCTGCCGTGACGAAGATTCGAACTCCGGTTACATCGGCCACAACGATGGGTCCTAACCACTAGACGATCACGGCCAATGGGACTTGTGTACATGATAGACCCAGGTACCATATGAAGTCGAATCAAACAAATATACTTTCACGCAACTGATTTACATCGTGTTCATGTTGTTGCTGCCGTCAAACCATGCAACCATGCAGATGCACACTCACGCGTAGAACATATTTTGAAGCAAATAAAAATTCCAGTAATTGCCCCATTATTTGGAACCAATCAAATATTATTAAATCATATATTTCAGGGGGATTTGGTGGCTTGAATGCGTTGGCCATAGCAATTGCCATCAAGTTTAAAATAATAATCGTTGCTTCAATTGTTGGATTTGCCGTATATTATTATGTAAAATTCTTTGCTGTAAAGAAGTGCGATTATAATGATGATTTTCATCGAGAAGCGGCTATTCATCCTATCGACACTTCGTGAGTGATTTTATTGAGTGCAATCCTTTGGATTATTTTACATGGATTGTCTTGACTCTTATTGAATTTTGACTTTCCAACAGATACAGTGGCTCGTCGTACTACAAAAGTCCAATAACAGGTTATTCGAGTCCCATCGATATCTCAAGCCATAGTTCTTATTCCAGTATAGAGCCATATAGCGGATATCATGACCATATTCCGTCATATCTATACGACGACCATCATCATGACCATCACGATTTCGATCACTTCATCCCTAATCATTCATCTTTACATGGCGTTTCTCCGGTGGGAAGTGACTCATCTGGACCATTGTATTCAAACACAAAAGATTCTTCAAGTGATGCAAGTCCATCTGTGTCAGAAACTTATCGTCGTGTTGGAAAACTTCGTCGACGACGGGCTACCAAACCACATGTGGAGTAATCTCATAATCTTTGCATGTATTTTCAAATTCATATTACAAAAACATTAATTCTTTTTTTTCCAATTGTCATTTCAGTTTTATCGATTTGGGAGAGTTGGCATTCCGATTTTTAGGCGTTGACACAGAAGGTTGCAGAAAGCGATTTGTCTGTGAATTAGATTTTCGAGCTCAAACCAATCCGATCACAAGGCTGGCCTTTACGTTCATTGGGTAACATTTAAATAGCTTTCTTATCTAAGGACTCGGGTCATTTTCAACAGTTCTAAGCCCCTTTGCTATCAGGTTTCATTATTATTCTCAATTAGGCAATCATATACATATTGGGTGTAGAAAAAAATCCTGCGCTACCAAAATGTATATCATGAAATAATACCGCAACTTTACTTGATGCCATGAGTATTATTTCTCTTGCTATGATTTCAAATGAGAAAAAAAAAATGTGAATGCTATGGATTTCTGAGAGTTCTTATATTTATCGCAGGCGAAATTTCTTCGAACGATATCGAGAATTGGATGAACATGTTGAAAGACCACTCAAGTTTTCGGAGTGTGCCAAGGTATTTAATGATTGTAAAGATGCTGAAAGGTATAATCCAGTTGAACTGAATGAGGATGATAACGCAAACGAGAGTGAAGATGAAGAAGAGGGAACGAACAATTCAGATAATGAAACTGATAATTTGATGGAAAAAGAACAAGAGACTAACCATAAAACAAAATCTAATGATTCTAATGAATTGGATGAAGTAGAAGGAGCTGGAGATTCTCAAGTTGAACAATCAAATGAGACCAACGATAGCCCTCTCAATTACCATCAACAGAAAAACCAACAATTTCTTCGGAATTTTATTATCAATAGAAAAATTTCGATCGTTTGAGAGAGTATTTAGTTTTTTGTATTTATTTATTTATTTTTTTATTTATTTATTGTATTATGAATCGAGGCTATTTTTACTTAAAAATAAAGGATTGTTCAGGATTTTTCATTGAACACTCACATGTGTCAGGTATTCAAATTTAAAAGAATTGTTTTTATAAACTGAATTTATTGATTAAATGTCCATCAAAATATACAAATAATTGGAGGTATTTCATTTGCAACAATATCGTTCAATGAATGATGATATTTATGGCCGTTTATACCAATTGAGGCATTAGCACTCATTTCGGAGGCCACATTCATAATTCGCTTTCATAGCATCGCTCTAAGGCTGCTCACGAACTACCTGTGTAAAGTATCTGCAGCAAAAGTATCCCGACACATTTTTTCACAATAAAGTCAAAAATTTAGCTCTCCACTTTCTATTCGGCTCCGTTGACGAATCAAACGGGTGGAGCGGGAGAGGTATGTTATTTTATCCCTTTTTTTGTTCATTTGCAAATTAGAAAGCATATTCATAATAAAACCTTCCGGTTTTTGAGCTGTAACCAAACACTTAAATCAAAACAGACCAATTTATATCATTTTGTTGAATTCCTTTGGTTTAGATATGGTTTCAGTAGTAGAACGTTATTGATTGAATGTCTGAGAATAATCATAACACAAATATTCTAGATATTTAAAATTAAAAAATCCAAAATATATCGCAAGTCAATAGGGAAAAATGTTTTCGAATATATATTTTTTCGATTTTGACATCAAGGCATTGACAAGTTCTACGACTTTGTGAATGACACTCATCCATCCGTTATCCCTTATCAGTAATGTAAAAATTGAAAAAACATTGGGTCAAAATGTTTTTTACGGTAAGTTTTATTCTTTTGCATTTTTATTTCTATTTTTATGTTTCAGTCCTCATAATATTTACCGAGAATAGTTGAATCTTATTTATTTCGAGGCATTAAATAACTCTAACGACTACTACTTGATTGCTTGAACTGGCTCTATCTTTGAAATAATAAAATCCACCTGCCAAACTTAAATGTATAATTATAATTTATTGTTAACAAGCAAATTCAATCCTTTTGCCCGCAAAATGTCCTCTGAGCTTTCGTATTTGCTGTTTTTATATTGATTTAAAATTTAAAAAAAGAAACACGATTCCGATTCTTAATTGTTTATGTTTTTCGAACGTTTTTCTTTTTCGTAGCATTTATACTTTGCGCAAGTTTTTCGATTTCACTTTCATTATAAGCGGTATCAAAGCGATTGTCTTTTCTCTTTGGTGACGATGATACTTGATTGATGGCCGTTTGTGCAAGAGCGTTAATTTTTGTCCACAAAAATGAAAAAAAATCAATGGCTAATTCTTGTTTGAAGAAAGCAACCATTACTAGTCCAAGTAAAATCAATGCCGAAAGAGAATTTTCGTTTAGATCGTTCTCGTTCAACCGGATTTTGGGTGAAAAATCTAATTCAACAAAGATTGTACTACGATTTGCATTAATTTTTTCGACCGGCAATGTAAATTTATAGTGTTTTTGTGAGAGTGTTGTGGTAAGTTCAATCACATAGGATTTACCGTCGAACGGAATTCGTGGGAAGAAAACCATTGCTCCGGGATTAACGTTGCTTTTAACTGAGTACGGTGTTTCGACGCGTTGTGTATAAGACGGATTGTCTGCATTGCCTTTTTCATATAATAATACACGTAACGATTTGTAATAGTCATTATTCGAAGCAGTTACGCGCACAACCAAATCTATATAATTAAGCGGACTAATTGCGATAATGTTAATATTTTTGACATCTTTCTCAACGGTGATTTTACGAACGCTTGGCACCGTGCGGTCAACAATTAGAGCTGAATTTTCACTGCTTGATCGAACTCCAATTGTGTATTCACAGCCTGGTTGTAGACCCCGAATACGATAATTTCCATTCGATTCTGTGGTTGATTCTTCTTGGTGCTGTCCACAGCGCTCTTCAGCTCGAGCTTCAACGGTTACATCCCCAAATGGTTCACCATTCAATGAGTTGACCGACCCAAATATGGAGAAAGCCACTCGTTTTCCAATCAGTTCAACGCGAACGGTCTCTCCATCCTTCACATCGATTATTTTTGAAGATGGCTCGAAACGATATTCCTTCATCATTGGACGCAAATAGTACTGGCTTGGCGAAAGTGAGTGGAAATTTATAGTTCCATCTTCGCCAGTCACTAAATTCTTGCGATAGCTCTCCGATCCGGACAGCGACAACAATACACCGGCTAAATTATTTCCAAGTTCATCTTTAACTGTTGCAATCACTTCACATAATTTATGTGCTTTGAACTCTCCACTTTCACTGTCATATTCGGAAAATACATACGATTCCTTGAAAGCGGATAAGCTAACCGCTAGATTTCCGTTAAGTGGACCAAATTTGAATTGTCCATTCGACGATGTAATTAATTCTATCGGTGAAAGCTCTGGAGTATCGATGAATGTTAAGGTGATTTTTACATCGGCAATTGGTGGGTTTACTCTGCAATCGAATAGATAACAGTTTACTTCAGTTGATATTTGATTATTTTGAATTAAGATATAATTCAATGTTTTTCGATGAACTCACCTGCCATTGATGATTAGACCCTTTGCAGCGTTGAATGTGAAGGCATTCTGAATGAGGGAAAAAAGCGAAATGCATTAAAATACTTTGATTTTTGCAGGAAATTATTCAAATTTGAAATCTCAAAATTAAAAAACTAATCCAACCTCAACACAATCATTGGCTCCATAAATCTCCTTTGATTTTGGACTGAATAAAACGGTGTCACTTTGGGGCGCAAGTGTTAATTTGGATGACGGTTGCAAATCAAAGTCATAGCGATAAGCAAACTTTCCATTAATTTTGGTTGACTCTTCAATAAAAGTGATGACATTTTTCTCTGCTGTTTCTGCTGACTCAACAAGCACATTGAATGTTGATTTTATATCGGACAAAATGCGTACACCGTTGCGATGTTTGAAGGCCTTAACAACAACTGCCTTATCTTCGCCCGTTTTGAATGACTTTGATGTATTTTCATCATATGTATGGCATCCAGAAAATGATAAATCATAGTGACCAAATTTATCCACGCAGAACGAATTGATGCCGGGAGCAAGGAAAATTTCTTTTGAAGCTGATTCTTTTGCACTTCGGAAAGTATAGCTCATCTAAACAAAGTAAATGTTGAAATAAATAATATGACCGAATCAATTTCAGTTGATGAATAAATATTTACAAATACACTTGAAAGAGTTGAGCTCACCTTGGTGTGATGCGAGCTAGAAACCGAAACTAAATAGCCGGTATGAACAAATGTCGGCACAATTTCTGTGGCACTTTTTACAATCAATGTAAGTGTATTGCTTTCCCAACAAAGCAGATTGGTTGGAACTGAAACCTCATAAGTGCCGGGCAACACTTCCGAAAAGCTATATTTTCCATTGGTCAAAAAAGCAGTGATAACATGTCCGTTGCGATTACCATCGGCATCTAATGGGTTCAACGAAATGATAGATGCATGACATTGGGCTGTACTCTCATCATTGGATAAGCACTTAACATCACCGGAAACGGTAGCACGTAGTTGTGAGAATGTAATGCCAGACATCGGTGATGTTTTAACTTCGATATTTTGTTGTTTAGGGAAAAACTGAATTCCTGTTGCTAAATCGTCTGAACTGGTTAAAATTTGAATGGAATATTTGCCAGGCGGTAGAAAAGTGCACCATTCACCGGTATCTTTTTGACTTGTGGCTTGGGTATGAAATGTCGATGCATGTTTCGTTATTGCAATCGTATACGATTCCTGAGATAAAACTAAACCACAAACTTTGAATTGAGACACAACAATATCCGCAATTGATGGATTTGCTATCGAAATTTGTACATTTCGCTCTTCGAATTGGACATTTTCAGTTTCAGCCGTTATTGTATAAGCACCGGCTTTAATATTTTTCAGAGTGTATGTTCCGTCTGTGTGGGTCGTAGTTACATGCTTTCCATTCAAAATTACTTTGACATTGCCAACGCCGAAACCATTTGGCGACGAAAGAACTCTACCAAACACACTGAAGCCGGTAATTTCGAAGCTTTCTTTTAGCTCAACCACATCATTGGTGACTTCAAATTCGATATACTCGGGCTGAATATGGAATTGGATATTTTTGCTGTGCACGTAAGGCTGGACGGCGTATTTTCCCGGTGCAACCGATTGGAATGTGAATTTCCCGTTTGATGATGGAGCTGCACTGCAAATTGGCGTTGAATCATACGCATTATTTGCTGATGCAATTTTCGGTAGATTGTTTGAATTGCATTGGGATGCTCGGTTTTGCTATTCAATTGAAATAAAAGTGAAACTGAGAAGATAGTAAGAAATATGGGATGTAATTGTTGGGCTTACATTTTTCAGACTGAAAAGAACAAATTCTACATTTTGTATCGCTTCTCCATCACTCGAAATACGTCCAGTAGCATCAAAACCAGATACGACAAAGGCATCACTTGGTAGCTCAGTATTTCCAGTAGTTACAGTGACTTGATATTCCGACTTTTCAAAATACCAGCTGGAAATTTATATGATTAGTATTTTTTTCGAAATAATAAATACGCACTTCGCATACTTTTTCCGCTGGACTTTGATTTTGTATTGACCAGGAATGACGGGTGTGAAATAAAATACACCATTGATATCTGAATGGGTCTTGCGAATATCATCACCACTGGCAGATTGAAGCTCAACAGTCACATCTTTAACACTGCCAATGACACCAGCAATCTTTCCAGTGATGCCAAACCCTTTGAATATAAAGTTCACATCACTGCCTTTGCTACATGGATCGGTTTTGCCATCAAAATTGATTTCAAATTGCTCGGGCTCAAAACTCCATCCGGGCGGCGGCGATACTTTCAATACATATTCGCCTTTGTCATACACCGGCAAAAAATAATATCCGTTTGATGGTGAACAATCAGTCTTGTCTTTTAAGCTCCCTTGTTTTGTCAATCTGGAAAATGTTGAAAGTGAAATAGTTCACATTTATTTTGAATGCAAAATAAAAGAACATAAGAGCTTAATTGGTTAACAAATGAGGCATGGAATCTAATTAGCTCGTTTTTAATTTATGTATTTATTTCGAGATTGATATAAGTGACCTAGAAAGGCAATTGCATCACATTTCTTTCTCAGCACGTTTCATTGAAACTCATTTGATTCTACCGATTTTCTACCCACTTTTTTTTAAATTATACTTGCTCTACTTACAATTTCACCTCAACTTTTGAGAAATCAATGTCTGCATGAGTTTTTAATTTAATAAAACCTCCGCATCCTAATATATCATCGGCTGCAATCGCACACAAATTAATTGCAATTATTGCAATTGTGAATGTTATGTGTGATAGAGAGATTGCCATTATTCAAAACATTTACAATTCCAACGATTGAAATAAAACAGTGGACAAACGAAATCGGTGCTTTTTGCGGCAGAAGTATTGAAAAACGCGAAGTTATGATATTAACTTCATTAATGACAGGTAGCACATGACAGCTGACGTGTTGCCATACATCGTATTTAACGATTTATCAATGGCGCTGTTATATCGCTTGAAATAGCTTTACAGAAGAGCAAATATGGTGCCATCTGTTGAGATTTTTTTTTATCATTATTTGTTTTAATTGACACTTGATTATACAATGTTTTGGAGATGAATTAATCATGAAAAAATATGCAAGGAGTCGTACATCATAAAACGTCGATATTTATATCAATTTTATGCTTAAGATTTCTTTATGACTTCGACAAAAAATCAAATCTTCCCTTCAAAATATGAGCACTATGATAACATTCTCAGCCATTTTTGGAACATTTTCGAAAAATGACGTTCAAATTTGAATAAAAATTAGGTCAGGAAAATTTATTGAAGAATAACATCACCTAGATGATTTAAGACATCAATAAAAAACTTTGTTATGCTTAATTTCAAACGAATGTGAACCAAAGATACTTGGTCTGTGTCATAATGATCATTTTTATGAAATGCCTCTGCAGCTCAGAACACAATTTTCATGAAGATTTCAAAAATGCATGTAGGTAAAAGATGTACAACGAAAAAATTTCTTCCTTTTTTTGTTAAAAGAAAAACAATGGCCACGATGTCGAATATCTAAAATAATAGCACACTTACATTAAAACATATCACCTGCTGCGCTTTGGTTGTTGTCTATGCTTCATTTTCGTTGTTTTGTTGGTGCGCATTTGAAGTTGAAGTTAAAATATATTACTGATTTTTTTTCTTATTCCCATTTGATTTATGAGATTGTAACTCATAGTGAATTTACATTTCCAGTAGCACAAACAATTTCGTAGCCTAATGGCGATGGTACATAATTTTTAAATTTGTTTCATATGCAAGAAGGTAATTTTGTTTGAGGAGTTCACCATTTGAACATACATGCTGATTTGCAAATGGAATAATCAGAAATATTTTCAATTCGGTCTTTATAATTTATACATTTTATCATCACTAATTACAAAGTCATGGGCTAGCTTAAATAATTCACGTCTCTCTAACTGAGGCTATTAAGCTCTAAAGCACAAACGCACACAACAATACTGTGCTGAGTTCGTTTCATTACACAATTAATTCTTGATTTTTTTTTCAGTCATTTGATTTCCATTTCTAGAAGCGCATGCATAAAATGATCATAATTTTCTTCTATTCCGCAAATGTTCCGAATAGTTTTTTTCTCTCTCTCTCTCTATTTAATAGCATTTTTTGATATCTTCCATTGATTTTTTCAATGTTTGTGCACAGCTTTAAAGATTAATTGTTAGATCACACGGATTTTTGCAATTTGGCCGACATGAAATGATGCGCCATAATCGCATTTATTACACGCATTTTGCGAAAAAATACTATGTCATTGAATTTGGTTTAGCATAAAACGAAAATGCTGAGTTCATAAAGCCCGATATTATCCGTATATGTAGACAAAACACATTCATGCACACAAATCGCACATATGACTCTGGTAAAAAATATTAAATCAATGGTATATGATCGTGGTCGCCTGCATTATTTGCATATTTGTCGTGTGTAATTCAGTTAGACTTTTCTCTTTCGCAACAATTAAAAAATGTATGCTATGAATTATCTTTCTTCTGCATCAAGTCTTCTGCTCCAATCAGTTTAACATAAATGTGCGTTTACGTTTTGTAAATACATAGAACTCGCAACAGATCTTTTCAACGTACCACAGTATACATACACACAAAAAATACCAACCCGCAAAAATGGATGGAACAAAGTTGTATTCAGATGGATATGCCCTTTAATTCATTGGTTTTCATTTCAAATTTCTGCATTTATGCAAATAACATAAGTCAATTGAGATGTCTAACTTATGATTTTTTGCCACATACATCAAACATTTCTATAAACACATTTTAAAAGGAAGACCATCTAGTGTTGAAGGTCTATGTTTTTTGTGTGCATTACATATATATAAAAACAATTGAGGAATATCAAAAAGACTGGCTTACATTACAAGCTTAACAAAAAAAATCTAGGTCAAAGAAGGATAGAGCAGCTTCCAAAGTATAAACCGTATGTTCCGAAGGGTAGCCACATAAAACCCATACTCACACATACTCAAAATCAAAAGCTGTTCTCGGTATATATTTAACGTTGGAGACTGTTGCCAATATGATGTTGATGAAAGTATGAGTGCCACAAATTTTTGCGCAAACCCAATGCTATTTGAATGCCTTAGAATAAAAAATCAACTGTATTTTGCTCCACGTATAAGCGACACTCGAAAACCCTGTTTTTGGAAGCGACACAAAATTCTGTAATTCCGGCTTCAAAATCATGATTATTGTTTATTTTGTCTTGTAATAATTGTTCCTACGATTTGGCTGTACATTGTACATTTTTCTTATATCTATTGTGTGTTATTTTACAAGTTGAACGATAATATTTGATTGATTTCAGTTGATTATTGTTGCGGTTTCAGTGTATTTATGTGTTTTTTGTTCTAAAAATTCAAAGATTTGTTTTAAAAATTCAATCGCTCCGATGTGATTTCTTTTTAAATATGAACTTTTACACTGAAGCATTCACTTTCTGTTTTATTCTGAACATCCAATGGGAACTTTTGTATTTCAATACCATTTGTGTTCCTTTTCGTGTCCTTTATTGTAAGTCCTTCATAGAAATCCCTCTCCTTCTCCGTTTCTTTTGAACACAAGTGATTTCTTTTGTTCATTCTAATATCAGCTCCATACTCTCAGCTAACAATGGAAAATATGTATAAAACATTTTGTGTTGAATTGATTGGGGGGGAATACTCCAATATTGTCGCTTATTTTTCTTGCACATATCAAATTTATTAGTACTGACATGGCTGTCATATGTATCTACAAATTACAATAAAAAAATATCCCCGAAAATATTTTCAGAGAAAAATATTTTTTCATGATCTTGATGGAATGACGATGTGGGGCGGCGTAACGATTGTAAACCATCCATATAATTTAGTTTGTTTTGGCGACAGCAATACCAATTCAACTTTAATTTCGTTTCGCTCCCAATATCAAATGTGCGTATGATCAGACAACTAGAATTTATCTATCTTAAGAACGTGGCACCAGTAATCAAACTGAGTTATACCAAAGCATTAATCTACACTAGCGAGAATGAAATTGAAATAATAGACAAGGAAAATAAAAGGAACGAACAAGAATAGATTTCCATTTCCTCGAATGATATATAAAGTGAAATACTTTCGAACGCTGTTTCTATGCATATTTTATCTTCTTTTTTTTGAGATTTTTGAACCGCCGCCCCTTTTATTTTTATCTTTGCTCTGACAATTTCAATTTCTTTTTACCAACAAACGACTGTAGTTGGGTTAACATTATGTTGGGATTATGAAGACCTAAAATTGACAATCAAACTCTGGAAGGTTATCCAAATTCATCGAAGTATCCGTTTTAACCAATATATCTCAATGGTCGAACACAGCTAAATCTTTTGGGAAATTATAAA
The DNA here is from genome assembly GCA_028476595.1 of Obolodiplosis robiniae. Classification (NCBI taxonomy): domain Eukaryota; kingdom Metazoa; phylum Arthropoda; class Insecta; order Diptera; family Cecidomyiidae; genus Obolodiplosis; species Obolodiplosis robiniae. Next base: position 26,846,630 of record CM052017.1, read on the forward strand.
ATAATATGCGAAAGGGACATAAGGGTAAAGTGGCTATATTTGGACCTACAACTTTTTATGCACCAAATTCGGACCCAAGCCTTTATTTATATGTGCAATAAGGCTCATTTTAGCAGTTGGATCGTAATTAGAGACTAGGTCCAAATTAGGCCACTTTACCAGTATTTTGTTTTCTAATTGGTTATTATATAATCATGCTGGAATACAATTGGTCATAAGGGCCAATGTTTTGGTGCCATTATATAATGGCAATTTTAATATTAAAATTATAATCAATCGATTTGCATAAATGTTCAGAGTTTTGACTCGTTGGAGAATTCGATTCGATTTGTTCATAATTTTGTTTTCAAATCAAGCAATAAATGTGATACGAGATGATGCGTTTAGTATTCAAGCGCATAAGAATGAAAGAGATATTTTAAAAACCAATCGTCTTGACTCTCATGCGAAATATGATGGATAGCTGGCTGTTGAGACCCTGACACACGGCCAATCTGTACAGTCGGTCAAATACATTGCTTGGTTCGAATTCAAAAGAAATCCAATTAAATGATCATTCAAACCAGTCGAATAAACACCGTTTGATTTCAATGTGTGTAACAACAATTATTTTTTATTCTTCTTCAGAAACCTATGACTTATCTTTAGGTATAAAAATAGAAAGATGCAACAACACACTCGATATGTATACGGAAGTAATGATAGAAAATCTCACGATAAACTACAGAAAAGTGACAATAAAATTAGCGGAAATTCGTCATTACAAAAGCAGTACTTTTTACTGGTGGTGGCTGTATTTTCCCTACAAATATATTTTATTTTAATGTTTTCAGTTAGCATTTGTGTTGCCTATTTTGTGCCCGCTTCATTTATCGGCGGAACGAAAGCGAATGCAAGCAAACATTTATAAGAGATAATGAGCAAACAACTGAACGCAATGAATTAGCTATTTAGATAATTATATTTTGCTCTAAACTGTCTGTCTTCGTCTATCTCATCGTCCGATCGGACACCTCGTTAGCTTAAATACGTAGATGTCTCAATCTGCCTTTGTTAAATTTTAAACGAACAAAAGCTTGAGCTACATCAAAAGCAAAAACAATCAAAGTTGTTAATTTTTCTAATAATTATAATTATTAGATTTTTTATTATATTATTTTGCCATTTTTGCCACAGAAAACACAAGCAACACTTAAGGGGAGTCTAGATCATTCATGTGCTTGCCAATCATTGCATTGGAATAATCAATGCGTCTTTTTGTATAAAACTGCAATAAAATGCTGAAAAATACATGAATATATTGTTGTTTTCGTATAACAACCATCTAAACACCTGTGAGGTCGATTGAATTGACTGTAGCACCCAATTGCTCTGCCTAATATCACATGGAAGCCGAAGACAGAACGCCGTGCTTTCTTACTAATTTTTATTTTATCATTGTTTTCATAATTGTAACTAATAAATAATAACTAATGAAAGATTTTATTACTTATTAGTTCTCATTAGTAATAAAGAAGTAATAATTATTAATTTTTTTATTAGAATTTTATTAAATCCTATTTTTGATGGGAAGTAAAGAAAATTGCCTAACTCGAAACTATTGCACATCGATGGTTTTCGATAGGAAATGGTTTACCTTTCCGGTCGGTTTCATAACGGACTCCCACGTACATACAAATTCACATTCTGTCGAAATAGCGATTTTGACCGTTTTATTTGCTAGTTTCCGAGAGTTTCATATAAAGTTCCTATGTAGAGTACAGTACGGACCCTAAGCATAGCGCTCACGGGAATTAACATGGCAAATCTTAGCATGGATTTTTCGGGCATTTCTGATGGTTTAATCGAAAAAATAAAAAAAAAAAAATCACAAACCCCAATAGTGTTCTTCCAAAAGTATCTATTCCACAGACCTGGTCGGAATAAACAATACCATGGAGAAGTTTGGTTATCTTTTCGATCAAACCATCAGAAATGCCCGAAAAACCGATGCACAATTGGTCTTGTTGGTGAGCACATTCGATGATGTGTATTGGCAAGAACCATAACGTATCGAATGAACACGCCTTGTCAGTAGAAATCTAATAAAATCACAATTTTATTAGTTTCGATTTAGACAATTTTCATTACTTTCTATCGAAAATAGGATTTAAAAAAATTCTTATATAAAATAGGATTTAATAAAAAATCTATTAAGAAATGTAATAAAATTCTAATAAAAAGTAATAATTACTAGAAGTTATCAGCTAATAAAATAATAATTATTACTTCTTTATTACTAATGAGAACTAATAAGTAATAAAATCTTTCATTAGTTATTATTTATTAGTTACAATTATGAAAACAATGATAAAATAAAAATTAGTAAGAAAGCACGGCGTTCAGTCTTCGGCTTCCATATGATATAAGGCAGAGCAATTGGGTGCTACAGTCGATTCAATCAACCACACAGGTGTTCAGATGGTTGTTATACGATAAAAACAATATATTCACGTATTTTTCAGCATTTTATTGCAGTTTTATACAAAAAGACGCATTGATTATTCCAATGCAATGATTGGCAAGCACATGAATGATCTAGACTCCCATTAAGTGTTGCTTGTGTTTTCTGTGCCGAATCGTTTTTGTATGTTCTTCAAATAGCGACAATGACAACCTATTCGATCACCATTTCCAATCAATTTAATTACCTGATAGTCAAACAACAATTGAAAAACATAAAATAAAACTACAATTTCTTGTATGAATAAGTGAGAATGGGAATGAGACGCTTACAAAAAAAAACACATAGAAGTGAAACAAAAATATCGATTCTTGTGCTTGCAAAAAGATTCAGTGTTCTTTTTTAGTATGTGCAAGATTCATTTGTGTGAAATTTATAAATTATGATAGTTACGACATAAACAATCCAGTGAGAACTTGGATCTTGTATTTGAGCTGTAGCTTTTTGATTGATAAAATATGTCCTAGATTCATTTTCGGCCATTCTGTAGATTTTCCATTTTCAAATGCAATTTGAACCTTTTTCGGCGGCTCAATGACAAAACAATATTTTTCATGACGTTTTTGTCTATTTTAATCTGAAAACATTCGCTTCTTATTCGCCAAAGTATTGGCCTGATTTAATTTTTTTATTTCGAGCTGAAATCACGGACTTGATTGAAATTCAAGCAATTCGCTGTATTTTCAAGTGTTTAAGTGATTTCTTCAGAATATCAGATCATTTCAACTATTATCATTCATCATATACGGCAGAGAATAACTAAAGCAAATATATTGACAACTAATTCATCACATGTATTACAAAAATGTTGTAGATACAGAAAAGACTAAAGACTACATCAGAATAAATGAAACTGAACACAAATGATATGAAGATGGAGTAAGAAATAAAAACAATGAACTAAATCATGCATCAAGCCAGTGAAATAACAGGCTCATAAATAATTTTATAATATTGATGTTGTACATGGTGTCGATTGCCTTAGCGTCAACTGTCAGATTCATACTTGCACATCGAGAGTCTTTTATATCGCTCTCCAGATGTGCAAAAATGCACACGATCATCGCCATTTGTATTCAGCATTTTTTTCTTTCTCGCTTTCGTATGTCGATCACAGTTACAAAAAGTGTATGCATTCGCTGTTTGTAGCGTATTGGAAGAACGGCAATTGCGAATTAATAGAAAATTATTTGGGTCATATACTACAAACATACTCGTTAGGGTTTTTGCTTTTGCTTGCGTTCGCATAGCGCGCGTGATTATTATTCCAATTGCAAAAGGCTTGGATTTTTTTTATTCGTTACTTGTTTTTTTCTGTTTCTCGCTGAGATAAAATTGAAATACACGTAGTGCCGCATAGTGCGCAGTTGAATTCATGGCTCAGGCATCGCTGAATCCGACATCTTCATTCACTTTTGTAATCAAAATTCACAAGACTGATGAAACCGACAAGATGCCAATCTGTCGATCGATTATCGGGAAAAATCCAAACATTGCATCGAAGAAATAAATAATATTGGAAAAAACAACAAAAATGACGAATGTAAACATTCATTCATATGGACGACGTGCATGTTTGTTCTCTTTCGGGTCTCGGGATAATTTCATTTTCATCTGAATTTGAACATGCATCAGTCTTAGATTCTTGTAAATTAGCTAAATTAGTAGTCAAAAAAGACTTGGAGCTGGCGTATATGCTCAGATGTTAGCCACTTTTTCAATATTTTGGATAATATACGAAATGTATGGAAAGATTCAACGCGTTTTTTGGTTTTTGGACGAAACATAACTCAAAGCAGGAAGTATCGAGTAATAATTACAGAAATAGATTTCAGCTTCGTTACAATACGTTAATTTTGATTAAATCTTTTGGCGATCAACGTCGTTTGTGGTACTGAGGGGATTTGCCTATCGGAATGGAATATTGATTTAAACGAATTCGTATTTTTCTGCTTCGTTTTGTGGGTTGGCTATTGTTTTTGTGGCACACATCATATTAGCGAAAAATGAATCGGCCAATATGTATCCAAGAGAAAAAGTAAACCAAAAGAAAGAAAAAAATGTATGTCCGTAATATTATGAAAAGTTCCATAAAAATGCGTGTTTCTGCCAAATAGATACAATATTAGCCATATGAAACACGCAACCAAGTCGAATCGAAAACTTTTCTACTTGTAAGATATGATAAATGGAATTAGCGTGGCAACAAACAAACAACCGCATCAAAGACACCGTGCCAGAGCTGAAAAAAAGGCAACAGACACAAAATGAAGACGACACGATCTCAAGGACAAAAATACTCGACTTTTTTCAGAAACTTTGTGTTTGTGTGTGCGTTGTTATTTCTTTTTTTTTCCCTTTTGCTCGCTTTGTATACGTTTGTTTTCATTTTCGTTCAGTCGAAGGACGTCGATAAAATCAACTCAATATGTATAGTCGATTACATTAAAACCTAGTACACATTGTAAATTCATTTTGACTGAATAACTAGGAAAATTGTTGACATAAAGTTTACTCTGTGCTGATTCTCAATGAAGGCAACTATTGATTATTAATGTGCTGTGTTATGCACAAATGAACAATTCAAGAAAAGAATAGAAAATCAATTCAACGAGCAAATGAGTGTGAGGAATCTATATTTCGATTATAAATGATGGTCCTTTCCAAACTACGGTTCAAAATTGAACATTGAAAATTAAAATTAAACACGAAGTATTAATTATTGAAAATATTCACTTACTTTACCTTTTGTAGCTTTAAAAGCCAATATCTCTCACTCAACAACATGAATATCATTTTACCGACAATAAATGAATCACAATCATTGGCTTTCAAATGAGAAACGTCAGTGAATATGTTAGTTGATATTGATATTAATATTTAGCTTTTTATATAGAACTTTGTAAAAATAACATATTTTTTATCTATTACTAAAGGCATAGCGAAGAAAAGAGTATCTACTGTACATTAACATGAAGTGAAACTAGGTCATAAAATTCAAACTAGATTCTTGGCGATCGGAAGAAGGTCGCATCACTTATATGAAGCTTGATGGAAAAAAATTGAAGCTTGGAAGAGAGACAGCAACCAAATTATAAATAAACGATGTCAAAAACTACGGACAAAATTGACTATTATTGAGACTGTGGTTTTTAAATTACATTGTGTTATGTTTATTTTTCTTTCTTTTTTTGCATGCTTGTCTTTTATTTTTACAACGAACTATTAAGAATACACGCAATCAATGTAAAAAGTAAAGAGCCACGAGACGTTGAGAAAGACATTCGAAAGCCAACAACAAAGACTAAAATAGTAACAAAATATATGTTATTTTTCTTTCATTCGCTTGGTAATTCTGGAACGTGGCACGTACGATGAGCGTACGCTGCCATTTTTCATTTTAAGAGATTTCATTTTTCCATATAAGAAGCGAAGAGAAGAAGAAATAAAAAGAAGGGAAAAAAACTATACAATGAATACATTATTTGGCTATGTTCCGCAATATTATTCTTCTCTTCTTACTTTTCCGCACACACCACTGTGTGTGGTAAAGGTATTGTGACCTATTTGAACATAGGAAAAACGATTACAACCATTCCCGGAGCAATTTTTTGTCCGTGTGTGGTACGTTGTCTGTTGTCTGTTGTCCGTTGTACGCAACAATTTGCTAACACGATAACCCAAAAAAATTGATATGAGAAATGATCAAAAATTAGCACACATTTTTCTTCATTACGAATAGAAACCTATCAATTTTCAGCCTAATCTAATCGGATAATTTCTTCGGGTTGCTCTAGTGGAGTCGAATCAATAAATGGGGTATTTTTCAATATAATTAAGAAACATTTGTATGGAGACTATGTCTAGTTCGCATTGTATCATAATGAAACTTTCAGAATATTATTTTTTTTATGATAAAAAAGTCATTCCGATAAGATTTAGGACTTCCTCCCCTGCAAAATTTTCGGTTTTCTGGGTCAAAATTCAAATTTTGTCAATAAATTTGATGTAGTATTTGTTAGAACCCAGCTGTAGAGTAGTGGTTAGCGTGCCGGCTTTGCAAGCATGGGGACGTGGGTTCGAGTCTCACTAGCGGCCGTTTGATTTTCTATCAATTTCATCATTGCTAGCTAACAGTGATATATTGATGGGAGACAAACTAACACATAAAAAACAGTGATTTTCGACTCACGGAGTGTTTCGGAGGACACTTTAAGCCGTCGGTCCCGTGTGTGTGCACAAAGAGGACTTTGAGTTAGCACAGACACACGTAAATTGACTACCTTAACGCTAAGGTTGTGTTATTGGGTATTTCAATATTCAATACACCACCGAAAAAAAGGTAGTAGCCATTCATGGGCTCGAGCATTCGAATGCGGTGCAGTCGTGCCCTGCAAGCCTCTCACCAATGTATTCGAATAATAGTTCTCATGCTGGTGGTATTCATGGAATACGAAAAAAGACTGAACACACCTAACGGTACACAATGAAGTATTTGTGATTTTCTAATCTATTATTTTTTCATCAATTTGAATGGTCATTAACTTTTTAACGAAAGTTATACATAACATAAATGTGGAATCATATTTATCGTTCGCATGAATTAAATTTCAGATCAGAGTGAACTAATTCGTAATTGTTATTACCAATTCAAAAGCAGAGAACGTTTGTTGAATTTAAATTCAAATTACATAATGTGTAATGACTTTAAATTCGATCTCATCGTAATGACTGGAAATTTTCTGTGATTTATTCACAAATTTGCATGATGATTCGATAAGAAATAAACATACATCCAATACAAATGCGAAGCATTCAATGAAAAACCCGTAAACCCGATCAATTTCCGGAAATGTGCGGAAAAGTTAGTTTTACGTACGTAAGACCATTTATTTTTTTCTTTCTTTAAATATACTATGGAAACAAAAATTTGTCGTGGAAAAGCGTGCTTTGGGTCTCATTCTTTCCGGTTGGCGATCGATCTTTCATTTATTAACTTTTAACTGTTTTTGGAATAGGGCTAATGTTGATGTTCAATTGAACTTTGGAATGGAGTTTGGTTCAAAGAAATTTTCTTATGATTGAATAAAAAGCATTCTCTTATGGCAGGCCACTAATTTTGATTTTCTGCATGAACAAAATTCATGGTGCCTTTTGAAAATTGATGCACTTCTTCTGGTTTAAATCTATATTCCCAGTATTATTCTCTTGGATATATTTTTTATATTGTAGTTGACCTGTTTTTTAGAAAGTCAATACAATGTTTCTCGTTTGTGGAAGCGATAATAATAGTGCCCTTCCATATTATTTTCTTTGTTGATTGGTGTACATATATTATTTCTATGTTTCTACTAAGGTTGTTCTTCCAACAAACCCAGCAATCAGCACGATCTATGAAATTCATAATCTTGAATAGTTAATTTATTTGAACACATTGAATTTGTGTTTGATGCCCGCCAGACAGTTATTATGCCTGCACTTTAATTATTTCCAAATAAACACGTAAAAAGATTTTATTTCGTTTTTTCTAATCAGTTTTATTAATAAATATTTATAAAAACATCACAAAAAAAACAGATTGCTCTTAGATTACTTTCAATTTTTGGTTTTTTTTTATTCATTTCTTGCAAATTGCGAGACAGACAAGTGGAGTTAGAGGTACAAATGAATTTTGATCATTTGACGCATTAAAGTAATTAGTGAATCGCTCGCAAAATAATCACAATGTTGGAGGTTAACACTCACACGGCCATGCTCCAAAATCATATACCATAAACACAGCCGCTCATTAATTTCAAGATACCTTGAACAATTTAGATTTTCCGTATGTATTGCGATTTTTGTAATTATATCACATATATCTGAGGTCAAATATTTTCATCATTATGACTTCAAATTTATAGTGGTTTCATTCTTTATAAAAAAAAAATGTTTCCAAAGTTTTGCAATGATATATCAACTGCCACATGTCCACATTTCGCCAGCATCTTAGCCAATTTTATTGCGTTTTGGCACCTGTTAATATCTTTTGTACTGAAAAATATTCAATTTTAAATATGCCGCACTAAATCTAGACACATATGTATATGTTCAGGAAACTCGATATCGACTACAAAGGTTTTAATGCTTCAAGAATGCTCGCTTCATTTATTCAAAGTATATTCCCAGAAAAGTTTTAGTATATTGTTGCAGTGAATCATGCAAGCTTCCTGGGGAAACACCAAATCCGAAAGTATGAGCGGTTGATTATTGCGGGAAAATCATGGAACATCTCTTTATCCCGGACCATTTTCTACGTAATTTTGTTACATACTTTATCCTGGATTTTCGGCATTTGGGGACGCCAAATGTTCCTCAAATGCATCGAAAAACACATAATCAGTCAAAATATCTGGCCAACCAGGCTTGACATCATAGTTTTCTCTGCGGTTTTGAAATCAAGGAGGAGAATCCTTTACGATATAGAGCCCGGGAGACGCATAAATAAAACAAATATTGTTGCACTCTGAAAAATGTCAAAAAAAAATCTCGAGCCCTAGAAAACAGCCTAAATAAATGTTGTTGACAACAATATTGTGATTTTTTCAAGAGTTCTAAACACAATACAACATTGACTCGAGGATGCTTCAGTTTTGAAGAAACTCAGTGATGAAAATGACACATATTTTTCTTGCAAAAGCCTCTCTCCACGTGCGCAATCATCACGAAACCATTGCCTCTCCGAAAAATGCAAGTTAACAAAACATTTAATTTCTCCGGAAAATAATGGTCCACGGGGAAATTGTGAGGGTAACCATTTTAGCTTCAAAAATTCAAAAAAGCGGAAAAATTCATTTTATGGTCAAATATTCACATTTAATTCATTATGTAAAATCAAAAAAAATATAATTGTTTATCAGGGAGAAGAAAAGAAGAAAAACAGAAAAAAATCGCGGAATTCGAGCAAAAATAGTACTCATGCCAAACGTCAACATTTTATTAACCAAACGAATAGTCTCTATTTCCGTTCAGCTACAAGCATCAACATGTATATAAAATAAATAAAACTTGCGATTGTGTGCGTATGGATATGCGAACGAATGCATACATACGTTTTATTTGGTTCAATTTTGCTATGTGATATTTTCTTATTCTCGATGTAAAGCTGTTGTCCTCTCCACACTTTGTGCATAGCAACAGAGCGCAGCATTAACTTAACGCTGTTAGTAAGCACGATGGTGAAAAAGCGGCAACCAAACAAATAATGAGCGGAACATACATAGAATGTCCCATTCGCTCTCCATCTCAGTATTCATTAAATATGTGACTGTGTGTGAATTTATATTTTATATAATTTATCGCACGGTTTCTGTTGTTGTGTTTACGTTTTTGCCGATTTTACTGTGCAGCAAATGTACAGATGCTGGCATATTGAGTGTAGCGTTCGTACGTTATATATGGTCAAGACGTTTAATTTTTTTCTTTTTTTTTTTTTAAAATGCATTTGTTGGCTACACATGAATATCTCATGATCGACCATCAATCGGGGAACAGTAACAATTATCCAAATGAAAGCCGCTGCCAAACAATTGCAGTAAAATGAAATCGATTCGCATCGAACGCAATATATTTGGCGATGACTGTACCCATAAGTTGTGAGCCTTGCTAACACAATGTGAACTATACCATCACGACTGCGAGAATCAATTGCACCATTTAGATGTGCGTGTGAGCTGTGTAAAAGTGCTTTTTTTGTTGTAGTGTTTGGTTTTCAGTCGCTTCTATACACACGCAAAAACGTTTGCATCTATGTATCGGATATTCAACAGCGCTGTAGCTTGCGCTTCAGCAAAATAAAAATCAGCGGCTCACAAAAAAACCCGATTATTTAGCGCATTGGAATATACATATGCAAGTTAAACGAATATATGCTATTACTGGTGTTGCTGCTACAGTTGTTGTTTTGGCGCGAGTGCTTGTTCTCATATGTGAAAATAGTTGGTGGTTTTTGCTTCGTCGGCGTTCTTGCTCTTTTTCGAACGTGAATGATTTTTCCTGTACGTCAGCCGATGCTGTTTCAAATGAGGCGCGGTTTTATTTATGTGCCTTTCCACATTCGAATATGTGAATGTAAGTTCGAAACAAAAAAATGGTCAAGCATTAGTCTCAGTTAATTTTTTTGCCAGCACAAACACTTTTAGAATTGTCGGTAGATAAAAAAAATCGAATATCGCGAGCACGGGAAACGCATGAAAAAGAGTATTTTATCTTTGAACAGATATGGGTGTGCAAATAGGCACACATGCTCATCATAAAAATGGAATCGACACAAAAACCAGGACAAATAAACATATTATGGCAAATGATGAACTGAGTTGAACTGAGACTCGATTCTTTTTTATCATGAATATGATTATTTTATGTTGAATTACGTATACAAATTTGGCATTTCAGGTGACAATAAAAAATCTTTTGTCATGCGATGTGTTCGCATTTTCTTCTGGCAGCTAAGCATTTAATTTGCCATGCAAAAATTTTGAAAAAAATTTGATTTCAATTGATAGTTTGATAGTTTGCACCTTTCATATTGAATGGAATGAATCGCTTAAATTGGGTGAACAAATGCGCAAACTTGTTTTAAGCTTATGAATTAATTCCAGTCAAATTCACCTCGCGATCACAATTTGTACGAGCAATTCAATCTGCTGCACTGAGTTTTGCATGTCAAGGTAAATAAATAAATCTAACCATCTATTTATATTCATCATTTAGACAGTTTCTGTTCCAATAAATCTTAGTGTTTCAACTAGTGCATTCGTAATATATGGTTCGACGCGTATCTGACATCGCCGAGGATTTTCCAAAACCGCTCAAAAATCGGGGAGTCCTTCAGTCGATTTAAAAGGAAATCAAGATATTAAAACAATTTTACTCTCTTTATTTTATTCCAAAATGTAGCGAAACTTTCGTCCCCGTTGTCATATTTAAATTACCATGCTTATAATTCAATTTAATATTTGAATTAAAATCGCGATTATTCTTTCTTTCTCAGTTTCTAATCCTAAATTGCTATTCCATAGTTTTTTTTTTTCGTCTTTTTTCTGTGGCTCTCCTTCCCTCCTCTCTTCTCTTTTTTTATACATATTTATATTGTCAGAATTCGTATTTGTTAGACTCCCCAACGATCGCGTTATTAATACAAAAGTTTTCATTTTATATCTTATGTGAGCCATAATTTGAGTCGGCGTGTGTATTGTGACTGTTCATGCTTCGTTTCAATATTCATTTGTTATTTCTTAGCTGTCATGCATTTGGCAGTACGTTCAATACACAATTCACTTTGTTATTCGTTTTTTTTTTTGTCATGCTATTTCTCTGTCTGTCCCTCTAAACCTCTCTACTTTTCTGTATATTTGCGAATATTTTTTTCTCTCGATACGATTTTGACTGACATTTAAGAGTTTGTTATATCAATTTCTGTAGAGGGACTCACTCATTTCATTTGCCGGTTTATTCCCATAAAAACATTTGATGAAAGGGAAAGAAAGAGAGCGAATTTTCAATAGATCTTCGTATTAACTCGGTTCAAAAAAAAAATATATATATATATATGTATATAATGGAAAAAAGTCACTAAGCCACACAAAATGTGAACATGATCGATTTTGACGAAAGTATCAAGCAAAAGAGAGAAGTAATTCAGCAAATTTCCAGACAGTACGTTTACATTAGAAGGTTCATTTGATGAATAAACGAATCCAAAATGAATGCCTACACACCAAAAAGGGTGTGGAAGGTCCTAAAACACGGTTGAACATGGCGCAAATATTAATTCACCTATATCAAATGATGGCTGAATACAGAAGTAAATGAAAGAAACGACAAAAAAGCAAAGAGTGTGTGGAGCACAGACGGACAGCAACCAAGGTGCAAATATCAAACATGCAGATTCTATGGTAATACGCATTCTCTTGTGTTTGTGTGTTTGTGAGTCTTCGTATTTGGGCACGGATTTTCTTTTTTCAGCACATATATTTGTTCTCATTTCGATCGGTTGTATTACTGAGATAGTTAATGATTCGTAAATAGAAATACAGAAACATACGGGTTTTGAATGGTTTTGCAAACAGCGAACAAAATGGAACAAGAAATGATGACAACAGCACCCATCAGCAGCAGTGAAAAATAAACATACAAATAATAAAGAATAGAAAAAGAAAGAAGCATGGAGTGATAGACTCGAGGAGAGCAACAAACCAGCAAATCGGACAGATATGCCATACAAATGCAAAAATGGCATTAGAGGCGACGAAAAGGGTGGGGCATAAGCGTCACTTATCACATTTCATTCAATTGTTAACTGCACAACCAACATTCGCATCGTGCCAACAACCAAATTAAGGCCAATTGCATCTAGTAAATCTACAAATCATTCAACCCATCTTTAAGATTTGCACATTTGAAATAGAGAAATAAAATTGAAAAAATAAATAAATGATAAAACCATCATATTTGATCGATTCATAACTGCATTTTTGCATTAATAACTTCTGTATGGCAGGGTGTGCGTTTAGTTTGATGCAACACAAAGTTCAATTTCCAAAATGTATGCATAAAGGCGACAAACCATTAAAAAATCTCCTATATTTGCAATCACTGGCATTCGGCTTCAGTAATATGTGTTACATTCGGCCATGTAATATGTGCTACATTTCCATATGTATTTCAAATATAGATGTACAGATCTACACAGCATTGCGTCACATTTTCATTTGTGTATCTGCAACCATGATGGCGAGCGTATGAAAAATAGCACGAAGCAGCGCACACTCAATACCAATCAGCAGCTAAAATCGACTAATGTATATATAGAGCATCTGCACGTGTATATGAAAAATTATTTCAAAAAGAGAAATGAGTGTCACTTTTACTTTCATTGTGTGTTTTCAATTGCAGTAGTTGCGCCGATGTTCAAAGTTCCGTAGCATTCAATAAGGCATTGACGGGAAAGACATTATTAGATGAATGCTTGCATAAGCACCGATTGGCGAGAGGTGATTTTTATACCGATGAAAGAATGACAACACATAAAAACTGAATAGAAACAAAATGTACGGACGAACCAACTCTATAAAGGTGAAGAGAGAAAATCTACGAGGAAAATATAATATACACAAATTTTTTGTTATAAGAATGCGAGTGTTGAAAGAAGATGTGATCATGATCAAAAGATAATTACAATTATCGTTTTAAAAAATGTTGCGCTTCCATGAGCCCCATAAATATTCCTCTCTAATTGATTCCTCGTATATTCATATTCAAATCTCTACGAAGCAGTAGAAATATTTAGGTGTGTTTGAGTGAGGTTTTTTTATGTCAGGTCAGCATTTCGTAAGAAAATGACATTTGCCATGTGTAGATATCTCACTATTTAGATTCAGTTGAACGTATATATGAGCTTCATTTGTCAATAGTATAGTGATATTTTTTCATATTTGCTCACATCAATAATACATTCCTAAGTTCATAAACAAATATTTTTGTTGTGTCATATGACTGACATCAAAATGTTAGTAAAATGATTGAGCGATGTGAAAGTAAGCCAGTGTGGCGTTCATATATGAATTGTGCTTATTTTAAAGAAAATTTCCGATTTTGTATGAGTCGTGTTCAAGCATTCATGAATGAAGTTGAATATTTAGCTTTATGAATTATTTATCCAATTGGATTAGTTACAGCTAAAAATGCTATTTTTTCATCATTTTGAATATATAGATATAAAAACATTGTGAAAGTCATGTAGAGTAGCAAATATCGTTACAAAAAATTCGTCAAATCAAAACTTAAAAGTCCCACTGAAATAAAGACATATAAAGAAAATCAAAAGAGCAAATATTGTACGATGTGCCTGGCCGCTGTATATCATATAGTTCAGTATCAACAAAAGTTCCGCAGCCTCTTTCAAAATGAATTGTTTTACTTTCTTCACGCAATATTTAATTAGTTTGTTCTGCATTTTTTTTTCACATTTTTGCTATTGCATACACGCGCGCGCTTACATAATCCGAAATAGCCGAATTTCTATGTTGCGCACGGTATATGCGCAAAAATAAATGAAGCAAATACAAACCAAATATTACAAAATAAAACATTTCAAGCTAGCGTCACTCGAGTTTTTACTGTACTTCGCGAATTGGATGCGTGCATTGTAAATGCACCTTCTCAATGAAGTCACGTTCAGGAAAAATTATAAAATGTTTGCCGTTGATGTTGCCAGTCCCCAATGAAAAATGCATATAGCTTTCCAAAGCGAATCGAACCGCCGTTGCACCTACTTAAATCTAAATAGATTACTTAATCAATAAAGTATGTTTTGGAAAATACTAGGGAAAATAGTGATCAATCCAAGGACTAGTTGTAAGTAACTTGTTGTAACAACTTATCTTCAACGCATTTCGTTTGGATTGAATATTACGTTTGTTCATTCAATCATCTAAAGCGATCGCGTGTTTGATGATTGGCTTTGCGTGATCATGTTCAAATCTGACCAAGCATCAGTCAAATCAGGGAAAGAAGCAATCACGCAAAAATTTATGGCTTTGAATGATCGATCAGAAGAGCTCGCTTGCGAACGAGAGAGAGAGAGAGAGAGAGAGAGAGAGAGAGAAGGAGATTTAAACCGAAATAGTTCAAAGAAATATTGAATCAAAACCGTCTAACTAAACACCTAAAGCTTTGTCATTGAATTTGTGTTTTTGTTTTGTTCGTTTGCTTGACCTAAATTCACACGTTGACTATACACTTCTTCAACTCTTTACTTCTCCCTAAGCGAGGAAAATACAAATCAATCCATAAAAAACGTTGTTATATGTGTGTTGGTTACGGTTACGGCTACGGTTTTTTTGTTTGCTTAAAGTAAAGACACAATTTCAATATGCACTCAGCTGAACTACAAGTCTTTGTGTGTTGTTTCGGCTATAGATGGTGATCTATTGCGTCTATAGGAGAGAGAAAAAGACTGACTTGAAAAAATCGATAATTTACAGTAAGCCCCGATCTCACTCCCACAGAAAGCAATAGTCAAATGATAGATATTCCACCGCCCGGCTGGAACATCCCAATGCCATTGATTGATTGCTATGAAAATCAATGGAAGAACTATGACAAACGAAAAAAATACAGTAAAATTACCAAACTCACGTTCCAAACTGACAAAATCCGTCTTTTTTTTCTTAATCATAATTTTCAACTGAAATAATCAAGGAAATAATACTGCTTGTTATAAGATAAATAATATAATGAGCATCATGACAAAAACAACATGAAATGTGATTACAACACACGCACTCTCGAAATGGGAGCTTTGAAATACAATGCAATCCATTGAGCGCTTCGATTTGATTGAGAAATAATGAAAAATGCTCTGATCACACCGTTTTGATCGAATACATACGATTAACTTGCCAAAAACGATCATATAAAAATCATAATCTCATGACTATATTTTGTCTAATGTTTTTAATAAAAGCGAACATTCACTCACAGCGCTACGTGCGTTTTGAAGTGAGACGCGAAATACAAATAGGACAAAGCTAGTGATGGTGAATTTTCTTAGAAACACAGTTATTTTGAAAACAGAAAAGCAGAGAGAGAGAGAGAGAGAGAGAGAGAGAGAGAGAGAGAGAGAGAGAGAAACAGCTAATATAACTGCTTACTGCAGCTGAAAATGCTGATTTTGTGTTGCGTGCTTTTTTTATATGGTGTTTGTGTGTTTGGTCTAAAGACGAGAGCAAACGCGAACGCGCGTGTATGCATTTTCAATCACTTGGAAGACTCTTGGTTCGTATTGGGTGTGCACACAGCCGCTTCAGTTTCAAAGTCCATACAGTTACTTGGCTTACATTTCAGTTTCATTATTCATATATTAATTCACGTTCGAAGCCTGTTATTCTCCGTTGCCTCTACCTCGTTCCCAATTTGAATTGGTATACGTAGTTTGTTTGTGCTTCTCTTTGTAAGTCGTTTTTCTTCTTTGTTTTTTCTTGGTTTTCAACATGCATGTTTTTTCGTTCTCATTTTTACATTCGGTCGCCGAAAGTTATGCCTGTGCAAGAAATAGTGATTTCAATGCGATAGAAAAATGAACTTCTAATTAATTTACGAGAAATAGCTTGAAATAAATTGTTTGTGTGAGGGTTGATCGGCTTTAATGAAAGAATTCAAGCAAAGAATTGGTGCGCATTTGTGTTTGCAGGAAAAGCTCGAACGATTTAAAACAATAAAAAGTGATCACCATAAGCGAGAATTAAGTAAGGAAACAGTAACGGAAAATGTGAATCCAAATGACGTGCGAGTGCGCAATATTGTTTCATTATATATTTATAAATGTATATGTATGTATACATACAACGAATATAGCAAACAAGCGGATTATTCCTTCATTTCGATTTGGAATTTTTTTGGGATTGCGTCACCACAATAGCAACAAAAGTGCTGTTGCTCTGTGTATAACAGCTAGTTTGATGGTACGACAAATGGAACTGTTTGAATTTCAACACACGCATTATATCAATTTTGCTCGCTCTAACACACAACATCAAACATACAACACACATAATTCAGCAATGGCAATGAGTTGAGCTCAAACAACAATGACTAATACCGCGCATTTTCATTGTATTCAACTCGTGATACACTGCTGATTTTATATGTATGCCACTGAACAAGTGCGTTCCCTCTTTTTTTCGGTCTCTTTTTCTCTCGCTGCTGTTGAGCACACATGTAATTAGGCAAAAACATCTCAGCCAGTCAGTTCAGTAGCTCCAATATATTGAATTGTAAAATAAATACCTAATTATTTTCGGTATGGTTGCGAGGCAAACATTGTGTGTGTAACTGTGTGTGTGCGTGTGTGTGTGTGTGTTTACAGCTCCCATGCACTGGAAACACAATATCATATTTTAAGAAATTGACACTAAAGCTGTGTATGCATACTGAACTCGGATGTACAACAAAACTCAAATGAAAAACGTTTCGACACGAAAGAAAGGGATAGAGAGAGAGAGAGAGAGAGAGAGAGGCGTGACATTATTTATAATTCATAACAAATTCTGTGTTTCATAAGTTTCTTCTATCGAAATGTATGTTATGCGAATTATGTGTGAGTATTGCACTCATAAAATATACGGAATATATGAAATGAACCTTTCATTCAAACCGCTCATCATGTGTTCTCTTTCTACTGATCTCATGCTGAGCGATTGTAATATGGAAAATTTCGAATGTGCATGTTTGATATGAAATTGAAAATATTTTAATAATATTCGCTCGATCGTTTCGCTTTATTGAACAAAATGGCCGACACACTATCCGGAAATATATGTACTTGTAATTGGGTCGCGCGTGCGATTATCTTTGTATATAGAGGAAAGTATATAAGAAATTTCACCAAAAATCAATCTGTTGGCGTGTAAGCAAGTGCGACTACTTCTGCTTGTACATCAACAATTTTTATCTCTAAATATATATATCTAAATATATATATTCGAATGTGTACCATGCATACACACATCTACATTTTTTTCGTACTTTAGCTGTGACTTTTTTTCTATATTTTCGATATCTCTCGCGCTCGCTCGCCATCGTAAGTATTAAATTCCATTATTTGAATATAAAACGAGTCTTTTTTCTGTGTGTATGTATGATATTGAGCAAACACAGAGCACAATCTTTGGCGTAACAGGCACTACAGCTAACAGCCGAAGCAATGTTGGTGAACATGTGAAAAAAAATAAAATTCAAGTTATAATTTCGCTATAAAGTATAAGTTAATTTGTGTACTCTTGTGTACAGTTGTGCTTCAGTTAGTTTATTTTATATGTTATACTCATTTATAATTGTTTTTATAATTTTCTCGTTATTGCTTGTTGCATTACGTAACCCCATAAACCAGTTTTATTGAGTGCGCTTTTTTTTATAGCTTTGTTATAAATTTATATATGTTTTTGCGATCACAATCTTTTTTTGTTCTCTGAGTCGTCGCCATCATGTTTGTATCAATTCCAATCGACTGAAAAAACAAATATTGAAATTTTTCCGGAGAAAAAGAAAACGAAATATGGAAACGACTCCGAAACTGAAACCACTAATGGAACTCTTTTACCGAATCGAATACGAAAAAAAGGGGTGTATAATTAAAAAGATCAGTTAAAATATATTAATGGCTGGAAATTCGCACGTGTCATTCACGTTTATTAGCCGAAACTCACTACAAACCTTTCGATTACAAATGGAAAACGGGAAAACGAGAAATTGAAAAATCGAATCCGAGAAACTTCAAAAGATAATATGATTATGAATTTTGTCTTGAAATATAAAATTAATAATGAAAGTAATTGAATTCAAGCAAATCGAATTTGAATAACTGCGTTTTTTTGAGGAATTCCCCATTTTTACTGTGTCTCAAATGATTGTAAATTTATAGGAAAATCGGTCAAGGAAAAAACTTCAAAGTGAAAATATTGTAAGTGTGCAAAACGACAACCGCACGAGAAAAAAAAATTATTGAAAAACAAAACAAAAAGATTGAAAACAATTGTCCTTTTTTCGTAAAATATTTTTTTTCGTGTTCCGCTTTTATACTGCAAGCTAGTCAATAGTTGAGTAAAAACTTGTAGGAAAAAATATTGCTAGTAACACAAACGCGAGTTGAGTTAAAAAACCATCCGCGCGCGACAACGAACAAACACCGAATGAACAAATTAAACTTTTTGGCGCACATACATTTAACGTTCGTGCTCACAAATTTATATACTGCTTCGGCTTTCTTCTACTTCTTTTTCGTTTCGCTCTCCTCTTATGCGTAATGACTCTGCTCGCTCCGCTGCGTCTGTATGTAAATTTCTATATTCTGCTTCTCCGCTCTATTCGCTCCTCTCTCTCACTCTCGCTCCCTCTCTCTATCTCTCTCCACATTTCGACAATTCGGAATGTGTGTATATCCACGTCGCGAACGGAGCGCCCATCGTTAGCGATAGTTGGAATTACGAAGAACACATTATGTATAAATAAATGTTTATATAAAGTGTGGTATATATGCTATAGCGCTTTTGAGATAGCAAGATCGGTTACATAAATTGAATGTGGTGTGAATGTGTGTAAGTGTGAGTATTTTTGATGAACAATAAGTTAGCATACAAAGTAGGCTAGTTGTTCACGCGCACACTCACACATATACTAAGCTCTGGCTTTGATATTATAGCAATAAAGAATAGCACAGAAAACCCATGGAAAAATAATACATGACATGTCTTCAATCCTACTTCTTCTTTTTCTTCTTCATCCATTTTTCAGTGTTTTATTATTTTATTTATTTCTTTTTTCGCGTGCGTGTGTGTGCTCTTGTGTATATATGTGAACCCAAATTTACGGCTTTAATTTTCTTTATGGTTCGCTTATTATTTTATTTTCATGCTTGAGTGTCGCTAGCTTGGAATAACAATTTTTTATTTACTTGTTTCCTATTTATTTTTTTCGTTCGTTTCATTTTTCGGCTGTTGATTTTTTGCCTCATCAATAATAGCTTACGACCGCGGAATTTCTGTCACATGTTTTTAATTACAATCGGCCGAAATTGTTTCAGTCGATGAATTCTGGCAGATTCAGAAAAGAGTCGAATCGCTTTTTCAAAAAAATATATGGCGCATTTTAAGCGCCCAATTCTATTGTTTGTGGCAGGAAATAGCAACAATAATTGTATTATAGCAAATAGCCGAGGAAGCATGTCGCTGCTTTATTCGAATGCATGTAAAAGTGGATATATTTGAATTTGGAATATATTGCGCTGGCTATCCGCTGCGGATACAATGAAAGTGATGAAGACCAAATGCGAGAACGAAAGAGTGCACAGAAAAACAGGGAGTGGGACACACACTCACACGAAATAATGATTATAAGCACACCGTTGTCTATCGGCTGCCATCTATAATCACTATATACGTTGCTTCCAAAGTATGCCAAACGCACACAATGCTAAATACTGATTTTTCGTGCTATGTTTAAACAACTGTTCAGTTACTTTGCCAACAGTGAAGATACATGTATATATATATATATATATATATATATATATATATATATATATATATATATATATATATAAGATATATATATTATATATATATATAATAATATAAGATATATATATTATATATATATAATATATATATATAATCTTTGTATCATCACATGGCTGATTCGCGCGCACGATTCTTTTCCATCACGTGAACATAAATTGAAAATCTCTCTCGAGGCTTTGGTAAGTTTCGGCCATCAAAATAAGTATCACCATTATTTTTTTTAGCCGCACCAAAATATATTCATGCTTTCAAATTGGAATCTAGTGAACATTCCACAAGCATTGTCAAGAAAAACGAATGCAAATCGAAAGGTTTACCCAAAATATTTTTGTGCACATTAGCAGCTAGCGTATAGCATTCACTTTGCTACACAAATTAGCACATATTTTGCACACAGTGTGCCTTTTACCCAATACAAATTCATTTAAAACATTACGGATTGCTATGTGTGCATCGAATCAACTGACTCTCCAACATAAACGAGTGCAGAAATATAATTAAAATCGTATGTACCTCTCACTTTGACATTCGAGCAACGCCATAGTACCATAAAGTCAGTTGATTCAACGCATATCGCTTCAAGTAAATTTGTATTGGTTGAAAAGGTAGACTGTGTGCAAAAAGTGTGCTCATTTCTGCAGCAATCCGTTTGCTATACAGTGTATACATCTATAAAATGTGTGTAATTTCTTGCGCACATGACATATTTATTGTGAATTTGAAAAGTTGCTTGCTCACCGATGAACGAATGAAGACTATTGTTGATAGATATTTCATGAATGCATTACAGCTGGCAAAATGAATCGGCGAGTTTGAAATCTATTGTTCACCGCATGAATTGAGAAGAAAGAGATTCCCAACAATCCTCTTCATGTTTGGCAACTTATTAACGTAATTTGTATATGGAACAAATAACCGAAAAACCATTCGCAACAAATTCAATTTTAATGTCAAAATTCACGTTTAAACAGCTAGCGACATCTGAAAAACTGTCAGTGAATGCATTTGCAATCAATTATTGGAAAATCCGAGAAAATAACAGTTTGAGAAAATCATTGAAATTTCTTGTGTTTTTTCACGCTAACTTGATGATGAGCTTAGTATCTATTGCAAGAGTAAATGGGAAATGGGGAATGGAAAATCACAAAATTCAGATTGGTTTTCTCACTGCGAAACATCTGGATATAAACGGAGGCATATTTCATATTTTGAGGAATATCTTTGATGTTTACATGTAAATGCAAAGCACCCTTTCTCGCGTCTGTGTAGGCCGCTATGTGCCGCTATGCGATGAGCGCTGTATACACTAGCAACCACACAGTAGGCTGCTGCGCAAATCGTTCGCACACACTTCAATCGTGATATATATCCTCAAAATATGAAAATATGTTCAAATGTTTCGCATGGACCGGTTTCTCCAGGCAGGTTTGCAGCTCAATGGCCTTTTTGATGGGATCTGCATAAAATAGGGACATCTTTTACAGATGGACAATTTAAATTATCCATTTATTTATGAAGGTTTACTACCGATTGGGAATGAAAATATTACATACTTTTGAATCTTCGGTTATCTTTCCGCCTTTTTTTCAGTTTCCGTTCTAAATGTTCATACATTTTACGAAACATAGCATTGATAACGGAGGTTAAATTGAATTTCAAATATCTAGCGGTTATAGTTGTTAACTGCTTATAAAGAATGACACAATATTTGTGCACACACACAAACTGAATGACTGCAATCTAAGCCAACACGTTTTTCAACCATAAAATCGATAGTTGGTAATGGAGGACATTTTTGCGAGTCAAATTTTTCTTTTTTTTTTTTCGCGTAAACATACAAATCAAAATTCCATAAGCTTGAACATCAACAAACCGAAAGTGAACAAAAGATATGATTTGCTTTTTATGTAAGCTATCAGCGTTTTTGATTTGTTTGTGGACGAAAAAAGAAGAGGTAATTAACTTAGAAAGGAATGATTAGCTTTTGTTTGGGTAACTTAGTATTGAATGGAATGGTCAATTTTGCCCTTGATCGCGCCCATGTTGAACTTTTTGTGGACATTTTATTTGTGACCATGCTCATATACTGCAAAATCTATTTAAATCGATGTTTATTGTTTGAAACTTGCAATTGTTTCTCCTTCTCTTTTAGCTCTCCTTTTCTTTTCACCATCGATTAGACAATTATATTAAAAACCTTTTAGTTTGTTAATGTTTATTTTTTGTTTGCCATTGATTTCCAAAGCAAGCATGCAAAGCGCGCAATTACCATAATATACAAGCATGGTGCGAGTGTGGCTAATACAAAGGTATTGCGCATTTTATTCGTATTCGCTGTTTTACAAAACTCTAATTATATTTTAAATTTAAAATAATCGACTTATATCATTTGGATCCTAAATTAAATAAAATAAGGAGAACAAGTTGGCTGTTTCAATGGATATTAATCAAATTTAAATTGTGAAATTAATAAAATAATAAAATGGGAAAACTTTCTACAAAAATGAATGAGAATGGAGTTGTGGGCAATGGTTCATAAAATATAATAACAAACAAAATGAAGCCACAGCAAAATGAAATGATATGAAATTCAATAAATTTGATGAAAAGCGCACATTTCAGCCACTCAACTGTTATTGTCAAATGCACAATAAACATGAGAGATTGTTGATATATACTAAAGCACTTTTGTTCAAAAATGGATCTTAATTAAACTGGACCTTTAATCAACATAACACAATAATATTTTCATGTGTTGCCAGCACATTTTGAAAAAAGTTTTTCCAATATGAATTTCAGAATAATAAAATTAGAACGAAGTTTGTTTTGGAGTACTCACTCGATTGTGTTAGCTGATGAGATTTTGGAACCTTTCCAAATTTTGAATACAGATTTACAGCACTAGCAAAATTAAAAACTCTCTGTGTGAATGAAATTCGATTATGTGTTTTACAATTTACTCGTTTCACTTTATTTAAGATGCCTACCCGTATTGTTGCTTCACATTCAATTGAAATTTCATTTTCTATGTAAAAAGGAGGAGAAAAAACGTATTGAAGTGTCGAAGCTTACAAAAAAAGAGAAAATCGACAAAGTTAATTTCGCAACGAACGAAATCGACTCGAAAAATAATTGAAGAGAACCAACACGTTGTTGGTGCACGGTTTAGTTTTTGATGATCGAATAGAACGTACATCGAGTGTCGAGTGAGAGACAAGCGAATAGTGGTTGAACGGAGAGCTACACCAACATCAAACCAAACAAAATGTATGTTCGAAACGTGGTGCGGACAAACCGAACAAAATGCCATAGCATACAATGTCCACTTGGAATACACAAATACATGTGGCCTATTTTCGTTTGATTTTCGAACATACAACGCCATCCGCGCTCACTACAGCCAATAATGTATCAATGTATTCACTCTCGGCACACTCTTCGCGGCGCAATACAAATGAAAATCTTTAAAGACACAAGCAAGTGGACTGATTTATATATATGACAATGTTTTCGTGCATGACGTCGTAAAATTCCGTAACAGCTACGATTCGGTATGAAATTGCTAAAAAGTGCGCGCTGTGTTGGTAACAGTATTCGAATTGTCACTCTATTGCTTTCGTCTTCATTCGTTTGTGCCATTCGTTCTCTTTCTTGTCCACATACAATAACATATTACTGATGTTCCACTATTCTGTTGGGGACCAACGCGATATACATGAGCCTGTTATACATATTCACACACAAAAATAATGTATCCGTCAAAAGTATAGAAAACGGTTGTAATATACTATTTTCCACTCATTTTTATATCGAAGTTGTGAACTTTTGCTATGCTGAAACTATAGAAAATCATTAAAATGGGCGGAAAATAAACGTTGTCTGTACTTTTGACAGATACTTTATTTTCTGTGATCTTTTTTCAATGGGATATAACTGGTTAGCATAAACATTTCGTGTTATTTGTATATATACAGTAGAATTACGCGTTCTTTTGCTGCAGCCTTTATGCAAAGCATTGAATTGAATACGGTTCTTGTACTGATTCTATATAGGTTACGGCAGGCACGCACGCTGTATACTTCCAAAGTATAACATGACATCATTTTTTGTAAATGCTGAATCGAGTTGCGCAATAGAAATGTTATTTTTTCACATTTACACATTGTTGGTCGTGGAGTTGGCAGAAACGGGGAATCAATCAACAAGATTCACACACAAACGCGCGAGCACACACACACGCACACTTAATATAAAGCGAACACAACCATTTCGAGCGAGAAAAATGTTGAAATACGAATATACAATAGCACCATACGAAAGATGAATGTCGTATAAAAATATAAAAAATCATCGGTATATGTAACATCAAAAAAGTATCCATATATTTTAAAAATATAAAATATACAAAAATAACATTTTATGTCTTTGAATCAATTTTTAATCGACACGATACAAAAATGTTAGTTTTCGGTTGAAAAAAATGACTTTAATTCTTACCGACATTGTACACACAGATTTTGTCTCTCTCTCTCTCTCCTTCTCTCTCTCTCTCTCTCCTTCTCTCTCTCTCTCTCTCTCTCTCTCTATCTCTTTCACTGAATATCATTGAATATCATGCTGCATTTCAAACACACAACAATATCCAAATAAATATTATATAATTAATTGTGTGCAGAAAACCTTCAGATACGAAGAGAAAAAGATTGGTTTAGTGAGCAATTGTTCAGCAAAAATAGAGTGATCATCGATTTTTACCCATGTTTGTGGTCTTTAAGTTGGATCAATTGTACCTTCAATGGTTTTTTCCCTCCATTATTGCGTCTTTTTTATTGTTTATGTATTGAACAGTGTCTAATTTACACTTTAGCAAACTTCATAAATGTTTATTAAAAGATGCAGTTTTTTCCGAAAAAATTAATAATTGAACATAAATATTCGTAAAAGGGAACACCAAAGAATTAATGCTAAATATTTGTGTGTTTTCCTTTTTAGAATTTGTTTCCCAATTTGCTCATATGAGGCTCGAATATATTATGCTCAGTAGCTCAATTGAACCACATTGAGTTCAAAACCGATTTCAAATATGGAATAAACAACATAGAATTACAATTGGTTTCGAAGAAATGGCTGCAATACAATCGAATCACATTCAAGAGATCGTGCAGCATTAAAACCACTCTCAATATACGTAATTAATGCATTATAATCAAAGAGATGTTGAATGCGTATTTAAAATTGTAATGCGCTATAAGTTCTGATTTGTTTATAGAATATGCACATTTGGATCCACATTTATTCAATTTATATATTCTTTTCGTTTAAGTTTTCATGTAAAATGCACACGTCCGCGATTAAATTCAATTCTGGTCAAACTTGATGCTTACTGTTTATATACAAATATGTGTAAAATTGAACAAAAACGCAAGGTATATCTTTTCACAGACAAACAGATACAATAAGTGTACATTTTTATTTGTTCAACTATCGCAATTTGCATGGTCAGCATTCATGAAACAGCCGATTCGGCATTTCATTAGCTTGATTTGTTCAAAGATTGAATGTCATTTTTCAATTTTCACATATGGCAGGCCCATTACGAGCATATATTTCAGTTAATGGCTCTGCAAGAGTCAGTTATATTTTTCCGTCAGAGTAAAAATATGATATGAATATACATAAAAATAACACCGCTACAATAGTGAAAGGATGACAGAAGGAAATGAAGAATTTGCATGAAACTAAATGGCGCGAATTCATAATTTTGCACAATTCGTACACATAATAAATAGATGGCGCTAGCAGTAATAACAATTGCAGCAACGGTGCGATAAGTAGTAAGAATACAATGCCTAAAAATCAGATCGTTGATAGTATAAAATGAAAGAGAATAAGGACCTTCATTTCGATTTATGTGTAAATGGAACTGGGCCCTGATAGATACACGATAATTGGTATATTTGATACTCGACATTCGATTCGGCCAAGAATCAAATTCAGTCTCTCGTTAAAGCATTCGGATTTTTTTCGCGTGCACAGAAAATTTTATAATCAATCGATAAAATTGATTCGAATTCCAAAAACTTCCTTTTTATTTTTGACTGGGGTAGAATAAAAACTTCTTCTGCAAGTTGAAATCCAAAAAAATTCAATGAAAAAGGAAACACAATAATGTGTCATATTTTGTCGAAATTTTACAATGTTCCACAATGTTAACATAGACATTGCGAATTACAATTTTGTTGCACATTGTAAAATCATACGGTTCTTTCGTATAAAAATGCCAAATTATGGATTAATTTTCGTTGAAACAATTTAGGTTTCAACATTTGAAGATATTTCAGAAAAAGTTTTAAATCTACCTGGGTCATTTGCATGCCAACCAAAAACCATTTTAGTCAAAATTGTTAGCAACCATGTAATGTAATATGACTTACTGCTTTTTGTTGAGCCCCTAATCGGATGCACAAATAAATGGATAGCTATTGACAGTAACTATAAATCAAATAAAAAAAAGTCTTTGGAACCGTGAGAGATGATTTGTCCCAAGCTAATGAGGTCGAAATCTTTACAAATGCTGACTAGATCTTGTCAATGTCTTTAGTCTTGATAACAACACACACACACACACACACACTGCACATTTTTTTTGCACATTGCCGTAATTTTTCTTTATTTGAGAGAAACGATACAGCTACAAAAATTTATATGAGTTTCTGTAAAAGATATGTTTCCGCCAAAATGTTGAAAATAGCATGTATATAAATATCAACACATCGCCAAATGAAATTTTTCATATGGCACAATAACCTGAATATAAAATATGAAAACTGTTTGCTGCACGAATATGATTTGGGATATAGATTAGTGGTTGCACATGGGGAAAATCGCTCACTTGCAGTTTTGCATGAAATCGTTATTGCGAGAAGAGAACAAAATGTAATTAGGAAGTGTAATTTATGACCAATATCTGGCGTAATTATTATCCTTTTGAATGATTTTCCCGTTGAATTGGCATCTGCGGCCAGTTTTACCTGAATTCAGATGCAACCAATGCATGCAAAGTGAATATTTTGGCGCCTATTTAAAAAGAATTGCCTTGACTAAATTTGTGCACACTTTATAGATTTTTACCCGTGTATTATATAGAACATCTCAATCAACTTTTATGCAAACTATTTACCCGCCAAACTAAAAAAAAGATGGAACTATGATGGTGAACTAAATAAAAGAAACTACGCAGTCTTAATTATAATACGCATAAAAAATCTACATCTTTTGCTCAACTACTTCAGTTTAGCTGAAATGAATATTAAGTACTTTAAACATCTTCGCTTCTTCACCATGACATTGTTTTATGAGCCGTACAAAAATATGCGTGACAAACAGCAGAAATATAAAAACTTTACAAATATTCAATTTAATTGATATTTTTGTTTAGATGTGTCACGCCGGCACTACTCTTCAAACTTTTATGTTTTCACACTCACATTTTTTTCCGTTAGATTACACTTTTTCGTCATTCTCTTAAGTATACTATTGAATTTATGAGCAATATCCAAATATTAGTTCTTAAATATAATTGCGCAAGTCAAATTCTTACTCTTCTAATATGATGTTAAAATTTAATGTTTGAGCATTAAGTGAGCACAAAAAACTGATTGTTGCTAGAACCACGGCCATACTAAAATAAATAACGCTCATCCAAAATGTATAAATCCATTCAAAGTAGAATACGTCTCTAAAATATTCATTTCGATTGTTTTCGTTGGCTGCATTGACGCTGTCCAATCATTCCCAACTTGCCATTGCTGTGATATTGAAATGAATATATGATATTTTACTTGTTTCTTATAAACGTACGGAATGCACTCTTTCATTTTTAGTAACCGTATGCATTTGTGTGGATGAATGAAAACAATATATAATTTTATAATATATTTACAAAATTGTAAGTTGATTTGGAATATTTCTACATTACGGTCTTGTTCCTTGTTCGATGTCAGAAAATGCACTATATATTTTCATTTCTTTTATTTTATTTATCACTTGAACCATGACTTCACGAAAAATTCCATTTAAGAAAAGAAAAAAGGAACGAAAAGAAAAAAAAAATGAAAAAGGAAAAACACGTCAAGAAATATAAACTTACACACGTACACTGATATCTCCGCAGTTCCACTATAACTACATTCACTCTTTACACTAAATAATCAAAGTGAATGTTGCCATTGTAAGTGTGTGAGTGAATGCATGCATACAGCCAACAATAGCAACATAAAACATGCACTCGAAAGCGGAGCACGTGTAACATGCACTGGGGTCGATGAACTCGATTCGAAACTGTGGCACGTGTATGGATTCGTACGACGACTTGCACTACGGCTTACCCATCGGCCATCATACACATAACAGCGCACAAAGTAGTGCATTGTGTTGAATAAAAACTATTATGTGCAGTTTGTACTCTGGGCCCAATTTCACCAAATTACTCAAGAATATACACTGAATGTATTACAATGAATATGCTTAAAGATTATTGAAGATAGCAAATATACTTATAAAATTTAACACATGAGATGATCATTTTTTTTTTAATACCATCTCCTGAAAATGTTGAGCATATTTTCGCCATTAGTTTCAGTTTTAAAGTTGAGTATATTCCATGAAATCAAGCCCTGTTCTTGTGCGTTCTACTTAAATACACTATGGTTTTATACTCAGTGTCCATAAAATGTGTATGCATCATGCCTATGAAGATGTGTTCGCTTCTTGCGTCCCATTTAAGTTTTGGTGGTATTTTTTATGTGACACAGTGAACTGATTTTCATATTTTTTGGCTATAAGATTGTAAAATGCGTTCAATGGGACTTCTTGGCATTGTATCAATTCGATTCGCCCAGAAAACTTTACGGGAGTGTTTTAGATTATATTTTTAGGTTGATTTGATATGAAATACCAAACAATTATTTATTACTTCATGATTTGTCTTAACATTTCGTTTGAATCAGACCTTCGTTCGTATTTGTCATTAAGACGCACACATTATGTTTGATTAATCCCTTTTGAAGCAACGCTCAAGGAATAGTGGAATATTTTATTAACTTTAAGCAAAGAAAAATATAAAGATCTTAATTGAATATGAGATTGTTTGAAGCAATAAAAATAAACATACGAATTTATTATGCCTCCTAAAGTTTTGACTTTTCTAGAAAATACTGAAAAAGACTTGTGAAAAATACGAGCGGTCCATTATTGATCATGTAGTGATGAAAACTAACGATTGGACAGTAAGGACTATTAAAATATTTCAATGGATTTCAGTAATTGTAATTGCTGACATGAGTTCATGTCGTCAGCAAGGTAATAATTAAATACCTTCAAGTTCTGTATAAAACAATCGAAAATTATATTTTAAAATGGGAATAAATTAAAAATATGTTTTCTTTTACTTTATAATCGTTTTGAAACAAAGTTTTTCGATTTTCACCAATTCTGGAAATTTCCAGACGTTTTCAGAGTGCCCAAACACTAATAAATGTATTAAAATTACAATGATAAAAATATTATCATCACCCGCCCCCAGTTGACACTGGGCACTGCAAGCTGTTGTCTTGTTACAAATTTAATAGATGAATGTTGAAAGCAAATTATTTGAATTATCACATTTTCAGTTGGAGAAACAGAACAGTTCAATTTACTAGTGTAACAAGAGCGAGTCAAACATTTCTCGTGTATGCAGAAGAAATTTATTTCATTGGTTATCAAAACATGATCCGAATGTTGTATTCATTTAAGATATTTGATGAAAACTAAAAGTAAGAGTAATAGAACCCGAGCGAGCGAGATGGAGACGACTTTTAATGGATCTACTTCGAAAAATGCATTATGTCTTCCAACCGTTCACACCATTAGCTAAAATCTTCATCCCAGCGTTTTGAATCCAACACATTCAAGCACACAAACGGATTTCGGTACATAGAGTAAAGCTCGGCCATTTTGGAAAATTAGTATTGATTAGATGCGCACGCACAATCTCCAAAAAGTGGGTCACAATCACATTCATTTTAAATGTAGACATGTATTCACACGGCAAAGCACTCATCGAACATTGTATGAAAGATAGACTCGAGTGTGTCGTTCGTTTCGTTTAAAATTGAATGTAGATAGATGCACTATGCTATTTGAATTTGTGTGTAATTTTCAAATCTATCTTAAAATGCTGTTGTATATATCTTCTATATGTGCATGGAGCGATTCAATGTATCGCTATGTCTCTACAACGCACTCAGCATGTGTCAAAGCAGATTTAACTTCAATACACGATACACGAGTCGCCAGTCTGACATATTTTTTTTTTATCCAAGTTAAGAGAGTTCGATGTTGGTTAATATTTATCGTTCATTTGTTTGCCTTGTGGCTAGCTATTTGCTGGGATGGATGTAGAATATGTAATTTTATGCGAATGGGAATACCTTTGACTTGAAACCTAATGCAGATTTGGCAATCATCCAGAATTGATCAAGTAAATGATTTCTCTTTTGAAATTGTGTACTTTATGCCATCGAATAATCGAAAGGGGAATCGTTGACACGATTTGAGAGATATTTTGATTGACTTTCGAACTTTTAGTCACACTTATCTTTATTGAGGCCTCTTTCTCTTTCATTCTCGTGGCCGAACCATCTATAAAACCTATCAGCACAACAGTAAAGTTGTCAATTTTCACCATGCACCCATCATTGTCGGAGATAGAAATTGTTCTGAATGTGGGATATTTTATTTTATTAGTGGTACAAAATTAAAATCAATCGCTCGTGATGGTTACAAGCAGTTTTTTCGTTGGCTTCGCTTACATCACGAATGGTTTATCATATACAATTTTTATATTCGAATCCATTCCAATTCACCCAATACATCCAATGTTTTGGAACCGTATGTGTTTCTCTGCACACTCTACGCTACACATACTCTATCGATTGAATGGAATGGTCAATTGCTCTGTGGCATGAAGTGAATGGATTGTATCGACCGTATTGTTATCTCCTCTGACCAAAAGCCAGAAATCAGAATGCTACTAGCCCATGTGTAATATTGCATTCACGATTGTTCATTTTCTATCTCACCAATATGCAGGCCATCATATATTAGGAGCTACGGAGAAAATTTCCACCTTAATAGTCACTATGATCAATATAATCCACGCAGAAATTTGTTCCAGAAATAATGTTAAAGTAATAAAAAATATTGTGGACATCAGGCAAATCGGCACTTCCGAAATACTGAATATGGGTTGATTGAAGAGAAAAAAGAATAATAGTAGAAATATCGTCTAACAATTTTTTCTTCTTCTTAACTAATTAGAAAAACGACATCGAAGGTTTTGACACAGTTGCTGTTTGGCTCCGAGGTTATTATTTCATTAGTGCGACGAACCGACTGATTTATATTGAATGACGGATGCGAACCAATTCAATGCAAGACCGTAATTGGTCGATGCAGAAAACATTCTGAGCAAAATCAAACGTCCAGCATACGAACGATGACTGCAATGGAATGGAAATAGTATTGGCAACAAAACAATATTATTGCCAACAAGATGCTTTTAAGCGAATATGCGGCGGCGGTGATGACGCTGTGATGGAGTTTTATTAATTGAAATGATCAGTGTCATCACTTCGATGACTATCGACATTGTTCTTAATAATATTGATTAGAGCTTTTGAAACAATATTATCCAATTATTTCGAGTATTCAGAATGTCCGTTTGCGCGCAGCTTAGCACATATGCCACCGAATATAGAAGAAAACATAGAAAATCCCAACAATAATAATGGAGGGAACAAATGGCTTTGGTTCGTCATAAGCCGTCGCTGGTATGGGATGAAAGTGAAGCGACGATAATTGATTCCTAGGGGTATAAATATATTTTCGAATGACACATTTTCGGGGGATTCTGTAACATTCCGTTTTCATATAATCCAATGAACCAAATGTATTCAAACATTTCCCTCTTTCGCAACCAAGATACAAATATTCTCAGACATATTCAATAAAAGTTACATTATCTCTCAAAAAATCTATTTGATATGAAATTAATTATCAAAATTACTTCATGCGTGATTATTTCGATGAAGAAAGCGTGTTTTATGACAATGAATACACTTAAGAAGTTGGGTTTCAATTGAGATTAAGAAAGAACCGCATAAATATTCGCTCGTCATTTCGAAAATGTGTGGGGCCATGCCCATACATTTTGAAATAGTTTTTGCCTGTATTTACATATCCACTCACACGCGCACACATTTTTCTTTTTATTGTTTGATTGCTTTGTGCTTTCTTCTTCGTTGAAGCAGTTAAACAATTCATTTTTTGAGAAAACATTGTTCGAATAGAAATTTCGAATAACGGGACCCATACGAGAAAGGAATATCCGAATCATCAGCAAGTAAATCTGACCTCAACACAATAAGAAATTCAACATACATACATAACGGTAATTAAGTATAGTGTGAACCAACACCTGAACCTATAATGATCAAGATTAGCGCCCAAACCTTGAACAAAAAAATAATCTCATTGTGCTCAGACGCAAACTTGTCCAAAAATAGTGTTTGCGTTCGTTTTATATCACACATGAATTATCATAGGTAGGGATAGTGTTCCCTTCGGAATTTTTCTCCAATGATTTTTATTCTTCATTTTTTCTGCATGAAATTGAGGCTAGTGCATTTGTTCGAAAGACATTGATCAAAAACATGAACAAAGTAATTTTGTAGATTTATCTGAACAAGGAATTGCAAATAAATCATGTAATGATCGAAAAAATCCAAACCACCACAAATCCAACTACCTTCATAAAGCTTTTAGAGGGAAGCAATTAAATCAAGAATGGCTATAAGCGAGCCAATCTTTTCGATTGCAGCTTATTTTGATTTGCCGAAATAGCTCAACAATATTCTGTATGTTTCCTCCAAATAATCGATTGGTAAATAATTTGCTGTTAGAAATGACATAATTTGCTTTGCCTAAACTCAAAATGGCGATGAAACTTAAAAGAGAATCGATGATCTGAACGGAACTCGGGTGAGCAATCTAATTTATGGGCTAGCCTAAATGATTGTTCCCCAATTTGGTGTGCACATTTAAAATTCATTCAAGCATCACGTCACTAAAGTTTTCGAATACAATTTCGATTGTTTTCAAGCAATAGCAAAAAAAAAGAACTTATAAAATACAGCTTTAAACGCATCTAGCTGTATATTATCCGTCTATTTTAGGGCTCAGCTAAATTAAAAAAAAATAAATAAAATAACAAAGCCGCAGGATTATACACATCTATATTACATGTAATGTAAAATACAATCGTATATATGTAATTGTAGGATTTCCATGTTCAAAACAATCTAGAGGCGTGTTCCGTACACACTTAGAAAATTGTGAACGTGAGACACCGAAAAATTGGGTTTACACAAACAATGTTGTACATCCAAAGACATAGAAGGTCCATTAGCTACAAAAAGAAATTATTGATTGAAGGTGTGAAAATTGTAAGCAATGAGGAGGAGACGAATGGAATATTTTGATTAATTGGAATGTAAAATATGGTTTCACCTTATATTTACAACGGTCTAAAAATAGTACCGTTCCGTTTGTAGAACGATTCTCTTACCGTTGTGCCCAACTGAAAAGTGTAATTCAAACAAAGTCTATCATATTGGTACACATTTTGCAGTGGTTTCTGGTACACATTCTTATAAGTACATTTTGTGTGTGCAAAAAACCCTTCTTTTCTTTACTTGATAATCCAAGTTAGAAGAAGTCGAACAACTGTCATAAAACATACATAGAAAATAGTTTTCGACGAGTACAAACTATCAGAATGTACATTATCAGAGTGTTTTCCCGGAAAGCAGGAAAGAAATAAATATATAAAAGAGTAATAGTCATGTATAAAAATGACAATAAGTTTTCTATAGCATTTTCAATGAAGTCGTTTTTCACGACCTAATTTCCAATCTACGTATTCCTTGTTTATCTATACATCGTAGTACCGCTATCGTTCGTATTCGTATAATTATGCTCTGTTCAGTTAAGTTCAATTTGGTTCGGTTCAGTTAAGCTCGGTTCTGTTCTGTTGTTATTTGATTTATTTCATATATAGAGTCTCTTAGACAACACGCTAGATACATTTTATTGGTTGGCAACCTTCTACGTAAACGAACGGCACGACTATCAAATTAGTACCCGTTCTCATATCCGAATAATAAGGAAATATCTGCAGAGCCACATTTGTGCCGCTGTGTTCCTTACATAATTGAATTAGGTAATCGATCGTTCCCTTTCGCTGTTCGAATTGACTAAACCATGTTACGGTAGCCAAAAGTATGCTACGAGCAAATACTAAATGAAGGGAAAATATACAAATTTCGAAATAGAACAGAAATTATTGGAACATCGCAGTTCACTTTTGCATGGTACTCCAGATTTTACTTTTTCACGTATTCCGCCAAATGTTGAGGTTCAATGCACCAAAATTCAGTTGCCTTGCGAATAAAGCTTCACGCTTTATAATTTGTTTGCTTTTGTTCGATGAATTATTCAAATTAAAATGACGTAATTTCTCCAAATTGCCATAAACAAAAATGATTTTCTGAGTTTAAAAATAAAAATTCTCTATATTCTTCAATTGTTTTGCATATGGAAAACCGCAAATTGAACTCCGTCATTTCAATTTCTCGGGAAATAATGTTTTTATTATAATTACACGATTTGAATAATCTCTCTTCGACATTTCTCTTTTATTCACTTTTCAATTTGGATTTTTTTCCAATTAGGTACAATAGACTAACTATTTAAGTATAGTTTCTGAGTTTCGCACTAAAATTGGACATGGCAAACTTTTGTGCATGGATTGAGTAAAGTTTGTTATAATCAATACGCAATCTGTACGACTTTGCCGTGCTCCAAATGTCTTACTCAAACATGAATAGAATAATATTCCAGTTCATGTAAGAAAAACTAGGTCAGTTATGAACGGGCGGTCGTAAGCATAGTTAGAAAAACGAGCCCTAGAATAAATGACTTCTAAGGATAAAGTACCAGTCTATACCAAATACAATTTGGATGCAATATTCCTGGCAAAATCGTTATTTTTCACATTCATTTACTGAAAGGGATTTCGCATCTA
The DNA here is from genome assembly GCA_028476595.1 of Obolodiplosis robiniae. Lineage (NCBI taxonomy): Eukaryota > Metazoa > Arthropoda > Insecta > Diptera > Cecidomyiidae > Obolodiplosis > Obolodiplosis robiniae. The sequence continues at coordinate 26,882,436 of CM052017.1, forward strand.
GATTTTATACCAAAACTGACACTCTCCTCTATTGCCATGCATTTTTGGACGCATTTTTTGTTGTTTGTGATGCGTCATAGATAATTACTCATCCTTTGACTTGTGTGATGTTGACTAACAAAGACTTTTGAAATAAAAGCACTTTTGACAGAGATTGCCATTAAAAATGCTTTAACATTATTGTCTGTACGACGCTAGACAGTAACAGTCATAAACGATTTTTGTGTGATCAGAAAAATGCTGTACACACAATTCAAACTTGCATACATTTCTGCACACTCAGTACAAAATCGCTACGCAAATTATGTAGCAAATAAATCTCCACTCAAAATGTATATGGAAGTATGTACATTTTGTAGCCGATATTTACATCTAAATTTTCTGTGTAGCTTTAACAATGCATAGAGTTTAAATGACATCAAAAATAGGTCATAGTAACAGCATAATGATTTTGTTAAACTCATTTGATGTTCATTTCGTTCTACACCAACATGAATACGAAATGTTTATCTGATCTTAATTGATGAAACTAAACTATATCCAAACAGATGTTCGAAATCATCAGATCCTACAAAATTACAGGATGGTCCAGAGTCAGTGCCATCGGTGTAGCGAAATAGAATTTCTTTGGGATTTGCCATTCTGCAAAAACTGTGCTGCTTTTAATGTTCGTCGACAACTATTTTTATGGCATATGGAACATATGGTAGAAGAATATCTTAACTGAATTTGGAATCACCCTGTCAAGATGACGACGACCAAAATGGAGCCACCAATTCCTTCTCAATGAGAACTGAAAACTTTCATAAAACTTATAATTGAATTTAATCGTTCTATAATTGAATTTTCAGCAATAATATATTTTATTGGCTCTAATTGATTCGTTCTAGATACCAAAGTTTCTGCTGAACAGAAGGAGCGCATAACTTCATAAGATTTTGTTTGTTTTATTAAAATTTTAGCCATTTTTAGCTACATTTCTTGAAACGTTCTTTCCGTTGAGAATGTACAAAATGGAAAAAATAGAAAAAGCATAGGAAACTACACTAAAGACGTAATAGTTTTTTCATCGAGTGTAATTTATTTGTGTTGTTCTAGCTGTGTGCCTCTGACTCCAGTGTGTACGAAAATTGTATATGGCTTGTTCTTAAACGAACGGCACATTAACGTGCCTATCGGACGCAATGGCGCCATTCATTTGTACAGTTTTTGTATTTTGTATATACACATACACAATGAATGAAGCGAGCGAGTGAGCGACAGTAATAACAGCCAATTCTAAATAATTCATTTTGTCTGATATTACGATGATTTTGAGGAGTGCCGTTGTACTTGCGCTCCCGCTCGTTCATCTACTACTTTCAATATGAAATCCACTAACCAGTAAACAGATGCGACTATAAATGTGTATCCCTTGACAAATTGCCGCGTCACCCAACAGGCATTCTAAAACTATTGAAAGTGTGCATTTTGTTCCGCTGAGTAATACACAATTTGAATAGTTTGAGAAAGACTGAAAGATGGCGGGATGATTCGGCAAGGGAAAACTTACTTGATTGCCGCCTTATGCCAGTAAAAATCTTTCCTCAATTCCAGCTGAACATAGTTCTTTAAAGTTGGTGCTGATTTTTTATAGCTCAATTTTTCCCCTAAAATGGTGAAAGCATGGAGTGGAAATGCCATCAAAATATGATGAGCTACAATAATTCCAAAATGAAAAGTTAAATTTTATTGATTTGTTCATTGAAGGGAATGCTTCAAACCACTGAAAGCACTTGAGGAAAATTTCTTAGCCCCAATCGACTCCATTCGAATAATAGTTGGCATTCTTCAAATGAGAGCATCTGATTGTTTTGAAAAATACACTTAAGCATACTTAAACAAGAGTCGCATTACGGATAAACTTCCAAACTCCTATTGCTGTAATCTTCAAACATTGAAAATGTACGTTCGTACGAATGCGACTCATTCATTTAACCGTTAATAAGATCCATTTGAAGAAGGAACTAACAAACACAAACCGCAATTTTTGATTCACATTCATACCAATCCATTATTTCTACATTTGCAAGACACTGAAATTGTGTGAAATGAAGGCAAAACTACATAGCGTGAGTTCTCTGAAAGCTTTTTGGAAAAATTTAGGTCATATGAGTGTTTGTCAAATACACGACTAGCACTCATCATCATCATCGTCATCATCATCATCATCAATGGAATAAGAAATTTCCTTGAAAATCGAGAGAAAAAAATGTGTAGTATTTTTGAAGCATTGAACACTTCCAGGGCGTTTCCTCAGGGTTAGAGTTTATACCCAAAACTATATCTCATTAACGCAAACGAATCATGATTTCTGAAAACGACTGAGCACGCCATCTTTTGAAATGAAAACTTAAAGTTTACCAAAGTTGTCTTCTGAAGCTTGTGGTGAATGAAAGGCTTACGTGTCTTGATGCAGATGACTCCAGCTGCCACACCTAGCGTACACGAATGAAATTGTGTAGCAGACAGTGCCGTGAATGAGAACACTCAATTGTACATTCCTTTGGATTTAAAACTTCTGTATCATTTAAATGAATATGAGATGGAATTTGACTACTTAGAAGGCAAGTATTATGATAAGAATGCAGCACATAAATGCTTAAACTGAAACGATATATGTTTTTTGTTTTTGTTTTAATAAATTACTTTATCTTTATTTCCGCATCAAATGTATAATAAAGTTTTGAATGTTGGTCTTTATCCCAAGAACAACAAAATGAACATAACAAAAAATTTATTATCAATATATTTTCATAAGTTTCTGAAATTGACATGGATAATAGACATTTGATAAAAATGCTTTGTTGTGCTGTTTCATTCTCTATTTCTTTTAATTTTTCTTTCTCTAATTAATTTAAATCGTATTTTTTGTTATTTTAATGTTTACTACGTATTTTGTATGTACAAAAAGAAAACAAACAATTATTTGTTTGTTCAATTTTATCGCTTACCCTTAAAAACTAAGTACTTCTTAAGTTGCATTGTTTCTGTGTTCCTCCGTCAATTTAATTATATAATTACAATTTAACTTCTGCTTCCTACAGTCTACGGATTTTTTTTATTGCAAAATGACAAAAGAAAAACCAACGACAAAAATAAAAAGAGATTATGGATTGTCCCCGGAATAGAGACCGACAAACGATATACATGTTTGATTCCAAATTTGAACAACCATAGCCCTAAATTCTGCCGGATCAATCCTCTATAAATTAAATTAACCTTAAGGCACATATCCAGTAATTCCTTTTTTTATAATATTATTTATAACCGATTTATTTTCATTTTTCTTACGATTGGAAGACAATTTGTGCATGCTGTTTACTCCCAATACTTGTATGGACGGAAACACCGTAGAATTTATATGGTTGCAGGCAGACAGATTTATTCGCCAAAAAAAAATTCTCTATCAAAATGAATGATCGTCGATTGTCAGAATTGTATTTCTCTAAATGAATTGATGGACGACACATTTTTTATCTAAATGTTCGTCAATTTTCAACAATATGGCGATTTTCTAGTTTTTCCTTTTTGTTCAAATAGAGCATTGCAAAATGTTTCGTAAAATTGGTATGTCATTTAATTGGATGGAATTCTCTTGTTGATTCTAGACCAGGATTCTCCAAGGGAAGAACAATCAATATTATAAAAACTGAGCCATTTTCGTTAAAGTGCCTTGAATCGCGGCTAAACCTCATTTATAGAAAAGAGTTGAATGGAAATGGAATGTTCACTTTTCATTGAAAATAAAATTTTGGATGACACTTCTGTCGTTGGTAAATTGATTCGATGAATATTTTCCTTGGGAATTATGGAAGACGCAGTTGCTTAATAAATTCAATTTTAAAGAATCATTACTAAAAAGAGTACCAAATTTGGATTTTATGATGATTTCGAAAGATTTTTCTGCCATCTTTTGTGGCAGCCGATTGAATCTTCTCTCATCAGCTATTGTCTAGCAACGGAAATGAATCACCTGTTTGTTTGCCTGCTTAATTGATATAAAAAGCAATGATTTCATGGTGGAATGTGTTTGCAAACAGAAATTAATTTCTATAATGCAATTTGTTCTTTTGTTTTGTGTGCTGTTAAATTTGTATATTTTTACACAGCTACAATTTTGTGCGTTTGCTGTGCCCTCAATATAGCTGATGTTGCCAACCAAATGAAACTAAATTTACTATAGATATCAATCCCAACAACCGCTTGATCTGGTTTGTATTGCTTGTTCGCGTGTGTCTATATATTGCTAATCAAAAAAAAAAAAAAAAAAATCATTTATCTAATATCGTTTGTTTTCGCTTTGCGCTTTTTTCTTCGCCTGATCAACCGCCGAGGTGGCCAAATAATTTGAAGCCAAGTGCAACGTGCTCTGTCGATGTGATCGTCGTACCAAACAGGTGACTGCAATAACTAATAACAATGCACCAACAATGAATAGTACCAACATTGATATGGAACGAGCCTTTGGTGGCAATTGGGTGGCTAAAAGCATCAAACTGGTAATTTCCTCAGGCAAACCATCAATACCTTCTTCGAACCAAAGAATTGGGAAAATTATATCGGGGAAGTTTGCGACCTGCTTGATATCAATTACTTGGCTGACGGCCAAATTGATTTGAACACGTGCTCGAGCCCGTAACGATGTACCCATTTCCTGTAAAAGCAAAATTTTAATAAGTCAAAAATAGATATTACTATTTTAGATGAGTTGAACATCGACTTACTGGTTGGACATCAATGAAGAATTGATGCTTTTCTTTTTCAGGTGGTGAAATACCTTCGACAGATGTACGCAAACTTTGGTCACCCATGTAGAAATGTGGGAAACTGAGCAAAATTGGTGAATCTGAAATAGACCAATATCGTAATAATATAAGGAACGACACCCAAATTTGTTTTAATTCCAGGCCGTATCTCATTAAAGGTAGTTAAAAGTGTGGCGTGTGCATGTCACTTTTGTTATTTCATTCAATTCCATTAAAGCTTGTTCAGTCTTTTGAATCATCTTTTTCTACCACAATTTGTTGCATTAATGTTGATTTTCAATGTGTTTTAATCTTTGTTTTGTTTTTTTTTTTCATTGGAAAAAGCGAACACAGATTAGGAGGAAGAAGATCGTTTGATTAGTTCCGAATTTGAAATGAACAAGACGTTCAACTCATCCTCTTTTTGATCTGCGAACGGACTTGAACAAGTACATTTCAAATCTGAACAAGCTGAAGGGTAAACACCGTTTATGAGATAGGGATTTGAGGAATTAATAAGCATTTATTATCATCCTATAAAATAATTTTTCTTCTAGATAATGAATGTCATCTCTATTAAAAAATATGATATTTAATAATATTTATAAAAAGAATATTTAATTTTACGAGAATTATAATTATTATCAAATTTTCAAAACAATTATTAATTTTATTGAATAAAGTTTTTGCATTTTTTCAATGAAATGATCAAACGAAATTCCGTGATGGATGTAACTTTGCCAAATCAAATAAATAATTATCAAATAAAAACAATAAAAAAGAAACTATTTATTCTGGCATAAAATATGTTTTGATTAGCGAACGTTTGCGCAATTCTGTTTGATAAAATCCCAAGCGAAATTCACAATAAAAGGACAGTGTATTTAACGGTTTGGTTCTACCAAAACTTACCGTATTGGCATGCCGATACGTTGAACATTCCATGAGGTGCGCACGGTGGTCCATGTGGACAGTAACAAACATTGTCTGGATTATTTTCAACTGATGCAAAAACTCGTTCGGATGGTGTGAAACGATAGCCTGGCACGTTGTTTCGTGTGGTCACTTCTTTCTCAAAAGACAATGGCAATAAACGGCACAAGTCTTTGTCGTACAAATGCAATGTTGTATTTTTGGTGATATGAGGGGGGAAAATGGAGCCATCGGTACCATTCAAGTGGTTGCATGCGGGTGTTGACCAGTGTGGCAAGTATTCTACGCCGTTATACTTGTCAATGATACCGAATTGTGTGATATCATTCACGCCAGAGAATATTGTGACACGATCCTGCGAGAATGAAAAAAAAAATGGCCAATATCATGAACAACTACACTTATTGTCGGTTGTGACGTGCAGCATTTTTTAATGATTGTGCGAAAAAGGTAGATGTAATTCGGTGAGGTGTTAAGTAATTTGAATAAACAACAATAAAATGTAAGATAAACCAATTCCAGGCGATAATAGTGAGAATATTCGATATGAAAGGTTCAACCATGCGATTTTATTACCGGTGATGTGCTATTTTTGCCGTACAATACGCCAAATTCTTCGTATGGCAATTTTTGCTCCTTTGGGACGACATCTTTGGCTAATTTCAACAGGGGATCTTCGTAGCCCCACAATAATTGCCCAACCGATACTTCGACGAACGGTTTGATTTTCAAAATGTCCATGATACTGGCCATTGCCAAGCGCAAGAACCTACAGAAAGTGTGTGTGTGTTTGAACAACCAGTTTAATGGCATTCCCATATATAAAGAGACTTACCGAGCCGCATGTTTGCTCTGCGATGTAGCGCTCAGCATAGGAACATTTGGAACAATTACAACATCGTCCTCGGAGCCATTCGAAAGCTCTTCGTTGAAGATGAATGTCTTTCGTTGATTGAAGCTGATTGTGCCATTTTTGTTATGAACAATATCCACCTTTTCCCACGATTCACTGCAAAAAAAAAAAAACACAATGAAATTTACATCGATTAAAAATAGCGTCTCTGTGTATCACAGTCGGAAAAATACCAAGCTTTCAAAAATTCAAAATATTAACAAAATGTGCATTTTTAAATGCGAGCGACCAGTTAAGGTCCGGTTTTAGGCGATCAAATGAAATGTTCTTATTAAATTATACTTTGACTGAGTTGAATTATGGAACAAAAATTATTTTTTTTTAAATCAAATAAACTTGTTTATCGGCTTTATTATTTATTTTTTGCTCTCTTGTATGTTGTTCTTTATTTTGTAATTTCTTGTTCTCCAGATTTAAAGCGAAACATTCAAGAGAATCGAATTGGATCTTCAGCTATATACATCGATCGAATGCAGAGTGAATGTTCGTATTGCCTTTGGTTGTTATTATTCTCTTAGCTAGTGCAACCCCGTTTACCATGGTTGAAATTTAGCAATGAACACCAGATTCATTTGAATCAACCGTATGCAGGGCAAAAAATGTTGCAGTTGTCCTTCTTTTTTCTGCATACTGTTCCAAATAGCCGTATTGAAGCGGATTGCTTAAGCCACCATTTTAATTATAAGTCTTGTTTCTCCTATTTACGCGGAAAACCCGCACAATTTGCCTCGAGTTTTCCCAAAGTTTCGTCATGATTAAAAACAAGAAATACTAGCATTTCGAAATCATTTCCAATTTAGAAACCTGCGCATTTGGTCTTCAAGTTTTGCTTGAATTGTACATTCAACGATCAAAAAGTGCAATTTATAAAAAATGTGGAAAAATTGCTTGAGATAATTTTCGATTTCGTCATGGCCCAGTTGCTGGAAAATGATCGAACGTGTGTAAACGATGCCCAATTTGTATCAATTTTTTTTAATTAATTTTTTTTTTTTCAAATGCAAAACACTTCGATGCTCGATCAAACAGGTGGATTGCAAAGCCGTATTTACATCAAAAAGGTTTCTCAAGCAGATCAAAATGGTCTCAAAAGAAGATGAAGAGTGATTCTAGTTGTCAATTATGGCTAGATTTGGCTCACTGAATAATAGGTTTAACATTGGTATCGATATAAAAATTGTTGAATTGTAAATTTAAATCGACCGAGTCTCATTCAGGTTTGAATGTTAATTGTTTGTTTGTGGCGCATGCTTGAGTCAAATATAAACTTGGAAATTTCATAAAATCCCAGTAATTGAGCGCTAAATGATGACTAAATATTTAAAAGAACTAACTCCTTCGGTTTGCATGATTTACCCAACATCTGTGTGTGTCTGTTTTTTCTAGCCATTGATTTTCAAGTAAACGAAAAAAGCATTATTCCTCACACAGCACGAAAATAATAATTCCATTTTTGATTTGGTTACAAATAGTTTGCGTGGATTTAAATTTGCAAAATCATCTCATTCAAATCGAACGATTCAATTCATCAGTATCGTTCAGTAATTTTTTTTCTCTTTGATATTTTTTGCGAATATACGAAACATATGGCAATGCAGGTAAAACAGTTAAACCCAAAGGCGGGCGCACGTATAATCAATCGAATTAACAAAAGGGCGAAACGGAAAAAAATAATGTAGCTATTATGTTGAATTTCAGCCGTGCTCACACAAGCGCAAACCATGAATATTCAATTACAAAGAAAAAAATTTTGCATCAAACGGTTCAAACTTCAATTGGGATTTTGCGTTCAATGTTTCAGCAAAGAATTGAGCATTGTGAGCGAATGCGCGTTCCACAGGTGTGTTGCTATATCGTTACGTAAATTTGCATGTAAAAACACACATCGTCTTCCATTGTCTAACTATCTTTGATGATCTTGTGTTGTCACTCGAGTCGAGCAATAATTCATCATAGCTACGAAAGCGATGCTGAAAACAATCGCATTTACCTGAAAGAGTCATTCGTTGAAGAAGATCAAAACCTATATCAATTTTGAGTTATGAGTTTGGAATAACGCTGTGGATCGTTTTAAGATTCCTTTCATTGTCTCCTTTTTTTATCAAAAAGTCTCAAAATTGATATATTTTAGGAGATGGATCTCTCATAACTATTATTTTCGAATTATTCAATGAGTGAATCGGATCATTCCAATACATCTCAATGATCTCCGGAATTATTCACTTGTATAACAGGAGAGCGCATATTAAACTCATACAATTCTGTGAAACGAGTCACTTGAAAAAATCTTTGAATAACAGTTTCAATGAATTGCTTGTTATAAATTCGATTTCATCCTTCATCTATCAAGAAATTGGTTGAAAGTCAGAACATTACTATTTTTTCCCGCATTTTAGCTATTTTAAGCGTGCAGGAGATACTTCAAATGACAAAGCATAGAAAAAACGCATTGTGATCAAAAAGAAAACTTTTTTTTTTGTATCTGAAATTCGAATACAAAAACACACTTGTCCGTTAAGCATGGGCCACATGGAGCCGACACATTGAAAGTTTTTCGAAGGTCAAATCAGTAATGAAAAGAAAACTGTCAATACATGTTCATTTAGACATTTTTGCTTCAACTGGATGGCCATTAATGACTTGCGATCGGCGCATGTTTATGCATGTGTTTGCAAACTAAAAAGCCACATTTTTCTTATGTAGCACGCCACCAGTTGCTGGCTCTGGAAGTATATAATATATGTAAGAAGTGAGTACATTTGGCTTTTATTTACATTTGAATGTTTGTTGTCAACCTTTTTTCATTCATATTATAGCATTTGCTATCACTTTGAATTATTTGTAAATGAATTACGCAAACGAATTGACTTTGACACAATAAACGATCCCAAAACATGCTTTTTGTTGCACTACCTAATACTTTTCGTCGTGGGTCACATTTCCATGCAATCATTCGGACGCACATTTTATTTTCACATTTGTGAATCATCACCACGTTTATACCATTTACTATAAATTGTTATTTCAACGTGATGATGTATTTTATAAAATGGTATTCAGTGCAAGGCTTAGGCCGAAAAGTTTTGTTTTGGTAATTGCAACCCAAGAATTTCAATCAGTGTGCTAAGCAGTCGTCTTTTCATATGATACATCTGATGTTTTCGGGCCGCATTTTTGAACAAATATCATCTAAATTGCTTCATTTACATGACCAAATATTGATTTAAATCTGTTATTGGTTCATTTAATAGCAGTAAAAATGTTATTATGAGCAGTAGAATGAGAAATCAATATCAATTCGTTGGTGTCAGTAAATAACTAACGTTGGCTGAACTGAACACTTAATTGAAATATATATGCAAATTGAATGAATAAACAAAGAAAATTCCAGCGAAAAGTCAACAAATTACATAGCATTGATATGGCGATACAGCATTCTTTAGGAATCAATCATTCGAATATGACACGAGCGCACAAATATTCACTTAACCGGTGATGTGATTCTTTTAAGTAGCTGACTCATTGACTTGCAGTGATTTTCATAATTTTTAAAGAATTATCCTCTCTGTTTTCAAAGCCCAACAAAATGCTTTTGATGTGGTCAGATTTATTTTTCACACATAACTTCTTAAAGCCCTTAGTATTAGCTGACATTTTGATGAAGACACTATCCTTTTAGGAATGGCTATGAGCTTCGCATTGCTCGCAAACATTTTTACGTTGTTTGTTCTGCTTTGCAATTCAATTATAGCTTATTGGTACGCAATAATAGTACTTCACATGTAGTGGTAGAACTGCACCGACAATAAACATCGCTCTGTAGTCTTTATTTCAGATACCATGGCATTGACCCGTCACCGTTTCTCTCATACCATTCGAAGCGTATGGATACAATGTACGATGAACAAATAGTACTCAGTGCATAAATTCATGTGAAATGTGCAAAAATACAAGAAATAACAAGCGCATATTTGATTCTTGAAACTTTGCGTATTAACACGCTTCATTTGTTGCGAGGTTCATATGTGGTGTGTAATGATCACTTATAATCGGTTGTGTGCAATAGCCCATCCAAGCGTAAAGCATCTCAATCATCCGTTCATAGAGAATTGCGTATTTTTGGCATTATTATTAATAATTGTGAATGTGCAATCAAATGAGGGAATTCATTGAGATTGGATCTGTGCGCTTATATATTTAATTTCACACAATAACAATGAATTATGTGGATGCATAGGCCATGATGGTGTTAGTCCTTTTCTCTCTTTCTCGCTCCTTTCTGTTCTTCTTAGTGTGCATGCCATCCGTTCACTTGTTCATTATCGTTAGTATTATAGTTGAATTATGTGTTTTTATGATCACACCGTTTTTATTTTATCTTAGCCAAGAATGTTGAACTTTTTCCTATACGAATGGATCAATACGAACGTCTTTTGAGCAGAAGAAGATGCGATCTCATCCATTGGAATTTAAAATCATCACAAAATACTCTTTATTTATTGTCATACACATTTTATCCTGTCAAATTTAAGCTTTATTTTATTTGTTCTGTTTGCTTTTGTCTGTCTCCGTGCAAAAGATGCACGTCATTTTTGCACGGCAAATTCATGCAGGTACATTACGATGTGGTTTTTTGCTATGATATGGTTTTATATTGATTTTCGTACGATTCTATCTTATGATTTATGAAGACAAGCCAATGCATGAATCTCCGACCATTGGTCACATTTGGACGCGTCTCAGGATGCATTGCGATTCTTTCTAAGAAATCCCTTGTGAAGTTTGTCAACTTTACAAATTCAATGTTTGAATTATCAATGTTGTTGGCTTAACGCTGTATTTTTCTTCGATTTTTTTCTATCTTTATCTCGTGTAGCAGGCAAATACACTTTTATCCAGCTTCATTAGTGCCTAAAACTGGTTTTTCAGTAGTTTGTTCAGCTTTTATTTACTTTTGCGTGTTTGAAACATTACCTAAGACATGCGAAATTGCCTCAGAACGAGTTAAAATATGCAAAATACCCGAAGCTTGGCATTGCGCTATTTAATTAGAATTTAGTTAATTTACTGAAAATGTGAATTCCTTTCACTCAAATCAAAATACAAACATGAATAGGCAGTTATTCGCATCGCTCATACCCAGTTTTGCTTTCATCGCTTCGCGTCGCTCAAAGAGCTGATTGAACACAAATTCGAATTTTAATTTGATCTGTAATATCCAATTATTTATTATTTTATACTAAATGGTGACACAGTAATGAGTTGCACGTGATCAGAAACTATTGGATTTCTGAACTTTATAAAAGAATTTTAATATTTGAATATCCGAGAATGAAAGTGAGAAATTAATTCACAACAAATAGAAATGCAACAAAAAATCAAAATAATTTTATAGTAATCGAAACATTTTGAAATGCAACATCGGGATCGAAAAATTTTAAAGTGTAACATCGAAACATCTTCCACCAAATATTCAAAAGTGTAATATGGAATCAAAATATTTTAGAGTGAAACGTTGAAATTAGTACATCTTGAAATTCAACATGGAGATCGAAATAGTTTGAATAGATGTCTCATTCGGTGTTACACTTTGAAATATTTTGATCTCGATGTTACACTTTGAAATGTTATTTATTTTATGTTTCATTTCTATACGTTTCGAATTAAGGTCTCACTTTCATTCTCAGACATTCATTCTTAAGTAAAAATGATAAAAACAGCTTTTATTCTATCCCTGAAAAAACTTGATAATTCATGTAGTGATAAAAAGCAAGGCATACTTTAAACAACATTGATTGCGCATCACCGACAAATAAATTATTGAATGCCGCCCAACAGCTCGTTTGGCAATGTGAGCTCAGACTAATGAGCTGAACATCAATTAAATCAAACAAAAATTATGCGTCTGTACGGGTTCCGGTTGCTTAGCTTTGAAAAGCAACAAAAACCATAAATAAAAATTCCACTTTTTTATTATAATTTTTTTTCCGTCTGCGTCGAATGGGAAATAATAATACCAGATAAACATGACAATTTTTGGCAACAGAACGGAACTATTCGAATAATCGATGTCAGAATTTCCTTTATGATTTTTCACGCGATATTTGTTCTGCTTGAAAAGTTGAAATTACAAAATTTTCGTTGCGAAATTATCTCTAATACAAGAATAGAGTAAAATAAATGTTAATTTAGTGTGTATTGAGCCAAAGCACATCACAAAAAATTGAGAAATTGCCATGAAATTCCATGGTTTATGGGAAAAATACTGTTTCCATTGACAATTGATAAACGTCAACACAATAGGTCCCAACAGGTTTTACGGGCAATGCGCCACCACATTTAACTTTAATGATAAAACCATAAATTCCAGTTTGATATTTATCTCTGCTTCGATAACAGCACACATATTTGTGTCTTTTGCAGCAGTCAATTGCTGCTTGTATTGGCAGTATGACGTAGTGACATGGCGAAAGCTGTAGGCAATGATGTAAATCCATATCGTTACTAGTTACTAGTTTCAGTTTTAAGTTGAAACCAGCAAATCAGATCGCTTCAAAAATCCGAAATCGCTTCAATCCGAAATCATTTATTCAAACTAATTTCAAATTTCATTCGAATGGAAATTTGGTAAACCTTAGTTTAAAACAATGATATTTAATGCCATAAATGAGAGAATTGATGGAGAGAGTTGCAGAAAGAGAGGGAATACAATTATGGTTGAGGTGATTGTATAGGTGCATATTATCGCTGGTTACTGCAGGCGATCTACAAACGAAGGCGAAATGTAGGAAAAATTAAGCGAAAATCACTCTTTCAAGACGAAAAAAAAAAAAAAAAAAAAACAATTGATTCACCGATGTGCGCACACGAAAAGCAGTGACGCAGCAATTACCTGTAAATTGGTCGTTTTTCACACGTTTTCAAAAAGTCCGCACGTGAAAATTGTGGCCCACAATTACATAAATTCTCACAATATCACTGTCATCATTTACAAAAAAAAAAACAAATTTTGAAAATGTCCAAGCATGAATATTATTCGGATTTTGCAATGGAAAATCAATGTGGCATTGATCTGAGTGAGTGAGATAGCATTTTTTTGGGCTCATTTAAAGAAAATAATTATTATTCAAGACTGAAAATGGGATTCCCACTCCTCTCCGAAGATGTCTCATATTTCACTCGTGAGAGCTGCAGGAAAACAGTCTCAGCTCTGGATATCTTCTACCACAAAATATCACAATTTGATTTAAAATATATCCTCTGTAACTTGTTACGTTTTTGGTTTTATTTTAAATATCGAACGGGACTAAATTATTAATTGCCTTTTTTTAAATTATTTTCGAAAAAAGTTATCTTCGAATTGAATTTTGAATGATAGCATCAGAAAGATTGACAAGAGCATTTGATTACATAAAAATTCCTTCCGAAAAAAACGTTGATTGTTCACATCACATGTTTGTTTGTTTTTTGTTAAAAAATGCATTTAACTAACGATGAATTCGATCCACGAAACACCGAGCAAACTATTTTCGAAATGTCAATAAATGTAGATCATTTTCGAAAAAATCATTCGAAATGGCATCCGATGTAAGAAGATGTCATTCTTTTCCAAAGATAAATAAAGAATAAGCGATAAATAAGACAGAATTGTATGAAATTGTATGCAGAATGAGCTGGCATCGAGTACTTACACATAGACATACGGTCCTAGTTCGTCGAGAATGGGTTTGGTGCCATTGTTGAGGAATTCATCGGCATTCGTTACGTTGTAGACGTAAATTTTCATCATTGGTTCGACGGGAGGCTTTGACCACCAGCCGAATGATTGAGCACCCGGTCGTAGAGCTACCTGATGATCAATTACTATTTTAACTATTGCGGTAAATCCAAATGTGACTAGAATTCCACAAAGCAAAAGGCATAATGCAAATGCTATCACGAACCCTGTAATAAAAAATGAGCACATATTAAATACATTGATTATGAATGAGACTTGATGATCTAATATAACAATATTTATCATACTGAAGCTACTTGCATTTTGCACTCTGTATAAAAGAACAAAAGCAATTGTATGATTACTTATAACTTGTTCGCTTGAAGAGGTGGTGCACGAGCGTACAGCGGCTACTTTTTATCGTTAAGACTTAAAACAACGACTGAATAGAAAAAAATCTGCACGCGTTCACGTGTATAATTTATTTTTATACATTTCCTGTTCTCTTTGGCGAAACCTTCAAATTCGTTTAAAAGCCACATTTACTCTTTTACATTGGGGAGCTCATGTACTTAACCTACAAACAATTGTATTACCATTTAATATACCGTTTGATTTTTGAATTGTCGTCAGTTGTCACACTTTAAAATGGCAAAATGATTTATGATCCTATGAAGTATCGACAATGGTGAAAACGATTTAAATCCATGATCGATGGCTTTTCATTCGCATTTAAATCGCTTCGAGTTTTATCTAATAGTAGTTTGAAAGACAGAAACCAAATATCCACAACAAGATCAATTGAACCTGAAACAACCATGCGAAAAGGTACCACAATTGTATTCAATGGATCGTTCGCTCAGTTCTGTGAAGTTTACACATGTGAACATTGAATCGATTTTAGAAAACATTGATTCCACTTGTTTTGGCATCCGTCGTTTTCTTTTACCCATTCATTTTGAGATAATAAGAATGAGACAGTGCCAGATTGTTTGAATTGAAGTGCGCCATGGTGTAACTACCGACATTCACATATAGAGTCGGTGACACGGCCAAATAATCGTCGTCTTGTTAATATTACCGTCAACATGTGATTTAATTAAGTTGTAAGCAATTAGCAAACCCATTGTCGTTCATGGAATGTACTGTTTTTTTTTTGTCATTCGTTTAATATTGCATCAGTCATAGCAGAAATATATCAATTTTTACCGTGTTCATTTTTTTCTTCGACACAAAAAAGCATTCTGTTGTTTATTTTTCAATCGAATTTCTCTTACTAATCTCTTAATTTTGGAATGACGAGCGGTCTAAAAGAGCACACATTTTTTTCGTGTCCTCGAATTCGTTATGGCTTTTCAGAGATTTCTCTCAAATGAAAGCGAATAAAAAAAGGCGTATATATGATTTCATATGAGATGCGTGCGTGTCTGGTGCCGGAACATTATTTTATATTATTATTAGCGCCGCACCATATGCATTGTAATTAACCACACCATGCCCAAAAGCACAGTTAATTCTAATAAAAGGCTGCAGTACGCGCTTGCATCTAACGAACATAGATACTTTTCTCTGAGAAAATAACATTTTTATCTTTTTTTGTTCGTTGTTTGAACATGAATCGCAAGTGAATTGCGATTCTGATTGTTTAAAGTAATGTAGCTACTGGTGAAGAAAGAGGCGTTTGTGCCCGCCTTAACCAATACTATAATGTTATTTGCAATTATTTGGCAACAATCTATGCATAATTATATATAATTTGATTGTTTTTTAACCAAACAAATCCAGGCTCGATTAAATATAATACTAACAAAGAAACGAAAAAATAAAATTTATATTCGTATGTTGTGTTCATATTAAGAAGCAGAGTGACAACGGCTATTAGCTTGGGTTGGCTTGTGGACTTCACATGGAATCACTCGCAGGTTCATACTCCTTCCGAATGGAAAACATTCTTTCAGACGGTTAAACCCAACAAATATATGACACTCTTTCCAATTGTTCGATAAGTTTATATATTTCTCAGAATTTATAATTGTGAATGCTGATATAATTCACACATTGCTTGAACTATTTGAGGCTGTGTAAATATTTGAGTCAAGTTTCGAACACCTTACGCCAATTGTAGATTGTTGTGGAACTAAGCCATAAACAGGAACCTTAATATATCTCACTTCATTTGTTAGTTTGAAGCAGAAGAATAACAAACAATAGTAAATCGCAAGTGGCGTGAGTATCAAATTGATACGAAGTGTACATTCACGAAATAAATTTTTTTTTTTTTTTTGAATCTACACGTGCCCGAAGGGAGTATTTTTTTCACGGTGATTGTATGCGGTAAACGATCGTGCGGGATTTGTAATTGAATGAAAGGAATGAAGAAACACCGATCGTTGTGAGATGATTGGAGTGGATTTTAACACAATGACGTACGTCGTTGAAGAGCCACTCCACAATAAAGTAACATGTTTTGCATGTATGTGTGGCTGTATCTCGCGAATCATGCCAACTAGCCAAATTTTGTCTGGTTTCCGTGTACTCTGACTTACATACAAGTGGACAAGGCTGTTTTTCCGCACTCATCCACCTTCTCATATTTACTATGTTTTTTAGTTACGGCTTCCTTCCGCGCACATTTGAGGCGATTGTTTTTTTTTCTTCTTCTCCAAAATGCACATGTTTAACAAAACAAGAAGTGTGCCAATTAGTCGCATACAACCGATTGACAGTTAAAGCGGCGGAATCTAATTATATGCTATAAAGCCGTATAATAAGCGAAATGTTGGTAGTGTTGTTTAATTGGAAGGAAAAAACATGGTTTTCTGTGTGCTCGTGTGTGCAAAATTCACCTTTTAAATTCCTTTCTCTTCGGTTGAGTAAAACAATTTTCTCACAATGAGCTTAAACTACAATAAATTCAATAGTTAAATAGATAAAAAACGACAAGTAGCAAATTCAAATGTAAATAATATCGAATAAATATTAATATAAACGACGGAATTTGTGCGATCACTGAGCATATACACAATCCATGCACAAGAGAACAGTAAAATCAGCGGAAAGATTTCAACCGAAAGGCCCAGCAAAGCGACGAATCGATTTGAGTATTTCTCAAGAACATGTTCAGAGCTTGAGTTTGTTGAACTTTGACTGGATTGTATTATATTACTATTGATTGCGAGTGCGCACGTTATAAGAACGTTAAGGAAGAAGCAGAAGGTTTTTACTACCTAGAGTATGGCATTTAAATAGCCATTAAAGTGCGCTGCATGCATGCTTGCGAATCAAACACCCGATGGCTTTTTTATTGTCGTGAGGGCCGATATTGTACGTGAATTTATGCGCAAATAAACATCTTTGCGTTCGACCAAACATTCCTCTTCATTGATATTGAAGTCCCATCAATCAACAGGAAATTATGTATGTAAAATCAATTCTATTAGTACTGATTCCAATTCAGTATTCAGTCGGAATTTCAATCAGACATATCATACCCAGCTAAATGACTAGGCAAATATGAAGAAATATGCAAACAAAGTCTTCCGCTAGTGACTTATGAAAATAATGATGCTCGGAACGATATTATTCATCATTCGTCAATTCAATATTTTTTTTGCAAAGTTATATTTTATTCGAAATACCCACTCTTAAACCTATGTATTGCAGACGTTCATTTTCTTCAGTTTTAACGTATTCCTAATAACAAACAACCAAAAACTTTTTTCAGGTGCAATGATGAGTTTCAATAAATTTTCACACAATTTTTCAATATTCGTAAATATTCAGAATTCAATATGATTGCTTGTCATAAAAAAAGAAAACTTAAATTATTTTCCAGAATTGTAAGTTAATCATTGAATCCAGTGGTCAAATTCATTTTCCGCCATTCATAAATACATGATATGAGGGGCTCAGAGTAAAAATGTTACTGCAGATTTACCTCCTGCTCTTACTTATGGGCCGTCTCATATAAGATCAGATCAAGAATAATTATCAAGACTAATAAAATGCCCACGACCAAAGTTCATATAGCTTCATAGTCTATCGGTGAGATGGAGAGGCTAGTATATGTAAATCTTTAATAACTCAGAAAAACACAGACCGTCTCGCCGATAGCATATGATCCTTCCAAATAAATGCGTACATCGTGACTTGGCAGATACACAGAACAAGAATATTTAGTGGATGGAATATTTATTCCATGATTAATGCTGACATTTTTTCGATTAAGTTTTCATTCGATTCACAACACGAGACCTAACTTTAAAACGAAAAATTGCGGATGAACAACTTTAAAGATTTGTTTTTATTTCCCGCACCATGATTTACTTTCAATTCATTGGAAAAAAAGCGTGTATGCAGATTTTTCATTCATATTTGTGGGTTCATTAAATTTTTTTCGATTTTTGCTGTTGTCTTTCTTACAATTCAAGTCAATTTTATCAGTATGAATTCCCCTTGCAACCTGTTGAATGAGTTCCAAGGCTGTGTTGTTTTCCTATGGCCATAAAATTTCATATGAAAAAGTTGAAAACAGGTTTTTCTCAGTCATCCAGACAAGTTTGAAATATTCAAACGTTCAAAGTTCATAGAATACAGTTGCGATGAACCATGGTTTTATAGTAATATCCTTATAGATATTATTCATTAATTATTATGGATATAGTAAGTAGGATGCATCTGTGCTAGATAAATAGTTAAATATAAAGATTCGACCGTAATCGAACAAAGTTTACACGTGGATGCCTTAACCTATAATCCAAAAGTTTTTTTTTGTATTCTCAATGGATCGTAGCGATGTACATAAAAAACTGATCACAACTAAACAATAAGAATTTATTGATTGAAAAATTTTACGATGTAAACATTTCAAATGAATTTATGAGACAAATTTACTTAAAAATATTAATTAATTTCTCGTGAATCATGGTATATTCTCGCCTTCGGTTTAATAGAATGTTCAGTAACACTTCATGCCTATTGTTTAACCGTAAAATCAAAGTTAATTCATTGGCCATTTGTGTGGCTTGGTGTGCTTACTAAACATTGTCTCGTCATTTGTACGAGAATTGAATTGAGTGAACACGCGCATCTTTTGTGACCCATCTGAGGCGAAGATATTGTAAGCTTAGACAATATTAATCAATGTTCACTGTAATGTTCGAGTATTCATTTACCGATCTTTTGGATAATAAAACAATCAAAAGAATGAAAGATGTGAAACACAAATTTGTATTACAAACAGCAGCCAATTCAACCGGAGCCTTGAAGAGGGATTATGTGCAATAGCACCGTTGAATCTTCGCGGAGGATAAAAATGAACGATTTTGTTGAAAAGCCGTTGACATCGTCCATTTTCCGCATCAAACACTTTCATTCATGTTCAACTGAATCGGTCTCAAAATCATACTCATAATCAGTTATTTCATTGAAAATATTATTTCTGAGCGTTGAATGCAACTTTTAATTTGTTTTGGCTTACACAAGTCCATTTGAAATACAAATACTGTTTCAATTCGGCTTATAAGTTGCACAAAATCACCGAATAACAGAAAACCTTGACAAAATTCGGCCACTTGAATTCGAAAGTGTTACTGAAAAATATCAAAATGCTAAACAACAGCATAAATAAAGTCTAATGAAGTACATTTTGATGAAGAAATGGGCGAAACCAATTTAGACATTTTCTCGCGTCGAAATCTCTATTTGCAAATAAGATTTCTACTCGTTTTCTTTTATTTTCTTCGCTTTTCGTCGACTTTTTTCAACAGTGATTTTTATAGTTAATGCAATAAAAAAAAGAAAAATTGTAGCTCAAGTGAAAGATGGAATTATTAATGGGTAAAACTTAGATATATACTTTCGGGTACAGCGCTTTTCCATCAGCTAGCTGCGTTTATCCAATATTAGAGACTTGTTTGTTGGTATATAATGTGTTGACTCATCATGACGTCGGACTATTTGCAAATTCATATATTGAAAGATTGAGACAAAATAACCTTAGCAAAAAAAAGCGAAAGAGATTCAAATGAAAAAGAGTTTACAAATCATCAACAAAAATATCCAAAGCCTCAAAATTCACAATGAAATCACATCCATCGTAGAGAAGTGTTTTTGTTTTTTGATCGAAAAAAAGAGCACACGTTTCTTCACACGTAAAATATGGAATAAGGAGCACATTTTCTTTAAATAACTCAATTTTTGATAAAAGAGCACATATTTCTAATCAAATGAAAAAACTCAAGCATTCGAAGTCAATTTTTTGCAGAAAAAGGGCTTTTGAAGGTCGTAGAGTGTGACGATTATTGATTTTTAAGAAAAGAGCTTCTTTTTTTTCAAATAAAAGATAGCAAAAAACATAGGCCGATCTTGTAAAATTATAATACAAATATTAAAATGGGCTCCTTTAAATCTTATCAGATAGATATATGGAGATTACAAAAGAAAACAGTGTGATATGCCACGTGAATGTCAAACGAAGTTGAACCTTATTGCTTTGACATTTACGTCGATTTTGTGACGTGCAAACAACGATTTCTTCTGAAATCTTCATATCATTAATGCGAAAATGTTAAATTTATCAGCCGTTCAATGACCAATTACACTGTGGCTATTTTGTAGTTTTTCGCTCGATTGCTTGTTTTCCAGGGGCAAATGACACACGAACTTCGACAGCTCGCAAATTGGAGCGAATTTTTGCAAATATTTATGTCTCATTAAGAAATTTTTCGGCCAATTTGGATAGATTACACCGCAAACGATACTGTTTCTGCTCTAAGCTTTGTGCGATTTTTCATCGTTACGTATGAGTGAGTTATGCTTAGTGTAGCACATATTCATCTGCATTCGTATTTGCAAGGTTAATTTCAAACGATTGATGTTTGGCCGCTTTTAAATATTAAAACTGTGTACAGCTCTGCCCAATTGACATATACCCCTAGATTGCTTTGTACGATTAAACAATAATGATGAAATTTTGGTTGAGCTTGTCTGCAGGTGATGATGCTTTTGTTCTGTGATTTCGGATTTACAATTTGATGATGAGCCCAGATACTAGTAGGGTTTTATATGCAGACTCGCATATTGTGTACGAGCGCTATTGTTTTGTTTGGATTAATGGCCACATCAAATCGTTGCAAACAAGTACAATGGAATTCATATTTTTTCCGTTTTATTTAGCAATAAAAATCGTGCATCGTTTATCAAATTACCAAAAAAAATCTCGATTTTCTTCTTGCTGAGATTCGAAGATGCCATGGAGAGAAAAATAATTGTTAAATAAACGCGCAACGCGTTTGTCGCACATTAAACATAATATTAACATTCACAATTAACAATTTTGCCCGCAATAAAAACAAAATCCAACATCTATTTCAACCAGCAATTGAAATATATATAGCATACCAGGCAGCTCTGTGTGGTTGTCTGCACATGTGCGCTACATTCAAACTGCGTCTCCGGCATACAATCACACAGCCTGTTATGCTAAAATAGCGTGTTTTAAGCAGCAGTACCTCAACCCCTGAATTCAAATGATGCATCTCATCCGACTAAAAAATGGCCCTACACTTAGCCGCAAATTCCATGTTCGATGGCCGGGAAAATTACGAGAATTTGAACAATTATGAACAAAATATTTGTGAAGTTTTGCATTGTTGAACGTGAAGTTTTTAATGGCTGTGTTGCATTGCTTCCAATTGAAGGTTCGATAGAGCAAAACACCATTGTTTGTTTTCTTTTGACCAATTTATTTCGAGACTTATGATTTCATCTTCTAGGGCCTACGAAAACACAATGTATGAATTTACTTAGATAAATATTTTGGAGATAAAAATAATTAATTACTATTTTTCATAAGCAGTGACAATCCAAATTTCCAATAAGCTGTCAGACTAGAAATGTGAAATAAAATTGAATGACGAATTAAGGCAACATTGAAATACGAAAAAGAAACTATCAATTAGCTCGTTTTGATTTGCGTTTACCATCAAGTTGTAATACGTGTTCATGTAGTATTTTATCGGTTTTGAAGTTGCATGCCCGATTTGCGTGTTTCATGATCTGCTTGACTTTGTGTACTCGTAATTTGAATTTATTTGGCTATAAAGAAATTCGTTTTCGGCTTGAATGTGTATCGAGAATTTGCGCTAATGAAAGCAATTTCACTTGTTTCGTTCACAAAAGTCGCCACTAAAGAAAAAACACGAAAAATAAAAAAGAAATTTCCCTCACACCTCAAACTGTTTGCTCGCACATTACCCGCGGCTTTCAACTTAATTGCTCGTACAAAAATGCAGTTTTAAATCAAAAATACTTACACCACTTTCGCAAAAAGGCACTAGATAATTTAGCGCATAATTTATTTCTGTTTCCGTGCATTGTGTGTTTATGTGTTTTATCTTGTGTGGTCTTCTTTTTTCTTTTCACTTCTTTTCTATGTTTTTAATATAATTTTCTTTTAATCGATTCGATTACTAGATGACTCTTTTTGATACGCTATCTAGTTCTGATGTTCACAGTTTACTTCTGAAAATTGAATGACACCCAAAAATTGATTATAGAAACAAACTAGGTTTGCACTGCACTTCACACTGTAATTCACGTTACGCGTTTTTATTCGATTGAATGAGATAATGTTGATGAGGGTTTGTCTCTCGTTCCTGCAATAATATTCACAACATCTGTTTATGATTGACACGACTCGTTCATTTCGTTCGAATTTCAACTAGCTGTTTCTTATCGGTACATACAAACAAATGATTATAACACTAAAGCAATTAAAAAAAAAAATAAACCAAATTGCTTGCAAACGATTTTGATAAAAAGTTTTATTCGTTGGTTTCAAGAAACCTCCTGGCCATATTTTGTACTGAATGAGAATTTTTAATAAAACAGCCGAGCATCGTTTTGCTCTTTTGTTTGCGACGATCAAAAATCAATAGAATCAGCGGTTCGATCGGGAACTGAAGTAGAGAGGAGAAAAGCTATCGTGGAATAAGGAAGGGGAACGATGATTCGCCACCTTCGTCGTTTTTATTGCTCTGGACGTGCGCTGCATAATGATCGCAAGATTCCGATGCCACGTCATAAACAATTGAAGATCCATTTATATTCTGTTTGCATAAAGGAACGGATGTTTCAGCTGCACCGATGATCTTTTTTTCACTTATGATTCTTGGAATATGCAGAAATCCATTGATCAATTGGACTATTAATGAAAATTTTTGATCGAATTTCAAATCATTATAAACTAAATCATATCAATTTGTGCATCACCGAAAAAAGCACAACGATAGCCGGGTTTTGGATTCATGGAAAATGTGGAATTCCATCAAACTAAGTGACTTCCGAACTGGAATTCATCAGATATCTGTTTGAATGCATTCAAATATTCTCAATGAAGAAGAGAAATAAAGGCAAAAAATCGCAAAAGCGATAGAAACAGATTCTACAAATGAATCTGTAAGAATATTCATGACACTTGAAAAAACAGTTTTTTTATGCCCCGTAAAAAAGTAAGAATAAAAAAGCCCCACGAAGAAAAATGCATTTTCTGGGAAAATGGTAGGACATACAGTTTCAGCAGGTTCTACGAAGTTGAAGCTCATCATTAGCCTAATAATTTTGTCGAACATAATAGCCATATCTCTATGACCATTTCCCCAGAAATTGCATTTTTGCTCATGGGGCTTTTATGTTTTAAATTTTTTTCACGGGGCAGAATTAACAGCTTTATTTTGGGGGTCATGAATATTCTGACCGATTCAAATAATGTGCTTGTTTATTTTTGGAAAACATTCGAAAAGGACATGGAATTGTGAGTCGAAACAAAGCGGTTTTATGACGATCAGTTTTTAATGGTATTAGTTTTCAACGCTAATTCGATGCCATGAAATGAAAGCGCGCCGATATTCAGAAATATATATGATAATCGATTGACCCAGATTATGATCGGTGAAATAATGGCCATTTAAGCTATTTATCACGAAATGTGATGAAACCATTTATCACGAAAGATCAGACAAATTTTAAGATAACGATTGTCATTTTCAATCTCATCGTTTTCGAATTTCTCACAAAATCCTGTTTTCCATAAGATTTGAATAAAGGATCGTTAAAAAATGGAGCACGCACACTTCACACGTTAGCGCATACAATTCAATGCACCAGTATCATAGCAAAATTCAATTCAGTGTACCGGTCAAATTGCGTAAATTATAAATGTATGTAAAAACAAGTTGAATGTCTTTGAAAACCTTGATATGCTCAGAATGAGAATGAACCATACGCGGTGATACACATGTGCGTTATTCGCTTACTACATTTCAGGCATGAAATAGCTGTAATGGCCCAATTTAAGCCGGTTTAGCAAATAAAGTATTCATAACGGCGGCGAGAAAAAAAATCAACCCCTCGGAAATAACAACATAATTAAAAAAAAATCGTTGCACATACACATAAATTGTAACCATTTTAAATGATCTGTTCAATATTATGCAATTAAAATAAGATTTCGAAGATGATTTTCATGAAATCATTGAAATCTTCAAAGAGAAAATTGAATTGTGCACAAGAAAATTGTGTGAGGATCTCGACAATTCAGCAATAACAATAAAAAATCTCATTAAACTTCCAATTTTTATGCAATCTTTGAAATAATACCCAATGAAATGAATGTTAGTAGTTATGATGTTTCTACAGTTTACGTCAATCGAAATAAGTAACAAGGTCACGCCTTTACTGCCAACAACTTCGCAAAACTCTTTTTATTTCTCGTAATTTCTCAAACAAGTTTTTGATGTGCGAAGAGAGTATGAGCTGACAAATGGCGAAATATTCGTTGTGGTTTTGTTGAAGAAAAAGGTGTCAAAGGTGGGCAGCATGCAATCCAATAATTCTTGGTGACTTGGAAACAAGTGATTCACAATTCAATACAAGTATAATTGCATGGCATTGCATTTTTTCTCTCACTCTCACCATGTTTCATATTTCATCTATAGATATTGGTATGCAAAAATAGCCACAGGTTAATGAAGTTTTTTTTATCTCTAGTCGACCTTTGCGTCTCACACAAACCAATAAAATCGTTCATAATTCTCAAATCATTATTTCCACTTTTCCATATGTATTTGTTCTTGTTGTTCCTGATCTTTTTATATTGATCGATGAGAGAACTTTCAAATTATGAAGAAAAAATAAATTCAATTGAACGATAGATAAAATATAATATGCCGAATATTCTCGAGCTGATTACAAAAATAAATTGATATCAATCTGAGCATCAAGTGGAAAATAATATACAAAAAATCGAAACTGCTCCAAAGTCCAAACCGTAAAATTGTAGCTTTTTACTTTTGAAAATGCATTCGATCGAATTTCATTGCAATTCGTCATTAGCTATGTCGTTTTGCAACGATAATAAATATATGGTAAAAACAGCACGCATTAAAAAGGCTGTTTTCTCTTTTCATGCCTACGAATGTCAGTGCAAACCAAAAAAAAAAAAAAAATAACGCTGTACTGAAATGAAAATCGCCTAGCGTTTTTTGCACACAAAATAAATGCAAGTCTTGAGCATACCGTTTATCTAATAGATAATAACTCTCCGAATAGTAATTATTTGCTTTTATTTCTCTCTCG
This sequence comes from Obolodiplosis robiniae, assembly GCA_028476595.1. Lineage (NCBI taxonomy): Eukaryota > Metazoa > Arthropoda > Insecta > Diptera > Cecidomyiidae > Obolodiplosis > Obolodiplosis robiniae. Next base: position 26,908,423 of record CM052017.1, read on the forward strand.
TTGAAATGAGCATTACATCGGTGGTGATTCATTTCGAATGAGAATTTGAGATCGAATTGCGTGGCATCATTTGCAGCATTTCTAATTTAATGCTGTAGCATCCATCACATATTTGCTCATGCTGTGAATTTCATATGCATGCGGAATTTTATAAAAATATCTGAATGTGGCTATGCGCATCATTAAGCTATCAGTAAAAAATGAGAATACTGAGATCAGTGCAAAACATATGCGAAAACTATCGTTTCACTCAAACCGAATCGCTTATCGAAAGATTCAATTTGTATTTCACATTTAGTTTGTTCGTCGAACTTTTCAATTAGGAATTCAAATGTTTGGAGTAGTATGTGTAAGGAACTGTGTATTGAGGAAGTTGTTGAAGCAAAATAGTTTCCATCGCATATACAGAATTTTCAACCATTTTTTTTTTCATATGTGATTCCATGAGAAATGTCTACAGATCACGTGAATTTGACGTGGATTTAGATTCTCGATTCTCTAATATTAACTCAATAAATCCGATAAGAATCTTCTGCCGATCTTTTCTTCTTAATTTACAAAAATGTCAAAATCAAAATCAAGGATCTCTGCAGAATGATGCGATGGCGATTTTTTTTTACATTTACATGAACTGGTTCTATTACGGCACATGTTTATGCCATTGCATTGAACACTGACGTTTTTTATTTACTTGATGATTCTCTTGCAAATCGTCGTGAACGATCGCATTTCTTTCGATATATACAATAAAAAGCATGTTTTACACATGGAAAAAGGTGGAAGAAACGTATGAAAAAATACAGCTTGTGTGCATTGTCCATTTCATCGAATCTGGGTTAATGGAGCATTATTCTCGGTCTAACGAAATACGATGTGTGTTTTGTATGTTTTGCGATCACGACCATAACTGCATATGCTCACTGAGCAATCACAACAACAACAACTGCTTACACGACTAAAAAGCCCAAAAGAAAAAAAAAACAATGCATTAAAATAAACTTAACTGGCAATAACGAAATATGCGAAGATTAAGAAAACCGTTTTGATGTATTGTATATTATGGATTTTTTTATTCAGCTGCCAGATATTGAGGTATTGCTCGTCTCGATCATCTAATTCATCTGATTTTTTTTTTATCACAACGAATAAAAAATGTTATAAGAAATTGTTCGGCTCTGGGTAAAAATGCTTTTTTTTTCTTGAAGAAAACAACTAATATCTGAAAAAAAGAAGCCGAAGCCGAAGTATGGATAGGAAAACCGGTTACTATGTACATCTACACTGAATGGCTTGAAATATTGTAGTCATAGATGGACATTCGATTGGGTTGAATTTGATTTACATTTACAAACACACACATTTTGTATTCTTTTTACAAATTACCATAAACAAAAATGATTTTCCGCGTGAAAATACTTATTCGTATGCAAAAATTTGATCAAAGTAGCCTACGTTAGTACGCTGGTGATTATTTAACTCAATTTTCTTTTGCATTGCACAAACAAGAAGAAATTGATTACGTAGATAAGAAGTTGATGAATAATGCCAAAAAATAATAGAAGAATGCATTTTCCAAATATGTTTGATATTTCGTAAAAATCAATTTGAAAAACATGTCGAAATAATCATAGGGCATTCGATTCTCACCCACAAATTTGAAATAAATCAAAATTTTGAGCACTTGTCAGTACACATTGAACGATTCGAATACGCTCTATACGGAATCCAATTTTCAGTAGAAATATAAAATATACGAATCGTGTGCTCAAACACTTGTAAATCATAATTAGTTTATTGCCACAATTATAAGTCTGTCGATGTAAGAGGGATTTAAAAATGTATATGTTTTCATCTGCAGTTTTCTGCTGATTACGCAGCACCGATAACAAAAACGAATTGATGTATTCGACAAAGTTATAGCGCATGTTGATATGAAAAAGATTGCTGAAGACCCTTACAACTTATCTCTTATCAGTTCCGTTCAATCAACAAAAAACCACATTCAAACCATTAACAGTAATCTCATTCGGGCCACGACTAATAAAATCCAGTCTGAATGCAATAATATAAGCAATTTTTTTCAGCAAAGACTAGATTTTTTTTTTTTTTTGTCAAATAAACAACAGCTGTTTTTCACGTACTACACATTCCTAACGACCGAAAATACTGTCAAAAAAATATTTCAACGAATTAAATCAATTGCTTGTTATTGACAGCAACAGGTCGAAATCTCGCTAGACTGTGAATAATTGTAGGTTTACAAAATTCTTGTGGTGAAAATCAAAGCCGTTTCACATTTCGATTTCGATCTGAGTACATTTTAACGAGCTATTGTCATGGTTTAGTGCATTCAATGATTACGAAACCACATTTGCACTGAAATATTTTTATCAACTAACTCTTCGTTTTCGATTTTTACTTTCACGAAAGTATCACCATTCACAAAATCTCCGAACGGTTCGATCGCATTGGATCGGATGATAATGTTGAATATATGCATCATCAACCTTGAACGATTTCGAAGTGCAAAGGTGTAAATGTGTTCTGTATGAACAGTGGTTTTTTAACCGAAAAATCAAATTCATTATATCGTACGTTGATACGCTATTAATGTGATTGCATAAGCTTTTGGAAGGTAACATTTCACACTGGAAAAAAAAAATAATAAAGTTTGCTTGAAGGTTCATCAGTGCGCTTAGCACATTTAAAATAATGTGTAGTATGAATATATTACTTAATTTATGCGTAATTCATTGTTTGCGATGACACCGAAAAAATCAAAATATGTTAATGTTTTCATATCGTTTCCAATTCAATCCGCCAACATTTCAATCACAAACCAAATAGCAATTGCAGAAATAAAACAACATGTAAGATAATAATAAAAAAATATTAAATCAAAAGAAGGACACAAGCACACGATGAAAGGAACAAAAAAATTATTGCCAAATGTTTTGATGAAACAAAACATTGTATTTTATATACTTGAAATTCCGGGTGCACATTTTGGCATATAAGGAAAAGCCATTAAACAATTGTGCATTTCAATTGGCAAATAGCAGCAATACGTAGGCATTCGTTGATTTCCGACTATGTCAGATATTTCGGTGTATAAACAAATCCAGCAAGGTGCGATTTAAGAGTAGATAACTGAATGGTATGTGATTTCAGGCCCATCAAATATTTGTCTCAACTGTTCATAAACTCGACGCTCTGAATATTGTGAAATTGGTGTGTCGCTTTTTTTCACTTGTTTCAAAATGTGTGTACATTTGATTTACACAAAGAACAGCACACATATTTCTCTTGTTTGGTTCAGTAATTCTTTGAAGTGGATTCGTATGAATGAGATGGTGACATATTGCCACCTCCAATATGTTCAATTAATGATGTACGCAAAACGTGTACGTCAATGAGTCTTAGGTTCGGGTTATTGCAACGCTTCGAATTTATAGCAGGTTAAATAAATATCAAGGACACGGGAAATTAAATAGATTCAGTTGAAATGTGTCAGTTTGTCTTATTTGTAAATATTGTTTATCTTCCGAATGCAATTGCATGAAGTATTTTAGGTGAATGCTCTAAATCCAGTGTTATTAATATTACAAATATTATGAATAACAAGTTGTCGATGTCTGGAAATAATTGCGTATTTGAATATATATGTATTGGAAATAACACGTACACATTTGCCTCTCCGTTTCAACGATGCATGTTTTTGATTGACAGTTTTTCAAAAGAAATAATTTATACGGAATCTGGTGCAAATATCGTGTAAAAATAAAAAATAAGTAATCCTTTCGTGCAGTGTAATAATTGCACTTTGGTTTGAAACCAATTTTGGACTCTGCGTTTAGAAAATTATTGTGTGCAATTAGTTATCGATTCAAGTTTAAATCATGGCTCGATTAAATGTTGTCCATTAAAAATTAAGTGACATTTTTGCACACAGATTTATGTTCTCTTATAGATTTTGAACACTTAACGATTTATCATAGTGGGGATCACATGGTGCACTATACGCCCGATGCCCAGCTATTCAAACAACTTTTGTTAGAACTAGTGCCATTTTAATAAAAACTTTAAATTCCGTCTACACACACAGCGAAAGTCGACAGTGTGCAACGCGATCTTTAGCATAGCGCCATTTTCGATATTTGGTGGTGCATGTTAATATAAGTATAGTCCGATCCATTCATTGTTAAACTTATGTTGTTATTATTGAAATGTCACCGCATGATTTGGATATTGGTCCACTTCTGTGTTTTATTTTTGTTTGGCTTTAAAGCATTTAAGAAATTTCTGTAAATGCCCGAACTCAATAAATGGCATTAGAGTCATCAAAAACGTATTAGTTTATAATACTATATACGATTCAGAACGTACTTTCAGCGCAGTGTCAATCTATACTCACTACTGGTTTATTATAAATCATGTAGCGCAAAATATTTAATTTGATATTACAGATCGAATAAAAGTTTATGCTTATACAATAACAGTATAGTCTGGTAGTTTTCCGAGCAAAGTGATTATGAGCGAAGTAACTAACCTTTCTGGTTTTCTTCTGTGCCGAATGAAAAAAAAAATTCACATGCGAACTTATACGAATGTTTTTGATTACATCAAAAAAGATAATATTGTATTAATTTGAAATCGACCTGCAAACCGCGTGATTGCAAAAGCTGAAACTGAAACCAGCCATTATTAAATCGAGTCAATCGAGTCGACAGTATGTTGGCATATAAGTTGAGCTTCTATTGATTCATGAGGCATTCCCTTGCATTTGTAAATAATGTGTGGCATAAAGTGTAATTTTCGATTTCATTGAATCATTCCGATCGCAATACAAATGCCTATCCTTACTTGTGTATGTATTCGAAACACAGTGATTGCATTCGAGCTAATGGCGGAAAGTGTTGAGATTTTTTCGCATGTGTCACCATTGCACTACGATAATTATCGGCAATTTTGAAAGACTACTGTATACTGGTGTATTCGTTTAGATTTCAACCACTTTCTTCATTATTCATCATATTTCTTCGTCTACCTTTCATATAAAGTGTACGTGACACAACGTAAGAGCGAACTAAAGCAGGCAATACGTTGAGATATCGATGGTATTTACAAATATGTCATAAAAAGTGGCAACTTCGTCATAAAAAAATGAGAGGAACAGAGAAATGTTGAGTAGATGATGAGAATGAAACTCTATTTCCCTTCTCTGGACTTCAATACGAAATAGTCGCTAATATTTATTAATACCATCGACATCCAAATGAGATAGAGTGCATGCAGAATGTGCTGAATGATCTTCTTCAGCATTATTTGCTTTGTTCAACGAATTGGTGTTTGACGTGAGACCAGTAATATTGTGCGCACTGGACTTTATCTCTTGCTCTCATCCCGATATATAGGGAAATTTTAAATTTAATATGAATGTGAACAGGTTTTCAATTGATTCGATTTAGAGCCACTTCACCACATGAAACGCAAAAATAAAAAAAGTTTAAATTGCATTCATAAATGGAAGTATGCATAAAAGGCGCTTGTAACATGCAAAAAGTGGCATACAAACAGCCTCCAAAGCGGTAACACACTACAACACTTTTTATAATGGATATAATCCAAGCAAATCAGAAACCACAACATGAACTAAGTTAACTGATGGAAGATATATTCCGAGCCATTCCACATATTTCGCATTACATTAAACAGGTACCCGCTACATATGCAATGGGGTCTTTATACATATATCGATGCCATACATCCATATCCATCCATATATTGACGACAATTTTGTAACGACAATCACTTTCAAAAAATGTGGTACGAGTTTTGTGTTTCCCTCACACTTTGATTTGTATGCATTCATGGCTTACAGATGATCAGACGCATCGAATATGCAATGTTGACTTTGATTTTCCAATCAGACTTTTCATTCAAAATTCCTCAATTCGGATGCATAACAATTGCGACACATAATTTAGGAATTTTTTTTTTCGTTGAACTTGTGTACAGCCTTATAGATAATTGATTTTGCCGTAGTATTTTTCTCATTGCATCGGCGAGATTGAGAGCAAAAATTGGTTTTGGGTCTTTCATAATAAAATGATAATCTTCACTAAATCTCATGGTTGTTAGGCCATCACATTCGATGAGCACCAACCAGTCTCTGCACTTCCAACATTTGAATATTTTTTTTTTTTTTTTTTTTTGATTAATTTGTGAATTAATTGATTGGGATATCTCAAAATCAGCGGCCTCTCTTCATTTTATCAGCCGCATTGTTTGATTGTTTTCTATCACATTATGTAAAACAGATATTTGCTCAAATTTAGAAATATCGAATTGAAATTCCATGTGAATTAATGTCGTTTGAATGGAATGCAACCGAATTGTGTGTTGTGTGTGTGTGTGTGTGTGTGTGTGTGTGTGTGTGTGTGTGTGTGTGTGTGTGTGTGTAGATGATAAAAATAGCTGTCATTCCAATTTCTAAGCAATCCAATTTTCATTTCTTTTATTGTTTATTATGGTTGCTCTACTCTCATGAGTATTCTTGCTGATTTAGACAAAAATCAATGTTTTGGTAATTATGTTATTTCAATGTAAGATGAGTCTCTCTCTCTCTCTTTCTTCATTCAGTGTCAGTTTGTCAATCGCTGTTTATATCTTTTTTAAACATTTGTTTTGTTTTGTTATTATTTTTTTCCTGGATTTTGTTTATTACATTGAAAAACGTTGACTTTTTTCCAAACATTGTACCATGAATTGTAATTCCAAGCACTCATTTAAAACGCTATAAACACATACACGATAGATGAAATGCAAAAACGTATTTAATAAATAGATTTTTTGAAATGAACAACATGTCTAACTAAAAGAAATCTGATTATTTCGCTCTGTAAACGAAGAGACAAACACTATTAATGAAAATGAAACGGAACGAAAAACAAAACATATTTCTCTCGAAATTTCAACAAAATGAAATGGAACGAACGTTATAAATACAATGAAATGAAATGAAATAAAATAAAATAACAACAACACAAAGCACCGTTCGAAACGACGTTCTTTTTACTACTAATCGGCAGCATAAGCAACCACAAGCATTCAAGTAGGTTACACCTGAGTAAAAGTGTGTAGACACGGAGCGGCGCGATAATGATTGTTATTGCTATGCTGTTCATTGAATGCGAGCGAGTGCGTTGCATGCTCAGCAGTGGTTAAAAGGCAGAGAGAGAGAGAGGGAGAGAGAGAGAGATGAACAATAACTGCGAGAGTGAGCCTTGCCATGTAAATTCAAAGAAATATCAGAGCCGGACCGAAAACAACGAATGTATTTGTAGAAAATGTATGTGGCGACTGTGATTGTGTTTGAATCGTAACTGGTATTTTGTACTGATACTCAACGACATCGATATATTTACATATTATTTGTTCCGTATACAATATCTATTCGAAGTGATGTGCCTCTTTGCTGAACAAACAGCAATCACGCAATACAATCGCAGCAATACTATAGAAAAAATGCGATGTGATCGTCAAATGGACAGCATGTTTTGGTATCACGTCTTGAGCTGTGCGATCGTTGTACATCGACTGTTAATGCTTTCATTATAATTTTTCCACTGGTTGCTTGTTGCGGAATGGTGAATGAAAATGTTCGCATGCGGTAGGATGAGAGCGAGTGAGCTTTCGATGTTACATGATACGTGCTTGCGTTTTATCTCTCACTTCAAACTATTTTTTCCTCTTCGGACCGAATATAATAAAAAATGCAATTTTCATATTCGATACTTTCAGTCAAATGGATCGAATTAAACCACCACACGGATACGCATGTCAATATACGCATTTGAATCATATTAAGTATGGATATTCCCTTCCATTTCGATAAATTTGATTATATTACCATGTGGCAACAACAACAAACGATAGTCATAAAATCACAAAAATGACATAATATTTCTTTTGAGATTGTTAGTTGAAAAGATTGGTTTCGGGTTAACTAAGCTGTTGAATACTGTACGACAGCATCATCAAAAACATTGGTGACGGTGACGGTGACGGTGACGGTGATTCGCATCGATTGTAGAAAGTGTAGCCATTCGAACACTTCAAAATCATTCTTTGCAAGATATTTGCCGTATTTCAAGTGGTTCATTTGGAATTTTTCGCCGCCTCGCCCAGTTTACAGATACACGAATGCTATTTAATTGTCTGTTTCCTAGATCGTATGTTACAGCTTCTACAAAATATGTTTCTAGTTTTCTAGTGGGTTTTGAAAAAGACGGCTTGAAAACCAATGAGATAGAGGGAGAATAAAATACATATGACGGCTTGGTATCGGTTATTATGTCGTTTGTTCAAAGATTTCCAAACGCTGGTGATAGTCGCGTTTTATACTCACACGTGTTCCGTGCTCATTAAAATACATGCTTATTGTAAAAGTAAGGTTGACTTTGAAAATTCCGTTAAATTTATGCAGTAACATCTGATTTTTTCTTATCATTTCAAACCCATTTAGAAAATCTATTAATTGTGTTCGTTAAGTTGAAGATGAATCTAAAAATTGATCGAAAACCAGTCACAGATTCAAACCATTATAGCATTTAAGAAGAGTTGCGGTTGACAACTTGTATGACAAGAGACCCAGATTCAATACATGACTTACAAAGTAAATATTGTGCTCAAGCAAAAGGCAAATTTCTCTTGACTTTTCAGTGAAATGATGACTAATTTGTCAAAGGCTGATTATCGTATGAAGAGATTGCTATGGAATAAATATTGCAGAGAGAAAAATATTGCAATGATTTTCACATCAGCAGCAAAAGCGTAGATGTTTTATCATATACTAGAAACCGATCTTAATACAGAAGAACAACGCTTTCATTATTCTGATGTGAGAGTCAGTACAGAGAGTTTCACCCATACACCCGCAAATGTCCCACAAATGTCACAAATTGCAACTTTTAGCAGAGCACATGATTTAGGAAAAAAAACACAAAATAGTCAAGGCAATCCGGGCTGAGGCAATCATCTATCAAATTATTTTACATTTGATATGAAAATATAATATATTCTACCTCTTATATGTGGTATAAAAATGTATGAAGTAAGAAAAAACCGTGTGGTGGCAGCTGATACGAATAGAAAATAAATAAGCTTCAAATAAAAATGTTTTAATTGAGAGATTTAGCATCGGATTTGGGTTAATCAACTGGCTTTTAGCAATAGGTGGTTAATTTTGTTGCCATCATCATTGAAGCGTGCAGCGATTGACCAAAATGTCATAATATGAGAAACACGCACATCTAATAACGGTAATAGTTCGTTATATTCGATGAATGAATGTTAAAATGCCATTCATTTGTCGGATCAATCAACGTGGGCGGTTAATTGAGGAAAGACAGCATTCGTGATCTAGTGCTTTACGTTGCTCATATATTGCTTTATATAGACCAATTTGGAATAGTCATTGTGTCATTGCGTTTAATGTTGAATTCAAATATATCTGCGATGATCGTTGTATAGACGGGTTTAGGAAGCGAAAATAGAAATGGTGATTCTTATTGAGTGAAATTAGAATAGATTTATTTTGCATTTAACGGATGATATGAGAACTCTATAACCCGGAAATGAAATTTGTAATTCAATTCAGATTCAATTATTTTTCATTATATTTGAAGAGCAACATGCACCTTGAGCATTGCACGCATCCCAACAGCAAATTAAATGTATTTTGTTCAATTGGATACCATTTTTTACTATTCCTTTCCGATATCAACTGATCGCTCCCTTCGTTCCGTATAATCATCATATTCATTATTATTCATTTCGTCATAGCTATAATCATTTGTTGCTGTTTTACATTTTTGCATACGATTTACAAAATGAAAAGAAAAAAAAACAGAAAAAACTTTGGATTGAAAGAGCGAATCGATACACGATGATCGTGTTTGATGAGACCTCAACGGTTTTTGCTAAAAAAACTATATTTCTTGCCAACAATTCAAATATTTTAAGACTCAAATCTGATCAACTGTCAATTTATTGAGTAAATTTTTTGTTTGTTCATGTCTGCTTTCGGCAGGTGAGCATTGAATTTCCGATGCCATTACAATAAGTCGCTTTCGTAAAACAATCAAATAATGAATACATTGTTTTATAATTTTAAAATGTTCAGAATTAAGATCTTGCGTATTTCTCCCTTTTTTCGTAATGTATCTCTACTCAAAGCAAGACTTGAAATAATCATTAAATCACCTAAAACTTGTCTAATTAATTCAAAAATCTCGTTTTCTTATTTATGTTTTTTTTCTATTTGAAGGTCAACGGGATCATCCTTAACCGCCTGTCAATTATTTACAAATGAATAAAATGAAAAATATTTCCGAGAGAAAAAACACGATAACGAAGTTTTTGGTGCACAATTCAACGGAAACATTTTTAGAATATTGGAGAAAATTAAGTTGTGCAAATTTCATGAAGAATGAATTGTTCTACAACCTTTGCAAAAGTTTCTTTTTTACATAATACTATAGTGATAGCTCATTTAATGGCAATTTTTTCGAATAATTTTAGGCAATACATAGATTTTGAACATGAAAAAAATCTGATGAATTCAATGACATATATTCTTAATCTTCATAATTGATGTTAAAATATTGATGTACTTTGAGACAATTATATTATTGCTGTTAATTGTTATTTAAAATTTTAAATTTCTAAATATTGAAATATTGCTACTAAAACACGCTGCTATTCATCGTTTAGCGACAATAAATTAGCGATAATAATTACATTTGAATTATTTATTTTCTTTGGCTTCCTTTTGTCATATCAACTCAAATTACGTTAAACTGATTCACCGACAGATACACCGCAAAAACAAATGGAGAATTGGTTATCTAATGTCAGATTTATTTGCTCTGCATCGCATAGAGGCCTGCATCGGATGGCCGAATCAAGTCCAACCTTATTGCAAGTTTATATCCATCCGACATCCGGAAGATATCGGACCGGATTGGATGTCGAATATCCGATGCAGGTACACTGCATAATGTGTTTATTAAACATTAAATTTTTCTATAGCATAAGTTATACACAATACTTGATTTGTAAAAAAAAAAAATTTAAAAAAACGCAGAGCGGGAAAACTTGCTTGTACAAAAGAAATTGCCTTGAACTTCAGCACCTTCTTCTATTCAACAGCTACAAGAAAAAAAAAATGGCCCAACTGCATGTCTCACATCGAATTTAAAATCAAATAAAGAGAATTGAAAACATAATTTAAATTGCAATTATCCTCGCGTATGCGATTTTGATTCAGTTAATGTCTTTTCAGCTTCATTCTATGTTTGCAGTAATTTATCAACAGTACAATGAGCGTACACTTTTTCAGTCTTCAATGAAAATACCATTTTAATCACAAAATCGAGCACTCACAACAAGGTAAATATTGACAAAAAGAAAACGCAATTGAAAAACTTACAAGAACAAATGTGGCCGCCGGCTATTGAACACCATTTTAAATAAAACAATGACAAAAATACGGCGATCGGAATTCAACGGAACAAAAAGGAGAGCCGACAAAACACAAAAACAAAATAATTTGCCGTTTCAGCATTTTTACCGCGTCTCAACCATACGACATTGTAAATATACAGTTCAGATTGCGGAAGACAGTGAAAATCAGTGAAAATATTGTCATTGACATTTTTACAAAACGGAACAATATTCCAATAACTTTCAATGGACTTTGCATTAAATCTGTCCAGTTTTAAAGCATGCATTATCGTTTGGCACCTTCTGAACTCTTGGTTTAGTAACTCTTGGTATATTTATTCCAAGGCAAAAATGCTTGTTTTTTTTTTGCTTAATTTTCTGCATGGATGAATAAACTTTTGTGATTGATATGGCATACGTTTGATAGTCTTTCTACTGGCAATTTATTTAAATATCAGACAAAAATCGGTACGGAGTTCAGTGACGTGTGGTCGATGCTCTCATCATCGAGGTTGAATTTAATTCGAATCGGATTTTATGCAATCTGAATGACGCACAGAATAAAGCATAATGAGGAACAGAATGAAATATAAAATGAAATCGCCACCTTAAAATGTCGAAAATATATTACATTGTAAATTGTGTCCGTAAAATTTCGAATTCATTCAATTTTTTAATGATGTCTAATTTTCATTTGAAACTATTTACAATTGAAAGAAGTAAATTGGAAAAAGTGCGTTCATTTGTGGAAGATGGTGCATTGTTTCATTGCTGATTTAAACACGCTTACATTTTACGAACAGGAGGACATATCTCTTGGCCTGTAATCTCCATCGTAAGTCTCCGCATTCACCGTACGCACAATTAAGAAATCATTGGTGGTATTAAATCAACTTAATATGCATTGGTTTATGCCTCATTGAAACGCGAGCGAACACATTATAGTTTTTCTTATGCCCAATCATTCATCCAGCACACCGAATACAAATGACTCAATTCATGTTGATTCGGCCATCGAATGGAGCAATGGCTTCGCGTAAATTTCCGATAAACACAATTATAACTACCAATGATATCGATAAATATTGTGCTTGGAACGAGGAAATCTATTTAAATTCATGACAACGGTAATTCACTTGCCGGAATTCACAAACAATAACTAATGACACAGTTTATGCTCTACGCTTATATAATAAAATTCGTTTGTTATTTTTGGCATTTTGTATTGATTTTGCAAGGAGTGTTTTGGATTTTTGATTCGTTAGTTCACGGAATGATATTACTGTTGCTGCCGTTACCGCTGCATTTGAATATCAAGACAAAGTTTGCTATTGGCATTATGAATATGTTCGTAGAGTTAAATTAAATCGATTTTTTAAATGACACATTTCAACCTTAATATCACTGGACACTGGCACATTCTCAGTTGAGTGTCCTCAAAACGATATCCGCACTACGTTTCAACATCTGCAAGGATGACAGTCATACATGCGAATTTTGCCAATCATCACACAGAAACTTTCGTTTTTGTTTCGGTTCTAGCGATTGGGTGTAGTATGTCTTACCGATCAAATCACGGATCACGAATTGAATATCGATTGAACAAACAAATGAAAAAAAAAAACGTCTTGATGCTTTATTTAAAAATGCTGTTTTGTTAATTCAGTTGGAACTTGGAAGGTTATCAAGAAATTGCGCAACAACGGCATCCAAAAATTAAATAAAAAGTAAATTGTACTCTAACATAAATTTAAAAGTCATAGACATTTCTTTGAGATGGTGCGCGCATATTCCCAATTGATCACGCATATGGGCGATATCAAAGTCTAATTCTCAGGAATATTCATTGCAAACCATCTTTGTATTGAATTGTCTAACTTTTTCGTGTTAAGATAATTTTACAGTTCGAGGAAAGACCGTTGTTTCGATGTATTTCTCATGGGAAGATTTGGTGAAAAAGAACTGAAAAGAAAAAAATCCTTTCGGAATCGTTGATTCTTCTAGATAAATTGTTACCACAAAAGTGATTTTCTTTCAAACTTTCACTGGGTCAAGCAAAACATTTGAGTATTTTCTTCATCTTCCATTTTGATTTCGTTCATTATGCTAACGAGCAATAAATTTTTCAGATGCCAGCACATGCATGGTCTCCAGTTCATTTACATTGTCTCTTATGGGAAATGACTGCCCTTCGCAACGTTATTAAAACGCAAAAGAGTTTGTTTGTAATGGCGTTGTAATTGCTCTTTTGATCGGTTCAGCTGTGAATTACATTTATAGCCTTTGCTGTACGATATGAAATTGTCTAGTCACGTATCATCCCGACTCACAGGTTGCCGCATAAAATTGTTTGTCTGTTGATTCTAATTTGTATGGTCAAACAAAGGCCGAACTTGAAATCACGTGGAATAGAAATGAAGTACATAAACTAATACGCAAGCTCAAAATTTAGAGCTATAGTTTGCATATTTTTGACTTTGATATTATATATGATAGCTGGGACATGAATGACCCGACTGAACATTTATAATTTCATCACTGTATTGACATTATGATCAACTTTTATGGGTACTTGAAATAAAGGAAGCAACATTCAATTCAACTTTATTCAGGAAAACAAATTCAAAAACGATCAAATAATAGCAGCATTGCAACTTCACCTTATGTTTTGTGCATTATCTTTATTTGATTTCGAACAACATGAGGAATGTTAAGAATATGTATTTGAAGTTTGCAATCTCATCAGTTCATATATTTGACCTTCACGTTTAATAATGTTTTAAGGGATTTGAAGTGCGCGAATTAAACCATGACATATGAGATTGAATTCAATGGTTTTAGGAATGCAACAGATGAAAATGATGGCATTTCGGGATATTTCAACATTGTTTTTGTTGCTTTTTTAGGGTTTAACCGCGCTTGAATTATTTTGTAAGTTCGTTACGAAATTGCAATACTTGTATTTGTTTGCCATGGTTTACGAACTTGAACTGACGGTTGCCGAAACTGGCCTTTTTTCGAAATAGCTAAAGCGAACGTATCTCCAAACCATCATTACATCAATGCGTCATTCATAGGCGTGAACATGAAAAGAGACAATGATTGATTTGTTGAAGATATAAAATTTAGATTCTTAATGACAGACCATTTCACACTATATTTTTTTCGAAATAATGTTTTTAAGAACAATCGATTGCATCGTTTCCATTTCTAATGTGGCATTTTCCGTGTGACAGCTCAATTGAATTTATCTTATCGCAAACAAAATGCATTTCGTGTGAAATGATTTCACCATCCAAGCTATCAGAGAGATTGAAATCGAGCTCAAATTCCACACGATACGGAATACTACTTTCAAGTTACACGAAACATTCCACATTAGAAATCAAAACAATGTAATCGATCGCTCTTAGGTTCTTACAAGTAACATGTTATAAAAATATATTGAGAAATGATTCGAGAATTCCAAAACAGAAAAATATATTTCAAATATCATTTTGCGCAATTCCGCCAATTGATTTAGGTTTGTGATGTCATGCAATCAGTTAGATTGCAACATTTTTTTAATCTTGTGTTCTATAAACACAATGAACATGCATACTATCAATTACGTTTCTGGTTCGGAGAAAAAAGTCAACACCAGATCAACAGTTATCGCAATCAACAACAAAACGTGCTACAGATTTCTATTCCGTGAACAATTACCTCCCAGCTATGCATACTCAAAAGTATGGGCTGCACTAGGGAGCGCATTTCTAGCAGTTCCTCCAAATCTTTGAATAACTGCTAGGTATAAAGCACTTCATATCGTGATCAAAATATGTTTTAATTGTTATCCCTCTCTAAAATGTACAGTGTACAAAATTGATAAAATAGTATTCAATTCGTCATAATATCCCAGGTTCAGTGTACAACAAAGTTAATGTCAGGTCGCCCCAATGCAAACACGTTTTTAATGATCGGAACTCACACACTCAATCATCGATCATCCATCTTCAAGCAACAAATGTAAACGTATGCGATTCAAATCGCATTAAAAGTAACATTTGTAGATAAATCTATCTAGCAACTATGTAATATATATCTAATACTCAATTAATCGATCTCTTTTCATGTTGTTGTTCTAATTATATACACATCATACAAAGAATTAGCGTTGAACAAAGGCTACGATAGAAATGGACTTGTGTAGTGATATGAATCATAAAATTCATCATATTTAAGCGATGCTAATCGCATTTCTAGTGTTTTTGAAAGCACAGTGCACACTATTCTCCTGTCACCAAGAACAACAACAGAAAACGATGCAAACAACAAATGAAAATGCAAAACCTGAATTTTCTAAGGTCTAGAATTCTTTGAAGTATGACATTTCAGGTAATAGTTAATTAGCATTAATCTTTTCCTGTTTGGAGTTTTTTCTCCAATCTGTTAAGTACCACGTCACAGTATGGTCTAGATCAGATCAGTTAGTAAGTTGGCGAAATGATAAGTACTTTTAATGAAAATACTTCGTCGATTGTGGTAGTCGATTGTTCGGTTAGTGTCAAATATTTAAAAAAAAAATAATCGTGCACGTTCTTTTGATTCGGTTCTAAGGAGTGGACGAAGTAAACCGTGCCCAAAAAACACAAACAGTTTTTCTAAACGTGTAATTTTTCATTTATTTTGTTCGAAATAGTGCGTGTTTGTTTGAGGCCAGATCGAAAGTGTATTTATTCTCGACGTGAGCTCACGCAGATTGCTTGAACAGATTTCAATTGGTCCAATAGTGTAGTTCAAATCGATTGCATGGCAGCAGCACACAAAATTATGGAACTACAAGTAACTAGCCGAAGTATGTATTATTTGTGTTTACTCAATACTCTTCTTCGAAGCCCAAGAGGTTTTCATCAATATGATTTAGTAGTAGTAATCAAGTATTGTGAACGAAGAACTGAACCGCCAATCGTACCAAACATCTAATTTAATATCGTGACTTAGATAAAGCATAACCATAAGGAGTTGAAGAAAAAACCCATTCACTTTTTCGGAAGCCATGTGAAAACAAGATTTGTTTTCTACAATTCATCTTCTTTAATAAAACTAATATGAACCATTATGGATTACACAACACATTCATAGAGTCTTTGTTTTGAATTATGTTCAGCCTACGTTTTCAGATCAAAATCCTCATATTCTTACGAATTTAGTGATTTAACATTGATCTTCAGTCATGATTTTGTTGGACACAATTATTTCGAAGAAAACATGCTTTTCACAAAAATGTTCCACCAGTCTCTGAAGCTAATTGCAGTTTCACACACTATTTCCTGTTATTTTGATCCGTGCAAATGTGTTACAACTTTCCATCACGACCAAAAACCAGTTTTCTCATCATAAGGCGGCATCTTGAGAGTTTGTACGGAGTAAAAATGTTATCAAGTAGCTTAAAGCATTAAAATCATCTTCGTCACACATATCGAGTGTCTCAACTTGATACCTTCAAGCGAAATGCTTTAGGCTCATCGATTCCATTTGTGAGATAAGTTATGTCAGGCAACGATCAAAATTTCCGACTTTTAGCCAGCTAGTTAAGTTTTATCTAACCAGGCAATGCAACGTGATAATATGCAGAAGATAGCCACTAATACTACATCGTGCATATTATAACTACAAGAGCTATTGCGTTATATTGCTTGTATCTGACCGGGTTTTTTTTTCTCGCAAGCAACTTTTCTGCTGCACTGAAATCATCAGCTAAACAAGTGTAAGCATGAACTAGTATACGAATAACGACATAGTCATTATCTAAATGTCTACTATAGCAAATTTCTTAAAATACGTTTTGATTTTCCCATTGATATGTTCGCTCACATCATATCTAACCTCTCTATTGCTTTTCCAATGCATATCGAGTTGGTCACCATACATTTTTTTGTTCCTCTCTAAATCGATAACATCGCATATGTGCACAAGTCTCATTGCATCAGCGAAATGCAAAAACTGAAGGAAAACTAAAATCAACAGTTACGTTCGTAAATCAGTAATGAGCCAAGAAATCATAATTATGTCAATCAAAAACTCGATTTCCTCGAATGTGCGCTGTGCTGTCATTGTTTTATTTGTGATGAGGTTCGTCGCCTTCATTTCTTGACATATAGTAGTCTAGTCTTTTTCTACTTCCAAATATTAATACACATGTATTTATTAAAGAACAGAACATTGGAAATTGAATAAGGCGTGGATTCTTTTCATTCTAGAGACACTTTTTTAGACTAGCAATAACAATTACTTCAAATTTAATTCTATCCTTCATTCTTAGAAACGTTTTTGGAGGCTTTATATTTGTTATCCTTGTCAGTAGTTGAGAATTTTTTTATGCGGCATATCGTTTACGTTTGAAACGCTCAATACCGTTTTTGTATACTATTGAGTTTTTTAAGTTTCGGAAAAATGAACATTTATGAAAAGCTTTAATAGCTCAAAAGGCATATCATATGTATTAAAATCTGAGTGTGTAATTGCGGGCAACATTCGCTCACGTAATCAGAAGCCGGTTTTTGCTCAAAGCTTGATTATATAATCTAGTTGTAATGCGTTCATGGAATGAACCATCGCTCGAAGAGCAAATAAAATTTATTCAATTTTAGTTAACATGAAAGAATGTGCTTGGGAAATGACTCGTGGTTTCGAGAACTATCTTTTTTTTTAATCAATGGGACGTGTAAATGCACCGCAAATACGATTGTAATTCAGGTTTGCCTTAATTACTTCATATTTTGAAGCAGCAATTCATTTGAAAAAATGGCATAAAAATGTGTTGCGTAGAATCATTGCACAAAGTTGAAATCGTATTATTCTTTGTCATCATAGCCCGGGAAACTGATGCCGAATAGCGCTAAACTGAGCTAAGTTGGCTGACGCAGTAAGCTAAGCTTCTTTTACTGCGAGCCCTGCCAATTTCGGCTCAAACGTTTATACAATTAAATTTGTGTACACGAATCGCGCATGTAAAATGCAAGTGATTTGTATTTGATCAGTGGCTTATTATGAAGTGAATCTTGAACTCGATTATTATAGACGTTGAAGTTGTCTGTGTGTTTTTGCTTGAAATCCTGAAAAAAGTATCATAATCAAGATTGAATAGAGATAACGATGCCTATGCGATTTCTTCGTCGCACGCGCACAAGAGATCTGCTTTGTCTATCTTTTCATTGCTTTTATTTTTTTATTCATAAATTTCACTAATTAATGTTTAGCAAGCATTCTCTCGTTTCAAATCCGTACGTAAAAGTTTTTTTTCTTATTCCATTTAATTTCAATGTAAAAACCATAAAAATGGTTGCATCGAAACAGCGAATAGCTCGACAAACAAACGATTCGGATAGCATGATAAATGTCCAAGTTTCGTTGGATTTTTCATATCGCATGTGCTTGCATGTGCGCAGAAGCATGTTTGAAGTATACACTGATTCATCACATGCTCAGATTTCACAGGAATATATATCAAATGAAATTTCACTCAAACGCAGAAGTCCCACTCAAAACAAAAACTTTCACCGACATATTTCCGATTCGGTTTATGAAGTTGATGTCGTTTTTCATTGATTGAAATTTTCGTTTAACTGAAAAAACAAACCATCGAAATCGATCATGGTTTCTCCGTCAATGCTAATTGCCCATTCCAAATGAGTCAATAATGCTCGATTCACACTTCACGATCTTTCCTCGCGACACAAATGTGTAATGTTTTCTGAGAAACATGACCAAATCATTTGAATATTCCAAAAGAATCAAATTATTAATTTTTTTACAGTTTGAATTTAGAGTTTTTATATGAAAAAGCTTCCATTCAAATTCGACTTTCTTATTTGAAACTACTGCTGAAACAAAGCACAATTTCATTGGATTTTGTCCATAAGATATCATGTTACTGTTGTGGGGATTGCATAGTTACGGGCGTTTATGATCAACGAAGTTTGATTGTTGTTTTTGTGCAGATTATAAAAACTAGCGAAAAGCACAAAAACGGTATGTATTGAAATGCGGCTAAACACGGACAGCCATCAATTTATTGAGAGACATCTTCAATGAAATGTGTAAAAAAAAAATCCGTCTGGTTTGAAATTAAGATTATTTGTGCATAAACTTATCATCATTTTCAGGCTCAAAAAAGGGTATTTTCAAATTCAATCTTTTGTTTTTTAGAAAATTGAGGTTTTGCAACAATTAGAAAAGAGATGATTCTGTCGCCCTGTGATTCAGAGCTTCATCAGACTTGCAGTTCTGAGAAATATTTGAATGTAAATTAAAGTAAATTCGACCTGTTCGATATCAATTCACAAGTGAGTTTTTGTTGTATGTGATTCGAAGGCGAGGGCGAATCATGCATGCATTTGGGCTCAATGACATTTGAATTGATTGTGACAGTTTCGGCGTTTGCAATGCTAATTGAAAACATATATGCCTGTATCGAATTCTCCCCAGACGCGCATTGCTTTAACTAGCGCCTATTCAATATGTGTGCTGTGTTTTGCTGTCATTGTTTTTTTTTTTTTTTTTGTATAACGTATCAAACAAGTTTTTGAATGTATTTTTTATTATTGTTGCTGTTGTTGGATCAAAAAATATTTTTGCAATCAAGTTTTCAGTATATTTATTTTAATGTTCAAGGTTAATGCTAAATAGAATCTAATGATTTTAGTCGTTTTGTGTGTATTATGTTTGCATCAAAAGGTACAGTGTAATTCTATGTCGTTTATCACGCATACTCGCCAAACTGCGCTTTTCGATAATTTAATGAACGTACCAATCAAACAATTTATGTACGAAAAATGCCAAGCTCAAATTCATTCGAAACATGCATATATGAATCGCGCGATGGACACTCTCGCAGCTACATAAATGCATTAGTTTTGATTGCGGCACATAGAGCTAATTCCATACTTTTAAAATATATTCCAATTTTTAATCGTCTCTGTACTTTGCCAACAGTCAAATTACAGCGTAGGTTCTAATTATACCGACGGAATAGCCAACAATTTTAATATACAATTAATTCTATATATTTTTCCCTGTTGAGTGAATGTAACTTAATGTGAACTGCAGATAACTTAAATCGATTAATTATGCGTGTCGCAATTACACAAGTGCAATGTTCATTGTCCGCAAACACAGCGTGTGTACGCATGCTCATGGCATAGAGCAAAGTACTCTCGATGAATGTGTTCCAGCGTGCAAACGGATTCAAGCGTATAAAACCATTTAACATCAATTAAATCTATTTGAGCACAGATAAATCGAGATGAAAAGCGACAAATAGCTAAGAAAACCGAAAACAATGAATCTGACAACGGTTAACAGTTGACAAACATAGACACACTGCGAAAGAAATAAACAATACGATAAAAAACAATGTATGATCGGAAGTTGTTTTCATTTTTTTTTTGTCAGAAATGCCGCGCTAAAGCACGTTGATTGTAACGCGCAAACCGAGCATCGGATATATTTTGTTAAATTGTTTGTGTTTACATCAATATGTTCTTGTGGCAAATTTTAATGGCCACGCAATTAAATTTTAAGCGGCTACGTGTATGTTTCGAATATCATTGTAATTGAATCTGAAACAACATCTTGAATTTCATTTTTTTAGCACGAACGTACGACCAAAGTCTGTTTTAACACACAAAGTAGTAGTTTCCATATCAATCAGCCTTTTTCGCCTTATCACATTTTTACGAGAGTAATTATGCTTAATTCTACGCTAATAAAAAAATACTTTCGAATGAGTAAATTCTTACAAAGAAATTATATGATCTGTATATGGAAAACCCGACGGGGAAAGGGAAACGTGACCTGATTTTGTCAGAATAGCTTTTTCTTTTCGGCGAAGAGTTACAATTATTTCGGTGAAATTGGTTCCCAGGAGAATCCAAATCTGATATCAAATGAGTCATTAAAACCAGTGTTTTTTTAGAAAGATAGCAAAAATTCGAATGGATACGAAATAGATTTGCTTCTAAATATGAAAAAATACATTTCATATCGTCGTATTGAAACATTTTGGAATTATTTGACGTTCCTATATTTTGGACATTTTAGACGTTTGAAGATTTTACGTTACTTTAAAAAAGTTAAGCAAACGTATCGATGCGCATGGCTCCAATAAATAATCGTCGCGCTTGATGCGAATTCGTAACATTCACTAATCAAGCGGTATTATTCATAACAGTGACAGGTTCATTGAAAAAATACATATAATAA
Source organism: Obolodiplosis robiniae (assembly GCA_028476595.1). NCBI lineage: Eukaryota > Metazoa > Arthropoda > Insecta > Diptera > Cecidomyiidae > Obolodiplosis > Obolodiplosis robiniae. The sequence continues at coordinate 26,930,176 of CM052017.1, forward strand.
TTGGTCGGTTTCGATCTTCATGACCGCCATAAATTCCCAATGTACTTTGTACTCTACAGAATCTGTGAATTAAGGAAATTTCTAAATTGAAACTCAAATTATGGAAACAGACATGAATTGTAGAAGAAAAAGCGTTTGTTTAATTGTGAATTGTAAACAAAATGATGTCAAGCTCGAGGTTAATGCTACTATTCTTCTAATTTGTGTCTCCGCACGATGAGTGATGAAATGTTTTCTTGACTTGTGTGCGCTTACGCAAACTATTTGTGACAGAGAGTTGTTGTGGCTAGTGTTTAACAGTTTTTAGAACTTGATAAACGAACAAAAAATGGTGTCTAGCGTAAGAGCTGTGCTGCACAAAAAGCAGCGAATATACACTCAAGTCTCTCTTTGTAAGTATCATCTCTTTGCAGCGGCATAACACGAGCCACACACAACAGTTCGTATCAATCACTTTAATGAATATCGAATAATTATGCTAATTGTGCGAATGGCATAGGGTCTTTTACTTACACCATTTCAAGTATTTATTTCTTTTGATCACCACTTCCATTGTGCGTCCGTGTATGGTATTTCTCACTACAGAGTGCTGGCTGTGTGATTGGCCACTCTCGATCTGTATTTCCTGCCGGCGATTCTCGGTCGTATTCAAAATGTAGGGAATCGAATATTTTTCACTTTCTTTTGTCTTTGTTGCTCACTGAATTGCTTTTTTTCGTTGCTTAACAAATTCAAGTTAACTTAATTTAATGTAAGATATTTCTTTTAATGAAATATTTGTTCTTATTGCGTTCGATCACTTTAATTGTTGTATATTTTCGCTGTCATTTATGTGGATGTTCCTTTCTCTTGTTCGATGTTTTCACAGAGTTTCCAGATCAAACTTGAACAAATTGGTCGATTCTGTCGATTGATATATTCACTATGATTCATTTATTTATTTAAATATTCATTTTGGTATGGTGAAATTTTCAGAATTGATTCACGTTGGCATCGATTTCACCGGACTTTCTGTCTAAAAATAAACAAATATGGAATACATCTAATGGAATGCCAAAATGAAGTTCATGAAAATCTCTTTCTTCGGTTCTAATTTAATGTTATTCAAGCTCAAAACCATTTGTGAACAGTAGAGGTCCCCTCTCCCGGGTTTAATTGAATTTCTTCATGCTGAGTTTTGGTCGAGAAATGCTCTTTTGTGGTTTGGATATACTTCTTGATATCAATCGTATCTATTTGCGTCTTAGTATCAAGTTCAATCGAAATTTTGCAATAAAAGGTCAGTCACATTCGGGGACGTCTACTGAGGATTTGTTCTTTCTATTTATGAATTTGTACTGCGATCGATTCCACTCATTTTATTTCGTTTCTTTTCATTGGCATATCACCTAAATGAATTTGATTATGCAGAAAGATTTTACAGATATGAGACCGTTGTGTTTCTTTCATATTTGGCGACTGGCTGCTGTTATGAACTGCTGAATTTCGCATACTTTAGAATGTTTATTGTGATGTGAAAATAAATTGTTTCCAAAAACTATGGAATTGAATAAAAGAGCTGCAGAGTTTTTCTGACAATTTTTTTTTTTTTTTTTGGTTACAGTGTTTTTGACGGTGAAAGAAATGTAATGCAGAGATAGCGAGAGAGGGAAGGAAAGAAAAAAAAAGAAAAGTTTCAATCAAGTCTTTCCATCTTGAATTTATTAGTTTTATGTTGAATTTTGCTGAACAAGATATATGTGGGAGCTATTAAGTCGAAATGATGCTTTTTTTTGCTGTTATTGTTATTGTGTGAATAATCAAAATTGAAGTATATCACATTCTATTCGACGGCGAGAGGCCGCTGTGGTATAAATCGATTGTGTCGTTCGAAACTTGCTTGTTTATAGCAGCGCAGTTTCTTTTGTATTTTTTTTTTATCAAAAGGTCTCATGAGGTCTGGCCTCCATCAGATAAATTCACTTCGAAATAACAATGGAAGACTTTTGGTTTTGTTCTTCACAAATGACTTTCCCCGGTACTATATTTAGCCATTTCTTGTCTGTAAAATAAATAAATTTAATATTTAGCTTTTTGTCTTGCATTTAGACCAACATTATTGCACATTTGTTCACTGCAAATGAACTCGGCGCTTCAACGAATATCAATCGTTGCATTTATTTTCAATTCTATCTCGATGTGTCTTTAATTTTCATTAATTTTCGATTAAATAAATAAAATAAAGTAGTTGTCGTCCGTGAAAAGGTCATTAAATGCTCAAATATTTTTCGAAAAAATAAATGTATGAAAGAGAATGTGTAATCGTTAATCGTTTTCTTACATTGCCCCGCTCAATTGTTTGTCATTTCAAGCACATCAACTGAACATTTGCTCGCACGTTCAGTGCCTTACCAAATGCGTCGATTGGCAAGTTCGACTTGTAAATTATATGCGAATTCAAATCTCTGATGTACTCAACGCTGACTGTTCCAGGCTAACTCTAAATGAGCACGTTTTCCTTTGCAAATCAAGGAAAACGAATGCGAACGATCGGTGTGAGAGAAAAAGAAATAAAACGATCGAATTTGAGTAGAAAAAATGTCCCCGTGCCACGTTCAAAATTGGAATTGGAATTGTTATAAAAAAAAGTGATTGGCCTTTGCTTTACGGTGACTCAACGACTAATAATAGACTATTTGAACAAAATATGTTTCGTTTCACTCACAAAACTATCAATTTTATGGTCATGTCAACCAAAACTCTTACATTCGAAATTATCATCAAATCAGCTCATCATTTTTCGGTTCCATATAAATGGGCACACTCATACTAAATGCATTTTTATTTGCCGAAATGGCCAATATCGCAGCGATTGTTTTATAATTTCTTTCAAAATATCAAAATATTTGAAATCTTTTGCGGGTGTGTGACCATGCACTTCTCTCTCTTCACTTTGGAGCTTGGGCTAATAAATCACAAACCCCGACCATATGAATTTTAACACGAATTTAATTGGTAAAAAATTCATTTGAATTTCATAGTCAATGATCATCATTGATTCCAAAACATGAAAATGGAATCATGTCAATCCCATTTGTAGCCACACATCGCGTACGCTGCCTACAACATTACTAAATTTACTACCGCCGTGTCTGATAGCATTTTTGTTTCAATATTGAAATATTGGCAATTTAGTGCTCTCATTCACGGCGCTGAATGTTTGAAATTTGCATTCATATACGCCAGGTGTGTTTGTTACCAAAGGGAAATTACAAAAAAAGATGACCCAAGCGAAAGTCTATTCTCCACAAAAAGTCGATCGACATTTCTAGGCGTGTGTTATGGCACATGTAATCATTAATTAGATTGTAATATTCGTAATAATTCATTTAATGGACATCATTGTAAAATTATTTTCGAGCTTATACAATTTAAAAAAAATGTTTTTTTCAGAAAAACAGCAGGGCCTTATCTTAGAAAATATGCTCACGCGAAAATATTCTCATTGATTTGTAATGTATTTTGAATATGAGCTGTCCCATGTTTATGCATATTCTCACAATTTATTTTTGTGGTGTGTTCATTGGAAAAGGGTATGCTCAAATTTCTTGTCACGTACAATTTTTGATAACGATTTTTTAGAATATGCCCAAACGGGTGACAGCTCCCATTTAACATGTGAAAAATGGTGAATATTTTCGCGTGAGCATGTTTGGTGAAATAGGGCCCAGCTTTGTGCAGAAATTCAATCAGTCAGAGAAGTATATGGCATTGTAATAGCTAACACTGAATACAATCACGCACCGTGAATAATGTGTGAAAAGCCTTAAAATGCAATCCAAATACAGCCAATGAATTGAGAGAGAAAGAGAAAAACTATTTTTTGTAATAAAAACGTTGCAAATAAAATGAAGAATTCATAGTATAATATAGTGGTAGTAGTCAAAAATGAAGAAAATTCATGCACCTTGCCTTCAAAAATGTGTGTATGGGCAATCATGCACACGCTTCGCCGTTTATGCACTACTAACAAGAAACGCGATTCAGTTTACTTGGTTTTTTTTAAACATTATAATCACATAATTTGAACCCGATCAATTGTAAAGCTATTACGATTTTCAAATTTTCCATTTCATTGTGGTTGTGGCACTAAAATGATGGTCATGTGCAGCAATCATCAATTTTCAATCTTGTTACAAAAATTATTTTCGTATTTTTCATGTATTCATTTTGAACATACATAGCTGCTGCTTTTTTCGGTCTGCCGTCATTGTTTTTGTTATTTGTTTATTGATGATGTGCATACGATGCTGTCGATTCAATGACGACCAATTAGTTGATATGCTGTCTGGTATGTGGAATGTCCATGTTCATGAGATGCTCAATTTTTAACCAAGTGAAATGATTCATATCATCATATTTTGTGAGCAAGTGATCCATACGAGATTGCTGAAATCTATGTGCGTTTTTTGAAACTGGGAGTCTAGGAAAAACTCTCGAATGAAAAACGAACAAAGTGGAATACACACATTGAAATTGAGTGCGAAACAATTGAATGAATGTGCTCATTTTGTGTTCGATTCATACGTGCTTTTGAATGGCCAAACGATTGATGTGACATGAACGATGAATCATAATCAATGCGGCCAATGAGCATACACACACCCGATGTGATTACATTAATAAAGAAAGCGATGATAGCAATGAAATAAAAATCAGAAAGAATAAACAGAGAGTAGTTCACAGCTCATATACAATTAAAAGTAGGAATAGAATACACATTTCAGTTCTATTATCAGTAATCGATTTATGGAATCGATCAAGAAATTAATTTCTCATGCAAAAACTTTCAATTAATGTAATCAATTGAAAGTCAAAATATCTTATTCTTATTCTCAAACAAATTCAAATTCTGACTTGACAGTTTGAGTACAATAGAAATGGTTCAAACTATTTTAAATGATTCACAAACATCTGTTTTCGCCATCATATACGTTTCACTTGGCCTTTTTTTCAAATTCAAACAAATTAAAATTCAACATATTGTTTTATTTTTCCACATTGCTCTCTCATTCACACTCACTCGATGAAATACATGATATTATTTCGGCTTGTTCGTCGTTTCGAAAAAAATGAAAAAATCAAACTAGCTTTGGAATGCGATAAAAATTGCACTGATTTGTTCAAAGAAATTGCAATTTTCATACATACATTATCAACTTGACCGACTAGAATTATTATTTATTGTTTCTTTCAACTTGTTGTTGAAATATGTCAAAAACCATAAACAGGCGAACGGCAAATCACTCGAAACAAACCACAGAGCGGCTGAAAAATTATATTCAAATTCTTTGGGATTCACTTCACAAAACTGATCGAATTGGATTTTGGGTTAAAGAATAATTCAGATTTCTTGCTTGGAATGCTTCACACACCTTTCTCTTGTAGCATTTGAATGCCATTTAATGTTCGATAACAATATTGCTAGTACCCGATTGCTGTTTATTTGTCTATTATTGCGTTTGTGTGTGTTTATTTTATCCCTCAAAAATATAAATATTACGGTTTTTGTAAGCATATTTCGTTACTCATTGGTGTATATATTTCATTATCTCATAATATCCGGTACAATAAAATATGCTATTGCGAAAACGATTTGAACGCATGAAAAATGCAGCCGTAATTGCAAAAAAAAAAACAAAATCAATGCCAACGCGTTCTGTGATGATATGAAAACTCTTGAAAAAAGACGAATATTCAATGAACCACAAGTAGGACTAATGTATTTGGTTATAAATATTCGGTAAATGCTAATGTCGAATGCACATATGAAATTTCGGTATTCAAGCTCTGAGAACAACTAGCGTTTCACTGTATCTGATTGAGTAGCGTTAGCAACAATCGACCAACAACGATCAAATTCTCTCTTTTTTGAAAAATATAAATATATACGAAAAACGTACACGATCCACTACCGATCACTCGGACAGTCAATTTACTTTTGTACCTGCTTTTGTTTTCTTCGCGCTGTTGAAGCAGTCGTATCTATTGTTTGGCATTACACGGTGTTACGTGTTCACAATTTAACGGCAAAATATACAGTCATACACACAACGGACACACACACACACATACATACACTCCGTTCATTCGTCGATCATGGGCCCTATGTACCTCATCAAAAAGCACGATAGCACAACGACGTCTCTATTCGGTCAAATTCCCCGCTAGATTTGCACATTTATCGAATATTTTTGGTCAACCGCTATTTTATGTTTGTATTTTATTCACATTCGAAGTGCAGCACACATCGAACCATTGCTTGAGCTATTTCGAAAGATCTCAACAAATTCTTTATAAAAAATTATTGAAAATCGGCACAGCATTTTCGTAATTATGTTTCTTGGAAAAAGCTATTGATACTTTATCGTACACAACGTGCATTTTATGTTTTATGATCAGAATATACTGGTTATTTTTATTTGGTATCAGTTGAAAGCGCAATTGATAGTGATTGAATGTGAGTATGTTGAGCTTACTCTCAATTGACTCTTGCTAAGTGGGTGAATATTTCATGCGAAGGTCCAAATTCGACTGACGCACTATATTAGATTCCATTACTAAATGAGCACGTACGTGCTTTTGAATTGAATTTTGTTTACAGTCGAATGTAAGGCTCCTAATTCTACTTGCCATCCATTCAGTCGGTGTATCGCTCCGTGATCATTTCATACCCAATTTTCACATTTAAAACACGCTGAATGCTCGATCATGCATAGCTTCTGAATATCTCTGTCGATGTCAACTTTACGATATTCAAAGATTACCCATTTTAAATTCCCTCTCACAATTTTCGAGAGAAGGAATGAAACTGAATATCAACGAACTGAATTATGCTACTCCATTTATGTTGCGAGAATAATTTCATTTTACCAAAATGGTATAATGTTACGTTCGTTCTTCGCAGCATTCTTGAACAACTTCACAATGTGCGATTTCATTTTAATGAAAGGCATTTACACTCAAAGATTATGCATGGCTATTAGGTAATTACAAATATTCCGACAAGAAAACGCTTAAAATACTATTCTTATCAAATTATGACATAATGACTTTGGTCACATTTCAGATCCATTTAAATGACAAAAATCCAGTAAAAACCATATTCATCGTTCGTTTTTGCAATCGAATTCTAGTGAAAATTGAAAATAAACAACGGAACGAATTGCTTTTGTTTGTTTGTCTGTATGTTCAGTGAGATGGTAAATGTAGTTAAAGACTTGATCACTTGCTTTATATTTAAGATTGAACTTACCTTCACCTGAAACTGAATCAAATTATTTAATTTATTATTGCATAAGAATGTGCTGAAAATGTATTCTAAACAAAAGCAGCTTACAGCGACCAATGAATAGAAATCTCTGCGCGCCACAAATCGAGACCCTCAAATTGAGATTTACTGGCTGCCAAATATTTGTAGGTTCTTCGAATCATTTCGACACAGACACGATTTGCGTTCAAGGTATTGCCAATGATGTTTTCAACTTCAATTCGATATTAGATTTTGAAAATGCTATTCAATATGTGCGTTGCGATTCGTATTTTGTTTGTATTGGGATACATCAAGATATGGACCACAATAAGCCGCAAACATCAAACAATATACTTGACAGTCTAGACATAAATAGAATAAAAGCGTAATTATGACATTACTAAATTTTTGCCGCATGCAAATTTAATGTCATCTTAACATCTGTTTGCAATGTTGAAATTGTTTCCTTTTAGTACTAATATTATACTTTGCTATAGCAATATGTTGGAATGCAGATTCTATTGAATAAATATTATGTAATGAACAAAATAAGAATTCTATCATAATTGAAGGCAAATCGCAGCACCTTCCAATTCATTTAGATTGTTTCTTATTCCTTATTGGTGTGCGTCCTTCGATGAATATAAAGGAGAGTGAGTACTTGTGTCAACGATTCACAATTTTTCATATTTTTTTGCACAATAATAATTTGTTTAAACCTTTTCACCATTCAAATTTGATTTTAACCAAAATACATCATTTGAATTATATCTGAATATTCAGGGAAAAAATTGAGCGTCCGTGTCTGAGCTTTTCTGTATTTCGATTGCAGCATCTGTGCAAGAGCGCAATCAATTTACAATTAACGCTGCGCCGGCCAGATGAATTCCCATTTTCAAATCGTACAATAAGCTATTTCAAATTGTAATCAATGAATCATTCACACTATCTTTGTATTACTTATTTGATTCACTAAGTTAATATTTTATGGATGATATTTTGTTGACCCTGTCAATTGCATTCAAGTTGCTTTAATTTTTATATACTCACTTTTCACATCTCTAGCTGGTGCAAGTTTTTTGTTTCAGACAATGAGAAGCGACATGCATGCTCTTATTGCGTTTAATGTATGCCTTGTATTACTCATGGCGTAGAAGAGAGCACGCCATCAACACACAGACACACTGACATTCTAAATGAATGTAAAATGAAAGTGAAAGATACAACATGGGGTCTCATGTGTCAGAAGCGTTCTTCGTCTTTTTGCGCACGCTTTTTTCCATCGGGCATCTGCTTGTTATCAGTATTCGACAATAGCACAGCAGCAGCAGCCCAGCAGCGGCAATAGCAGCAGCAGCAGTCGAGTATCCGAAAACAGCAACACCAGCATCGGGCACTGATAATACTTGACATCTATATAAATACATACAAACGGGAAACATTTAGACCACTTTGCTCTTGTATTCAAATCCATGCTATTTTTGGCAACAGTCAACTCCACTCATTTTCCAGAGCAGAAGTGCTGCTATTGTGTGTGAGGCTGAGTTTTAAGAATGGTTTCAGTCGAAAATGTTGTACGATTTGTGTGTGCTTAAATTTGTGTATTCATGAAATTTGTCGTGTAAAACAGCAATTGATGGATTTTTGTGTGTGGCATTTCATCGGCAAACTGATAATGAAATATATTTACATAAACTTATCGATATTATTAGGCGTTTGGCCTCGGTACAAGACCACTGGACCAATATAAATTACCAATACAGCCGAATAATTTGTGACACATTTGCCCAAAAGTAAACATACAAAGGAGTTCAAAATAAACGTATCGAAAAAAGAAGAAGAAACGTATATAAAGCGATTCGAAATACATTAAAAAGTGTTTTCCCTTGGTGATAACACCGACCCAGGCAATTCAATGTAGCACGATTTATTATGTAGGTATGGCAGTTGAGCTATAGAGCACGCATACATTTACAACATCATTCCAGTCCATGTGCACATACATACACATCAAAGAGACCCTTTGAGCTCTCGACAAAAACTTCTCTTCTCAGTCGAGATAATTTTCCATTCCTGACGAAAAATGATTTTAAAGCAGACGCACAGTATTGCGTTAGATTGATGGTTACGGTTACAATTTGGTTGCTCTAGTCATCGCAACAAGTCATCTAGCCTAACGATTACATTTCTTGAACTGATTCATTTGCATTACGACTGAAGACATTGATGTTATGGACGACGAATTACATGCCATTTTGTGATTGTGAAACAAAACGAGTAGTGAAACAACAAAAAGAAGGATATAAACACGGGAAATCATGCGAAAACTTATCGAATGGTCGTGAACATTGAATTGTGCGTGTGATAATGCTCCATTAAATTGCTTGCTCAGAAAAAGTGCGCATATATTCAATAATTTAAATTATTTAAGTATACAAATAAAAAAAAAGTATACCAAAGTCGAAAAAGCAACGAAACCAAAATCAAAATGGCCAAATCATTGGATAATATGGACATCAAGCACTCAACGGACAATCTTGATTATGGTGATGAGAAAAAGGATACAATTTATCCGAAATTAGATAAAGCAATTTTATCACCGAAATCAACAGACCCGCCACTCGATGCATTGCATCAGACATGTTCTATGCCACAACCAACAGTCAGCTACAATCGTAATGGACACAGTCGCAATCCATCATCAATAAATGGCATAACGATTGCATCGCAAGGGATTCAACAACCGCCAAATAAGCCCCATGCAATCAACAATCTGTTGAAATTGATTCGATTTCGGAGTGACTACGGCGAATCTAGTGAAAAATCGAAAAACCGACAAATCTGTGGAGTTTGTGAAGCTCGCCTAATCAGTAAGTGGACACGTATTTTACGATTCGAGATCAGATGTATTGGTCATCGCATCGATTCATGATTTATATTTTGTGTTCATTGACCGTTTCGCATGCAAAACATTTGCGTAGAATCTCTATAGAAACTGTGGTAAAAAGGAGTTTATTTAAATGTTTGTAGACAATTTAAATGCTAAAAGAATTTTCAATCGAAAAATTTTTATGCACGCAAAAATATCCCAACCAGTAGCTGTTTTGTAACTCAATTCCGTTTATTCATTCATACTGGACCTTATCGTCATGATCCCAATGGCAGAAAAAGAATATTAATGAGCAATTGGTTTTGCAAATTGCGCATTTCGTGTGCACGCTCTCTGTCACATTTCGTCTTCATTATAAATAATCAATTTGAATATGCTGGAATGAAAGAACGAGACAGACGATGATAGCAGCAGATTATTGATATGAAATTGTCTTGCAAAATGTTTCAGCGCGAAGCAATGAACTATAGAATGATATCAAACATAATATTTTCACAAATAAACATGTACCAGTGCAATCAATACAGTTTCATCTAGGGGGTGAACACGGTCAATCTGATTTATGCGGATTTATTGTGATTTGTGATCACTGATGCGAATTTAAAATGTACCTAAACGAAGCCATAGAGCTGTGAAATTGCTTGCTTATGGACCTGATTGCTTAAGATTCAAGAGGATTCAAATCTGATTTGACATTGATTTAAAAATATCTAATTTTTTGAGAATTTTTTTTGGGATTTCATTTGTTTCTACCCCCTTGCATCGGACACAAACACGGATTTACAAAAGACGGTCACTGGAAGTGTGACAAATTTAATCATAATCGTCAATTTCAACAGCTATCAATCTAATTGTATTCTATTAATATAGTTGATAATACTTAGTCGTCGAGCATTTCAAATCTCTCAGTTCAAATTTGAGTCCAAAATATTAGCTTGTTGATGATAACAATGAGTGTTAAAAAACTAGCCCACTATCTGACATTAACATTCCATCATTGTATTCAAGCTAAACCAGAATAATAATATCTGTAGTATACAAGTGGTATGTCAAATAAAAGAAGTCAATTTAGTCAGTTCAGTCTGGGAAGTGATTTGAAGAAATGATTTTTCGGGACATTCAAGTGCAAGGGTCACGTAAATGGAAAGTTGCAAGATTTTGACTTGGAAACTATTTCGAATTTGTTATCATTTTGACGCAGACCTTTTATTGACCCCAGAATTTGTGTTAGCCATTTTTGTTATTTCGTTTACTTGACAGCCATTGAACATGCTGCTTTGTCTGCCACAATCAGTTTCGGTTTCGATTCGATTGTACAACATTTTTTGTTTTGTCTTTTTTTAATTTCGATTTCACATATCTACACAGTGAAAACAAAATGGGAATCAGTAATCTAATGTCAGATTTAAATAGGGGATTATCCAAAAATACAAAGACAATTCCTCGTAAACAGAGTAAATGTTGCAGAGAATGCATTACGAGTGCTCAAACGGATCAACGTGATGCCATTTAAATCAACGTGAGTGCTGCACACTAATCATTATTTGAAAATTTTCCCACATTATACGTCACCGTTTTCTGTATAATATTTATGTATTTTATACAAATATTGTAGAAAACAGATGATCAATACATGCATAGGCACATGCATCAGTTGTCGCAGAGCTGTCATACGCATATACGTGTCGACTGCTTCTTACAATATTTGTATAAAATGCATTGTACAGAAATCAACCGGTGACGTATATTTATTGATTTTGAAAGGGAATTGTCAAATAATTATGAGTTTGTGTTGGCGGCTCCATGCGAAATTTACAATACAAACGATGACATATTAGTAAAAAGGAAGTTTTATTTTTATTTTAATTTTGCACAAGGCTGCTGTCAATGCGCACACTGATTAGCAGTATCCGTTTGAGCAGTATCCGTTTGAGCAGTATCCGTTTAATGCATTTACTCGGTTTACAGGAAAATTTCTTCGTAAATCGGGTTATCCCATATCTTATTCTGATATTAAATTAATGATTCTCCTTTTGTTTTTACTGTGTACACCGATGACTTTTCACCAAATATGGAATTGATTCACGTCATTCAATATACGAGCAAAACGATGCTAGTCATCTTTCTCGAGTCAAAGAGGAATGGAACGAAACATTGACGCAAGAAAGCAATGCAAAAATTGAAACCGTTTAATGGGGTAATGCAAATCTATTCTTTCTTCGATCCCAATTGACGTTTGCGTGTGCAAATATTCTGATTATTTTGAAAATTTGATCGTGAAAACAACCTGAACACAATCAATGCAAATCAAAATAACAAACGTCAGCCGGTTATTTTGGGACATTTCAACTGAATTTATTGAAATTCATGCATTACAATATGCAATTGAATTTCATTTCCGTATAAGTGCTTATTGTCAAAATCGATTGAAGGTTTGCGAATCATTGGATCTCTATCAAATCCTACCAAAAAGAGTTGGTAATAAAAGCCGCTGGCCGGCTAGGGAGAAATGAATATTTGCGTATTTGCAAGCATTTGTATAGCGTTTAGTGTTATTGTTTTCGTCAGACATTTCGTTCAGTTATTTTAGCACCCGCTAGCTGCCCAGTTTAGAAACAATATAATATTGGACAATAGCCATTCATGGCTCTCAAGAAAATCAATAACATCGTGTGGATACGAAAGGTCACGAAACAGATATTAAACATTGGAATCTTATCTTTGCTGCACTCTTATCATTTTACTTATTAGTTATTTTAGAGTTTTGTTCCAAGTTAACCGACCCATCAGACAAATTAACAGCATTGCATAGCATATAATACAGTTTTATTCGTGCTTCTTCACGCTTTTAACTACATGAAATAACTCCTATTTCTGCACAACCGAGATCCAAATTTTTTTACACTGAATTTTGATTGTATGCAGTGTAAGGGGAATCTTTAAAATGATCGCTCCAACTGATTCCTTCAAAACCGCCAGAGATTACAGTTGCTCATCGCAAATCGCTGAATTGATAATCCAACAAATTCAAAATGTATGTCAATTGTAATATCACACTGATGAACATTTTACACACATTCACTCACTCAAAGCAATGATGCCTAAATATTCTAAACTTTCCATTCACATCAAACCAATCAACATTTTGTTTGATTGCAAATTGAAAAAGCAAGAGAAAAAAAGAGCGTGAATATTTCAACAAAATAGAAAATTGGTGGAATCTCCAAATTAATGCTCTTATTCAAATTCATTTGCAATGCGTGTGATGGTATGAAACACTTTCGAGAAATTCAACATGAGTCAAATGTGTGTTTTCAGGTTTATTCCAAGACGCAATAGCTGAAAATAATGTTAAAAATGTGTTAGACACATGCTTACATTTAGCTCAGAATGACTTATGGTTTTTAAAAAACGCTCGGTAAATGTTCATCAATCCAACTGCCACTAACAGCAGTAGTTCATTTGAAATTGCAGAAAAGTCATAAAGCCAAAAAGAGAGAAAAACCAAATTACGGAATGATTGAAAAGTCAATCAGTGTAATGAAGCATATGCAAATTTCACGAAATTCCTATTGATATGGAAAAGTAAGCGTCGAAGACGCTACCAAATTGAATAAAATTACATAAACTAATATTTTCCCGCTTGATTGATCATCTAGAAAAAAAGCATATCACTAAAGTCGACTATTAGACGATGGACTGCCATATGAACGCAGTTGCTATACAGACGGGCGATGATAATAATAGAGGATTCATTATGGATTTAGGAAAATACACTTCTTTTCTCTTATTTCATCACACAATGTAGCAACTGAACAATAATATTTTAACGATATGCATTGGTACACGTGCGCTGCCAAGAAATCCTACGCTGTCATCGCTCCTATGATAATATTATATTATTTGTATGAATTGCTTTCGCCTTTGCATCATCATGTTCGATGTACATTTTCATTGATACCGCCATTTTGCGCTATGACGAACATTTTCTCAACTTATGCAGACTATTTGTGAATTGGCTAAAATAATTATGAGCTCCAATATTTCAGTTTTGAAAGAGCAAAATGGAATAATGTTATATCAAAAGTGCAATGTAAATAATATTCACATTATCTAGTCATGATTTAGATGGATATGAAATCACAATATTCTTGTATTTGGAGAAGCCCGGTCCGATCTCCCATAGTTTTCCAGAAAATAGCGAAAATTATAATGTTGCTCTTTTATAACTAAAACTAATGAAGACGAAAATAGTACAGTGCTAACAATGTTTGTCGAGCTGTAAATGAAACACTAACATTTCATTTTTAGTGTGATTCTTTCATTTAAGAAATTTCTGAATGTTTATTACAATACCGCCAAATTTAATTAATTTCAGACTTAAACCAGACACGTTGATCCTCAATGTAAATTTATTAGAAAATGCAGATGAACAAGTGAAAGATTGGATAATCAGCATAGAGAAATTGATTGTTCCAATCAGAAATTGTTGTAAAACCAGCTTCAAAGCTTAGCTCGTAATTACGCTCTTGTTGCAAATTAGGTCAAAGGAATGTTTTCAAAACTGAATTGCCTGAAAGGTTCTCGAAAAAGAAATGAAATTTGCTTAATCATTCTCAATTCCTTTATTTCGTCCACTTGAAAATTGAAATTTCGGTGCTGAACTTTTGCGTTTGAAAATTTTCCAGAGTCAAAGCAAATTGTAAAACGATTGTTTGTTGATCACACATTTTAACATTATTAAATTAATCATATTTATTATAAAATTGAACAAACGATGACTTCTTTGCTTTCTGTAACCTCCATTCTATTTTTATTTTAAGAAATAAAGAATAACTTTACTTTTTTGCAGTGATATGTCTCCTCATAATCGTATTTCTAATCAGTGGGACGATTTTCTTCATAATGTGGTTTACAACATTCTATAACGATTCAATTATTTCGGTGAGTATGAAAACTCTGTAATATAAACAAATATTTTATATTTATTGTATGATAAAGAGTTAGGCTAAACAATCCCCACGTGCTAGATTTCAGCACTATCGCACTTACAATCAAGTTGTTTCTATTTTCGGAGAACGAAGTCTCATCACACGTCTCATTCCGTGCGAATTCCGTGGTCTCATCCTTATTTGCCGAATTCAATTTCGAGTTGCTAATAAGAGATAAGTGAAAAGTGACTTCGGCAATGGTAACCACTTGTCGAAGTTACTTATCACATTTCTTTCATCAGTAACGCGAAATCAAATGTGGAAAGTTTGGACAAATTTACTGAAAATCATTCAAAGTGACACTTCTGATTGCATGAATGGTGCTCAAAGATGCATGGAAATCTGTGCGTTAGATTTCCAAAATAATGTTGACAAAACAATGCATTTTTCGGCAAGCCCAACCATTGCTTGTTTTAAAATCTCGGGCAACCGAACATTTATCAGAAAATTTAAAAGCACAATGATGGCAATTCTATGTGTAAATGTCAAATTCTTAGTTAAAAAGCACATTTGTATTGGTTCAAATCTAATGCTAAGGAAACGGTAACTTGAAGCAATTGTTTTAATTGATTTGTAACTAGATGCACTAAAGAACCACGCACACAATACTACAAGCAATGTTATTTTATACGTGTAGTGTGCAATTTGAAGTCAAATGAACACGATTATTCATGTACCAATCGATTAATTTGTTATAAAACTTAGCATTTAGTGGTATTAGGAAGAATAATAATATTGTAAGTAGCGAATCTGGATTGCATCTTAATCCATTAGGATTTTTAAGCTGAAAAAATATCTATATTTGATAAATGCATGGAATCCGAATAAATGACAACGATAGCTAAATTCGTGGTTTCATTTCTAATAAACTTAATTTTCTTCTTATTTTTTTCATTTAGTCCTTAGTACTAGCTGAGAATTCAACTGCCTACAAATATTTTAAAAAGCCGCCCTTGAATCCACAGCTGCGAGTTCACATATTCAATTATACGAATGCAGACCAGTTTTTAAATGGCAAAGCTGACAAATTGATTGTAAAAGATATTGGCCCTTATATTTATACAGAGAGAGCACAAAAAGTAAATGTGAACTACAACGAAAATAACACCATCTCTTATCGGGTAAGTATCAACATTTTTTATTTGCTCAATTCAATTGTTAAATTTTTTAATCGAATCAAAAAAATTTCATATGAATAGGAATATCGGGAGTATGACTTTCGGCCTGATATATCGGCTGGATCAAAGGACGATCCATTTATTGTGCCAAATGTTCCATTTTTGACTGTTGCCTGGAAAAAAAGCCAATCTAACTTTTTAAAAAACATTGGTATTAAAGCTATTTTAGCAACCACCCCCTCTAAACCATTTGTGGTAGGTATTTATTCCTCGCGGGGTGCGAACGCCAAAAGAACTCTTAACAACCAGCGATATCTGAAAAATTGTCAGTTAATGAGATTAATACGTTTTCAATCCATTTTCCGAAACACTAACCGAACAAATAAATGGCAAAACTGATAGCACTATAGTTGTTTTGAAGGAAAGCATATATTAATATGTTATTGTTGTTTTTGTGCGCACTCCATGTCCTTCCTGATTGTCATTTCGTTTGGTGTTACAATTCCAATTATTTGCATTGATTCTTAATTTGTATCATATTTCAGCATGTGCAAGCACATTCATTTTTATGGGGCTATGACGATCCATTGATTGAGAGTATAAAGTCATGGTCCGACACTTCGCCCAAATTTGACAAATTTGGCATGTTGACAACTGTAATATATTGAATGTGCGATTATAATCAATGAATAAACTAATGAATTCTTTGTTCATTCCCCTAAAAAAATATCAGAGAAACGGAACTAGTGTCGAGTCCTTCACGATAAATTCAGGCGTTGATGACATCAGAAAGTTAAATGTAATCGATAATTTCAACGGAGAGCCACGAATGCAATTTTGGTCAACGAACGAGTGCAATCGTGTCGATGGTACTGATGGTTCGCAATTTCCGCCACATTTAATGGATAAGAAGCAGCCACTTTCAGTGTTTATCAAAGCATTTTGCCGTAAATTCCCAATGATTTACGACAAAGAAGTGAATTTGTTCAAGGGAGTTCCAGCTTGGCGATACAAGGCACCACGAAATGTATTCGACAGCCCAGACAAAAATCCAGAAAATATGTGTTACTGTGACGGTGCCAAATGTCCACCAAGTGGTGTTTTCAACGCAACTCTATGCTTTGATGCACCGATTTACTCATCATTCCCTCACTTTTTGTACGGTGATAAGAAACTCTTCGAAAAATTGGACGGACTATCACCGAACGAAAGTGAACATTTGACCTATGCTGACGTTCATCCAAGATTGGCATTCCCAATGGCTGGCTCATCGAGATTTCAAATTAATGTTCAAATTCATAAATCGGTTGATGATCTAGAGAATTTCGAAGAAGAACAAATTTTACCTGTGATGTGGATGGAGGTAACGTCAGACGAAGTACCCGAAGAGCTTCGTTCATTGATTTATCACAGTACGTTAAGTGCGAATGCTATTCAACTGTCACTACGATATGGATCCATATTCGGGTTAGCAGTCAGTATAATCATGCTTGTGGCCAGTTGCTATTTAAACAATAGCGAAAGTGAACAGCTGGCTCGATCGAAAGGCTTTAAAGATATTAAACAACCGGGCACGATCGAAGAACTAGTGACTATCGATTTAAATGATCCATCAAAAACACTCCTTGAATTGAATCGCTTTGTCTGAGATTCGATTTCAACATAACAAATGGACAAATTATTTAGGTCATTGTAAAAAAATCGCTTCAATTGATATTACATTTTAAAATAAAAAGAATAAAATAGTATTTTTTTAAAGAACAAGCGCGCGAAACTTCATTTTTATTTAATGTCAAACGTATAGTTCAAAATATCCATGCAATCTGTGACTCATTGCAAACTTCACGCTGAACAACACATTTATACCGAATAACTTCATTGTTTCTGTCATCTTCATTTAGTTGTAGGTGAAAGAACCATTACGTCAGGAAAGAAATATGGTTTATTGAAAGGGAACAAATCAACTACAAACAACGCGACAAAATTGCTGGATTTTGATTATCAAATCGATTTGTTTGCTGATTAAAAGTTCGATTGCACATTTTTGTTGTCATTTTATATATAAAACGGTACACATAAACAAAAATATACAAAACATGACAAGCAGTGGCGCAGCACCAGGAAATTATATCGATACAAATAAAGCAAAACAACGGCCTAAATCAACGACACATTTAAGTATGAATGATGGTAGTAGCAGCTGGTTTCGATCAATACCACGACGCATTTGTAAATTTATATCTAAACAGGGTCGTCATTCAAACAGACAATCGGGTCAAACTGCAAATGATCCAACTTATAGTAATGATAATGACACAATAAGTGCAATAGTCGCGATTAAACCAGCTAAGCTTGTTGATGGATATGATGAAAACAAAATATATTCGAGAGTTGATAATCTTACCACTGACGTAGAAGTTGCAATGATTCGTGCTTGCACTCAAATGGCCAGGTACACATATTCATTCACAAAACATTTATATTTTTTCCCTCTAGAAAATCAATGAAGAAATGTGATTTTTATGCCAAAATGCTAGGCATGGTTGGTTTTGGGGACCAATATCACGGAATATAGCCCAACAAAGACTGCATGGAACGCCAAATGGATCATTTCTGGTTAGAAATTCACAAATCAATTTACATAATTTTACAATAAGCTTTCGAGCTGCTGGTAAAACGCTACACTATCGTATTGAGTTTGTCGATGGATATTGGTAAGAAACTGTTGACACTGCTTTTCAATGCATATATAAAACACTGTTTTCACTCAGCCGTATTTTTGTTTTTTACATTTCCAGGCAAACTTTCAGCTCAAAACATCGTTCGATTGTTGAGCTCATCGAAAATGCAATGAAAGAATCCAAAGAGAACGTATTCTGTTATGTAAAGCAGAGTTCCCAATTAATTCCACCATTTCCAGTGCGCCTAACAAACCCAATAAGTCAATTTGGTGACATATCTTCGTTGCAGAACAGGTGCCGTTTTGTTATTCAAAGGAGTGTTCATCTTGATCAAATGGATTTGCTCCCACTGCCGAACAAGTTGATTTCCTATTGCAAGGAATGGGCAACAATTCATGGCGAGATGCCAATTCGAATATAACGCAAATTCATGTTATATATGTCAAATCCAAATTTAAGGAAGCATTGAACATGTGAATGAGTGAGAATGAAAACCGACCTTTTACTATTGTGAGAATTAAAATGAGACCAAAAAAAATTCAGAATAAAAATGTGACCCAAAATTGTTTCACCGGTTGTCTCATTTTTATCTTCAAATTTTCCGGGCTCATTTTTGCTCTCAAAATTTTCCGGTCTCATTTTTATTTTCAAATTTTTCTAGTCTCATTTTAATTCTCATAACAGTTAGAGGTCGGTTTTCATTATCACCCAATCATATACATTTTACATGCAGAAACAAATTAAATTATATGGTTGTTAATTTGGGCAACTATGGACAGTTTCAAATCGAAGAGTTTTGCTATCCCTTTAGACATCATCATCTTTTTAAATCTCTATGAAACGATCAACATTAGATACAATTTCGCGGATAGCAGGCTATAAAAATAATTGCAATTGTTGAACTATACAAGTTATTCGACAACATTTGTGTAACACATTTTATATTTATATCAAAGCTGTCTCAAGACACCCCGGTTGCATGAATATCGTTATAAAACGAAGAGAAATCATGCAACTCATTTTAAAAATCAAACTTTTATTTAGGTTAAGACACGCATTGGTTTTTGTCTCTTTGTCTTTGTTATGAAACTATACAAATAGAAAATCCTTTAAAATTTGAATATATGTAATGAGAATCAAAAGAAAAATCAAATGTCTCAAGCTTTAACAAAAGCTAATATAGTTTATGAGATGATTTCAGAATAAGGCGAGGGATAAAGAGAAAATCGATTGAGGTTTTGTAGGTAGATTTGCATTCTGTATGAAGGTGCAAAGATAAAATAACCTACCCAAGAATCGATGAGAAATGAGGATAAAGTGCGAGTTTTTCCGAAATTGGCATACATTTTGGATGAACAATCTTAATTTTTCCACACTTTACACATGGAATGAATTGATAGCATTGTAACCCCTTGACCCTGGGCTCAGGGAATCAATGTGTTTTACCGCAATGTCAAAGATATGTTCATTGATGATTCATTTTTTAACAAAGCATCGTTGACCGCGATCATTTGATGCGAAAACGAAAAGTGGCACTCATCTATTCGAATCACTCAAAATATAGAGTCAATTTAATAAAAGGCATCCCTCGAGGTGAACGCAAAGAATCAACATCGCCAACAGTAAATTCATATAACGTTGACACGCCAGGTAAATACATCAATGACACTTACTCTGCATTAATTATAAAGCGCATTTTTTCTGATTTGTGTGATTTGAACTGAGTTGCATCAACTCTGAAATGCACAGGTCCGTCACACATATTCCCTAATACCAATTCGATCATTGGGTATATCTTTCGGTGAGATGGAGGGCCGAACATTGAAAAGAAATTCTCTTGGATTCGATGTCCAAGTTCTAACCTCCAACTTTTGAACTCTCGCAAAATAAAATGCCAATTTAAAATGGAGACTATGAAATATTCAATTGGACAATAAATTTTACAGAATGAATATAATATACTTTTAGGTGGTGTATTAGTGCAAAGTTCTAGCACTCCCTTCATTACTCATCGTATTTTTGTTCTTAACCCCATCCAAAACATGCATGAATTAGCGGAGAAAAGAGCCAAAAATGGAGACAATTCACGGAATTTGCGGAACGATTTACAACGTTATTTGGCCAAACATGTTTCTTTTTCTTCTTGATCATTAGCTAGAGTGCTTGGAAGTCCAGTCATTTTGTCCATATTTTGTATCCGTGGCTAACTGTAACTGAGCCGTTGAGTATTTTTGAATATTTTGGTTAGTTTGTTAATTCATATTTGGTATGAGCGCTAAATGAAGAAACAATCAACTTACCATTTTATTATTGACCACCGATTGACTTTGATTGTATATTTTCGCCATATAAATTTTAAAACAAATATTCACGCAATTCAGTTACATTCTGAAGCTGTCAATTTCCTTGAAATTGCACAACAATCGTAAAACTATTTACAAGTTAGTATTTCTGACAATGTAAATATTCAAGAGCGTCTCAAATAACCAACACAAAAGCAGACAAAATGAATGCAAAAAATTTTGTGCATAATCTGTTTTGGAACATCTAACATTTCTATCGTTGAGATTGTGAAGCGAGTATATACTCACTTTTTCCTCTCACCTTTAAATTTGATGATGTATTTTAAAATAAATGACATTCATTTTTAATTAGTTTTCTTGTATTCTCTGTTTTGAACTGTTGAAATTTAAATATTTGTATCCCAACATCACGATATCACGCGCCGACAAAACATCCACGATATTGTCCATTATATATTTTGATTTTGCTTCGTGATAAACTGACTCAGTTTCATTCATTCAATATTTTTTCTGTTTGGATTTGCATCATTTCTTTTATTTAATGTAATTATAGTCATAAATTTTTGATGATTGTTTCAATTAAAAAGAGGATAAAATATCATATTTAACAGTTGTTTGAATCCTTTGCTCAGCTGTATCAACATCAGCTTACTTTAACTTTACTCCAAATTAAACCATATTACATTTCTGTTTAGCCGTAGAAAATAAAATGCCTTCATCGGTTCCAATAATAAGAATACAAATTAGGATAAAAGTAAAGAAATAATAAGTGTGTATGTTTTGTGTATAATGACAGCCCAAATGAAAGAGATAGCTCAATCGTTATACAAAAACGACATTCGTTGTTGCTTCTCCATTAAATTCTTATTATTTTCTTTGCTCAACTACATTCAAAGTGAAAATGTGTTGTTCATTTTGTATTTGTAATAGAGGGTTTTAGGCAAAAATGAGCCAGGCCAAAAATAGTACAGCCGCCCATAGGAATGCTTTTGACAAAAATCGATCTTCATCGAATTGTACAGTTGTGCTAGGATCTGAAAAGAAAAAAAGGTAAAAAATATCACAAATTCAATTATTGATAATCCGAAAAATATTCAAATCAATGTGTAATGAAAAATAAACTGGATTAGACAATGTGCACACTATTTTCAGCATAGAACTGAAGTAGTTGGCCTTAAGATTTTTGATATGAAAAATCCCATTGGATTGAAACAATATCCATTGTTCTATCAATCAGGTGTAGAAGCGAGTATGTCTATCGCCTCTTCATCTCAATGATTCGAATGATTTTGAAAAAAAAACAATGGATTTTTCATGCAAAGCGATACTCAAAGCGGTTAATATCTTATCTCCTCTTATAACAGTGTACAACTGTACATACACATACTTTGCGATCGCAGGTTGGTGCCAAAATTGAATGTTGATGTGAAAATGCCGAATGGGAAAGCGCCAATTCCTAATGACATTTGAAAGCCGCCATCTCCAAAGCCAAAACCTTGAAATGTTGTATTCGGTTCGGGTTCTGTACGTTGACCAGCAGGACGTGGTGGAACTTTCGAACTGTTCAGAAGAAAAGCGTAAATAAATCATATATTTGTAATTAGTTGTGATGGTTTGTGTTGGTTTTCAATAAAAATCATTATTAAAACCTACCGTGGATCCTCTTCTTTGGTGCTGCCACGGCCATAAAGTGGTATAACTTTTTCTTTGCTAATAGCTGCTTTGCACACCGGACACAGCTGACGTGTTGGCCGTGTTTCGAGCCATTGATGTAAGCATGGCCAACAAAATAAATGTCCACACATACTAACAACTGCTTCTTTGGCCGTGTCCAAGCAAATATTACATTCAAACATTGAATCGTCCTTTTTCGGCCCATTTGTTTCACCATTTTGTTTACCAAAATCGCCAATTTTTGCATCTGTAGCACCAAAGTGGTTGACTTTTTCTCGATTTGCTGGCTCTGTTCGACTTGTTGGGCTAGATGCATCTAATGATGATGATGTTCCGATCATATCGTCATTTAAATTAGCACTAGAATCCGTGGCAGCATTGTTCGGGCTGCACTGTGGCGGTGACGGTGACGGTGACGGTGACGATGACAGTAACGGTAATGGTGGTGCTGTTGGTGATGGTGCTGATGATGTCTCTAACGAAGACATTTTCGATAAATTTGGATTTAGTCACAATATTTGATTTCAATCGAGCTCATGCACAAAATTGTTTCGAATACAAAAACGAATCCAATTGAATATTTTGATGTTTGGTTTTATTTTTTTCGTGGTTTCGTAACACTACATGTGTTCCTGAAATTGAAAGAAAATACCACAATTAATTAAACGCAGTTACGCAGTAATGTTGTTAGGTATGACAAGTATGCTCAGCGCGTACACAATCACACACGGTTTACCATCAACTAATTCATTAATTGGTATTGCATTTTTATTGAAATGAAAAGAAAAGTGAAGTGGATATGTCAGTGAAAACGAAACAATAACAACGAATTGGTAAAAAAATTGCATTAGAAGAATGGGAAAACACCAGAAGCCAAGTCCACACACCATTCGATGAACAAAAAAGCAATGGCAGCAACAGTAAACGAGATACGTAACAAAGAAAAGGCTCAAAAATGGCAGCAGAAAAGAATTGCTAAAGAAAGAAATACAAAGTGAAAAAAGTAGCAAATATGGTTGGTGCAAAGCGACCGGAATGCTGAACAACTGTTCTGCTGGCAAATATACTCAATCGAAGCGTAAAACAAGCGACCATTGGACGATTTGCAGTAGCCATTGAATTGTATACTGGTTGCAATCGGTTTAGTGAGCTGGATGTTTTATTCATTGCTTGGTGCATGGCACTTGAACACTTTGTTTCGATTACTCGATCGCCTTTCCAAGCTCTTAATACCCATGTCAGATTATGAACACGTAAAGCTGTCTCTTTTACGCTATTTCAAGTACGAATGACATTAAATGAATACATTCAACCGACGCGCCAGAGTCAAGATCGATGCGCCAGTTCACCGCTCACGCGCTTCATTGTCATTGGAGAGCAAAGGACACGTAGGTTCAATATCAAAACGCCATTTGGATGATTACACGAACCCCTGCACAATCAAAACGAAACTCGTCTACAATTAAACGCTTGTAGAAATATTATAGCTTCTCTCCAGTCCGAAAATTGTTTATGTATCCTGTTTTTCGAATCGTATAAATCTATTCGTGAATTCTTTTGTCATTTAAGATGTACTGTTTACCGAAAATATGCAATGCTAACATCAGAAATCCATCGAAACGAAAGAAATTCCAAGACAATCCAAATGAAACAATCATGTGATAGATAAGATGTTGTTGTTGGCTTTGGTGCTCGCGTGAATAGCTATCACTAATGTCGCACAAATGAATCAGCACAACAACATTCACAGTTTCATCATGTGTTGCCCATATTATGTACACAAAACAGAAAAACAGAAACAAGAACACTGAACCAATTACATACATTTTTCATCCATTCAAACGAACATATTTACATATTTTGCGATTAGAACAGTTTCTGTATTTGAGATATGAAGATAATAATCCAATAACACAAATGTTTATTCGTTTTTATGCCTTGAGTTTAAATTTTTAATATTCATATGTCTTAAATTTGATTGTCCAATATGCTTTATACGTGTATTCGGCATGAGAATTGGTGCGCAAAAACAATGCAATTGACAAGCGAAGAGAAAAAAAATCATATTGGCAACTTCGTTCTCGGCCAATTTTTTACATTTTTTTGTTCCGCATATTTCATGAGTTCCTATAAAATGCATATACCAAAAACACTGTGTTTCATTCGAAAACGATATTATAACTTCACGAATCTCGTATTATCAAAGCAACTATAAAAACCGAAAATTTGGTCAATATAAAAAAAATCGCGCTATTTTTACACGACATTTCCATAATTCACTTAGCAATTGGTGTTGTGTGTTATTCTCTCCTCTATTTCGGATACATTTTTCATTGT
Organism: Obolodiplosis robiniae; assembly: GCA_028476595.1. NCBI lineage: Eukaryota > Metazoa > Arthropoda > Insecta > Diptera > Cecidomyiidae > Obolodiplosis > Obolodiplosis robiniae. The sequence goes on from CM052017.1 coordinate 26,955,461, forward strand.
ACACGAATAACTTATGAAATGAAATTTCAAATATCGAGTTTGGGGTTTTAGGTGGCTGGATTTATGGGGTGAAACGATACTAATCGTGATAAATGTTTTCTTACTTACGCGTTTTTTTTCACCCAATAATCTCCCTTTAACAATACACTAAAGTGTACAAATAATAACCCGTGATGTCTTTACACTTTGATTTTGTTCACTGAACGAATTCACTAAATATTGAGAGACAAAAATCCTTGTGTGTGGTGTTTCTTTTTCTCTTTTTTCTATTGCTTGTTTCCTCCTACTTTTACTGTCTCTTTTGCACATTGCCCGTCTTCCAAAATACGTCAAAATTGATGGTGTGTATTGAAATGTTCTACGTGCGATTTTTGTGATTTTCCATCGAATATTGAGCTTACGTTTCCCTTACGCGCGCACACACTACTTATCCAACCAAAAAGTTTCTAGATTTATTTTATCGAATGTTGTGACATTCAGTTAGTTCGATGTCGTATGAATTCGTCATTCACACTGTTAAATGTCGATGTGTGTTAAATTGTGTTATCTGCTGGTGCTGTGTGATGCAAACTATACGTTATGTGTATTGATGCAAGTGTGATACTTCTTGTGTATGCGTGTATGATATGCTTGTAGTTATGAGAATCTCAACCATATGGCGCTAGTGATGATATTTTGTAAAAAAATATATCTTATTTCATTGTTGTTCTGGTTGCTCCTAATATTTTCCCATTTTTCCGTGAAAGTCTTTTCTGATCCAGTTCCACTTAATTTTGATAGCAAATACATCAATTGTGCATCAAAATCAAATTTCTCAATGAAATCATTCAATAATTTTCCAGAGACATATTTATAAACAGATCAAGCAGGGGAAACAAGAATTCGTCGATTCCTTGTAAGGAGAGATGCTATTTCATCTGTTTGAAAATTCGATATTCTGAAAAACACGTCAATCGAATGCTATATAAAAAATGACAACAGTACCATTTTTTGTCTGAATTCATTTATTTTCATTGTTTATCAACTTTTGAATTGATTCTCTGACTTTTTCATTTGTTGTCCAAAAAATTCGCTTGAACATGAATTGATTTCACATTTTTCAATACATGTTCATTCGGCAGTCAACATTTTCAATCTAGAAATAAAAATAAAATCGGTTAAACAACTGTATCGGACATATAAATAGAACCAAAATTAAATTAATTGAAAACTGTCAGAATTAAAATGTTGAAATCACGTAATGGTTTCATAGAGATTCCTACTTAAAATGGTATCATCATGTTTAATTTGAAAGCCAATTTATTTCAAGTTTCGATAGAAATGCTCACCTTTCACCCATTCTGACCTTGCCATAATGTCAATCACCAATGATATTTGTTGCCATTGAATTTGAATTGCTGAAAAAAACAAAGGAATAACATTAAAAACTATTGACAAAATTTATAGTTAAGTCATAATTTATTGTTGAATTTTGGTCAGAATTAATCGATTTTAATCATAAATTTCATAGAGATTCCTACAAAATGATTATCATCATGATTAAACGAAAAATAAATAACAAATTCGAGAATAATTCGTACCTTAATTCAATGAAAGCTGATGAAAAACCGCGATGAACCTGAAAAACCTGGAATTAGAATATTTTGCGAAAATCGCGGGGAATAGAAATGGATTTGAGCGTTTGAGGATTGAAACTAAAACAGAGCCAATTCTTAATTGTTATGTTCTTTTCACATAGAAAATAATATATTTTTCTTCCTTTGTTTTCAAATTTATTTGAACTGGATTTTAAGAACATGTAACATTTCTACATCCATTTGGTGGAAATTCGAAGAAACGAAGTAGAAAATTTGCAAATTGATGAGAATGGTTTATATAATGCCGATCTTGTTTGCAATGTCTAGAGCATCGTAGTCTCGGGCCAAACGAACGTAGGCTTTCTTTTGTCCATCAGGTCTGAAAATAATGGGACGAAAAATGATGTTTGAATTGCCAATTTCACAACATTTAATGGCAAATAATAATTCATCTTAATATTTTTATTTGCTCACCTAATCAACAAGTTCACTTTCGCTACTTTAATGTCATAAAGTTTTCGGACAGCAGCTCGCACATGGTGTTTGTTTGCACGTAAATGTGTCAAAAACACCAAGGTGTTGTTGTCTTCAATTTTCTTCATGGCGGCTTCAGTAGTCAATGGGTACTTGACAATGTTAAATGGATCCATGCTGCAAAAAAAACACCACATTTATGTTTTACTTAAAAAAAATATTCATCAAACAGATATAATCTATATTGACTCATGCAGAGAATGTAGACCACTAGAGAAAGTCCAAAAATGGGAGTTAAGGAATTTTCAAATATACAATTATTCGAGGTCAGATTAAATAATCTAATAGCTTTTCTCTAGCAAGATGTCTGGACGCAAACAATCATTGAACTCGCTGCCGCGTAATTGTTCTTGCACACGAAAATGCTATGGCCGAAAATGAGCTGCATTGAAGTGACTTACCGATCTCTGGTTGGTACCGACTTGCGGGGGTATTTTGGATTCCGTGGCAAAGCCAATGTCTTTGGACGACGGAATGTAACACTTGTACGCACTTTGCGTGTACGTGTACCGAATGGACCTTTGACAACCTTCTTTTGCACTTTGCGTGCACGAACTACAGCGGCAGCTGCCTTCTTGTTTTTGACAGATACAACAGCCTTCGATGGTTTTTTCGATGCCTTCACTTTGGCAGCCAATTTGGCACCAGCTTTGGTTGGTTGTTTCTTAGCAGCAGTTGCCTTCTTCTTGGCTGCCGGCTTAGCCTATTCAAAAACATACATAACTCATTTATTACTATGAAACAACGCAAATTCGAATGTTAGAATCTTCAAATTAGCTCAATTACAACTTCTTAATTAGAGAACCATATTAAATCACATCGTCATAATTGTTAAACTCAAGAACTGGTGAGTATATTAACGTACAGTTTTCGAAGCGGTGGCCTTCTTGGTGGCTGGTTTCTTTGCCACATTCTTCTTGTCGGTTGGTTTGGCTGTTGCTGGTTTCTTAGCCGCAGTGGCTTTAGCGTCACCGGCTGGACGTTTTGCGGCTGGTTTAGCCTGGAAATATCAAACCAAATTGCAAACGTTAAAAGGTTTTGGACACTCATTGAATGCGTTCATTTAAATCCTGCATGGTTTTCACTTTGATTTAGATACACTTTATCAGGCTCATGAAAACTGAGTTTAAAAGTGAATTGAACACTTACGGCTGATGTCTTTGAGGTGGTTGACTTTGATGCATCTGGTTTCTTTTCGGCTGGTTTTGCTGTGGCTGGTTTGGCTGCGGAAGGTTTCTTCTCAGCTGGCTTAGCTGGAGCTGGTTTTTTTTCAGCTGGTTTTTTGGCCGGGACAGCCTTCTTAGTATCCTTCTTCTCAGATGAGGTTGAAGCAGCTGGAGCTGCTTTTTTCTCGCCTAAATTTCCAACACAACAATTATTTTCGAATAACGGCCAAATATTTCACATTGATCTTTTGCTATGGTATTCATATTGGCATATACACGTTCGGCACTTGCACAATGTCGTTGCATTCAATTGTGATTGCACAAAGTATTCGAATTAATTTTCATATTGAATTATAAAAACACACTTTGTACAATGATCAATTTCAAATTCTTAATGAAAAATAAAATTGTGTCGGTGTCATTTTCATTTCCATTGCCACGAAAAATTGAAATCACTGAATAAAGCATGTTTTTGTTGATCGAACACAACCTCAAAACCGCGTGGCGTACACACGTCCACCGCCTCAACTATATCTGGTTAGTGGAATTTTGCACAAAAATTTCCAAAAATGCAATAAAATCGATATTATTTCAGCATGCCACTATGAAACAAGTCACACTACCAACTTTTTGCTGAGATTTCGTTAAAAATTTCATCTTTTTTTCAATTATTTTCACTTACCAGACTTCTCAGTTGGTTTCTTCGGTGCCATTTCAATGGAAAAGAAATAGAAAAGAATTGACAAACGGAACTAGCACCGTGAGGTTGATTTTTCAATATGGCGTCGACGAATGTAGAGGGATCTGCGTTCGCATGTTTTACATGACGCTTTCTGTCACTTGCCATTGAAATGTCAAATTAAATTAGGGCCGTTGATTGAAATTTAAAACATGAGAATTTAGTTAATTTTGCCCATATGTGAAATGATGTCAATCAAATTGAAAAAAAAGAAGTGAGAAAAAGAAACTTGATTGAAGTAAATTGTGTATGCGTTTGGAGTCAACACTTTGGAAACAATTTTAAACAAATGTGAAATGTTTTATGCATTTTGAAGTTTCGAAGAAAAATGAAAACTCTGTTCAAAATTATGCAAAGGACAAGCAGGTATTTTACGATTTCGAGATAGGATTTTTTTCTGAATTGTTACGATAACAACTTTTGTTATTCAAATATAAAATAAAAATAAATTGGAATATATTATAGAAAACTCTCATCTTGCAGCTGGAACAAACGCATTACTGTGCGTTGATTTGACGTTGACAGCTGTTGACGAACAATATAAATAATATTTCAATGTCTTAAGTGGAGAAAAAAAAACATTGATAAAGTGAATAAAAAAAGCGGAAAAGTGATTGAAAATGTGTTTTTTGAGCGATCAGTGCATTTTATGTATAAAAACGCAGGTGGAGATGATTCGTATATTCAGTAGACGGGGGATAGAGTTGAAAATTGCTGAAACATTGGCTGATCACTTCTGGTTCCGGGTTTGTTTATATTAATTCGATTTTTTGTTTGATTATTAAGGTATGTGTTTCTTTGCAGGTCGAAGAGTTGAGTGATCAGTCAAATGGCATTTGCAAAAATTGCTGGGAAAAGACAGTTGAATTTGATAAATTCTATAAATCCGTACAAGCGGCACATTTACTGTTATTGAACACCAAGTACTCAACAAATGACATGGAAAATGGTGGAATAAAAACTGAAGTTTTGTGTTCCGATGATTTATTATCAGTAGATGGAACCTCACATCAAGATGAATATCAATGTGCCAACGCGCACAAAATTGGTACGAATGGTAAAAAGCATTGGAAAATTCAACAATCTCATCAAAATTAACATGGGGTTTTAATATTCAAACGAAATTCTAGCAAATACACAAGATATCAAACCAACGAAAATATTAAAAAAAACTCCAATACATAGCAAACGAAAAGCATCATCGACAATAGTAATCGGGAAGAAGGAGTCAGTCACCGAAGAAAAGTGGCTCACGGAAACAATGGAACTCGAGATGGAAGCCAAAACTGCACAATATTTTCAAATGAATTGTGATTTGTGTTTGCATGAATTTGAATCGTGGAACGATGCAAGGACGCATTATCTCGATCGACATAACATTTTAAAGCCATACCTGCGTTGCTGCAATAGAAAGTTCTTCTTGAGAAGTAGAATCATCGAACATATTATCTGGCATGTTGATCCAAGTACTTTTCAGTATGTACACTTGAGTCTCCCTTACCAATCCAAATAAATTTAAAAGCACATCTTTTCAGTTGCACCAAATGTCCAAAGAAATTTCACGAAAAGAGAACGTTGGCAGCACACACACTACGGCATTTGGAAGATGAGAAACGTAGCTTCGAATGCCATCAGTGCCACAAACGATTTTCTCGGCAACACATTCTAAATCGTCATTTAAGTGATGTGCATCCAGTTGGTGACCAAAAGTTTATATGCAATCTTTGCAAAAAGAAGTAAGGTTTATGAATCCGCTGACGAATGATAGAAATTCTATCAATTTTAAAATTGAATAATAATTTTAAATGCCTTTCTGAAATACAATTTTCATTGAAATCAAGCTTCAAATCAGATCACATCTTAAAAATGCACATTCTAAAAGTTCACGAAAGAATTGACCAGCGGATATGTGATGTATGTGCAAAGGTTTTCAAGACAAAAGAAGGATTCCAAGATCACATGAAAACGCAGCATATGGGTATTGAAGAGCCACGAGTACAGTGCAAGTTCTGCGGAGCGTGGCTTAAGAATCGAGGCACTTTGAATAAGCACATGAAAATTCATACAGATTCACCTCAGGTGTGTGATATTTGTCATAAAATGAAACCCACTCGAACGGCTTTAAATCATCACAAACGACTCGTACACGGAGACGCTTCATTCCATTGTACCATTTGTAAGAAGAAATTTAAACGCCAGCTCTCATTAACGGTTTGTTTCTTTTCAATCTTTTAACTTTATTGTTTATATATAATTCATCAATCAAAGTGTTTACGGACCGATGCGATAATCAACATTTAAGAAGTAGGGACATATCGTTCATATTAACATGGAAATAAGTAACTTTTAGATTCTTTATGAAGGTTCATTTGACCGTAGTTTCACCCATTCAGCGGCAGCGAAGAACAGTTGGATGAAATCTGAAATGTATCTTATATCAACGGTATGAATGGATGAAACTACGATCGCATCCACCACATAATTCAATGCTGAATATATTGGTGTAGTAGTTTAAAACCGGATTTTTTATGGAAAGATACATTTATTTCAAAACTTAATTAATGATTGCATTAGCCAACGTTTATCGGCCAGGCTGATTTGCATCGATCGAAACAAGTGATAATCTGAAGGAGCAAGGTCTGGAGAGTACACAGGACGATCAAGCTGTTCCCAACCAAAGGCTTCTAACGTTTTTTTGACTATGTGTGCATGATGTGGCCTGGCATTGTCATCGTGTAACAAAACTTTATGATTTTTACTCGCTACCAATCGACGTTTTTTGTTCAATGCATGCGCCAATTTGTTTGATTGCTGTCGGTAACAATCAGCTGTAACCGTTTCAACTGGTTTTAGCAGCTCATAATAAACGACGCCTTTCTGATCCCACCAAATACACAGTATAACCTTCTGGCAATGAATATCTCGTTTTGGCTGCGATGGTCCCGGTCGGCCTGGGTTTGGGGTTGTCGTAATACACCCATTTTTCATCGCCTATCACAATTCGATGCAAAAAACTATGTATTTTGTATTCTTTGAAGTGTTGTTTGCAAGCTTCGATTCGCACTCTGAGTTTATTTTTATTCAAATAATTTGGGACCCATTTACCTAGCTTTCGAATCTTCCCCATTGCATGCAAATGATCAGAAATGGTTTATGGGACACATTTAACTCTAATGCAAGTTCCTCTTGCATTCGAGCTGAGTTCTCATCCAACAATGCTAGCAATTCCGAATCTCCAAATTTTTTTGGCTGACCTGGCCGTTCTTTGCCATAATCACCACTTTTGATTTTGACAGTATTTGAATAGGATTTTCAAATGACATATAGGTCATTGATCTACTACAACGCATAAGCAAGTGGTGCCATCTTTTATCGGAATGCGGTTTTTAACTACTAGACCCAATATTACAGTCCAAAAACGGCTCTATTTTAATTCACAATTAACAATTGTTACTCCTGCAGGAACATATCGCATCCCATACAGGAGAAAATCTATATACATGTCCATATTGTCCAAAAATGTTCAAGTCAAATTCCAACATGCACAAACATCGGAAGCAAGTCCATTTTGACAATTGGAAGGCGGATCGAGAATCGAAAAAGAATGCGTTATTTTCAAATCCATGATCACACAAAATTATTGAATGATTTGTACTGAGATTTTTAATTCGAAGAAAATTAAAAAAAATGAATTAAAAATCGACGCATTTCATTACTCCATTAAGCACTAGACCATCAACGAGTTGTAAGTGTTATTACGGTGACAGCAATGGCGAACTTCAAGCATGTGAATATAAACTTGGAAATGGAGTATATGTCAGCTGTGTGATTCAGAGTGACGTTTAGATGTTGACATACTAATAAAATCGGAATACGTACGTTTATTTAACAATTGTTTTTTATTCTCATATAAAGTCAAAGAATAAACGCAAGTTTGAATTTATTGGTGAACGGTTAGTGACACATAATTGATACTTCGGATAAAGAAAAAAATGCACCAATCAAAAGGAGCTTCAGTTGCTCGAAGTGTCCACTGGCATCTCTTCCATCTTGAGCTGTAGGTATTTTTTAATTGGCAAACGTTGGTAAGGATCAATGGAATTTTGAAATATAATTTATACTCTTATTTCGTTAAGATAATGCCGTGACTCCAGCCTCGATGATGAAAGGAAAAATGTGGCTACAGAAGCATTGGATGCAGTCTGAGAAGGGAATTTACAACCTGAATTACGTCAATTGTATGCATCATATTAATAATAAAAGTATGACAAATAGTACAAAGTCTTGCAGAAGCAAATTCTGAATAAAATTGACTTTGTCCCTTATCAAAATTTCAGAAAGACTTAATACCTAAAAATCTTTGGTTCGAATGATGGAAGAAATCAATCATCATCTGCTTCTAGTGAATTAGTGGCAACGCCGACTGGTACAACGTCACAAAATCTAATTCAGCTACTTGGAATGGACGTTAAACAATTATGGAATAAAGTTGTCAATGCCATAAACGAATAATTCTTCAAGAGCAGAGCCTTGTAGATGATTGCCGTAGTTCTCTAGCTCATTCCACATTTTTCAAACATTAATGTATTTCATTTGTTTTACTTTGGTCGAACGGAAGCTTTCGTACTTTCAGAACCAATTTTTCTATCAATCGAATTGAGCAAACAATTCAATAAACAATTTCGATCAAATAAAAAAACGCAAAATAATGTTTTCTGAATTTTATTCATTCTTACTTCTTATTGGAAAACACAGGTACGATTTGTGTACATTGTACCGAAATTCGACGGCACGAATTAGAATTTTTCATTCGAGCTAAGTTGATTGAAATTAAAAAAATCGAAAAGTGAAATCTCACTAATTTTTTTGTATTTCTATTGGGACTGACGATTAATTTCCGCCGCTAACTAATAGAGGTTATATTCAATATCCATTTAAAAATAATATGAATTTTTACAAGTGATTCCAATCGCATTTTGTACATTTGACATCTGCGTATAATTCAGTGCAGAAAGATTTATTATTTTTAAATCGATTCAAAATGAACCGTGACAAGGCATTTTTTCGAAGGGTATTTCTTTTCTTATTTGATTCCAATAAAACTGCAGTTGAAGCCCATCGAAGGCTTGCTGATACTTATGGTGAACAGGCTACATCAGCAAGAAGCTGTAGAGAATGGTTTCAAGGTTTCAAAAGTGGTGATTCTAGCTTGCAAGTCATAAAACGGCCAGGTCAGCCAAAAAAATTTGAATATTCGGAATCGCAAGTATTTTTGGATGAAAATTCGTGTCGAACGCAACAAGAACTTTCATTGGAGCTAGGTGTCGCCCGATCAACAATTTCTGAACGTTTACATGCAATGGGAAAGATTTGAAAGCTAGGAAAATTGGTCCCATATTAGTTGAATGAAAATAAACTCAGAGTGCGAATCGAAGCTTGCAAACAACACTTCAAAGAACACAAAATGCATAGTTTTTTGCATCGAATTGTGATAGACGCTGAGAAATGGGTGTATTACGACAACCTCAAACGCAATACAGCGTATATTGACCCAGGACAACCGGGATCATCGCAGCCTAAACAAGATATTCATTGCCAGAAGGTTATGCTGTGCATTCGGTGGGATCAGAAACGTGTATTGTATTACGAGGTGTTAAAACCGAACGCAAATTGGCCCATGCTTTGAACGAAAAACGGCCAGCAATAGTGAGAAAAAGCTACAAAGTTTTGTTCTACGATGAGAATGCCAGACCACATCGTGCAAACATCAATAAAGAAAAGATGCGAAGGCTCGGTTGGGATCAGCTTGATCAACCTGCGTACTCTCCAGACCATGGAGTACTCTCCAGACTTGGCCTCGTATGCTTTCGAAATGCTGACGAAGTGCGAAAATGGGTCGATGACTGGATTGCCTCAAAAGATGAGGACTTCTTTCGACGGGGAATCCACAAACTTCCCAGAAGATGGGAGGAAGTCATAGCTAACGAAGGGCATGTATTGGTTAATGTACTTATTCATTTTGTTATTTAAATAAATGAATCTTTTTAACCAAGAAACGGCGGAAATTAATCAGCACTCCCGATATAAACTCTGAATTAAGGTCTCATAATCATTCTCACCCATTCAATTGAACAAACAGATAAATAAAGCAACAGAAACTGATTCAGAAACAGGAGAGTGCACTGCATTGGCGTCTTATTTGAGAGAACCCAACTACCATTGAGTCAACTCGTAAATGGAATTTTGAAAAACTTTCGATTAGACTATCCGATTCTGCATGCTCCATTTTGTCCATTCCACCAGCTGATGTAAGCGTAGAAAGAAATTATTCCAACCTGAATTAACTTAATTCTATCAGTGAGATGGAGAGGCGAGTATGTACATTCAAAATACTTTTCTCTCCATCTCAACGATAGAATTCTATGTTCAAAGTCATTAGCCTTTTCTTTTGTTTTTTTCACATGTTTGAGAAAGATTGCATTATCATTCTTACTATCACAAGTGTCCAATGAAATGAAATCGGATTTAATTTGGTTCAGTAAATCGACATCAAGTGCGATCGGTTTTAAGAATAATGGAATTATTTGGTACAAATGCTCTTTGGTCTGGTTTGCATTTTTCTTTCGTCAAATAGAATCAATTGACTTCAAAAATTTCTTCACAACTGATTTGGCGTGCATTTCTTCAATCATTAACACGGCCAAATAATCGTTGTGATCATATTTGTGTTTCAATGGCGATGGAGGTTGAGTAATTCATTTCCGTAGTTTTTCCCCAGCTCAGTGAACATTTGTATTTTGTGTCATGCAATGGGTTGACCAAGAAATCCAAAATTTTATTTACGCATTATTTTCCCTTTTTTGGATCAAATAAAGTGAAATATAGAATAACATTTTGGGAGCATGAATATGTTTTAATGGATATTATTTATTTTTGAAGCTTTATTGTGAGAAAATGGTGATGATATGATAAACATCGGTTAAAAAGCAAAACAGGTCAATTTATAGGACTATATTTTTTTTCTACATAAGTGTCATGACTAAAGGGTCTGTGATGTTCAATAAACACACAAAATTGAATCTAAATCTCTTTCGTTCATGCTTAGATAGAATGATTTCTTAACGTGTCCGATGAGATTCGAAAATCAAAGTGCCGTTCGGTGCCGCATGCAAACGCAGTGTGTGCAGATGCGTGACGTTTCTCTATATTGTTACTGATTACAAACAAATGAACAAATGGAAAGTAATTAAACAATATTAACAATAGATTTTTGGCTATATCAAGTTTTGGTAAACTTATTAAAAATGAATAACAAACCGATTGAAAAGTGTCGCCTTTGTTTTTCTACTGGTTTCTTCCATATAAATTTATTCAATACGTCAAAAAAACCGATTGAAGCGATTCGAGAGATTTTCCATTGCGAAGTAATAATTTTGGAGCTGTCAAATAAAAACGAAGGATTTCAATATTTTCCTTTCTTTTGCTCGTAGGTCGATGAATCTGATCATTTGCCGAATCATATATGCGTTGATTGTTGGATGACTTTGACGAAGTTTCATGAGTTTTATCGCAATGTTATTGCTGCTCAAAATAAATTTTTCCTTGACAAAGAAGCAGCCATTAAGGTCGAGGCTGTAAATGAAGAGCCGGTCGAAAGTATTTCATTCAAAAATGATGTGGTTTTCAATTTTTTTTAAATGGAATCGTTTTCTCATTTTTACAGACAGTTATGATGCACACAATCAGTCTGATTTGAACAATTGTGCTTTGCATGAAGCGGAATACCAGGAAAATGATGTATATGGTGAACCTATGAAAGCGTATGAATTAACTAGTGACAACCAAATATCGAACTTTGATGCGCACAATGAAGACACAGTATCTGATGATAGCGATCCTGACTTCAATGATGACGATGCATCGGACAGTGGTAGATATTAAGGCAAAATATAGCAGCGACTTCTTATTATTTATTGGGAATTCAAATTATCAGATGAATCAACGAAAGTGGACATTAAAGGTTACGATGATGACGACGACGATGATCTCGATGCAGGCAATGACGATCCGGATGACTATACACCCTCAAAATCATATCAATCATCATACAGGAAAGGGCATTCATTAGAGCAGCCGAAGCGAAAGAGAGGTCGACCAAAGAAAATAAGAGATCCGGAAGAACAAAACCAAAAGATGAAACGAAGTAATTGGAGAGATAGGAAAATCTTCAAGTGTCCTCACTGTACTCGAAGTTTTACGCGCCGCAATCGAGTGACGATTCATATCAGACTACGCCATGGATTCGAGTGTTCGATTTGCAATCTCAAGTAACGTAATTGCCAATTATATCGAGATTGTGTGAAAAAACTATCTCACGAAAAATCGTAAAACATGTGATTATTTCTTGTACTAGACTACCTTCGGAACAAAAGTTGAGGCAGCACAGTAACGTTCACGAAGAAGGTATTAAAAATTACGTGTTATAAACATTTAGTATTGCTGATCATAGCTAATGCGTGGATTAATTGTAATTCGTTGAATATTTAATATTTCAATATTTGTTAAAATATAAAGCCAATTCGAAGTGTTCCCCTTTAAAATTTCGGACAAACCTTTTTCCAATCTTATCGTTTTCATATAATAAATTGTTGGTAAAAAACTGGCGGTGTTGAAGTTTTTAAAATGGAGCACTTAGAATGGGCTTAAGAGTAGCAGTAAAATTGAAGTGATCATATGTTTTATTGAAAGGTTTCGATATCAAATTGCGCCAAAAACTGGATGAACTTACAGCGATTGATGTGAATGATGTAGAGCCAAATGAAAGAGAGGCCATTTGGAATAATTTCGACATGAAGTGTGACAAATGTGAAGTTCACTTCCAAACGCTCAACGAGGCGCAAGTTCATTATTTAAATATACATAACATGGGCCGAGGCTATATAAAGTGTTGCGATATGAAATTGCGAGAAGATCATATGGTTAAAGAACACATTGCTTATCACAAGAACCCGGATCAATATGTGTAATTTAAAAAATAAATATGAAAATTATTACTAGTTATTTAATAAAACATTTCTATTTTTAGTTGCTTCGTATGTGATGTGTCAATCAAAGTGAAATCATATTTGAGAAGTCATCTGCAAAAGCACATCATTGAATTGATAGAAAATCCGCAACATATCTGTGAAATATGTGATAAACATTTCGTAACGAAATCAAATTTGTTATACCACAAGGCCGAGGCGCATGCAAAAGAAAAGATTAAATGTGATATTTGCTCAAAGACGTAAGTAATTAATTTGAAAAATTTGTAAAAAACAAAATTATTTTGAAACCTCATATTTACACATGTAGGCTATTCAATCATGCCCAAAAGGAGAAACACATGAGAAATGCTCACGGTGAGCAAATAGATTTCATCGAATTAAACAACAAATATAAAACTTCATGAAATTTTCAGAAACAATGTCTCAACAAATGCTGGATTATATCATCACTCATTTTGATATGACGTGCGATTTATGCGAGGTAATGTTTGAGTCATTTCCACACGCTAAACGCCACTATTTGAGTGAACACGGCGATTCAAAAGGTTATATCAAATGCTGCAACAAAAAAATGAGATCATTGGCTGCGATCGACGATCATATTCAATGGCACAAAAATCCAGAAAGCTTAAGGTAATTTTCAATGAATGTATTTGATCTGTGCAGCTCGGTTGTCGATCAACATCGGCTGTTTAACAATAACTAGCCGCTATTTACGAAACTCTTAAGATATTTATCTAGCCAATTTATTCATTGCAGTAATTCTACAACCCATACTATAATTGTAATGTGCTCTTATCTAAATTACCATACTTTTTTTTTAGATGCCCGATTTGTGACAAAATATTCAATATTAAAGGTTGCTTTTATTATGATTATTTCTATATAACATGAATACATCTATTTATACGATCAAATAAAAGGCTTTCACTGGGCTGTACGCCAGAGTAATTTAAATAATTACTAACGTACAGCCCAGCAAAGCCCTTTTGTTTGATCGAATTATTCAATGTTACAGATCACTTCAAAACGCACGTCCGTAGGCACGGGAAAACATTTACTTGCGAAACATGTGGGAAGTCGTTTAAACGTCATACCACTTTGGTTGGACATCGCAAAGCCGTGCATGAAAGCGGCCCAAGAGACTTTCACTGTCGATTCTGTAGTCTACGGTAAACACTTTAGATTGCTTGAGTAGATGTTTTATAAACATTGTGCATAAATGAATGCCTGAGAAAAATCATAACTTGAATATCCTCGATATTTTAGAAAGAATGATGTAATGCAATGAAACAAAAAATCACTGAAGTGAAAATAAGAAAAAAAAAACTTCATAAGTTTTGTGTGAGTTTTTACACTCATTTGATCTTAAATATCGAGAAAATTTTATTTGCATAGTGATTATTCTGATAATTACACGTTAATATTGAGATTATTTGTTTCTTCTATAGATTTTTATCTGATGAAAAGCGTGATGCTCATGAGCAATTGATTCATTACGGAAATACAACCGGTGCCCGGATCGTGTGCGATACCTGCGGCAAAGGATTCTTACAAACAAGCCATCTTCAAAAACACATTCAAACTCATCATTCGGACGATCCGGTGAAGAGGGCAAAGAAAGAAGAGAATAAGAGTGAAATGTGTACAATATGTGGTTTGTGGTTGAGAAGTCGCTATCGTTTAAAATTGCACCGTAAGTGTCATTCAATGGAACCGAATCGATGTCAGGAATGTGGGCTAGAGGCTCCGAATCATGAGGCACTATTGGGTCATATACGTGCATTCCATGAAGTTCGTCGCAAACATAAATGCAGAATATGCGATGAATCATTCAACAGTGGAAAGGAGCTACAGGTGTCTTGATTTTTCATTATAGACTTACATTTTGCGATTTGTGTATGAATTGATATTATGTTAATATTAACAAATTATGTTAAACATTTTTAGGAACACGGTTCAAGCCATGCGACGGAGAAATTATATCGTTGTGTTCATTGTGAGGAATCTTTTATATGGAGGGCCAGTCTCGACGCGCACATGAAGAAGTTACATCCAAGTGAATGGGAAAGAGAAAAGTCTATTGAAGAAAAAGAAGCAGTCTCATAACTGAATATTAGTGATTAAAAACATTCGTCAACATTACACTATTATTTTCAATGTCTTATTTAGTTTTCATTATGTGGAGACGATAAAGATTCAATGTGAACATAATGAAAAGTAGATAAAAGTGTTCCATTTGACTGTTTCTGCCAAATCTACTTTATTTAATGTGAATCTTATTTCAAGGTGCAATTTGAACACATATATGATCTACTTTCTAATTATGGCCTAGCAGCGAAAAAGAACTTTATTGCGCATATAAATAAGGCACTGGATACATACAAAGTTGTAGGTCATAATTTCAGAGTTTGCCCTTATCAATGATTGTTTGAAATTTAAGAATGTATCATTCAAAGTTTCTAGAACATATTGTTTCAAGTTTGAGACATCATTGATTTTAATTTGAGTGTGAACTCATGCACATTTTATAAAAATTTGAAAACTTTTGATTGAATATATATTATAAACGATCGAAATAACAAAGACATTTTTGCATCTTTAGCATTTTCCTGCGTGCGTTACTTCGAAATAATTCATTTTTCAATGCCTTGTCGAATGATTAGAGTTTGCCATAGTGATTGTTATGCGACTTATATTATTCGAACACATTGTAGCTTACCATTTCATTTATGGATAATAATTTCAACATTTATTCATTATTCATATCAAAATCAGTTGCAATAATTTTAAGATTATAAAGCATTTAAGTCTTTAGATAGTGTAAGTCTGCACTCTCTGGGCGAGAGCTTCCAAACAGAACGTATTTTGAGCAAAATATTCATTTGAAAGTTAGATTTTGAGAAGAAGCTCTACAGATCAATATAATAAAATTAAAGAAAAAATTAATTCAACATAAAAAATCTTTTCGTTAGACACATATCAATTTCAAAACGGCATTATTGGCGTTCACTCTCACACACCCATATCACTCGGTCGGAATAATTCGGAAGAAATATACAAACATACATTCACTTTTATATACACAGTGTGACAAATAAGTTCTCAGACTGGCTCTGGAAAAAATCATTGAAACAAGATATTTGTTTATTTTTCGGTTTCATTATTCGAAATATTCTATTCCTGATTCAATACACTTGTTACAGCGATTTCACAGTGAGTCAAATGAGTGATCAAGCGGACGATGCTTTGTATCTTCACCTATGTAAAGGGGTAGTGAATGTCGTTGGACCGCGCCATCTCTACCTAAACGATTGTACTAAACGCTTCAACATTTCACACCTTCCCGCCTTCCCCTCCTTCAAACAGCGAGTTTGACAGGCTCCGCATCTTTGCTGTCATTGTTTGAAGAAGGGGGAAAAGTGTTTACCATCCATAGACGAATGGTACAGAGGGCGCTGTTGACAAGCTAAGTGTCAAAATTCAATTCTGCATCGTCACCGCTTGTGAGTGATCTAGCTCATTTTGTGGAATAGCCTCCAATGCCCGTGTACTAGCTGTTTGAATGGTCGGAATATCGTCAAAAAAACATCCTTTCAACTTTAATTTCAATTTTGGCAATAAAGAGAAGTCGCGCGGTGCCAAATCTGGTCAATACGGTGGATGATTTGACACACAGACTTGATTTCGAGCCATTAATTGATGAGCAATGATTGATGTGTGACTCGGTGCATTGTCGTGCAACAAAGACCAACTGTCTGGATCGCGATATTCGGGCCGAATTCTGTCCATTAAACGCTTTAAAACTTCGAGGTAATACGCGCCAGTAACTGCTTGATCAGTTGAAATGAATTCTCTTTGGATAATTCCTTTGCTATCGAAGAATGTGATGAGCATTGTTTTGATTTTTGATGGAACCTTTCGTGTTTTTTTGGATTTTTTGCACTTTGACGCGTAGTTTCAGGATCATTTTGAAAGCACCATGTTTCATCACCCGTAACAATTGATTTCAGGAAGTTTGGATCATTTTTTGTGGCAGCAACGACCTCTCAGCAACGACGTTTTGCCCAAATCCTCGTAAAGAATGGTTCGAATCGTTTTTCTGTTAATTTTTAGGGCCTCTTCCATCTTTTTCAGTGAAGCATTGCGGTCTTCTGCAATAAAATCACGTACTCTTTGGATCATTCCGGGCCCCGGACTGAAATTGGCCTTCCTTGACGTTCATCATCTTCCAGCGTCTCCTTTCCTTCCGAAAAACGTTTATGCCACTAAAAAACACTTAATCTGGTTAAACAAACGTCGCCATACACTTGCTGCATCAATCGGAATGTTTCTGATGCATTTTTACCAAGTTTTGCGTGAAATTTAATGACTGCTCTTTGTTCCATGTTTAAATATGTGCATCGTATCAAAATTTGTTTGGGAAGAAATGTCGTATCTTTGTTATTTGTCAATCAAATCTCATGAAATAAAAACATAGATGGCGCCACTGGTTGTTGAGATTGGTTCGAGACTGAGAACTTATTTGTCTCACTGTTTATGTAGACATTTTTGAAAGAAGAATTATTTTTCGCGCCAAATTAATTAGTAATTGCAACCAACTTCATTCCAAATTCAGCTATAACGCACTTTAGCGCATTGTCTCTGTCTCTGGAAATTGACATTTCAATAATATGTTGAATCTTTTTCGATACAAACAATTGAAAAGTTGAAAACAATTTTGCTTGTTTTCTGAGCGCGCTCAAAAATGGACGAGCCACAAATGTGTCGATTTTGTTTTTCTGAAGACAAAAGTCAAATCAGTTTGGTTGAAGAATGGGAATTTAAGGACTTTGTTATTGAAACTATAAAGGAACACATTCGAGAAGTAAGCTTTTGAACAATATGCGGAATGTCATTTATAAACTATTATCATAGGACGTATTCTAATTGTTTTATTACAACTCAATTTCATATTAGGAATATGATTTCGGGGACCTGCCAGAATCTGTGTGTATCTCCTGTTGGGACATAATCGAAAAATTTCACGAGTTCTGTAAAGAAGCTAAGCTTGCTCAAACAAAATATGTTGATAAGCAACGGATGATTGATCTCAATGCGGTGTGTGGTGCAGATGAGTTTGGGAGCGATGATTCTTTTATTGAGATAAAACAAGTTGACATAAAGGAAATTTTGGGGCAGACCAGCATAATTGAAGATTCAGTACAGAATTCTGATAATAGCGAAGCAGAAATTGAAGCTGGAGATGCAGATGGAGATGAAAATGCAGTTGAAGATGAAGAAGAAGAAGAAGATATCGAAATGATTGAGATTCTGACAGAGACTGGTAAGTTAATTGATGCAGCTAACCTTATGAAATTTTATTTAATACATTTTGTGAATCATTTTATACATTTCAGAAGTCAAGTCCACCAAACGCTGTCAGAATTTGAAAATTCCTTTTCATAAGCTAACTACGGATGCAAAAAATATATTGACCCAAAAGTATTTTGACATGAATTGTGAAATATGTGGTAGGCGAAACGAATCGATTGAAGACACCATCACTCATTACCTGCTAAAGCACAGTCAAGACGGTTACATAAAATGCTGTGGCAGAAAGTTCTTCGATCGGATTTCAGTTCAAAGTCATACTGAGTATCATGAATATCCAGAGAATTTCACGTTCGTAATATGAGTTTTTGCTTGTTCGAATTGTTAAAGCTTTAAACATGTTTGTTCTGTTCGATTTCAGGTGTAAAATATGTAAAATAGAATTTAAAACAAAAACGGGTCTATCGAGGCATAGTCAATATCATGAAACGGGATCGAAGCCACAAAAACTTTCCGCAAAGCAGCGCACTTATAAGTATGTAAAATTATGAATTAATTTATCATTCGTCAAATGTTGACACATTCTTTTCACATTCAGATGCAATGTATGTCACTTGCCGTTTAAATCACAGGAAAATTTGATAAAACACAGTAAATGCCACAATATTGATAAGCCATCTTTTACAGCTGTATGCAAAATCTGCAATCGCGAGTAAATCAAAAATTGGATTTTTATTTTATTGTTGTCATTCTCTTAAGATCTTCTGAATCTTATGTTACGATTTCCTGAATAGATTTGTTCGAGAGCAACTACTGATACTTCATATTAGACGTGATCATAGGATAAATGAACCAGAAGAAGCAGAAAATTCATCTGATCCGAAAATTAATAACACAGTTTTATGTGAATATTGTGCGGAGCCTTTCTCCATCCAATCTTCACTTGATAAGGTGAATTTGAACTTTTTTTAGCTAGAAAATTCTTGAGCAATTGCTAAATTATCTCTATTTACAGCATATCCAAGTTAAGCATAAGGAACAGAAAAGAGTAAACTGTGAAATATGCAACGCATCGTTGAGCCAGTACTCAATATATGCGCACATGCTCAACATACATTCTTCAAAGCCGCAAAAGTGTCCACATTGCGACAAAATTTCGCCGAATCCCGCCGCTTTGGTAAGAATTCATCATATATTTAGAATGAATGAAAAATAAAATCCATCATCCATGAATTCAAATGATAATGTTGTGTGAAAATTAAATCACAAATACACATTCAAATAGACAAATCATCTGCGGGAAGTCCATAAACAACCTGATCGCAAATGTTCATTCTGTGAACGTACATTTAAAACACCGCGAGCTTTAAGAGTGAGATGATTCTAAATTTGTTATGTCCAATTTTTGTTTTAAAATGTTTCTCCAAAACTATTTTATAAATTATAATTTGTTCCATTTTGAATTCAGGGTCATGAAGCAACGCATACCGGTTTGAGAGAGCATAAATGCAAATACTGCAACCATGCATTTACTCACAAATCCAGTATGTACTCGCACCAGAAGAGAGTACATCCCAAGGAATGGAAATCCGACAAATCGAGCATACGTGAAAAGCAATAGTCTACTTTACTATTAATATTTTGTAAACACATTTAAATAAAATTCTATCGCAACGCTATGCATTTCCTGAATTTTATGACCAAAAATTATTGAGTACAGTGCAATGCGTTGGTAAAATCAACGCATGTACGCTTATTTTGACACTTTCATGTGACAGTCGAACAACAGTATTGAAAAACATAAACACACTTCATATCTGAATGCGATTTAGTTTTTTTGACGCGAAAAAAAGAATTCCAAATCAACGAAAGCTACGAATAAAAATGAAGACTTGTCGGCTATGCCTTCTAAATCACAATGATTATATTGACATATTCAGCGATATTGAACCGAATATGAATGTGGCGGAAATTATCGGGAAGCATGTTGGAGAGGTTAATTTCAGAAATCTCATGCAAATGAACCATGATAAATATTTATTTCGAAAATTCTTTTTAAGGTCAGTGAATCAGATCCGCTTCCAAAACAAGTGTGCATAGATTGCTGGTCAAAAATTGAGAATTTCCATGAGTTTCATCAACAAATACATGCAGCACAAGCATCCTATTTGAGTGAATTAGTGAAGTGTGAACGTGAGAATCATTTTGTGGATGTTTCAAATCCCGTTCATTTGGATATAAATACATCAAGTACAAAACTTATGAGTGATTTAATTCCGATGAATGAACTTCACAATGAGAGTCACATTAAAATTGAGTACGTTAGTAGAGAACCGACTACGCCACCCATGATCGAATTACACGAACAAATGAGCGATTCCGAATCAAAGTCGCCCGATTCATTCAATTCACCCGATTTAACCGAAGAAAATGATACTTTTGATATCAAATCATACGATCAAACAGATGAAGAAAACCAATCAGGTGACATTTTTCAATATTTTGCTTGATCGGATTTTCAATCTAAACATTTCATATGTCAACAGATTCATATGTGAACTACAACGACGAATTCAGCGATAATCTACAAATAATTCGCCGTGGTCCATATAAAAAGAAACAGTTTTTTTGTGACATTTGCAAAATTACTTTATCATCGAAACAAAAGACGCTTGAACATTTATTGCGACATGTAAAATACACATGTCAAATATGTTCGGAACGGTAAGCGAAATTCGGTTGAAAACCAGCTATCTCTGAATATAATTGCGCAATATGTAACGCTTGTCATCATAATTGTACGTTTAGGTGTCAAAATCGGAAATTGCTTGAAATACACAATAAAACGAACCACAGTAAAGGTACTCCTCTATTTATATATTGTATTTTCGATTCCAAATTCAATATGGTGTTGCTACATTCAATTATGGCTTGAATAGATGCTGTTGAAAAATCTAGAAAACAACTGAATGAACTAAAAGAGATTACATTGCGAGTTCCCAACTCAAATGAAATTGAGCGCGTTTTATCAAAATATGCCGATACAACTTGTGACTGTTGCAAACAAGTTTTAGGTCCCTCGCTGTTCCAGGTGCAGGCTCATTATAATCAACAGCACGGAGTCAATGGCTATATAAAATGCTGTGATTTGAAATGGACAACAAGCGAAGATATTAACAGCCATATAATAAGTCATTTGTATCCAGAGCATTTCAGGTAAGGCTCTTCATCTATACAAATCATAGAGAAGTGAATTTAGACGAAGTTTTCTTTTGAAAGATGCGAAGTGTGCGGCAGAATTGGGAAAAATGTTGCAAAATTCCAAGCGCATATTTCGAAGCATTTGGTCGACATTGAGAAATATCCATATTTTTGCATCACGTGTAGAAGAGGGTTTAAAAAGGAGGATCTTTTTGACATACATAACAAGTATTATCATGATATCTGTAAGTCCCTGGTGAAATACTTTGTATTATTACATGCATCTATTTGATTTTTATTTCAATTTAACTTAACTCTTTATTTGGATAAGATGTAAAATATTATTTTGGTCCAAAAACATTGATGAGTAAGCGTTCTTTGGTTAATACTTAAGCTGAAAAAAAATATTATAATATTTCTACACGAAGCAGGCAAAACATCTGAGAAGCAAGGCAAACATACTCTGGCTGACTTTTTCGACATGAAATGTGATTTATGCAGTGATACACAATTTGCATCACTTCAAATGGCAAGAAACCATTATATGCAACAGCACGGAGTTCCCGGTTACCTTAAATGTTGTGATAGAAAATTCATGAAAGTTGGTGCTATCGATGATCATTTTCAATGGCACATCAACCCTGAATTCCATAAGTATATATTTTTGAAACCAAATATAAATGCCAATTGCATATGCGACATATTATTTCGATTACAATAGGTGTCCATTTTGTGGGAAGATTTTCAAAAATCGTTCAGTTTACTCGGCTCACATATCGAAGCATAAAGCGGTGCAAGAGAAAAAGTTTGCATGTTCAGAATGTGGCAAAGCGTTCATATCAAATTATTACTTGAAATCACATATAAAAGTTCATGATCAAACAATAAAAAAATCGCTTTCATGTACACAATGCGGCAAACGGTAAAGACATACGAATATAAAATATTTCTGATTTTTAAATAAGTATATTAACAAATTGGATGTTGGTTTAGATATACATCGACGAAAACTCTCGAAAACCATATAAAATTCGTTCACAATAAAGATGGCGAGGCGAAAATGGGAGTTGTTTGTGAATTCTGTGGGCGACAATTCATCTCACGTCAAAGCGTTTTAAATCATATCCAAACAATCCATCGAAGTGAAACCGACTCGTATGAGCAACAGGTATGATGAATGAATGACTTTCGAAACGAAAACATATAAGACATAAATTCTGACATGTCTTTTTCTCAGAAATCAGTCGAACGCAGTCATTGTACAATGTGCAAAGCATCCTTCGTCAATAAATATAGACTGAAAAAACATATTGAAACAATTCATCTCGGAAAACCAGTGAAATGTTCGTTATGCGACAAAGTTGCACCAAACCCATCAGCTTTGGTAACTACGAATAGAAACACCATTTCCGACTCGAATTGCTTCAAGACCTTCATTCTCTTCTTTTAGACATGCCATATGAGAAGTGTTCATGTTGCTCAAAGTTTTCAGTGTCATTTATGTCCGAAAACATTCAAAGCTGCCGTTGCTTTAAAGGTAAATATAACAGAGCACAATCATAAAAATCCGTCAAATTTCAAAATAAAATAATTTTCACGATACATTTTAGGATCATATTGCAACGCACACCGGCGAAAAATTGTACAAATGCTCATTTTGTCCAGAGGCATTCATCTGGCGTCCAAATATGTACAGTCATCAGAAGAAAGCGCATCCGGAGGAATGGAAAAAGCAGAAAGGGACAATTAAATAAATTGTTTTGATTTTTTAAAGAAATTTCTTGAATAAAGTAGTAGTATACTTTTGACGGTTCCATCAACGTTTCTTTGTATTAGTGTACATGCACACACACACACGCACACACTTTCTCTCTCTCTCTCTCTCTCGCTCTCTCGCTCTCTCTCTCTCGCTCTCTTTCTCTCTCTCTCTCTCTAAAAAAAATAAAGAAAAGTGAGAAAATGCGTCCGATTTTCATGCATAATCAGTTGAAACTAAAAATTGAATCAGTTTTTGATTTGCTAGAGCTGAAAATAATAGAGAGTAGAAGAGTATATGAAGGGTTGAGAGTAAAAGTGTTTAAAGTAATCTCACCTCCTTTTCTCGCTGATGGAAATGTTTATGAACAAGAGCAGGAGGTGAGATCACTTTGGTCACTTTCACTCTCAACCCTTCATATATGAATGAATGAAGGAACAAAAATCTCTCTCTCACTCTTGTTCTTGTTATACTACACATACTCACTCGCTCTTTCATAAGTGCATACGAATGTATAGTAAACATGAATGTACAATTGTACTTGATTGCACATGTAAATGCAAATGAATTCATACCAAAAAGTGAAACTCAACAGAAACGAAGAAATACAAACAACAGCAACGGCAACAACACAAACAACGAGAGAAACAAAATAGAAACGAAGAAATGCTAACGGTAGCAACGGCAACACAACGACGAACGATAGAAATCCAAGCAAAATTCAAAGATTCGCAATAAAAAACTATCAAGATTTTGAAATGTTAACAATGGGTCAAAAAAGGCGCGTGAGTGTGTTTTAAATGTTTAACAATTTTCCGTTATGCCAACAGCATACCTTGTTGATTGTCATTTAAGTTCATGTAAACCTTAAATGGAAGAATTGGTAAGTGAATTAAAATTAAGATTATAGAGGAACCGATCGGTAGAAAAATATTTGATTAAAATTGAAATATTTTGAATTCTCTTTTTTAGACGTAATTAGAATCACACGTTTATGAGAAACTATTGTCAATTTTGCAGTGCATGGAAGCGCATGATCAAAGCACAGACGTGGATCGCGTTAATGAACTAATCAAGGTAAAAATATTCAAAGGAATACTCTTTCAATACGTGAGAATAATGAAGATTTTCTGCTGTTTCTCATTTTATTCTTCTTTTTCATAGTGCAAAATGCAACGCAGCAAAATTGTATCAGTTTTTATAAAAGAGGCTCGTGAGCAAATTCTAAAAAAATTCTTGATTATAAAAGTCATGTATCGGAGTATTATTCATCGATGTTCATCAAAGCGAAATATAAATTTTTTTTAAAGATTATATTGTACATTTCAAGGGACATACAGTTAAAAAAAGAGCGAATTATTGAACAACTAACTTAGCTTTACAATTTACATTAAAAAGATTTTTTGCTATTGGGAGTTTGCATGAATTTCCGAACTTTTTTTGGTGAAAAGATACATTTATTTCAACTAGAGTTCGCCCCGTCGTCCAAGATTGGACGATCCAAACAAAAAGTGAAAACTCAAAGAATATAACACATTTAAATTTATTGAAAATCAAGCAAAATGCATATTTTATTCATGAAATTCAAAATTAATGATCTCATCTTATTTTTTAATTGAAAATTATTGATAAATCAAATTGGAATCAAGGTTAATGTAAAATTCTTATTTGAAGTGATGAAAAGAGTTAATTGTCTTCTTCTGGTTTTGGATAGAACCTGTACACACCGAAATACATTGCCATTTATTATTAAAATACCCTTTAGTAATCGGCTTTATAGCATTTCACTATAGTGGTTATATATCCTATAGGGAAATTGAATAGTATACTACAGGGAAGTTGAATAAGATATTTAAACATTGGGCTATCTCAAATTCACATTGTTTCCTATTGAAACTTTCAGGATATTATTTTTTCTTGAAAAAAATGAATCATGCAAAATTTAAAGTTATTCCGATTAGATTAAGGACTACCTCCCCTGCAAAATTTTCGATTTTCGGGGTCTTCTCAGGTTCGAAACGAAAAATATGTAGGTCGGCTATCTCAAGTTCACATTGTAAAGAATTGAAACTTTCAAGATATTTTTTTTTATGAAAAAAATTAGACATTCAAATTTTCAAGTCATTCTGAGGAGAACTACCTTACCCTACGAAATTTTCAATTTTCGGTGTCAAAATTCTAATTTCCAAACATGATCACAAAACATTATAGTCGTATCGTTTTTTCATGCAGGCATTTCAATAGTTTAGTTGTGTGCGTACGGTTGAATGTTATCCACTGGCTACACGGTATGACGAACTGTGTGTGATGCGACGAATGAAAGAATGTAACTGTGTGTATTCGGATTTTTACAATCTATATGAGAAGGTATTGCGCTCTATATGAACAGGTAACAGGCGGGTCAAAAAGTATTTGGCCTGACATACAGATGGCGACACTAATTATGATCCTTATTTTTCGATAGTACCAACCTTCAAAAGCAACCAACCTCAAGTTACAGAGCTTCAAGTGACGCTACTTTTGTGTTTTCATAAAATCATGGATTCAAAGCAATTTCGTGTGTTGATTTATCATTTTTTTTTTTTATGGGAAAAAATACCGTTACAGCCCACGGATGGCTTGAAATGTGTTATATAGAATCTGCACCAACGAAATCAAGCGTCAAATACTGGTTCGCTGAGCTTAGACGTGGTCGTACAGACACCGATGATGCTGAACGCCCCGGTTGTCCAAATGAGGCAGTTACGGCAGAAAACGTCGAGAAAGTCGAGAAAGTGACAATTTCGAACCGCAAAGTGAACTTGCAAGAGATAGCTGATGCCTTAAAGCTATCAAAAGGTAGTGTTTTCACCATAATACACGGACATTTGGGCATGAAAAAGCCGTTTTCAAAGTGGGTGCCGCTTTTTCTTAAACCAGAATTAAAACAACAACGAATCGACACTTCCGAGAGCTGTTTGGCGATGTTTACGCGTAAAAAGTCGGAATTTTTGCGTCGGTACATCACGATGGATGAAACATGGATCCATCATTACACTCCGGAGACCAGTCGCGAGTCAGCTGAGTGGAGAGCGCCCGGTGAAAGTGCACCAAAGCGTCCAAAGACGCAACAAACGGCTGGTAAGGTCATGGCCTCTGTTTTTTGGGATGCGCATGGAATTATATTCATTGACTTCTTGGAACATGGAAAAAAAATCAACAGCGACTACTACATTGATTTGTTGGTGCGTTTAAAGACCGAAATCATCAAAAAAAGGCCACATTTGGCGAAGAAAAAAGTGTTGTTTCACCAAGACAATGCACCGTGTCACAACTCGAAAAAACCATGGAAAAAATAGTTGAATTGGGCATTAAATTGTTTTCGTATCCACTGTATAGTCCAGATCTGGCCCCCAGCGATTACCACCTTTTCTCAGAACTCAAAAAGATGCTCCGAGGCAAGAGACTTCGCTCTGATGATGAAGTGATCGCAGAAACTGAAGCGTATTTTGAAGGCCTCGACACATCGTTCTACAAAACCGGTATTGAAAAGTTACAGAAGCGGAACTATGTTGATGAATTAATAAGAATTACTGCAAAAAGTTGTGTTTTTCTAAGTTGGGCCAAAGACTTTTTGACCCGCCTGTTATTTCCCCGTTTTTTGAATTATAACACAAGCCCACATTCAAAACACATAGTTTGTGCACATATAGTCGACATTCCCTTTCCATTGATGTATAACTCTCCTATATATATTTACGGCATAGTAGGTAAAAAGGGAACACAAACTTTTTTTTGTTGCCGTATTTATATATTTCAATTTTATTATTGAATTAGTACATTAACCAATATATTCGCCATCGTTAGCTATGACTTCGAGCCATCTTTCTGGTAATTTGTGGATTCCGCGGCGAAAGAATTCCTCATCTTTTCCAGCTATCCAAACATCGACCCATTTTTGCACTTCTTTCAAATTCCGAAAGCGTAAATCGGACAGGGCTATTTGCATCGACCGGAACAAATGGTAGTCAGAAGGAGCAAGGTCTGGAGAGTATGCGGGTTGATCAAGCCGATCCCAGCCGAGCTGTTCTACCTTGTTTTTAACGATGTTTGCATGATGTGGCCTAGCATTGTCATCGTGAAACACAACTTTGTCTCGTGTAGAAGCTATCCATTTCCGTTTTTCGGTCAATGCAAGAGCCAAATCGCCTAGTTGGCGTCGGTAGCGATCAGCTGTGACCGTTTCATTCGGTTTTAGCAGCTCATAATACACCACACCTTTCTGATCCCACCAAATGCACAACATAACCTTCTCACAATGAATATCACGTTTTGATTGTGAAGTTGATGGTTGGCCTGCATCAACATATGATGCTTTACGTTTGGGATTATCGCAATAGACCCATTTTTCATCGCCAGTAACAATTCGACTCAAAAAACTTTGTTTTTTGTGCTCAGCAAGATGCTTTTTGCATGTTTCGATTCTTGCTTTGAGTTGATTTTCATTCAGTTGATGTGGGACTCATTTTCCAAGTTTTCGAATCTTTCCCATTGCATGCAAACGTCTACAAATGGTGGCATCATCTACATTCAACTCCAAAGCAAGTTCTTTTTGCGTTTGACATGGGTTTTCATAGAGTAATGTTTGCAATTCGTCATCTTCAAACTTCTTTGGCCCACCTGGCCGTTCTTTGTCTTTCAATTCAAAATCACCACTTTTGAAACGTTGAAACCATTTGTAACATTGTGTTCTTGATAGAGCATATTCGCCATAATTTTCCACCAGCAAACGATGACTTTCCGCAAACGTTTCCTTAGAAAAAAAGTGGCCCAACAAAACTTCCCGCAAATGCTGTCTTTTTCTCCAATTTTCAAAATTTTCCATTGTTGAAAAAAAAAAAATAATGCGCACAAACAAATGAAACACTTTCGACTGATTTTGACAGCATTTGAATAGGCCTTCAAAATGACGTATCTATCATTGATCTACTACAACGCACTAGCAAAAGGAGGTATCTATTGTAAAAGTTCGGATATTCATGCAAACACACAATATTTTCGTATTTTCTGTATCAATTTTATTATTGTATAATTTATGAATGAATGAGAGGAAATGATATAAAATCAACAATTGGTATTTTCTTCTTCTTTTCCCTATGATTTTTTGCTGTTCAGTCAAGCAACGTCTTATGTTCCATTGTTTATACGTATTTTTTTTTTTTTTAAATTTTCATCGGATTAGCTTAAATATGAAGTCTCGAATCTAAGTTTATTGTGTCTATAACTGCCATCACTATCATCAGTACCAGGACTTTGTGTAGGTTTTTGTGTGCCAGAATTACCAGCAACATCAGACGATTGTAAAGTGACAGTTGCGTTCAAATTATTCTTTTCCAGTTCCTTGTGGATTCGTTTAATACGTTTGATCATCAATTCGCTAAGCCAAATAAAAAAATCAATCAACAATCAAAATATAATCAAGTGAATTATTATTTTCTTGAAATGATGGATATGAAATCCTGCTGCGTCTTTAA
The DNA here is from genome assembly GCA_028476595.1 of Obolodiplosis robiniae. NCBI lineage: Eukaryota > Metazoa > Arthropoda > Insecta > Diptera > Cecidomyiidae > Obolodiplosis > Obolodiplosis robiniae. The sequence continues at coordinate 26,984,307 of CM052017.1, forward strand.
TTAACAGAAAGTCTGTTGATGGTAACATTTGAGTCGTTAGGCTGATTTGTTCAGCAATTGCAGCCATTTTGTGAAGGGTTGGAAGAACAACCAATTTTATCAGCCAATTCTGGTACAATAGTGTTTGGGTTCGGATCATTAATTTTTAGTAATTTTTTTAATTCTTCGGTACGTTTGGTCAATTTTTTGCTGAACCAAAAAAAAAAAAATCAATCATCAATCTAAATATTTTCAAGTATGTATGTATGTATATCTTCATCATTGATGGATAAGAAATGCTACCATGTTTTGTCTAATATCTCGTTGATCACATTCCCATTATCGAAGAATTTTATCAAATTTTTCAATGCATCTGTGTCGTACTGCTGTTTTCTATATTACGGAAAAAGCCATAGTTGAGGAAAAAAGTTTTGCAGGTAAATATTACAACACTTACAACAACAATCCAAGCATTTCACAATCAAAATATGGAACATGTGTATACATTTCTTTTAATGCCTTTCTATTTGACGATTTCACCAAACGACTATATTTTCGTTTTCTTGAAGTATTGATGGGAAAACTTGAATCTGACGAAATATTTCGATCGTTTGTTTGTCGACCACTGTCAATATTATCTGATTCCATATTTGACATGATGCACTTCGCAATAAAAAATAAATGGTCTTACGTACGTAAAACTAACTTTTCCGCACATTTCCGGAAATTGATCGGGTTTACGCGTTTTTCATTGGTTGCTACGCATTTGTATTGGATTTATGTTGATTTCTTATCGAATTATCATGCAAATTTGAGAATAAATCACAGAAAATTTCAAGTTATTACAATGAGATCGAATTTCAAGTCATTACACATCATGTGATTAAAATTTAAATTTTAATAAAAAAACGAATAAACATCTCAGTTCTTAATTTTCACTTCAACGTTCTTTATTTTTGAATTGGTAATAACAATTACGAATTAGTTCACTCTGATGTGAACTTTCAATTCATGCCAACGAATAATATGACTCCACTAACACTTCATGTTATGTATAACTTTCGTTAAAAAGTTAATGAGCCAAGGGGACCGTGCTATTTGAGACATTTTAATCATATCTATTCTCCAGCGCCATCTATTGGGCAGTAGTATTGATGTGATATTTCAATCGATTCAATGACTCATTTGTTTTTATTATTTGTGTCAATAAAAATTTTGTTCGTATTACAATGGATCTTGAGTAAAGTAAAGGGTGATTTTTTAGCTGGTTTCTTTTTGACGTTTAATTTTTTGACAGATGTCAAATTCCAACTGACGTCTGTCACAGTCAAAAATGCTCAGTATGCTTTGCAATTTCATCATGCAAATTATTTACGCTTGATGACCATCCAAGAGGCGTGCGTTCGCAAATTGGGTTCTAGAGCAGCTCAAAAATGATCTTGATTTTCATCGAAAAATCATCTTTTTGGACGGGGCATGTAAACAAACAAAACTGTCGGATTTGGTGTGATGAGCAGCCGGGAGGGCTACGTTAAGTCTCTCGTCTATGCGGACAAGCCAGCAACGATTGCCGACTTGGAGGACAACATCGAACGCGTTATTGGCGAGATTCCGGCCGATATGTTGGAGAGAGTGTGCCAAAATTGGACTTCCCGTATGGACCATTTGCGCCGTAGCCGCGGCCAACATTTGCATGAAATTATTTTCAAAAAGTAAATGGCAAGAACCAATTTATCGATTTCAATAAAGATTTGATTCACTTTTCGAAATTTTTTGCGTTTTTTTCGATTTTCAAAAAGAAACCACTTAAAAAATCACCCTTTATATGTAAAATAAGATGGCGCGGTCAATTGGCATACTCTCGAATAGCTCTCCAATTCCATACAAGTACGGACCCCTTGTAATGAGCATTCAAATTGATGAAAAAACACATATTAGAAAATCACAAATACTTCATCCAATTTAATGACAAAATTTTAATATTGCCCCGAAAATTGAAAATTTTGTGAGGGAGGTAGTCTTAAATCTCATCGGAATGACTTGAAATTTTGTAAGACTTATTTTTTTCATAAAAAAATTATATATCCAAAGTTTCAATCTGTTACAATGTGAACTTAAGATAGTAGCCTTACAAATCTTTCGTTTTGACCTCGAAAAGACCCCAAAAATCGAAAATTGTGCAGGGGAGGTAGTCCTTAATCTAATCGGAATGACTTGAAATTTTGCATGATTCATTTTTTTCATAAAAAAATAATATCCTGAAAGTTTCAATAGGATACAATGTGAACTTAAGATATTCGCCATACATATTTTCAGTTTTGACCTCGAAAAGACCCCGAAAATGGAAAATTTTGCAGGGGAGGTAGTCCTAAATCTCACCAGAATGACTTGAAATTTTACTTGACTTATATTTTTCATGAAAAAATAATATTCTGAAAGTTTCATAATGATACCATGCGAACTAGACATAGTCCCCATACAAATTTTTCTTAATTATATTGAAAAACAGCCCATTTATTGATTCGACTCCACTAGAGCTATCCGAATAAATGGTCTTACGTACGTAAAACTAACTTTTCCGCACATTTCCCGAAATTGTTCGGGCTTACGCATTTTTCATTGATTGCTACTCATTTGTATTGGATTTATGTTTATTTCATATCGAATCATCATGCAACTTCGAGAATAAATCACAGAAAATTTGAGGTCATTACGATGAGATCGAATTTCGAGTCATTACACATCATGTGATTTCAATTCAAATTTTAATATGAAAACAAATAAACATCTCTGTTCCTAATTTTTACTTCAACGTTCTCTATTTTTGAACTGGTAATAACAATTACGAATTAGTTCACTCTGATGTAAACTTTCAAATCATGCCAATGATAGATATGGTTCTGCATTTATGTATAACAGTATATCTTTCGTTAAAAAGTTAATGAGCATTCGAACTGATGAAAAAACACAGATTAGAAAATCACAAATACTTCATCAAATTTATTGATTTGAATATTGACCCCGAAAGACTCCAAAAATCCGAAATTTTGCAGGGGAGGTAGTCCTTAATCTAGTCGGAATGACTTGAAATTTTGCTTGACTCATTTTATTCATCAAAAAATAATATATTCAAAGTTTCAATTCGTTACAACGTGAACTTGAGAAATTCGGCATACAAATGTTCAGTTTTGACCTCGAAAAGGTCCCAACAAACGAATATTTTACAGGGGAGGTAGTCCTATATCTCATTGGAATTTTGCACGACTCATTTGTTTCATAAAAAAATAATATTCTGAATGTTTCAATTCGTTACAATGTAAACTTGAGATAGCTGCCATACAAATTTTTCGTTTAGACCCCGAGAAGACCCCGAAAATCGAAAATTTTACACGGGAGGTAGTCCTGAATCTCATTGGAATGACTTGAAATTTTGCACGCCTCATTTTTTTCACAAAAAAATTATATTCTGAAAGTTTCATAATGATACAATGCGAAATAGTCATAGTCCCCATACAAATTGTTCATAATTATATTGAAAAACAGCCCATTTTTTGATTCCACTCCACTAGAGCTACCCGAAAAAATTATCCGATTAGGCTGAAAATTAATAGGTTTCTATTCCTAATAAAGACAAATGTGTGTGTAAATTTTTGTTCAATTCTAAAATCAATTTTTTGAGTTATCGTGTTAACAAATTTTTGCGTACAACGGACAACGGACAACGGACAACGGACAACGGACAACGGACAACGGACAACGTACCACACACGGACAAAAAATTGCTCCGGGAATGGTTGCAATCGTTTTTTCTAGGTTCAAAACGCATAGAAAACTTATTCCGAGCATTTTGAATTTTTTGGACCGATCGCAATACCTTTACCACACACTGCGGAAAAGTAAAAAAATAAAAATCGGTAAACAAAAACAAACTTTTATCGCAGTTGATTTATTTATTAGTTCAGTGATAATGGCTGCGAATGGAAAAGTATGCGTTGACCGTTGTATATTAATGCTAAAAGTAATGTCATGTAAACATTAAGAAGCATCTTTGACATTTGAATCAGTTAGGCGGAAAGATATCCTCCGAGGAGCTAAGTACAGAAACGAAACTATTCATACGTTTGTACCAAAGAGATTCAAAACAAATGTTCGTAACAAAGTGAATCAAGAATACTCGATTCTTGATGCACTTTGTAACTAAAATTCGTTTTGAATGATTTTATTATATATATATTATTATTGATTCACTTTGTTACGAAAATTTGTTTTGAATCTCTTTGGTACAAACGTGTGAATAGTTTCGTTTCTGTACTTAGCTTTTCGGAGGATATCTTTCCGCCTAACTGATTCATTTGTATGATTGTATTACGTTAAAAGGCTTAAAATTGGCCTTTTGGATTGTCATCGAGTTCAAAGAAAGATTAAAACAAGACTGATTTGAATTTTCTAAAAATTCAACAATGTATATATTTATTTAAAAATTTAATCAGAATTTGAATGAGTTATATGAAGAGAATCAATTCGATATTTACATTGGTAGTGTTGCTAAAAAATAAATGACTGTATTGACAATATTCACAGGAATATTTTATTATTATAACAATTTTGCTCATGATTTTCCTTCATGTTGGAACATTGAAATCGTTTTTTTGTGTCATTTATTTTCCTTGTTTATTTATTTATTCAAATTAAAACGAAAATTATGATGACTATGCAATGGTTATAATGGCTCAATTAGATTATTATTATATTCAATTTCCGCCCTCTTTCATTAGATGTTAAGGAGATTGAACCTATTCTACAATAGAGAAGAAAATAACGACAAAAGATCAAAAACACTTAAATTCCATTGCAAGTGTTGATCAAGCTTTTTGTCAAATGAAAAATCCAAAGAATTTTACCTGAACCAAAATAATTCAAATTATTTATATAAATATATAACTGACTGGGTAGAAATATATGGACAATTCGGGAAATCAATTTCAAAATCTACCTGATATTATGTATAATACCTGTATAATATTTTTGCCTTTAACATTTCGAACGTTTTATTCCATAATAATTTGACCGTTTGACTCACATTTTCATAATACAACTACGTTGCAAGACACAACATATTAATTAGTTTTACTTTTCCGTATTCACAAATGTGTGTGAGAAAAGAATTGCAATGCGGTTAAAAAATAAACACCCCCCAAATCATGTATTCTATCCGTTTTGAGAGCTAAGAAACACGATTAGACGTGTTAACGTTATCTGTTGTACGCACGATTTTATTAGTTGCAATTGCACCTAATATGAAAAATTGAAAATACCAGAGGTAAGGATATGCAACAAACTTTTTCACTAAATAATTAAGCTGTGAAAAATATCAAGTTATACCCAGGAGTACTTTGAAGTTGGCTCAATAAAAAACTTTTTCAAGATTTTTGTATGATTTCTATTTATACAACTTTTCAAAATATTCAACAGATTTCTCGTATTTTTGAATAAATGCGGAAAAGCGCGTTTTACGTATGTAAGACATATGATTTTCAAAAAATGTATGCAAAACCCCACCTACTTTATGAACGATGTATCATTTGTCCGAAGTACTCAAATTGTAAATGTTATTTTCAATTCAAATATGCAAGGCTTCGTGTAAGTGCAACATCAAATAATATTATATAGTCGATTTTTGTATTGCCTTCAAACCAAACATTCAACAAAAATAATAGTTTCTTCTCGGTTTAACCTCAAGCAAGATTTAAAACTGTTTTTTTTGTCTTGAATAAAACGTTTTCACTGGGAAAAAATTGAGCCGCCTCTCCTTAAATCTTCTAAGCGGAAATATCGATAAAAATGGAAAAATTTATAGTTTTTGTACTTTTAACGATTCACTGTGCAGCCGCAGATAGAGTGTATGAGTTTGAATGTCCTGCGATCACACCTATGCCAGATTTTGATATCAACAGAGTAAGAATTTTTCACAAATAATCTTGTATCGGGAAACACTTGTGATTTGCATGTTTTTTTTTGTTAGTTTTTGGGTTCTTGGTATCAAGTACAGCCTGATTTAAGCTCCGATGAGTCTAATCATTCTGATGAGTCTGAACAAGATATACCATCTTGTGAGTTTTACAACGTAATGCATGGCGATGAACCGAATAAATTTAATGTAAAAACAATATTCGAACTATATCCTGAGTTTGTTGGCAATACGCCGGTCAAATATGAGTCCATTGCTACGAATTATTTGCATGTTTTAGATGGAGCTAAAATGCAAATCACACCTACAATTGGTGAGTTCTATTAAAAATATTACGATCCAACCTCACATAAAATCATACAATTCATGACCATTTTTACCATTCCAGGCACAAATGTTGTAGAGTCAAATATTACAGTTTTCATCACCGACTATGAATCATATGCTGTAATTTCAAATTGTGACAAAGAAATAAAAAATGGCAAGGAAGAATTTACACAACATGCATCAATTTGGTCACGCACTCGAGACTTGGAAAAAATGTTTGTTGATAAGGTGAAAACACATTGATGTTAAACCATTATATCGATATAATGATATATTTTCTCTTTTCCTTAAATAGATTTATGAGAATCTTGGCTCATTCGATGTTGATCCATATGATCTTGAACGTGTTAATCAAACCGGGTGCATTGAGGGTGGTACAAAGCTCTTCAGTATTAACCTCGATGATGAAAATGTGCAACAATGAAACAATTAAATTATGCGATAGCAAAAACAAATTGATTCAAAGTCTGATTTCATTCAACAAAATCAATTCCAACAAATGAATAAAACATTTTTTTAGAAAATTCGTTATGGAATTAGATTTATACATATCACTACTTAATGTCTATTGATGAGATGGAATGGCGAGTATGTATTTTTTAAATTACACATGCATACTCCATCTTAACGAAAGATTTATTATAGTAGAGATACGGTTCCGTTCGTTTTTTTTAACACTCTTTCTATAAAACTATACAAATTCTGAACGGCATTAGACCATAATAGGCCAATGCTCGCTCCGAAATGCTCGTATAACATCTCATATTCTTTTAGATTTATATGAATGGGTTTAAATGAAAGTGAACATTATTTTATCGATCTAAAATGATTCATAAAGTAGCTAAGATTTTTAGAGCCTCTTCTATTTCACGCACTTTCAAACGATAATCATTCATCAGCATTTTATAGACTTCTTCGATGTTTTCCTCAACCAAACGACTAGTGAGATGCTCATCTGCACAGCTCGATCTGCCTCTGGCAAACTCATTCACCCAACTGCTGCTTTTGAAGGAGCAGAGTCTCTAAGGGTGGCATCCAAACGAACTTCGATATCTTTGCCCGACATATGCTCCAAACGGAAGAATTTTATTACAGCACGTATTTCAGTTGCTCTCATGATTTCCCTTCTTTCAAGAGTTACAACAACGATTTTGCTCCATTTCAATCAAGCGGACCGTGCTTGTATGGGATTGGAGAGCTATTCGAGAGTATGCCAATTGACCGCGCCATCTTATTTTACATGGGTGAACTCAATTTAGATCCATTGTAATACGAACAAAATTTTTATTGACACAAATTTTATTATTTGTGTACAAATGAGTCATTGAAACGATTGAAATATCACATCAATACAATTGCCCAATAGATGGCGCTGGAGGATAGATATGATTAAAATGTCTCAAATAGCACGGTCCCCGTGATTTCAATGAAATGATAAAAATCTTCTTAAATTTGTCTGAAGTTATTGCCTATGACATTGAATTAATATGATGTTGTCCAAAGTATGCAAGTCTGAGTAAATGAAAAATCACCCTCGTCAATTTTGTAATATGTGTTCACTTGCGGCACGAGAACTTACCTGCAGAAGATTCAAAAAAATGGATTTCGTCACAAATCTCGTATATGAATCGGTGGGAAGAAAACTTACCTTCAGATTAGATGAGAAAGATACTGAAGCTTGAAACTGTTTCGGCAAAATAATGCACCTAAAAAAGTTGAAAATAATTCTGCAACGAGAATTTATTCGGAATAATTGCTAAACATAAACTAAATGTAAATACAATAAAAATCATTTTTCACTTTTTTGATGCATTGTTTCTCTGAAAAAGTTCTAGTTTTAATATTTTTCCCATCTACTCTGAAGGTAAGTTTACCTTCCACCGATTCATATATCGCATGAAACTTCAGCATTACTTCTGTATTTGAAACGACTGCAATGCGATCAACGCATGCAAACGTTGCGTGATAATATTTGACAGTTTGTGAAAAGACAGCGAATATTATTTATCAAAAGTTAGGACTGTTTTGATGAAGAATACACGGAGATTTTGAATGATTCAATGGATTTGAAAGATGCAAACATTTGTCGAATGTGCTTTTCATCGCAGCACTTGATTGATATTTTTAATGAAACTGATTCAAATGTGGCAGAAATTATTACAGAACACATCGGCGAGGTAAAGCTCAATTCTTTCAAATCGAGATGGATTTATAGTGATTCATTTACTTGCAGGTAAACAGATCCGACTCTTTGCCAAAATATGTGTGTTCCGTATGTTGGAAGAAGACCGATGAATTCCACCGGTTCCATCGTTTCGTACGAGATGCCCAAGCAGAATACCTAAAACAAATTATCAAATACGAAACAGAAATTGAAATAGATCAGAATTCGCTTGAAATAGTTGGTCAGCCAAGTTTTGTCGAAGTTCTTAGCAATTACGATGATTTTAATGAATTTGTTGATGAATATACCGTAAAAACCGATAAGTTTTACAACGATGAAATCAATGACGAATACTCTGAAAGTCAGATCGAAGAGGAACAGGCCGGTAGAACATTTTACATTGGTCTAATATTTCCCATTCTAATTTTTGTCGGCAAATTCTTTCGTTTTGCTGTTATCTGCAGAATCAGACGAAGAAGCTGGTTTAATATCGTGTGATGTCGACCCAGCTAAGAGCAAGGAAATTGTGAACCATTTTGACACAACCTGTGATGTATGCTCTATCGATCTGAAGTCTTTGAAACGTGCGATAACACATTATAAACAAGAGCATCAAATCGATGAAGGTTACATCAAGTGTTGCGGCCTTAAACTAAAACGAAATAATTTGGTTAATGATCATATCAAATGGCACATCAATCCAGACATTTTCAAGTAAATATCTTATTTTCTTACGCACAAAATTATTCACATTAATCATATTGTACGAAAAATTTCAGATGTAAATATTGTGATCGAATAATGAAAACTAAACTGTCACTTTCCGTTAGTAAACAGGCTTCAACCAAATTTAAACATTTGACTAAAAGTGCTTTTGTTTCAACAGACACATACGGCAAACCATAGGCACATGAAAAATTTCACCTGTGACATATGTGGAAAAATATTCACTCAATTTAGTAAGATCAGGTCGCATATGCTGATCCATTCCAATGCATCGGTGTGCCATATCTGTTCAAAATCGTAAGTTTTGCATGCACACAAAATAAATTTAAATATCAAACGAATGCTTAATTTAGTATCATTTGTTCAATAGATGTTCGAGCAAAGAAAAACTTGAGGCACATTTGGAATTTTATCACAAGCCAGGTTAGTAGTAAATATTATTTCCATTTTAAAAACAAATGGATAAATCAATTCAAAACCGCTTTAATCAGACAAGTTTTGAAACCAAATTCGTTCATTTCAGATGAAGTTCGCAAGCAATTGAGTGCATTACGCGAAGCGAAGAAGACGTCATTGGACGCTGCTGAGATTGAAAAAGTGATAGCAACACAATTCGATATGAAATGTGATTATTGTGATGATATTTTCAAATCGCTGCAAGAGGCTCAATACCACTATATGCACGAGCATCAAATTGCCGATGGCTATTTACAATGCTGTGGCATAAAGTTCAAGACAACCAACAATATACAGGGGCACGTGTTGTGGCACTTGAGACCGGAACTTTTCAGGTACTATCGACTGATTCATTCTACTTCAGAAATATCTCTTAATATGTCATTATAAATAACTAACTTTTAGATGCTGCATTTGCCAAAAGGACAGTCCAACGGTGATTGCGTTGAGAGCACATCTTCGCGTGCATGAATCTCGACAATCACCTCAGCAAAATGCGTGTTCAGAATGTAAAAGGACATTTTTTGGAAAACACCATTTGAATAGACACATGAAATTGTCTCACGGAATCGGTAATTCTCTTCATTTTCGCATAAGTGTTCGTTCTTTATTAAAATTACATCTTCTATAGCGACAGGAACAAAGAAAAATTTGAACGCAGTACATCCGGATTCAAGTAGCATTAAATTATTTTTTGATATGCGGTGTGATGTTTGTAATAGTGAAATGGTCTCGCTCCAGCACGCTAAGTTGCATTATTTCCAAGAACATGATATACCCGATGGATATATCAAATGCTGTGAAATGAAATTTAGAGAGCTCAAAAATATACACGATCACTTGCAATATCACGTGAATCCAAACATTTTCAAGTAAGCCAAATTTGGATTAAATTGTTGAATTAAATCAATTCCAATTACAAGTCCTTTTTTTTACTAGGTGCAAGATATGTATGAAGGCTTTCCCACGAAAGGCTGATTTAAGCGCTCACACCTCCCAACATAAAGCTATTGATTCGCATCGTTTTAAATGCAGTGAATGTGGAAAAGTTTGGAAGTCAAAATATAGGCTGGATATACATAAAAAATCTCACGGAGAAAAGACGGCTAGAAATTTTCCATGCGATTATTGCAATCGAAAGTAGGTAATCGGTAAAATTTGAATAAATTCTTTTAAACGATTGAAGTATTTGGATTGGACAGATTTTCAACGGAAAATCTGAAAAAATCGCACATTTTCCGCATTCATGAAGCCGATAAAGAAGCCAAAACGGAAATTTGTGAATACTGCGCTAAAACATTCATCACAAGGAAAGAGGTGCTGGCTCACATACGTAGCATGCATACGGAAAGTTCGATTCGCCGTGAACGAGCACAGTGCCAAATTTGTAATGCTTGGCTTAGCAATCGATATACTCTCAAAGAGCATATGATCAGACACAATTCGGAACCACAAAAATGCTCACAATGTGACAAAATCTCACCTAATCAACATGCATTATGTAAGTTGGAATTGATGCATTCAAACACAAACTGAAGTATTTAAATTGTTTTTTCTTTTTGAACTTGTTTAAAGTATGCCATGTCCGAGAAGTGCATTGCGATAGACTTTTCAGCTGTCATTTGTGTTCAAAAATGTTCAAAGCTGCCGTTGCCCTGAAAGTAAGTCACTCCCTCTTCCTTTGTAAACATGACATGTATTGGCAGTCGCTATCGATCAACTGATTTCATCTTGATTCTTATTCTGTATTCGATCAACTGATTTTATCTCGATTCTTATTCTGTATTCGATAAATTGATTATAGCTCGCTTAATTAGCTATGTGAAATTAAAACAATATATTGATTTCGATTGCCTATACACATTTGAGCGTCGCACGAGCAAGAGGCTGTTTGTGTGCCCGATCGCCAGTTTTTGCTGCATAAATACTTGCTTCCTTGTGAATTGATTCGTTCATTCTTTGCAATAGGATCACGTGGCAACGCACACTGGTGAGAAAATGCACAAGTGTTCATTTTGTCCAGAGGCATTTATATGGCGTCCAAACATGTATAGCCATCAGAAGAAAGCGCATCCCGAGGAATGGAAAAAGAAGAAAAGTGAAGTTCGAAAAAGATCGAGTAAATTTTAATATCATGATACATAATTATGTCCTTCGAAGTGATATGAACCCAATTCAACAAAATAATTGAGAGCTGCAAATAACAAAATGAAGAATTAAATAAAACACCATGTGCATTTTCATTGAATTTGTGTGTTTTATTGTGTTTTTACATCTTACATTAAAGTTTGTCTTTTCTTTTGAATTATAATTGGTAGTTTCAGTTGTTGAAGTTAACTGAAAAATATTTTTGATTTTTATTTATTTTTGCCCTACGAATTTTATTTACAAAATTTATGTACATACAAATTTGGAAAGATCGCAATAGCGGTGTGATGGCTAACCACTGTCAACTGTTGCAAATATTTGTTAAATTTGACTATAAATTTATTTGTTGAAGATCTAATGTTTGTTTGTGTGTTTATTTTGGTTTATTTCATCCGGTTTTGGTGTTTGTGTAATACGCAGATGTCTTCAATTTCTTTTAGTGTTTCTCGTAAGTACAGTGAATCTTGGGTAAAGTAAATTAAACCACAGAAATTCTGCTCCGACAAATTGAAACAACAGAAATGCTGCTCCGATAGTTGAAATGAGAAATTAATTCCGAAATTGCTCCGCACATCGCACGGTCATTATCAGTTTTCAATTTCAGTTTCTTTCTTCTATGTATTACTAAAAAAAGTGGCATAATTCAATAGCGATAAACTTCTACGATATGCAACAATTGTTTTTTCTTTATTTTGAAGAATGTGAAAATTCAAGTGGCTTTTTGATTTTTCTAATATAAAAAATTTCGATATCCTGTGAATGACGCGTTTTAAACCGTTTTTAAATTCACTCGAAAGCTACTGAGAATTTTTTGCGATTATAGATTTTTAATTTCATTTTCTTTTACATTTCCATTCATATGATGCGCAGCAGTTGCAATTTTGTGTGAGATAAAATGTAGCAAAGTAAATCACAAATCACTAAACTAACCGTAAATGAATAGCATTGTACTATACATCAGTATATCTCTTTAAAATATTCTTGATTAGTTGAGTCAACGAAACATGATGTGTTCGGGTATCATTTGCACTTGGAATATTACATTCAATAAACTGTTTTGAAATTTGCTAATTATTTGTTGAAAGCGAAATTGTTTTCTGACTTTTGAGCCAAATGCCCGTTTTGTACTTCCTTTGTAGTAATGGTTCTAATCTATTCGTTCATCGAAAGTTTAGGATCTGAATACATCCGTGAAATGGTAAAAGTTGTAACGTAACAGTCCCAATTAGAACCGATTAGAAGGCCTTTGACTTCAAAACAACAAATCGTACAGAAAATTTTGTTGCATAAAATAAAAGTCTCGTGTCTACTTCAATTTTAATATAGATTTTATGTATTATTGACGAGATGTATGAATTTTTGTAAAGATTATTACCAGTAAGATTATATCCAGATTTTTGATCAAATGAAATTTCGTTCGAACGACGGGTAAGGAAGATGCAAATCAGTAGATCGCTTCGATCTTGTAAGCTTACAAAATAAGATTCAAATGAATATACTGAATATTCCCAACTGTATCATGTGCAATGCCTCAAGTATTCATGTCATTTATAAGCAAATTTCACTTCTCCATCCAAAAATCCAATAATGTTAATAAATATCTATGAATCTATGCTTCTTATTATTGAATCTCCATTTCTTTATGTCTTTTTTAAATTTGTCTAAATTTGTTGGTTTGTTTGAAATATATTAAAATCATTATTTCATTCCATTGGCAAATTGTATTAACAGTAAATAAATTGTATGTACTTTATTCTATTTTTTTTTTTGCTCTAAGTTTTTTGGATTGCAATTATGCATTTTGTTAATGTGTTTTGTTCTATGTATTTGTCAAGGGGGAATGTTTCATTACTTTTCATTAAATTTTGCATAATTATTTCAGCATTCTTTTCGAAGCAAATTCGAGCGGTTGCTATGGCCAAACGTGGAAAACATGAATGACATCAAACATTAAAAATAAGAAAAAGAAGTTGTGGACAATATGCAATTCACACACGTTTTGTTTATTTGTTGGTTTTTCTTTGAAAGGCAACGTTTATTATGGCAATAAAATTCAATGCTTAGCGATTCCATTTAAGGTCTGAGCGAATTGGATGGAGTCGAGTCGAATTTGGGGTTCAAATTTTATAGTCTAGCTGAGCTCGACAACCAAAATCATCAACCGTTTACACAATTCAACGTAAGCTTCTATATCGAGAATAAATAAAAATGAGTGCCTGGGAATAACAGTGAAGATACAGAATCGTTCGAGCAGTAGTGACACATGATGCGATTTTGCCACAGCAACGCTCATGTTACACTCCCGCTCAAACTATTCTGTATCTTCACTATTATTCCTAGGCACACGAATGCTAAATTCATTTTAAACACTTTTTGATGATCCTTTTAGTACAACAACTCGCTGTCCCATACAAATTAAATCCAAAAAAAAGTCTCTTCTTCGTTAGCGCCATTCAATCGGTGATCCCGATGAGCAAGGATTTATGCCTTGACTTCACTTGATTGTGTGTAACTAATGCATAAGGGCAACTATCTATCTGCATAGAGACGTTATCATGACGCCAAAATAGCGTATTCGAATTACTTGAATCCCCTCATGGTTGCCATGCTCTTCAGCGTACCAAATGTAAGAAAATTATTCCCATAATTTTCCATTATTATTTCATAACTTTTTTTAAGAATGGTCAAATATGACTTGACGCGTCGAATCAAATATTGTTCTACACATCTTCTATGGAATAAACTCTTCATTTTGGCTGAATTTCCTTTTCTTTCTATTTCTAGGCTAACGTTCATTTGAATATTTCAAGAGAAGCAAAATTTTGTGCAACTCTCAAAGCTTCGAAAATTCTTGAATTATGATTTTAACTATGGAGGAGGGAAGTGATTACAATGGACTGATTTGAAAATTGATGTTTAATGCATTTTGAATGAGATGGTTGGTTATCATCACACAATTGACTGACTTTAGTGTGAAATCCAACACAAATCACCAAAGATTCAAGTTCACCAATAAACTGGAACATTTAAATCAAATGAATGCCTGAGAAAAATAACGAGTCAAATCTTTCCAACATGGAAGTCTGAAGCGTAGGAAAGATACACGCATTACTGAAACTGAGAATAAATCTTTTCATTATCACAACTAAAATTTGTTTTCACAAGAATGGAACATTCGAGAAGATCACATGAATATTTTTCAAGTTTCAGTTTTTCGTATTTTGTATTCGAGTTTCATTTCAATGTGACATGAAAAGAAGTCTCATTGAAATGAAACTTGAATACTGAATACGAAAGACTGAAACTTGAAAAATATTCATGTGATCTTCTGGGATGTTTCATTCTTGTGAATTTTTTTTTCAGTTGTGATATTGTAAAGTTTTATTTTCAGTTTCAGTAATGCGTGTATCTTTTCTACGCTTCAGAGCTATCCATGTTGGATAGATTTGAGTCGTTATTATTCTCAGGCATTCAAATTATGTTCTGAAGAGCGTTAATTAACGAATTATAAATGTTTATTTCATGCCAGTGTAACAATCAATACACAATAAAACCATATGCTTGCATTGATTTATTCAACCAGAGCTGTTATGTATTAACACAATCGGTGAATATTTTATGCGATTCAATGAAGACTTATCCATTGACGAATACGATATCTCATCAATAGATATTTGCCATTATTCTGGAAAAAAGATGAAATCAAGTCCAATGGCAATTATAAAAAACAGCTTGCATATTCGAAGGTTTTTGTGCAACATCGGCGAAATTATTGAACGGCATTTTACCGAGTTTAAAAACCAAATGGAATTCAATTCATTAAAAACAACAGAATTTTAAACGGCATAAAAAATGTGCGAGAATTTGTGACTATAGCATTTTCGTCGTCTTTGTTATTCAAGCGAGTGTTGCTGATTTAGGATTCCTGAATGGGGATAGCATTCAAATTCAATTGTATATATATATTTTGCATTTGTATGGACAAAAATGATCATTTGTGCTTTCGATACATTTCTGGTTTCGATGCTTTGTATTCATAATTTAATATCAATTGGACGACTACGAAAGTAGTGTTATCATTTATGAAGTAAAATGTTTGTTTTTTTATTTCTTATAAAATGCAAAATAAGTCAAAAAATGTTGTAAAATGCTTTTCAATTACAATGCAAATCTTTATCGATTTCGAGTAACAGGCTTACTTGTCAAGCATTATTCAAGCATTGATCATGATGTTTGGCTCATTCTTGGCTAATTATACAGTACAGATCAAAAGTTTTCACATGCTGTCGTGTTAAAGCTCATTGAACTAGCAATTGAGCCATTCAAAAGTTCTGCTATTTCGCTGTCCATGGCATAGAACGAATGTGTTGAATATCATGAGACTTACGTCTCCAAAAGTATTTTATTTGAAACTGAACAAATTCACAATTTGCATAAGTAAACTAGATTTTCACATAGCTATTTATAAATTTTTGAACTGTACTGTAACTCGAAATGTAACTTGCTTTGAATGAAGGTTCTCTGTATACGTTAAAATTTTGATTTTGTACAAAATATTCATCATATTTATCGTTTTTTTCTTTGTTCTTGTTATTTTTATTTATAATGTTTAACATTTTAACGACGGCTACCAGCACCTAATATTTGCTACACGTATCATTTTCTTAACAAATAAGGCTAATTTTTTCGTGATTTTTGAAAAATTTATTTACCTAATATCCAACATATTTGTTGATTAATTAATGTTTATCTTCTGTGTATGTGTCAATAAATTTACGATCAACGAATAAATAGAGGTTGCTCTTTTGACCTATGTCGAACAGATTTGTGCACGAAAAAATATGTTTTTTTCATTTATTTCACCTACTTTTGAATATCAATAGAATAATTTTTCTTGCCTACGTACCCAAAAAAGCTTAAATCGAAACGATTTTTTGATATTTTCTTTTATCAGAATTTTATATTGTGTAAATAAAAGCACAAGTGCATTCTTCTTTCTACGCAAGAGCTTTCGAAATTAAATGATTGTGTTATTCAAACAAAACTACACACAGAAAATGTCGAGTGCTGCCCTATTCTATTTATAGTATGGTGCGATGCAGTATTTGCAGTGCAGATAGAATGATGTCTATTATACGAGTATCGCATTAGTTTGATTGTTAATGCAAAAAGCGCAGCACGACGTCAATCGAATAGGTGAGCATGAGAGAAATGGCCCTCTATTGTGTGTGCATGACAATGTATAGTTGTTGTTATGCCTAGTGTTTTCTACACCATTAAAATGGATATAATCTTTGCACATTATTTCGTGAAAATGATGAACGCAGCAATGATCAATCACAAAGAGCTTTTCTCGAGGTGGAAACTATTACCAAAAAGTACGAGCAAGTACGTAGGAGGTACGGATAGTATTTAAACGCACCCTAGGGGGAAATAACGCATATTTTTGTCGATCCAAACGAATCTAGAACAAATATTCAAATACAATCGATCGATAACTCACAAAAGATTACAAATCCCCACCAATAAATCGTCCAAATGTCAAACTAGCTGTCAAATCCGGCGAACTTATATTGTAATATCGAATATTTGTTTTGTCTCCTTCCTAGCATCATCCTGAACGTTGTTCGTATTGATCTCTTATCAGTTGCACTTATTTCTGCATTACATTTTCAAAAATGGTAAACAAAATCAAATAATGGCTAGGTTATTAACTAGTAAAACAAAAGATTGTACGACAGTTCGTTTGACAGCTACCTGCATTATCGATACACATAATAAGGTGGAATTCATTATGATATCTGTGATTTGCGTATTGGGAATCGCATTTTCGAAGAATCTTCTATAAATTGATATTTTGAGCAAAACAATCGAATTATTTAAGTTGTTATTTCCCCGTAGGATGCACCCAATTCACCGATGGCACTACTGAACCTACTCACAAAACATCTTGAACCGAAAATATCAAATGTATGTGCATTCGAATCGTTTTCTCTAACCCTATCTCATTCGATGTAATTCAATTCTGAAGCATCAGAAATGCTTCCTCAGAATGATTGAAATGTGCGTTTTTCTCACAAAGCATCTCCGCTGCAGAATTGAATTAAAGCGAATGAGAAAGAATAAGAGAATACAAGAAGTGTGTTCGGCGAGGATATAACAAGTATCAAAATCGCCGACAAAAACCCACAGAATATCATCATCAAAACAATATTAAAATATAACCAAATACATTTTACTCTCTACCGTGCTTCTCCCATGCAGCGTAACAATAATAATAGTGTCTCTTTTTTCTCTCTCTCTTTCTCTCTCTCTTCACTAATATTGTTTGATTTTTTCGGTTAATGATGATATTCTATTGGATTTTGTAGATCTTTTTGACGTTTTTTCGTACATTAGATACCAGAGGTCTCATTGAGTATACAGCTATAGCTACTCGAACCAAATAGCGACTAAAATAGCGTTTATTTAAGGTATATTTTCCAGTAGTCGCTATTGCCTTTACACAAATTAATACATACATACATACATACAACGTTACTCATTTTGCTGTGTGCGTGTGTATTGTTCATTTCGTGTCAGCTTTTCGCGAATGGGAATGACAAAGAAAAATGAGTAACGTTGTATGTATGCATGTATTAATTTTTGTAAAGGCAATAGCGACTACTGGAAAATATACCTTAAATAAACGCTATTTTAGTCGCTATTTGGTTCGAGTAGCTATAGCTGTATACTCAATGAGACCTCTGTTGGATACTCCTTTCTCATTCGGCGTTTGATATTTGGTAGTAATTTTCCTCTTGGCTTTTCTTCGAGGTTTCCCACAATCCGGGGGTTCATATTTATCTTATATGAAATCTATTCTCATTAAGAATTTCTTAAAAACAAAAATATGTCACGCATATTTCACGAGTTCCTATTGAACTCTATTTTGCGAAGAAAGTACTCATCTCAACGAGGCCCGTCCTGGGCAACTATCAAATTTTCAATATTCAAGCCAAGAAAAAGCGCTAGATAAATTGCGACAGCGTCAAAGACACTTGAAAAAATTTTACGATGAATTTATTTTTTAGTAATCAATTCAAATTTTTACAGACAAATAGGTTCTGAAATGTTTTGAAGTGTCAAATGGGTAACATTTTGTCCGTTTCTTTTTATTCTGTATACAAAATTGTGCGAAAATGGACCAAAAGAAAACCGTAATCTGCTGTATTAACTCAGATTTCAATAACTTTCTTCATTATTCATCATATTTCATCTTTTTACTCCCTTTCAAAATTTACGTGACATAGCGGAGAAATGAACCGAATATGGAGATATCACGGGATGTTAAAACGATTTACAGCCTCATTTTTCCGACGAAAAAAAAAACCGAAAATTATTTTCCCGACATTTTTCCCCCGAATATGTCTATTTCCGAAAAACCGAAAAAGTATCCACTTCAGCAATGACAAAGGCTTCATATTGATGGAGCACGCAGACGAAGGCACGTTCGGATATTTTATTTTTGATTTATTTTTTCGGGAAATGTTAGATTCGCAAAAATATTTTCGGACAAGACAATTTCGGGAAATACATATTTCGTGAAGATTGTACTTTTTGATCATCGGAGGATAAGGTTCACTAAAAATGGGAAAACCCACAGATTGCAAAAGTGTGCTAATTTTTGTGGCATACTCTCCATATTTTGTTTGTACACAGACATGTTTTTTGCAGCACTGGCTACTGGAATGTCATTTAGAGCGCTTCTTCATTTGAATAAACAGTTGAATCATCTGCATTTTCAGGTATGTGCAAAGCTCAAATAATACAAAATATTCATGAGAAATTCAAACGGCTACATGGAATCACTGTGCGCGTCTATTCCAAATGAAAATAATTTAAAGGAAAAAAATTCTCTGCTTAGTGCCTGAAAATTACAAACAAAACAATTTTGTCTAGAAAAATACCAGGGGGATCATTCAAATCCTCAAGTAGTGAATTCTCTTGGAAACAAATTATATTGAATAAAAGCCTAAACATCTTAATTTGAAATGATTTTGTTGCATCACGGCGAATATTTGAATATTTTGACACTTATGTCAAATATCGACTGACTAAGATGTCATTCACATTTTGAAGTATCAGTGAAAAGTTAAATATAATATGGTATTCAATTTGATTTAGAATATTCTATACATGATTCAAAATAACAATGAATAACTACAAGTTGCTTTGTTTCATTTATGTGAATGATGCTAAATCTGAATTGATACAACTGGCGACACAGTCGATATTGCGCCATGAACAAATTCGCTCATATAATTTATGTGAATTCATTATATCTATCTGTATTCAACATTATGCACTGTGAACGATACAGTGATTATCTTTAGATTGATGTTTATTTGAACGATTTCATAAGTGATTACGTAGATAGAAAAAAATGAAAAATCCCCCTAGAAAAAACTGCGCTTATAAATTGAAAATAATCGAAAATACAAGGAAATATTTGAATAGGAAAACAATAATTATGAAATGATTTCGCATTCAAAACTCGAAAATTCGATAATGCAAGGATTTCTTTCCATAATATCAAAAATCAATGAGAGAATCGGCCGAGATAATTGCCCTTGGCGCGGCGGTTTGTTGGACAGATCCATAATATAAAGGTACTTTTTTTGTCATTTTCAATCGATCTTTTCCATTTTTTTTATGCTAGCTAGAATTTATTGGGTATACTCTCAACTACGTCTGGCGATGAAGTTATTTTAATTTTGTGGTTTTGCTATTCATCCTAATAAGTTAAGTTATTCATATATTATTTTCATCGTTTGGCAATGGCTAGAATATTTTGTAAGAGTTAGCAGGTATTTCCGACGATCAGAAAATTGAAAGCAAAAATCGTAGCTATATCATGCAATCTATAGATATAAATCTCTCGTGCATTTTCTTTTTTCAAAGTGCATCTTACCAATTTTAAATAAGTCAAAACTACGCAAATGGATAGAGATTTGAATTGACGCGTCTTACTTCTTCTTCACCGATTTATTTTTAAAGTATGAACGAAAGCGAAATAAATAAAGATAGAAGAAAAAAGTTAGTATTTCGAAATATTTGAATTGGTTAGAATAAAAATGAGCCCCAATATTCTGATTTTATAGCTAAATCATGATAATATGTGAAAATAATAGTGAAACATTTAGGCATTCTTCGGGAAAACCATAGGAGATATTCGATCATAATTTTTTTACAGAGTTAAACTGACAAGAGCTGATCGTTTCATTGGTTTCATAGAATATTATTATTAAATATTCCCTGAGGTTTTCCCTGGAGAACGCGAACATATTTATGTTTCACTATTGATTGTTTCATGTTTGAAAATATTAAAGCTCATATGCATCCTAACCGATTCATTCAAATTATTTGGGCATACTTTGTACTTCAAATGCATAACAAAAAGTATTAATATTTTCTTATTTTTGGCTAACTTTCCTATTGGTCTCAATGTTCGTCAAATGCACTTATTAATTCAGAAGAGAAAATAACTTAAGTGGCCATTGATTCTATATGCATTGCTTCCATTGTAAGGCCATATCAAAATTTAGTGCACTTATATTTGAACACAACCCATTTGTGTTCGATGAACGCATTTCGATTGATTCTCATCCATCATACGAATAGTTGCAATCAAAGTGTGTGCAGAACCAAATGGGTGTGTGGCTTAATCCAACATGTTGAAATTAAACTTAACGTACTAAACAGACAACAACGCGAAAGATAAAGAGACAGTGTAAATAACTCTAATACTCTCATCCCAAAATTTAAAAAAAAAAAAAAATGAAAATTCCTTTTGGACACTCTTTTTTATCCATATATGACGTCCAGAACGTAGTATTTATTTTCTCTCCAATAGCATTACAACTGAGGATATGGAAGCATTTCGAATAAAAAATCAAAAAATATTTTTGTGTTAAAATGCAGTTTGGGTTTATCATTTAATGCAACTGAATGAGCACTTGATACAAAATATTCCTTCGCTACAATATTTTGCTTTGATACAAAATATTCCTTCGCTACAATATTTTGCTGCTTTATTTCGACAAATTTATTTCATTGGTCAATCATTTGCAGTATCAAGCCGATTCAAGTCTAGTTCGTACTTAACGCATCAAAAATGCGTTCTAATCTAAAAATAATAGAATAACGACCACCCTCCACCGTATTTTCCGTTTGTCTTACTTGTTAATTTCTTCCAAACATTGTTATTCTACTTAGCTAAATGAATCTTTGTAACTGCTATTTAAAATCCATTTAATGGAATTTTTGAATACAATCAAATTTTGCCGTGAAAAGGGCTGTATGCCATTCATTATGAAATGCTACTTACAAATCAAGTGATCACCACTTTTGTCAAAGAACTGAATTGTGCTTTTAATGTGCACATCAGTATTGGAACCTAATCATTAGGCGATACGACACACACCATATGCAATGCAATCGCTTTAACCAAATGCGATGAAAAAAAATACCCAGATTCAAATGGGTGCCAAAGTTACCTGATAACGGTGGTTTACATTCACGGTGGTTCGGCTGAACGATCTGGTATCGATGAGCCTTTCAAATATTCGTGAATTTCCGATTGTGAACTTTGGCTGAGACGAAGTAAATCTTCACGACTTAATCGTTCCAAACTGATTTGAGAACGTTGATTCGCCTTTGTTAAACTGCCTGCAGCTAAATCACTTTTATATGGCGACGTTTTCAATGTATTCGAACTATCATCTTTTACATCCAAATTGTCAAGACTCTTTTGTCGCTGATGTTTGATAATTTTCTTCGGTAATGGCGGTCGATCAACGGAATTCGGTAATATTCCAACAATTGTCACATTTTTTGGTTGAATTGGGGGATGTTTGGCACGCAGTTCGTTGTGAAGTTTAAATCTCAAAACAGCTGTGGAACGATCTTGCTGCAAGAATGATGGCTCTAGGCCTTCTTTCACCGGTGGTAATTCATACTCACACCCATCCTTGTTTTCATCGTCCGAACGATCTCGATGATATGACTCGAAACTAATTTTTGGACGTTTGCCATACTTCTTTAGTTTTACCGGCGGTATGATTGATTTGTCCACATCTTTGCCACTAAATGTATCATAACGATTTGAAAGCGCTTCATTCGATTTGGTAATATCAAGGGCGGCGAGACTCGAACCAGATATGGTATCGTATTTACTCGGTGACAAATAATTTTTACCGAATTCCAAACGTCTACCTAAGTCTGGTGGTGAATTTGTTAAATCACGACTCAACCGTCGCCCTATTGAATCCAATCGGTCGCCCAGAATGCTGTCTGTACTGTAGCGTCTCGGAGTCAATACCGATGAATTCGAACGAGTTCGACCTTCTTTCTTTAAAGCCGACAAAATTCTCGGCTTCGGGCTAGCTCGGGGCTTAAACAATGACGATGGACTTTTTAAATTGTCCTTTTCAGATTCCGCTTCGGCAACTGCCGCTAAATTTTGCCGTTCCACTTGCTGCGCTCTAAATGAAACAAAATGAAAAGCAAAAAAAAAAATCAAATGTTCAGGACACAATTTCTATGAAAAGAAGGAGAAGAATCCATTTCCCAATTCAATATTACCTTCGAATTTCCTGTATCATTTCGAAAAATTGTGCTTTGCTTTTGCGACGACGACGCTGTTCATCCTCCTTCTAGAACAAAGTTTGATTACGAATTCGGAAGAAAAATACCTATGTTTCTATCTATTCTACTTGCTACGTCCAATCAATGCTTTTTTACGCTATTCCGCTCATTGCAAAATGACATTTACGCTCTTTCCAATGAATACAAATAGAGTGGCTTTGTGGCAAAAACGAAATAATGTGTCAGCAAGCCAAATCATAGCATTCAAAAAATGTGTCATGATTTTTTTTTTTTTTTGCTATAGACACAATGCCTTGAAGTTTTCACGTTTTATTGTTTTCATTTGAAATCGTGTTTATGCCTCAATGGCAAAGCATTTTTTTGAAAATTTTCGGTGGCGGCAGATATAGTAAAAAGGTGTCGACATCAATCGTATGCGTAGCACTCAATAAATAATGATCAACTGTAAACGCATACGAACCCGTTTGATGCTTTTTTGGAATAAGCTGGCAATTTGTCCTTGTCGAATCGAATGTACTAGTTCACGCGCCGCATGGTGTGGAGATACCAGTTCTACGCAGTTGATAAATCGATATAATTTTTGGCTAAAAAACATTATGTTACGCGATTTCCAAATCGTTCCCTTCGGTTTCAGACGTAACGACGGCAATGCATACTTATAGAACCAATGCTCAAATATCAAAATTACAACACCCATCACCATGCCCAGACCGAGCAATAGAAAAACACCAGCCACAGCAGCCACACCTAATTTTTCATATGATGATGATATATACAGCGTGTCATAGGAAAAAGTGCAAAAAAAACATAGCAAACAATTGTTATATGATATATGTTGAAAGAGAATCTTTTCACACAAAAAAATCTGCGTGAAATTTTTATATTGCACAGAGGTTTCGAAACAACTGTCATCAAATACCGATTAAAAATGACCACATTTCGTTTAAATAGTAATCGAGAGTTCGATTACAAAAGTTTCTTGTCGAGTTTTATTCATTCTTGAAGAATATCATATTGGTAAAACGAATCGAGGGAAATGTGATAAACACTTGCCTAATGGTCGTGGTGTTACAATTTCAGATTCATATTTGAAACACGGCAATCCACCATACCATTTCTCGGTTAGAATATCCAAGTAACCATTGCTCGAATATTTTGCGATTAAAGCCGAAATTGATTCTCTCAATGGAAATCCTTTAACCATGCCAATCGCATACGTATCCTCAACGAATGTCTCGCCTATTCGTTGCAAACTGCATCCATGATCTGTGGCACGATAGTAGTCTAGAATTGGCGAATCCGCCATCAAAAGATCGAGCGTGCCGTTCCTGTTGAAATGCGAAATCAAAAGTATGCGGAACATCAGTCGTAACCAAATAATACAATTAAAAAACAAACGAAAATAATAAACAACAAATTCAATGTACAAAGTAAGAAAAAAACATGTAAAGTCAATTACTTGAGCCCGCGTATACCATCCTCAATGTGATTCAATGAATATTTCTTCATGTGTTCCCATAAATGCTTATCCTTGTTCTGTACATATGATTCTGCAGCTGATGCTACCGGTGCCCCCACTCGCTGAGTTGTAAGCTTTACACATTTGCACAAAGAACAATGAGTTTAGTGAAACAATGATCTCAGTTGAAACGATCCGAAAATACAGTGTATGAAACATGCATATATTGGGCCGAGAAACAATTGTGAAAACAAACAATCATATTTCAATTTTTGGATTGCGAACAAGTTGCTCTATGTAGAACAAGTTGCTCAAAGCAACAGTGTTTGATATGGCTCACGCTGGACAATTTAACTGTCTGAACACTTACCGATGAATCATAGCTGCTGGCTGCATGGTGAAAAAATAAACCGGCTATCAAAGCAGCTATGTTTGCCGTATATGAAGCAACAAAAATAACGCTGAAACCACCCCATACATTTATTAAGAATTTGTTCGGCCAAGATTTTGGTGCTTTGAAAGCAACCAAATGACCACATAATAGTCCCCACATCACCCATAATGCTGAAAAGAGATTATAAAATAATCAAATCATATACACAAATGAAAAAGATTAGAAAAATGAGACATCCAAGTGTTTCTCAAACTTGAATGAGAAGCAAAGGTGTTCCAACTTGCAACACTTTTTATCAGAATGAAACACCTGTGCGACACTTATGAGACGCTTGGGTGACTCATTTTCGAATTATTTTATTTTCTGTGTAAATTTATTGAATTCTTGAACACAAAATATGCGTGCGCTACTGGCTCGATTGCACAGTCTGTCATTCTTCAATGATATTCAAGTTTTAATGAGTATTTTTTAGGCGCTGAAAATGATGCCAACACACAAATTTCAGATACAACTGACTTTTACTTTTGTTTGCCTGCTCAAAATCTTACCAGATGATAAACTGAAATTTTTGCTTCGTTGACGTCCCCAGGGATTCAAACCGAACGGACTGAGCCATTCGTACACTGCGACAGCAACAGCTGTGATATTCAATGATGTAAAAATGGCGATCCAGAGCTCTGGTGAAAATGGTAGCAAAAATGCCAACAACGGTATTTCGGATTTAGTTTTTGGCGATGCCAACAAAGATACTCCACTATGAAAATATGGTATACTGAAGTCGATTGCCTGCGCTCGGGCTCTATATATGTGCACGCCGATTGTAAATAAAACAAAGTTGAGGCAAAATGTCAAATTCAATATTCAAAATATGTCAATATATTGTATAATAAATGAAGTATTTTTATCATTGTTTATGTCGAATAAGCAGTAAAAATCACAAAAAATTAAACTGAAAAAACAAAGAGCGAGTATGACTGAGATTGTGAGAGCAAACATAAAAGGAGCGCCTACATCCATCCAATTTGAAGAGAGTTCGGACAGAGAAACAAAGGACTTTAACTTACTTGGAAACGCTCAATGGTGCAAAACTCATGTCCGCTGATCCACTCACTAAATCACCAATGATTCCATTCCACTTGTCATCTGTACACACGGGGACACATAACAGAAACAACAATATCGAAAGAAAACAATTACAAATGGTCCAATAAGTGGGAATGTTCTTGTTGTGCGTGTATTACTCATGCTATCGCTTTTTTGGTTGTTTGTCGACAACGCAACATGAAACGAGCCCAGCATTTTTGTGTCATACTGAGAAAATGAAGTACACATGAAACTCTTCAGAATAAAAACGGGATTTATTTTGGCGAACCGAAATTTTTGAATTGAGATCGTATTTTTATATTTATATAAAAAAAATCTTTGTATTTTCGAAAACTTTCTAAGAATTTTCGCCAGTAAAAAGTTACAAAAAATCAAGAACCACGTGCAGTACTCAAAAATCGCTTTTTCCAATGCGGTACGCGGTACGCGGTATGCGGTACCGGTACAAAAATCATACGGTAGGAATGACGTAGAAAAATCCGGTGCTAGACAATTTGTGCCGGTAGAATTTTCGTACCGGTACAGCGTACCGCTTTTTCTTCCGTACCGAAATTTTGTACCGGTCGCGGTCCCTGTAAAAAATAATCATACTTTTTCGTTCAATTTTTTTCTATCTTGCTTTTGCTCATTTTCTTCATAAATCACGGTTTTAATTAGAAGTTCTCATCTTTAGTTGAGCTACTTGTTCGTTGTCATTATCACCATCACCACATCCTTCCCATGAATGTCCACAATTCCTTATGGTTTTGTATTTGCATTGCATAAACATCGCTCGATGTTTTGTAAACAGCAATGTCTAGTATGTCTAAATCTACAGATATAATTTGCAAGATAATATTGCAACGTGTTGTTTGTTTTGTCTTTACATGTCGCTTCGTTTTCCGTTCGAACAATTAAGAGCCAATCACAATAGTGTATGTATAATTTAGGTTGATTGTTCATCTTTACACTCACTGTTGTTGGATGTCTCTTCATCGGCTTCATGATTCAGCTGTTTGGATGATGTGCTGCTACTGTGTTGCTGTGTTGATTGGGGATTGCTTCTCAGAAAGTCTTTCACATCACGCTGCTGTTTTGCACCAAATAGTTGATCCCGTACCACATACAAATGAAATTCGAAACGTAATTCCATGGCGATATTATCGAGCAAATCCATCGTTAGTCCATAACAACATTTCGTCCTGGAGATGTTTGAATTAAACATGAATTCTATTTTTACTCTTCTGTGGCACATATTCCGTAGTATTGAAACTTAATTCCAAAGACTATCTGAAAGTGTTCTTTCTCTTTTCCTTTCATGCGTAGTTTGATTTTTTCTTTGTTCGTGTTAACAATGCCAAATGTGAAATACTACTAGCAATAGCCACACTAAAAATCGTGCTAAAAATAATAAGATTTTGTGGCTTACACGTGTGAAATTTTCTCATCCAGATGCTCCGGTACCGGAGGCAGATCATTTCCATGCTCAACAGCATCCTCCTCTAATCGATCTCTTGTCTCGATAGCATTGAACATCAGAGTCAAATTGTGTCGACCTACGTTGCAATAATAAAAGGTCTAATTAATATCATCACTCCAATTTTGATTACGTAATTTGGACTGCGCTTCACTTTTTGTGATTATCCATATGTTCTACCACAGATGTTAATTTCTCCATTAATTAGTAGATTTTGTATTTTTTTTAGTATTTTCACTAATTTTATTATTTTATTAGTTAGTAGGTCTTAGAACCCCCTAAGAAGTAAGAATTATTATTTTATAAGCGACTAACATCTGCTTATTAGTAGGTCTTAGTAGATTTTTATCGGAATGCTAGTAGAATGTGAGTAGATTCTTCATTATTAGTGGCTGCTAGTAGAGTTTTCATTAGATTTATATCAGATTTTTTTTTTAATTTTCCTGGTTTCGTGTGTCATTAATGTTGCGTTTTTTTTAATTTTTGCAATGGCGAGAGCACTGGGCATGAGCATTGAGCATCATTAATTACAATTGGAATGAATATAGTTGTGTGTTACAGAATGGGAGAAACTGTGAAAACAAAATAAATGAAATGATGACGATAGCAAAATGATTTTTATTTCTACATCAATGAGTCTAATGTTCCTGCTTGTCTTACAAAGCAATAGTGGCGATATTCATTCCAGTTGTAATTAATGATGCTCAATGCTCATACCCAGTGCTCTCGCTATTGCAAAAATAAAAAAAAACGCAACATTAATGACGCGCGAAACCAGGAAAATTCACATAAAAACTTTGCTATAAATCTAATGAAAACTCTACTAACAGCCACTAATAATGAAGAATCTACTCACATTCTACTAATAAATCTACTGGCATTCTACTAATAATCCTACTAACATTCTGATAAAAATCTACTGAGGCCTACTGATTAATAGATGTTAGTCGCCAATAAAATAACAATTATTACTTCTTAGTGGCTACTAAGACCTACTAACTAATAAAATACTAATGGAAAGAACCGACTAACTGATAAAATATTTTATTATTTATTATTTATTAGTTACACCAATGTTTTCTACACAAAACAATATATCTTATGAGGTGTATTGAAATATATGTTTACTTGAAGCACTATTATAATCTACATACCAACAGGAGAAACACGATGACATGGCAAACCACGCAAACACAAACCATCTTCATCTAATTCGGATTCCATGACAAACGGTGGCGCCAACGCTGTCACTATTCGAAAAACAGTTCGAGCACCAGCCGATAAACCTGTAAAAAAACTCGGTGTTAATATCGATCGTTTAAATGTTCACTTCAAATCGCGCATATGACAATTTTATGTAATGTTTTCGAGGCACAGTCGCAACACCACAGCATTATGAGTGTCGCTCTCTTTTCTTTTCCATTGTTTATGATGATAATGAGCAATAAATTTACCAGATGGCAACATATTTAAAACACTGGAGGTTGAACCAGGTCAATAACACTGTCTCAAATGGGAATTGACTGTCCCTCGAATTTATCGCAGATAGTTTGTTGCACTGACAAAATTCAATTCACCTGAAACAACAATATCATTCCCCGGCCAAACGATAGTGTCCAATTGAACACTCGATGCGGAAACTAAACCAACTCGACGCCACTTTTTCGTTGGAACCGCAGTTGCATCTTTCGGATTTATCGCTGAGCGCTTCCCCCTTTGATGTGGATTGGACGAAGTGGATTTGCTTGGAAACGGTTGGTTGTCATTCATTTTTGACGGATATGGATGATCGCTTGGCACCAGATTAAGCAATTCAAAATGGGTTGTTAGTGCTCTTTCGCTAATACCGTTGTAAATTGGTCTTCCAGACAACGCCAACTTGGTAGCGTCCCTCAACGCCCTAAATACCATTTATAACCAAGAAAAAACGAATCGAATGAAAAACTTGGATATTTTTTTTTAAAATTCAGGAAGTATTTTACTTGGAAAAATGCTCAGAATTCTTTATATCTTGTATGGTACTGCTTCCGTAGCATCCTCCGAAATAGCTGGGTGTTGCGGATCGAATTTGACTCGAATCACGATCGTTCGTATGGAAAGCACTGGCCAATTGATTGGAATCCTGCGTGCGCTTGTTTTGCGATGTTGATGATGGAGGATTTTCTTTTTTCGTTGACCACCACGTACTTTGTCGCTTATTTAATGGTTTTCGTAGATCTTCCGTTTGACTACCAAAAAAATTGGTGACTACCGATCGACTTGCTTGCTTGGCGATAAATTCGGCTAATGAGATATTGTGGTTGAATTGCAATCGATTTGTTACATTCGATGGCGTCAACAACGACGAAATCGATGACGACGACGGTGATGATGATGACGGCGATGGTAATAGCAATGGCATCGGCAGTTCTTCATTCTCGCTACTTCTCTCTGTAATTCTTTGGTGTCGTGGGTTATTCAATGAATGCTTATTGCTCTTATTTTTACTGTGTTGTTTCCATAAGCCACTGAAATTTCGATTAAAACTAACGTTCACAATTGTTAAACTATCGCTATTTTTGAAGTTATACTTGTTATTTTTTTTCTCATTATTTGGTAGGTCACTTGTAAAACCACTTCTAAATTTATTTAACTGTTCATCAATATCATGAATGCGTTGATTAGCATTATCATCATCATGATCATTGCTATCACTATGATTATTATAATTATTATTTTTATTATTATTATTATTATTATTATTATTATTATTATTATTATTATTATTATTATTATTATTATTATTATTATTATTATTATTATTATTATTATTATTATTATTATTATTATTATTATTATTATTATTAGTATTAGTATTAGTATTATTATTAATATTCAGCCCGTTTTTTCCAATAACACTATTTATATTTGTATCACTATTACTGTTAAACTCTTTTAGAAATAGAGAACTGTTAACTGTTTGCTGTTTTTTATCAATTGCTGCATCATCGGGATTATCACCATTGCTGTATGCCGATTGAATTGAACGCTTTTCCATAGCCACCTTTAGTATTTGATTAACAGCATAAATGTTTCGTTTGCGTCTCGTTTTTCTGCTTTGCATTTCATTGCCCAATTTTTTGGAATTATACAGTATTGTAGTGCCTTGTGCATTGCGATTATGTTGCGTTCGGCGTGATTGTGGCAATATTGATGATGGTGACGATGAGGATGACGACGACGATGGCCGTTGAGAAGGTGTTGCATTCACGAATGATTTGCTGCTGTTGATTTTCTCCCATGTGGCAGCAAAAACACGAACAGCCGCCCGAATGAAATGTCGATCCACATTCATTCGGATCGGTCGCAGTGCTAATAGTCCAACTGGAAAATCTTTAAATTGATGAAAATTAACGAACGACGTTGAATTGCTACCGTTGGCTGTCGATGTGCGCTTTGAATTCAACTTTAAATTATGATTTTCATTGAAATAATTATTGTCAATAAACTCATCCAAATTATCATCACTAAAATTTCGGTATTTACTATTATTAATGAGATTTTTCGAAGAAGTCGTTTCATTTGATATAAAAATTGTCATTCCATCATCTTCATCCGATGAATTAATATTTTCGTGTTCATTTCGTTCA
The DNA here is from genome assembly GCA_028476595.1 of Obolodiplosis robiniae. Taxonomy (NCBI): domain Eukaryota; kingdom Metazoa; phylum Arthropoda; class Insecta; order Diptera; family Cecidomyiidae; genus Obolodiplosis; species Obolodiplosis robiniae. The sequence continues at coordinate 27,015,766 of CM052017.1, forward strand.
TCATAGAATGTACTGTCGAAATCATTCTGAACATTGTTGCTGCGTCGTGTCTTTTTGCTGCGTGTACTTTGGTCTTCAATTTTGCTAGCATTGCCATTGTCATTGTCATGCAGGCCCAAAACAAGACGATTAGCTGGCGTTTGTTTGTTATCACGCGACGATGACATATTACGTTGATAGTGCTGGGATGAGCCAAAACTTTGTTTGAGATTTTCGTCTTGACGTTGGAGTACACGAAATGGATCGAAGCCCTGACTAAAATCAACATTTGCTTTGGACGTTTCATCATCACGTCGCTGCGAATTGTATCGTTCGCTATCGACTTGCGTTCTATCATTCATTCCCATTTGTGATTTAGTCTGGCTATTTGCTACTGGCAATTTCGAATCAGATTTTGGCGTTGCTAACACAATCTTCAACTTTTCCGAAGTTTTTCGACTTTCCGTCGAATCGACACCATTTTTTGTGTATGTGGCGGCGATAGAGGCGGGGGATGAAAATATATTGCTGTCGTTGCTTTTTTGCTGTGTTTGCTGTTGTTTTGGCTCACTTTTAACTATTGATCGCTGCGGTGCAGTCGGTTGATGAAAATATCCAGTTGATGTGCTCGTATCTATCCACAACCAAATGAAGTGCCCTCCAACCATATTCAAACGCTGTGCTTCAGTCATAATCCTTCTGGTTGCTTGTAAATTACATAATAATAGTATAACTCCGCGTGTTGAACGTGATATTTGAGCTAATTGCCTGCAAATTTGCAAAGAAAACATTGAATATTATTTTCAATTGTTTTCTCATTATATATAAATTGCCATCTTTCTCAACAGCAGGCGGATATCCATAGAAAGAGTTTATCGAACTTTTGAATTCATATTTGAATGGAGATCAAAAATTATTAAAAAAAAAATCAGAGTAATAACGAAAATGAAATAAGTTTAAAAACGATAAAAAATTGAAGACGAGAAAAAGAGAAGTGGAAAATCGATAATTACTTGAACACATCGTCGTTATTCCTCGGCAGTGCCACTATAGTTGGTATCAATGGTGCTTTCTTCAAGGGATTAGCTTTAACATTCATGACGTTCGTTGCTTGCACATCAGATAGAACGAAAAACGAGTGCCAATGTGTCTGCAAGAGAATCAAACGTTTGAAATTTTTCGAGAAAAGAAGAGGAGACGCAAAAAAAGATTAAATGACTCGCTTTGAACACTGCTCACATACAGGAGCATGTAAAAAGCGAACATCTTACGACAAAAAAAAAAAAAAAAAACGTCAAGAGGGAAACATCTGATGGTCGATTGGTAAAAGATAACAATTCTTTGAGGTATTATTTTCAACTTGTAAAACCCAAGTGATTTATGACTGCTCAAATGATTTATTTACGTAAGCTATTATTTTAAACTAACTGCCACAAACTGGTGACAATATTTAGTAACCAAAGTTGTGTACGCATGAATGTTATATTGCATTTGGTATTTAAATTATTTCTCTCAAAAGCAAAAATGAACGAGTTGGGCCTGTGTTGGTGCAACATAAAACTGTATGTACTATTAAATCGTACAACTTAAGCTGTATGAGAAATTTAGTTCCATGTTTTGGGCTGCAATCAAACATGTAATTTTGGCGGAACATCACTTGTGTCAAAATTATCTCAACCCATTGTGCTGAGTTAATCACACAGCTCTGAAACTACGCGCTATGTAGCACCAACACAAACATAAATCATTCTTTTTAATTTTGAGATAATGCTTTTCTTGATGGTTTTTTATTCATTTAAGTAGTAACATCTGTTTATACGTACCTGGAGAAATAGCGAGCGTACCGCTTCAAACATTTCGATAGCTGATGGTTGGATGAGGGCTTGCATTGCCTGTATAATTATAGAATTAACCATTCAATTTGTTGAAAATACATCACATACATTGAAAGGGTTGGAAAGTAAAAAACAAAAGAACATTCGCGAAACAACCTACTGACATTTTGTTTGGATAATTTCACCAAACAACATTTGGACCAAAGGTAGGAATTCCAAATGTTTTTCACAAGCGGACCGTGCTTGTATGGGATTGGAGAGCTATTCGAGAGTATGCCAATTGACCGCGCCATCTTATTAAGACCGCGAACTCAATTTAGATCCATTGTAATACGAACAAAATTTATTGACACAAATAATAAAAACAAATGAGTCATTGAAACGATTGAAATATCACATCACTACTGCCCAATATATGGCGCTGGAGAATAGATATGATTAAAATGTCTCAAATAGCACGGTCCCCTTGGTTTTTCATACGGAAATGTGGGTTTTTTTTTAACGAAATTCCGAATGTTTCATAGGTCAAACATTTGGATTTTTCTTCGTGGTTATCAAATGTGTACCAAACATGCTCGGAATTTTGTACAAAAAAGCACAATTTTCATATGAAATACATTTGGAATTCCTACCTTTTTTCCGAATATTTCGGGCAATTATACAAATAGATTTTCAGCAGGGCATTTTCGGTTGTGTGTTTTGGAATTTTATTTTATTTCTGCTTAAATAATCCTCATTCCGAATTCTGTCACATAACAGCATCTCATTTGCATTGTGCGACACAACTTGGACACTAAACTGTATTTTAGCACCGATTCAATTAGCTGTCGAATAGAATTTTTTATATACCTAATCTCAAAGTATTATTTTTTAATCCGGCGGATTTGTTTCCAATACATATAAGCAATAGATATTGAAATGAATTACCAATAGAAAATATTTCAATCCGTATGGATTAAGTACTAATATTGTGGGATTAACTATGAATAGAAACCAATTTGACAACTATTTAAATCCGCACTGAAATACAGTGTAACATGTCTGTCCTATTTTATTGGTTTGTGTGTACAAATGCACAGCAAAAGGCGAGCGGCGCTGCTATGTGACGGAATGCATATAAATAAACAGTCTTATACGGCACAAGCGCCGGTTGTACAATGTATACACAATTTATAGTGACAACAGGTTCAAACGGTGTGCGCGAACACCCACTGTGCAAAGCATAAAATGCAGCCGTTTTGTGGGTTTTAATGCAGAGCAAAATTTTCAACTAAGGTCTATCTTCAAATAGTCTTCTTCGAAAATAATATGTTGGTTTAGTATTTTCTATTTTGGATTTACTCCCTTGTGAGTAACACCAAACTCATTCGATCGAGTGAGGTAAATAGCTACACTGTACATTTTATCAAATATTGTTTCACTACGCTTAAATCAGATTGTGGGACTACTAAATAACATTGTTTTCTCTCAACAGAAAACAACACCGAGCGTGAATTTCAATCGACTGGATTGCGTTAGTTTATGAAAATAAAACGAAATTGACGGAATTATTACCTCTGGATGCAATTCACGTAAATTGGTTGTTCCACCCTTCGCCCATAACACAGGTAGATGCATTGCTGATCCAGCATAAGCAACTGCATGTGCTGATTGTCCATTCCCAATGACCACCACACCTGCTATTTGCCGCCTCTCACTTTGCTGACACAATGAAAGCAACACATTCACTGAGAACCTATCATATGAGAGAAAAAAGTGAAAGTAAAATGAGATGGGTAGAAATTCCTTCTACTAAATACAAGGGCCATCTCTTTAGATCTTCCCCACGGAACAGCATTAAGTGTCATTATGTTCATTAATTAACAGTACAAAACATCACTAAAGTCTCCGAAAAATGATGGTTAACTCTCTTGGCGAATGATGCTATGCTTGTTACCATTTCTACAAGACGCTGAATTGATCTCTCCCATTACGAAAGTAAATGAAGAGTTAAACGGATTGATTTTTGATTGGTTAAATGAAAGCAAACTGATGTCAAACACTTGTGAAACTAAATGAATGCTCCTTTCTCGAAAAGAGATCAGTAGATTGAATCGCTTAGAATAATGATAAGCTCCAATATTTCAGTTTTAGAAAATCAGCACGAAACGATGTGGAAATAAAAATTTAATATTTGCGTGCAATTTGCATCACAGTCTGGTAAAAAAAGAGATTATATTAATGTTAGTTGTCCCACTATAATTCGGACTTGTTAGTATTTTCATTTAAAAAAAAAAAAACATTTTCAATTTTCATTCAATCGCACCGAGGCTTCGCACGAATTCTCAATAAAACTATGTTTTTCAATTTCCGTATGAATTGAGTTAAATTAATGTTCTTAAATTGTGCGCAAATATACAATTGCGTTTGGAAATATGAATCGCTTACCTGCCATTTGTTGGCAAATCGACGTATATCGGCCGCAGGGGTGATTCGAGTGTATTAAATGGTGGCCCCATATCGCTTAATGTACTGGTCAGCGTTCGCGCCCAAATTTTTGCACCTCCGATAACAGCGACTACAAAATAAACCGCATCTGATCTCTCCGACGGGGCATCCGTTGTTTTTGTGTTAGTCGCAGTAGCGGCGTGGCTCATCAATGGTGCATCAGATTGAGGTAGTTGAATGTCAGAATTCACATCGGCATTTTTATCGTCATTAACATAATCAACAGATTTAATGTTGTTGTTATCATCAATAATCTGGTTATTGCCACTGTTTTTACTTTTTTCATTTAATGAACTATTCGTCACTGCTGAATGGCTCTTTCTTGAATTGATTTCTAAATTTCCACTATTATTGGAATGTATGGACTTTGATTGTTGCGTGGTTGTGCCATTGTAAATCGGTTTTTCCACTTGCGGCGATGCGCTTGCTTTTGTCAAAGTACTTGACATCATTTCAAACTTTGACGAATCATTTTGAGCTTTTTTTGTGATGTTTATATTCAGAAATGGTGATGGAACTTCATTCCGATTTATTGTTTGATCTATTGTTGATTTTGCGGTGGTATTGGTAGCGGTGGTCTTAGTAGCTATCGTATTAATGTTGTTGGCAAAGCGTTGGGTAGGGATTAAATATTCGATAGTGCTTTCAAATTGCTTGCGATTTCCTGTCACTAATGGATATTTTGTCGTTGTCTCTTTTATGTTGGCCGTTAGTTTTTGGCTCTGTGTTGATGTCCTGCTACTTTTGCCACCACTGCTGCTTCTCCTGCTGGTGTCATCACCATCGTCAATGAAATGGCCCACATAGGACAACGATTCGGTCACCGTTGCCGCTGTTACTGTCGTTGTCGTTGTCGTTGTCGTCGTCGTCGTTCCAACTGTAGTACTTTGTGTGTCATCGAATTGAACGCGGGCATTCACTGCAGCTGGATTAGCTAATGTCGATTCGAACAATGTTGAATGTTTTATCAAAATCAATAGGATGAACACATTTGAGTTTGATAACATTTTCCTCGTTGATTTCACTGCGTGAACACAAAGCAGCGGTGATGATGGTTCAATCAACGCAAATTATTCTCTTGTTTGATCGAATGAAAATCGAAAAAGACAATGAAGCGTTGGAATGTGAGATAGTGGGAGCGCACACGGTTCGGGGAAAAATTGGATGCTGTTAACAAAAAAGAACTCCAGAGGAACAAATGTCCGAAGATCAATTCCTTTATCGATGCATACGCGTTACGGACCAAGGGTTTTGATGACCATGTAAGCCAACCCTATGCACTATGGTGTAAACGAGAGGAAATGAGTTCAAGTGTGTCTTCGTGAGTGTGTGTGTTTATGTGTGTTCGTGTGCGCGCACGTGAGCGTAAATCAATGTGATAATAGCATAAAAAGGTTTCAAACGGAACAGCATTGGCTACATAATCAATGAACAATTCTTCTCAATGCGATTCGTGTATTTTTTTAAGCATTTGCTATCAACGTCGTCACGTTTACGACTTTAGAAATAGGGTACTCCGTGGTTGTAGTTGAATGGGTGCTGTTCGTGTGAATGTTGCTGCGATGATGAATTCTTAGAATCAATGATGATACATATCTATTCTTATCGTATGACGACTGTTCCACTCAATAGGATGGGACATGTCACATTATTGGCCAATTTCAATGTGTCACTCAGATGTGCTTTTATTATGGCCAAGCACATAGAACAACAAAAGCTTCGATTATAGTTTCACAGCATCAACTGCTGCTGTTTTTTTTTTTTTTTGTCTTTTCAATCCTTACTTCGACTTATTTTGTACATCCCTTTGGTTTTTCTTTGTTTTCGGTTGTTATTGGATGTTCGGAATTTAATCTCATTTATTTCGTCTGTGGTTTTCTTTTGTAATAAATTTTTGTTGTTCCTCTCTGCTCTGTCGATGCTATGAGATGTGTGTCCGCTTGTTTAGTTTTGTATGTCCGCCCGGAGGGTTTTTAAGTTGCCGCAGTTTAATGTGTGTGTATGAGTTTTTTTTTTAATATTTCGTATGAAGCGATTCTCTGATTCTTTTCTCTATTGTGTGCTCTTGTTCACATGATTCACCTCCTCTTGTTCGCTTTTATGATTTGGCTATTTGATATTTGATGATTTTATTTCATTTTTTTTATCGCTTTATTTTCGAACAACAAAAGAAGTATTTTCTCTTACTTACTCTCTGCAACAGTGTTACGGTTATACTTTTCCAGGCTATTTATTGATCAGATATATGCCTTGTAAAACTCGATAGCGTACTGTGAATGAAATTCGCTGTTTCTTTTCCCGATAAATGTTCGTAAGTTCAATATGGAAAATCGTATGCTCCTATGGATCAAATAAGTATGATAATTTTTCAAACGTAATATTAAACTCTCCGTTTGATATGCCATGCTATGTTCAATACATCCAGCATATACTAGCAATATCAATGCTATACAAACAATTTTGAAGGCATAGTTTTCCACTTTTTCTATTGAAGCTTTGTAGTTGTTGATGCGAACTATCTGTCGTGTTACACATCGATGTCATCCGTAGAAACCAAATATAGAAAATCAAACACAAAACAACTGACAAGGGTACAGAAAAAAAACGACAAGCAGTACACGAGTTCGTTGATTTATTGCGGTCGTTTATATTTTCTGCAACTTCTTTCTAAGCACATCGCATTGAATTATAAGCTTTGTAATTTATATAAGTGTTCAGATCCTTATCATGTCGGCACTTGAAAAACATGTAACACACTCACTACTGTATCTTTGTATTTGTTTATTTGCCGTTATCGTTATGCTTCGAATTTTGATGAATCAGATATTTTCCCCATTGTTTTTCTTTCTGCTCGCAAGCTGGGCACGCTCTCATGTATATTTCTGCATATATACAATTCACAAGGAATATACGATTTGAATTGAAAATACCTTCAATTTAACCAAGAGTCCAATGAATTTTCAATAGCCATTCGCCGAAAATTTCTCTACACAATTTATGATTGAAACACATTCATTTTTTTCACATTTTTCTTTTATTCGGTCGCTGCGGGATATTGTTTCATTCCAACACCGACAAATATTGATGAAAACGCATTTTTTGTATACCAACGACTCAGAGCCGTAATCACATTGTATTTTTACAAGATCCAAATTTCATCCAAAGAAGAGAAACTTGTGATATTTCGTGGCTTGTATATCTTGGATTGTTATTTGAAAAACTTTTTTATATCCCAAAATCGGAGGACAAGGAAAAATGAACTTTTTATTGGAATTGAAGACAGTGAAAAATATTTTTAAACAGATTCGATGAAAATTAATATGAAAACTTTAAAAATCACATCACACAAAATTGTCTCTCCTCAAAAATATTCAATTGTACATATCAATGCTTTTATCAGTTCTTCGTTCAATACATGTGTTCGTTTCTTTTGCCTCCAGAAGTTTTCCTTCGTTTTCTTCTTATGTTATTTTCTTGCTCTCTTCTTTTTTCCGTGTGGTTTCTTCCAATTGAAATGTTGTGGGTATAAAAAACTGATTATTTACTCATACAAGTAAAGATACACACATTTTCCATTGTACAATCGATGGAATATTATGCTCGTTTATTTATAAGCGCATTCACTTGGCACCAAAGTAATTTATGCGATTCCATAGTGAGTGATGGGTTCCGTTTTTCATTGTGTCGCGCGTATTCATTTTATTTATCGCCAATTAATTTTTCAATTTGCAGATGTATTATTCGAGGCATCGGATCGTTATCAATTCGTTAAAGCCAATCATCCGCTGAGTGGCATTACTGAGGTGTTGTCTTTATTTTTCCAAATGCTTTTGTTTGTGAACAAAACTATGCTCCTAACGAATTAAAGCATAGATTCGCATTACTGTGCTCGACGTAGAACATCAGCTTTTGCTCGACACTGCTAATAATTTTTGCGCGAGTTTATTTATTATGCACAGGTTTTATATGTTGCTTTTATCCTTCTTATTATTCTTTGTTGCTGACAATTTTGATTATATAACGTAGCTATTTGTAAGCTCAGGTTTTTTTCTTTCAACATACATATATTTTTTTAAACACATTTAATGTTCAATTGCTATTCTATTTGTTTCATTTGATAATCGAAAAGTTCCAGTTCCTTTCTAGCTATTATATTCAGTACACTGTATGTTATTTATTTGGGGAATTGAATGTTTTTAGTTAAAAATCATGTGCTGTGCATGTTTGGAAAGACGCTCGATTCTCAATAGATCCACTTTATCTTTATCCCATAATCACAACACATTCAAAATATATGGTAAAAAGAATCATGGCACCTTATTTCCATTTCGGGACACCCATACACATACAGTGGAATACCGCCAAATATATTCCGTTTTCTTCACTGGATCTAATAATCCGATTCGAATCCCTCCAGCGCGCGCGGTTATGTTGGTGAAATGGTGCCGCGTCCTCTTTTCCTCTCATCTATGTAGTTTACTATATGATTTCACCTGCAATAAACAGTTAAGAAAAAGTCCGTATAATAAATTACATCTATGACAATAACACAGCTATTATTTGGCAGTTTTATTGGAAAATTTTGGCGAAAAATAACAATTTGAGAGACATTCTTCATTTCTCGTCGAATATTTGCTCTGATTTGCAGGCGTTTGAACCTATAATGAAGATGTAAGGGTCCATAAAGCTGTTTTTTTTAATCCGTTTTTCATAGGCTCCAAAAGTAAATCCTATCCTATATAAATGAATTATTTACGATGCCTCTGTTTCAAATGTTCTTTGCAGGTGATTTACGGCCATATAACTTTTCTAAAGGCAGAATTTCTTTTTTTAGTTACATTTCACACTTTATAAAGTGTAAGAAAATCTTCAAAAGCGCTTGCTATGTTCTCTTTTCAAGCTGCAATTAAATATGACATTTTTCTTCAACTGAGCGCAATTTCTCGCTATTCGTCCTTAAAAGCCTACAAAGATACGCTGACTGCTTTTACAACTTCCAAAAATGACAATCGGGTTATTGCAAATAGATTCGTGGCGTTTTACTACTGGTGATACGATATGGTGAAGTTTTTATGAAACACATTAATTGAGTTTGTGCATTATTTCGCTATATCGCTTGTGAGCGCTCATACCAACAACGACAAAATGTTGCTTTTCCCCTTCCTATTAATTATACAGACTGCCAAATGTATTTCGATATAGATTCTTGTGATACTCTCTCCATTATTCAGCAAAACAATACAACATAATAGAAACAAAAACTGAGGCGAGGAGAGAAAGCAAACGATAAATGCTTCATTATTAATTGATAATGCTCTCTCTATCTCGACAAATTGGGCTACTGAAAGTATAGTGAAATGCTCAATCACTCTAAAGCAAGTAGCGTAAATTAGATTACAATTTGAAGATTGATTGCTCTGAGATTGGTGGATCTTGATTCGATTTGATTGAATAGAGTTAAGGTAACGCGGTAAGACGACATTTTATCTTGATGAAATGCGACTTGAGTTGAAAAATAAGTGACAATGTGTGCTGTATACACGTGCTAGTCGCTCACGCGAGGTTTTCCATAAACTTGCAACAGCATTAGAGGGAGATGTGAGCTTTGGAAATTCATTTTTTTATTCAAGAAAACGATGCTATCCAATTTTGCATTGGTTCGCACACAGTGTCAAGCTTGCGAATCATCAAAGCAATACACGCGCTAATCGGTGAACTTAATATTGTAAACGAATTTACTCAGTGAATTGACCAAATATATTTCGCGCGTTGCGTTTAATTTACTTACTAAAATCATTATTGAGTTCATCGCACAATACAACTCTGCGAACTATTCTTGTTATGAATTTTATTCGTCCATATTGTATCTCGTTGGATTCATATCGGTATGGTCGTTTGACAAACACGTGAGAACACAATTATTATAGTTGATAAATGATTGATCAGAATCAATGTCATTTTGCAGGAAACATCTATCATCGAAAATCCTCTAATTGAATTACTTCAAATAAAAGTACATTTTCTTGTAATAAACATCGTTGAATGCGAGATGTGGAAAAGTTCATACGCAAAAGCGTTCTCAGAAATTGTTGTTTTCTAATGCTACTTGTGAAAATGTTGCAAACTATGTAAATACAATCAACGAATAATTCCAAAGATTGTATTTTTCGTTCAACAAATTTAGTTGCGCACATGGGTGTCGCATTCATATAGTTCGCTATGCCTGGGCCGCTACGCTACAGCATCGATGGATATAGCAGGGAAAGTTCACTGTCTGAATAATTCTAACGAGACGTTAGAACAACAGCAAAATCAAATGCTAGCAAGTGTTGGGTAATGAGATTGAAGAAACGCATGTTTCAAATGTTGGGTACTTTATAGATTCACAAAAATTTAATAATAAATTGGCAAAAAACATGAAAACATACATTGAATTATAAGTATGATGTCAATATTATAACAAATTGATTTGATTTTTTTTTCATTGTATGCGCGTAGAGCGGATGAGGTGGGGGTATATTGAGTGAGGTCGTTAAAATAACTACCACAAATGAAAAACGGTGTTTTGCACAGCGAAAAACAAATGTTTTGCAACTTGAATAACTTATGCGATGAGAGGCGAACAAAAAAGTCGACATGATGTTATACAATATCTACTTAAATATAAATACAGCTTAAGGATATGTATAAGCGATGAGAATGGAAAGAAGAAAAAATAATATGCGAATCGAACGAATCGAATCGAATGGATGATGGCGATGAAGATAACGAAGAGGAAAGAGACATACAACGATATGGTATAAAACATTAACGGGCCGATTCGTAAAATTATGCTTTGGGCAAGTAGCAGACGATTAAACGAAAGTGAAAGAAAATACACATTAACGAACCATCGTACAAAATAAAAAAGTTGAATAAATGGTTTGCTTATGGCGCCGTTTTTCCGCTTCCAGTAAATATACATTTCTACCGAAATCACTGATTCTGTGGCGTGTATTTTTTTGTCGTTGCCTCCCTTTCGTTTCAATATCAAAATATCATGCGTTTGGATTTGTGTCAGTATGTGTGTTGTGTTGTATACTTGTATATTTTGTGTATACGTGTGCGAATTTTCTATATTTTTTCCCTCTCTCTCTCTCTTTTCATTTTAGCATAAGCAATTCCAAGTGTCATCTATTCTCATGGTTTCTGGCTCATCTCCGTTCGACTCCGCACTTCCTTTGCATCCTCCCGGCCCGTCATTGTTTTGTTCGAATGGCATTTGCTCTTTTATCTCCATGCATCTATCCATATATGGAGTCGTGTATTTGTGCGCATCTACTCTTTTCACTGTGCGATCTGAGTAGTTTTGAATGTTGGAAGCCTATTTTGAGCTTCTAAACTTATATACTTGCCGTTGTTCCGTTTTTTTGGTTTCTTGGTGTTTCGATTTGTATATCGGCTAGCATTGTTGATGCCATTTTAAACAAATGATTAACTCAGTTGTAGCCTTATCGAGGTGAATTTGACTAATACGAATGCAACGCGAATATACCTATTTGATACGAATGGCTGCGCATGTACGCGTATGCTGCAAATGTTTCACATAAATCCTGCGAATTGGTGCGAATGCATGATTTCGAACGCGAATATTGTGCAAATGGATACAAAGTAGCCGAATAATTCATCATTCGCAAAAAGTATAATCCCCCTTGTATTTTATGGTGTGGTACGGAAATAATTGTATGCGTGTAAGATAGAGTGAGCTTTTGCACGGCCAAACAGGGAAATGGCAGCCTCATTTTTCCATATTCTTGGCAAAAACAAGCATTCGAAGTATTTTTGTTCGACTATGCAAAATTTGTTTTTGGTTTGTGTTTGGGCAAAGACGGATGAAGAGAATTTCCCATTTAATATTTTTTTTGATTCTTGAGAATTAACGTGCTAGTTTCCAAATTCCTCATTTATTTAATGAGTGGAATAAAAATCACACATGCATCATTGCATCCATTTGCCACATTTTCAAGTTGATTGATGTCAGTATAAAGAATAAGTGTGTGCGTGTGCCTCGTTTTCCGGTGGGATTTAAAGAAATATGATTCAGCCAGCGTCAACTACCTTACAGAAATTGATGCCTTATGAAAGTGAATGCACATCTTGGCAGGTTTAGAAGTGCTCAAGGATGGATTTAAAGCTTCGGATAATGAACGACCCATTTGAATAATATAATATGTACTTCTGGCTATAAAAAAAAAGTTCGCTTACTTATATTTAGCTCAATCAATGAAAAGGTTTTTCTTCATACATTGGTATCTATTTTCTATTTTCACATCGCTTTTAAGGATTTTCTTCCTCTCTCATGTGTGTGTGTTTGTGTTTGATTGTCCGAAAAGTGGTCAAATGTCTATACAAATAGCAAAGAGCGGCCGAATTCCATCAGCCAATGCCAAATTGCCTGTTCCAAAGAAATAACATTTCCCTTGTCCAATAACACAAAAAAAGAAAAAAATCCATGTATACATTACCTATTTATATGAATACATATTTAATTCAATAATATTGAATCAATAATTTTCGAAATAAATAGATTTTGATGAAGTGAAATCATTGAATATCGAGAACCTGTCACATAACACACGCATATTCATCATCAATCATAAACAATCTTGTAATCAAGCTCTTATAATTCCTTCCGTGCTATCAATCTCTGTTTCCTTGAGAGCGGTACCTTTGCACCGAAACTATTTTGCCACTCAATTCACGAGACAAATTGGAATTAATCTTTATTGTATGACATTCACACAAACAATCAACACAAAAATTCGCTCAATTCAATTGTTAATTGAATATCGCTAAAACGCAAAAAATATTGATTTTTTGACTTGATATGAAAATGAATTTTTGGTTCATCAAAAATCGAAAGCAACGCGCGCGCTTTGAGAGACACACAAGTCAAATGGGCTAGCACACGACATTTCACATTGATGCACATAGTTTGAAAAAAAGCCAATGTATTGCAAAAAATAGCGGACTGTAGTGATGGTTTGAATGTGATTGGTGATGGAGAATGAAAGGATCAGAAATAAGTGAGATCAAGTGTAAGAGACAAATCAGTGAAATGGAAAAATCTCTAAATCGAAATTTACGGATCCAGTACACAGCTCGGCTGTTATTTAACCCAAAAACGGGATGCAAAGTTTCTCGGTAGTCGATTTCACACCTCCCAAGCCTCGAGCCTAGCTTGTATTCGATTATGTAAACACTTGGTGAATTTTCACATGAACATACAATACTCGGCATTTATAGGTTAAGTAATAAGTATATTAAGAGTGAAGGAATTTCCATTTCCTTACGTTTCACCATACTCCTCCCTGCTTGTCACTCTTGAGCACACTTTCTTTTGCAACTTAAAGTTTGATTTTTTTTTACAATATGAGCCCTAAACAGGAGGACATTTCCCAAAATGCTTGCAAATATCGAAGTAAAACAATAAATTGATTGTATCATCAGCCTACACACCCACACTGACATACTATGTCTTCGTTTTTTTCTTCGATGGGGTTTGTGAAAAAGTTTTGAGCACCTTTGAATGTCCATTTTTGTTGTTGTTGTTTTTGTTGCTGTTTTTGTTGTTGTTGTTGTTGTTGTTGTTGTTGTTGTTGTTGTTGTGGTTGATGTTGTTAAGAAATGATAATTGTGCTTACCATCGTCGTCGTGGTATTGGGAAGAAAAATAAAAATCACACGAATTCAACTAAATCTCTTGTATTTCCCTCGATTTTTCGATTATACAATCTTTTTCTCAGAGTAGTGTCAAAGAAGCTATCTCAATGGCAACCACTACTATACTGCCGCTTGATGACCGATTTTTCGTTGTGCTACACCACCATCCACCGACATAGCATCACCGTTCATTCGCTCTCATACGCAATTGCTGTGTGCAGCTGCTGCTTCAACAGCATCCACTTTATTTTTCTCCTCTATCATTGTCGTCGTCGTTTTCGTCGTCGTCGTCGTCGTCGTCGTCGTTATTTTATTAAGCCGACGTATTTGCACAGCACACTTTGTTTGTGGCCTTTATTCTAATTGTGTTTCCATTTTTTTCTTTTTAATATATGAATGTGCATATACAAATGATGTGACCAGAAGTATCGATACAGATAAAGAGATAGAAAATGAGCCAGAAGCAGCAGCGTTTGCATGCATGTATTTCATCGTTTCGACCTTTTTTTGTTCTGATTTTAGGCTTTCAATCGTTGCACATACATATCAGCTCACGAATAATTGTATTAATGATATTATATGACTGTTGCAATGGGTTGTATCGGCGGAGATTCAAATAGATTCAGTCTTTAGCCAATTTCAGCTTTGGAAGTAAGCTTTTTATCTATGTGAAGGGTGCCTCACAACAGCAACTTTCTTTCAGCAAGTACATTGACGATGAGAGGCGCGAAAAGCCAGTGTGTGCTTAATAAGCATATATTTAACATTGGAAATGGTGCGTCTACAGTTCATATGCCATTGAATTGATATGTACAAACAATTCGTTTGTATATCATTTTGTTCTCACATACAGCAAAATATCGTGCACATCAAACTGTGCCTGCGGTCTAGAAGTGAACACAGTGAGAAGTAAAGATATCTACACATGACGAGTGAAAAGCATCGATATCCGAACAGAAACTCTCAATTTGCTTTCCAGTGTGCGCTTCTCTTATCGGGGTGAGTTAATACCGAAAACGTTTCGTAGGATCTTTGATTTTCAGCAATTAACCAACAAATGAATAAAAACAGAAAAGGAAACCAAAAAGGAAAGGAAAAGGAAAAGTAAAAAGGAAAAACAAAATTATAAACAACAATGTTATATGTTATGTACCAAAATATATGGGGAAAAACATTTCCTTTTACGAATAACATTTCTATCGATGGATCTTGCGTTCAGAATTTTCGGCATTACCGTTTTCATCTTTCAAAAGCACAAGATGAAATATACGAGTCAGAGCATCCAAACTTGGAATTTTTGGTTGGGGAGCGCAGGCGCACGTAATGTTGACGACGATAACGATATCAGAGTGAATAATTTTGATTGTTCTTCATGGCGAAAAGCCGCGGGAGCTAAGCGAAAAAAAGTTCGTGGTGCTCTTCGGCACATATCACAACCTCATGCGGTTATATAAGTTGACATCCTTGTTCATATTGTATCAAACGAATGCTGTTTTGCTAATACGCAAACATCGAATGTATAGATATATCCAGCAGACCGCACGGAGTTGAGTTTTTTGAGAATATAGCGTTGCGTGCAGAAATCACCAGATGATGAATCATTTTGTCTGTATTTTGTAGGAATTTGCAATTATAATAACATTGATATATGCACATTGCTTGTGGATTTTCGAAGAAACCTTGTAGAGACCGGACAGTACCTAGCTCCAAATAATATTATCCATTAAACGACAACTTCATTTTGGATCACCGGTCAACATCGATACCTTTTTTTGCTATATTTATCGAATTTTTGGGACTTTTGATAACTTCTGGCGACTATAGCTATTTTATCCATGAAAAAATCAAGGGCGTCGCCCAAAATTTGACGCATTGTATCCAAATTGGTGGAAATTCAACAACACAATCAAAATACATGTGAGAAAAAGTAAAAAAGTAAGAAATCTAACGAAAGTAAAAAAAGTCAAATTTCAGTTATTATTATTCAGTTAGTTTTTTTTTTTTTTTTTTTGAAAAAAATCCAGGAAAAACATTCTTTAAATTCATGGGCGCCAGTAAAAGTCTGAAAATGTATATAATGAAACTAGGAAACTGAAGCACCGATTTATAGATAAGTTCAAATTGATGTTGTTTATTTAATGATGTCATGAAATATGTATGTTGCCAGCATATTCCAATCGTCCAAATCTTTGATTTGCATAATTGCGGTCATTAGCAAAACTTGACGAAAATATAAATGAAGAAAGTCCCGTCGATATTTCGATAAATCCATCATAGTCCGCAGTTTAATGTGCCATTCACTTAAAGTGCGATCATATTCAATAAAGTTGCGCACACACAAATGAATCGCTGTTATAAATAAAACATGGTATTCAATCATTTTGCGCTTTTTTCACACAAAATTTGAATAAGACATTAATATTACGAACAAACAAGAAAAAAAGCAATAATCCAAATTAAAACACTTCTCGTTTTTTATTTATCTTTCTTATTGTGATTACTGATTTATTACGATTTTTGCAAACAATATAAAAAAAAAAGAAAGTGAATGAAAGTCTGAGCTTCTTCGAATTTGTCTGTATCCTGATTGAGTTACCGCACTTCGAAATTGTATTTGAACGTGGCGACGAAAAGAACGGCACACTTCATTCATTGGTCAAAAGTCCACTTTGAAATCTATCTAATATTTGACTGGAGGTATTGATTCATAGCTGGGTGGATTTGGTAATGTAGCGCCATACTTTTGAGGAACTTGATCAGGTGGAATGAATACGTATGTAGTTGCAGGTTCCGAATTCTTTCTTCGACTTAATAAACGAACCAGTTCCCATGCCAATAGGCCAATAACGATTGCCTTGAATATCATTTTATTTGTTTGACTTTACAATAAGATTGTTGATTAATCTGAATACTTTGAAAATTGATTCTTAACTGAATCGAAACGTCGTCCCAACATTAAAATTTATACAAATCTCAATTGACCTGACGCATTACCATTGGAAAAAAGTTTTCCAGAAGCAACACTGCGGGAGACAGTGATAAGGCGTAATATATAAATTAGAGATAAGCGAGAGATGTACCAACGACATTGTTTGTCAATATTTTGCCGTTCAGAGGTTATCGTCTCCGACGACGCAATAATATACACTATAACTTTTCCAAATAATCTTGAATCAATCAACCGGATGATTCATATTCTTGTTTGCTCGTGACAATGAAACATAATGATGGTGTGTTTTAGGAATTTGATCACGTAGGAAATAGCGTGATGGTGATATTACTGTAGTAAATATGATTGGCTGAGCATAATAATGGGATCAGCCGAAACCTCGCGAATAAATATGAATCATTTGTGAGTTTTTGAATAGGGAAAGTAGTCAAGTGTCTTCAGCAAAGTTGAACATCTTGGATATAGTCTAAAACCTTGTTAAAGACACTTGACACCTATCTTTTTCATGAGACATACAAACGATTCATATTGACTTGCCTGTTGCTGAAAAATCCCTAAAATATCCAGGAAAATCTCTATCGCTCAGACAATTTTCTACGTGATATAGATTTTATTGTACCAAATGTGATTCTGGATTGTGTCACACGCGGAAAGTCATGAAAATATCAATATAATTAAATGAGTCCAAAAATAGAAATTTATTGAGCTAAATAATAAATTGTTTGCTTGTAAGCCAATTAACAGCATCGGAAAATGAGTCTGCAATTTTAGATGGTCTATTTGAATAATTATTTTCGATGTTGTCTATGTATTTGCCGGTTTTCACCAAAATACCCTTGATGCCAACATTCATTGCTCCAAATATATCATCGTTGATGTCCTTTTCCACATGAAATAAAATTATATATACACAGAAAATTGCAATCAAATAATTGGTAGTGATGAATACGAGGTGTCCAAAATGTGTGGATTATGATGAACATAATTTTAATTTTGCTATCGTACGACACACCGGTTATATTATGTCATAGACTGATTTCATGTAGACTAAGGTGTTTTTCATATTTTAAATTGAAAAAATGGTAGCTTTCAAAATAAAGAGCAAAAAATTCTGTATCATTTGATGGCTTCCACACAACGTAGCGATTAGTATTCAGACTTCCCGAAGCAAAAAACACGATTATTTTTTCAGCTTGATTTTGAGCGATCGAGATTTGTTGTGTCATTCGTAAGCAAATTTTATTGAAATGCCAAGGGAAAAGAACATTTTATTCTGTTTGTATTTTGTCAAAGGATTCAATTGTTGCTATGACATCAGCGATTTAACCGACAAAATGTCACAAATCAACCAAAAAGATGGATTTTGTTTTGATTTTCGTTTGGATATCGATACAGAATGTCAATGATGCGGTTAATTTCATCAATCGGCAGTTTTGAATTGTATTGCCGAATTCAAACAAGCGAGAATCCACAAAGATTCTGTTGTTTGAACAAGTAAGTGTGCTTCACCGATAACGGTGCATTTTAACGGAGTCATTTATTCAATTTTTGTTTTGTGTTTAAGGATTTTTCGCATCATTCGATTAACGGGATTACATATTGCTGACTGTAGATAAAGTGAATTTCATCACCCGCAGATTTTCGATTGCATTGCCGAATTCAAACGAGTGAGAACTCAGAAATAGTGCGAATTTTGACCAAGTAAGACGTGCTTCGATTCATATTGATAATATTGTGTTAACAGTGAATTTTTTGCAAATTTATTAATTTCGTTTGTGTTTTTAACAGGTGTATTCGAAAGTGTGTACTATGCGGAAAAGAAAGAAGCCATCGAACAATAATGCCAACAATGAAAACAACGATGATGATGATGAAGACAATGGAATCGTTACAATCAAATGTGCACTTCCTTCGATTCTTAGACCTCAATATCGAAGAATAGTCATCGATGATATCACCGCCAAAAGTCTGCAAGCAACGAAGATATGTTCATTTGCATCGCTTCTGCTCTTGCATAAGGTTGAGCGCGCATTTGACGAAAATAACACGGAATTCTTCAATCAAGATGGTGAAAAAGTCATACGAGATTGTTTTTTTGCTGTTCTTAAGAAAAACATTACAAAAAATTCTATGATTCCCGAATTCCGTGATTTTGTGACAAATCTCGATGACGAACGTCGTTTTGAATGGCCAAACAACGATTATTTTGGAAATGCTTTCAACGATTTGATTGACACATACAAAACGAATGTCACGACGAACTTACATACGCATCGGAAGAAACGCGTCTTCAAATATCTGGAATTGAAAATGCACGAACACAACTTGAATGAGGACTAACAATTGGATAAGATCGATATCAAAAATGCTGTCAATTTAGCAGTAAATGGACGAGATGACATTCCTCAAACTATTAACGGTGCATTGAGAAGAGCAAGTCGTGATATCCTTCTTGAAATGTTACGTGATATTAGTTGGTGGGAAATGGACCACATTTCGACATTCACGAAGATGCATTGGTTCAAATCGCTGCCAATGTGGATTGCAATGCAACGTGAGATCGATGAATTCAATATCAATCAGCGACAACAAGAAAAACATGAACAGCCAGAGCAAAATGATAACTCAAACAGTCCACCGAAAATCAAAAATTTTGCCGTCATACCAATTCGCAATCTAAGGCGAACGCACTATCCAATTGACAACTACACGCTTTATAAACTACTTTGTGGACAGAAGATCATCGCAAGAAATGTAAACGGCAATCAAATTACATTCAACGAGTTTATGAATGATAAAGCATGGTATTGGAATCAAATCTTCTATTTGCGTAAAATCAACCGCGAATTTGGCAAACGAAAGAAGCAATTCCACTTTCGCATTCTATCTGATGGCGTGGCGGTTTCGATATTGTTCGACGTGAAAAAGTCGGAGTTCAAGCCAGTCGATATGCAGGAGATCATTTGTTAAATCAATGCTGATGAGATCGTGAATGAAGTCGGCGTGGACCCGGGATTAAAAAAGTGGCAAGCGGCAGTGCGCCGGAACATCGTCACCGGTAAAGAGGTGGGTAAATCTTAAAAATTATTTGATTTATACTAATATTGCATTTTGTTTGTTTCATTTCATAGGTCAACTTGAATATAAGCAGCAAACGCTTCCATTGGAATGCTAAGAAAAATGTGCGAAAATGCAAATCGAAACGATGGACGAAACATTTAACTATCGAAGAAAACAATGATCGCAACGACCGCCACTTGTATCCAGTGATGCTATCGCCGCTCGGGAGACATTGGTGGTGTTACATTCAGCATAGGTTGAAAATGCTGAAACGAGGAATGGACGTGTATGCAACAGCAAAGTATACACGACTCCAACTCGACAAGTACATCGAAACAATTAGAGCCGTTGATAAGGCAGTAGGCAAGATGGTAAATTATGAGCCATCAATTGTTTATTTTGGAGCTTCTGAGACACCACCAGATTCACCAATTCGCATCAAGAAGCACGTGAGATGCCCTGGAACGAGAAAAACCATCAATGCACTGAAAAAGCGTGGCAATTGTATCGTTATACCAACCGATGAATATTACACCTCCCAAACCTGTGCGAAATGTTTTCGACGTTTTGACCAAAGAACACGGAGCCATCCCTTAAAATTGTGTCCAGATTGCCATCCAAACCATCTGGCGTTGCTGCCATCGATTATCGTAACTCAGAAAGGCAAACGATTGATGGAGCTTTTGAAAGCAAACCTCGGAAATCGCAATCCAAATCAACGCAACGCAGGACCTTTACTGTCAAAGGTTATAATATACCGCAAAAACTGGCTAGTAAGCCCTGTGATTGGCGAAATGGAAAATGTTTTCGATGGACCACCAATTGTATTTCCGGATGAGATGGAAGTAGAAGATGATGCCGCTGAGCAACCAAACGAATTCCAAGAGGAGATGGTTGTAGACGATGTTGCCGCTGAACATCCAATTGTACATAAAACTGTTTGGCAACGCGACATAGTCGCTGCAAAGTGCATTCTCATAAAAGGTATATATTAATTAAATGGCAATAGCGGCAATGCTTTTTTTAATTAATAAATTTGTTTTTTCAAGGACATTGTGAGCTATTTGGGATTCCGATTCCGGAGACATTACAGCGACCACCGAGACCAGTCGTAAATCAGCACTAAGCATCGAGCATTATAATTAATTCGAAAATTAATATTGTAACAGTTTGTTACTTCCGCTACTTCTGAATTTGTGTGGTAGAGGCTTTATGCCAGGAGTACTAATTTGGAGTGTTTTTTTGTAAGTATCCAAATGAGGTACTGTTTGATATACACTCCGTATTCTACGCGATTGATATTCAGAGTTTATAACAGCTTCTCGAATCAGGAATGCAAAAAATAACTTTTTCATTGTAAACTTGCAATAGAAATGAATTGGGTAACAGTCAAGTTTGTCTTTGAGTGTTTTTTGCTTCGGGAAGTCTGAATACTAATCGCTACGTTGTGTGAATACCATCAATTGATACAGAATTTTTTGCTCTTTATTTTGAAAGCTACCATTTTTTTCTTTTTTCTCACCAGAAACACCCTATTGTAGACACTTACATCGCCGATCATGCAGCATTCATGCGGTGCTACTCCCTCTGGGATGGCACTATTAAAAAAATATGGATTCGGTTTACCGATGACAGTGGCTGTTTTGCCTGTCACATATTCAAGACCTCGCGTGAAACATCCTGGACCAAGCGCTAAACCATCACTTCTTTTGTAGTATTTGCCTTCATGAACCGCAATCAATTTACTGTTCTCCTTCATCAGCACACTTATTCATCACATATTTTTTTATTAATAGAATCATTTGGGTGGAAAAAATAAAAGAAACAATTATTCCACCTCAATTTCAATTGTGGTATTTTAACGGTCGAAGAGCATGCAAAATACAACCTACCGAAAGGCTTTATTTATGGTTTCATATTCAAATTTATCGGGCGCTAATCCAACAACGACCGAATTTTCATTGCCATCTTCAATCCCGATGAAATCCTTTTTGGCATCTTCAGTCAGCAAGTAAAACGGTTTCAAATCATTGGATTGAATGTATTTCGCGGCCGCCGACAACGATGTAAACATATCATCTTGGGTTATCGAGGAAAAACCAATGCGATGAAGACGTTTAAGAAGTGTATCTTTCGATTCCTTTGTGGTATTTGTGACGAAACGCAATTTGATATCAGTTTGAGTTCGCAGCCTGATAAAATGCGTAGAAATAATTAATGCATTAAAATGATACACTGTTTTTGCATCTCCCAGTGTCTTTATACATAGTAAAAGAGAGAGTTCAGGTGCATATAAAAGAAAATAAAAAAGATACAGTCGCTACCAATCATGCTTCCCAGAAGAAGCGAGAAAAAGCCAATTTCACGAAAATCAGCTCAACTGGCCACCTAGACTTGCCATTGTTATTCCTTTTGCGGTTTTGAATGAACCCTTTCAGTTATTAAATGGACACCAGGAGATGTCAAAAACTAGTAAGATTTTCTTTAAAATCGTTTATTATGAGCTAATACTTCTGCAAAGCTTCAATGGCATTCAGCGTTGGATCATCGTCAACATGAAGTGTCCCACTCAAATCGCAGAGAATTGCTTTCACCTTACTTTCCATTCTATCTATCAACACACGCGGTCTATGTCAATTCAATTTTCGGCCCGATTTGAGTAGGAAAGGAAATGCCGGTTTCTATAAATGCCGGATTAAATAAAAATAAAATTGAGCATTTATAAGTGGTTTACCACCAAAAATAATCAGAACTTTCACGACTGAATTAAGAAAAGAAATACAATTTCATTTTTTTTTTTCGATAATCCTGCTGGAATTTTTATTGCGGCTTCTTCGCTGTAGTATCACCAGAAAACAGTAAAGAGGCCGACACGATTTACGTCGAAAATGAATTGTATCGAATAGGCTTTTTCATGAAATGACAAGCTGTCACTGACACTTCATGAAAGCACTAATCCAAAAAGATTAGCTCCAAAAAAACGCAATCCAAAGAAATCTTCTGATTCCGAATTGCAAAACGACGTCAAAAAAAGAAACAATCACAAAAAAACGAAACCTTATTCTCAGCATCAACGAATTCAGCCGAATCATTGAATGATCAATGACAATATTGGGGACATTGAGTCGGTTATATGTCGAAAACATGAATTCAAACTATTTAAGTTGATTGAAATACGCTATCTCATACTGATCGGATGCGACAAATTTGGTATGTTTTCAACAACAAATAATTATTTCACCGAAAATATTATCCAAATGATTTCGAAATCAATTTATTATTTGATTCCTTTTTGCATCATCAACAGGTTTTCATTCATGGGCGACACTACTGGAATTCCGGTTCGATTATGGCTTTTTAACGTGGCGAACACGGTGGTCATCATCACTCCAATAACCAGGATATTCGTCGCACTGTGGATCAGTTAGAGCGTGAGTACACTTTATTGGATCGTAAGCAACCGACCAGAGCAAGAACTGGTCGAAGTGAAGAAAACATAGCCGCTGTAGCGGCCAGTCATGAAGAGGACAATGGACAGTCGATTCGGCTTCGTTCGCCTGCATTAGGCCTCTCGAGAGATTCGAGATTGTTTCGATGCTTATCACAAGGCAAAATGATTTTTTTTTTACTATATTACATTTGTAGGGCTGAGAGTAAAAACGGTTAAAAACATTTTTTCTCCTGCTCACACCAAGGAAAATTCTCGTAAGCGTGAGCATGACGTAAGATGTTTTTAACCGTTTTTACTCTCAGCCCGACATTTTTAAAATGGTTTCATTACTCAAAGAGACATACAAATAAAATGAATCATGTGTTTCGGCAAAAAATGGTAAAATTTAATTTTTCATATACTGGTATAGCCCAGCGTTGAGTATAAAATTTTAAAATTTCAGGTCTCTAGGTCAACGGGATCATAAGGCAGGCAGATACGGGTTAATATCGCATGTGTCTATCATATTCACACAGCTATCATTCAGATTGTATACAATCTAAATTAGACCGCTAAGTAACTAAGCTATAGATTGTAATGATCCAATATCAATCATTTAAATAAACCAAACTGCCTAAAACATCTGATTCGAACGAATTCACTTTTTGTTGATTTTTCCGTAATTCGATATATTTGTCGTTATTCAAATAAATTCTTTTGTCCATACAATTGAACTTGTAATTTATTATTGAACTTGATTTTGCATCGTCAGCAGACAGTTAGTATTTGGATGTTCAATAATCGCCATAAATTAATTTGACGATTAAATTCAACGAACATTGCGGTCACTAGTGGAATTTCGATCTTTTGCACCACACACAAAGCAAATTTGGTTGAGCAGCAATGTTTACGATTTACGTAGACTCTCGCCGCACAATTGACTGACATACACGCGTGCCAACATTGCAATACGAACATTGAAAACATCAAAACATACCAAGATAAACGTCATTTCAGTCTGCAATAACTAGATAGATAGATAGAGAGATAATCTAACACAGTTAAAAAGAAAGTTTAGTAATGTGCTATTCATATTTATAATGAAATTGTGTTTATTTTTTGTAAGTTTCAATTCAATTCATATTGAAGAAGTTTGACAGCAACTTATTGTAAAATGAAGCATTCATCGATTTCCATTTGATGAAACATCAGCTTCTTCTTAAAATGTGTCATTATTTTCGGTTTCTGTGCAATTGCTGTTGCATTTAGTAATTATTTTCTGAAAAATGCAAAATACCTACATTTTCTCGTTCTCTCTCTTTCCTTCCCTCTTTTTTGTTGTGCTTGCTTATTTACTGATTTATGTATTGTGCAGATGAAATGTATTTTTTTATCTTCATATCATTGAGTGTGTGCATTTTCAATAAACACTGTCTCAATGCGTTTCCTGTTAACTCTAAATACCAAACAACGATTGGACCTTGAAAATATCTACAGACAGGCAAACTAATACCGATTTATTCAAATTTACAACGAAATATTCACTCAAATTACTTCTGCTGCCGACAATATTTAACGCTTGTTTTTCTACGGTTGCGTTATGTGTGTGTTTTCTTCTCAATAAATGTGTGGCTTCTAGAAATATATGCTCATTGTTTATTTTTAATATGATTTAACTATTTAAATGAATAGAAAAAAATAGCGTAATTACATTACATCTATTCATATTGAATGTGTGCATCAGAAATGGTCACCTTTTGTCCAATAACAAACAAGTGGTTCGATGTTTATTTACAAATTCAGCTGACACGCGAATGAGCGAAAGACATAGATATAGTAATTGCAAATCTTATTTTGGCACCTCCCCCCATTGATAATTTGTTGGATATTGACAAATGTTCAATGAATCAATATCTATTTCCCACTCTCTCTCTCTCTCTCTCTCTCTCTCTCTCTCTTTCTCCTCTCTCCTCTTCCCCAATAACAGTTATGGATATTTTTTGATGAGCAATGGACGAATTTTGTTTATGGAAGAATTGAGAAGAAATGCGCAAGTATCTCAAGAAACAATTTCAGTTTTACTTACGGCATGCAGATAGTTTTTAATCGCATCATTAGTTAGTTCAGAAAAAAAAGACTTGAAAAGACAGACACACAAAGAAAGTACAAAGAAATAGAGAATAATGGATCAATCGATAAGGAACAATAATGGGACGATCGATGAAGCCTTACAGCCGGAGGAATGGCAACGTTTTTCCGAATGGATTCATTGTATTTGTGTAGTCACATTCGATTTGGAACTAGGCCAAGCAATGGAGGTATTCAACTAATAATTTGCTAGACGAATTAAAAACAATGATACAATAACTGTCTTCTATCGATGTGTTTTAGGCTATATATCCGACATCGGTGGAACTTTCCGAAAAAGAAAAATTGAATATTTGCTATTTGGCATTTCCCGATTCCAATTCCGGTTGTATTGGCGATACTCAATTTCATATTCGCTTGCGAGTTGCACCAGCGTCCAAAAATACGTTGCTCAATAACGAATTGCAGCGATTCAGTTTGCAGTGCGTCACGGTTCAACGTCCCGATCTTGGTCACTATTGGGGTTTTGTATATTTCCGTCAAATGAAAGACACATCATTGCCACGAGGATATTTTCAAAAAGTAAATGTTCTCATAAATGGAATTTGCCCGTGCACATAATGTTTTCCTTTATATTTGCAGAGTGTAATTCTATTATCACGACTGCCGTTTGTTAATTTATTTTATGAGGTGCTTGCATTGATTGCGCCAAAATATTTTGCCGGTGGCGAGACGGTTTTACACAACACATGTTTGGAAATAAGTAATTGGCCGAAGTTGCAAGCTGGTGAATGTATACAGCTACCGCTGCTAGGCACATTATTTCAAACATACATCCCAAGCTTAACGTCAACCAATTTGCAACAGTCATATTCATTGTCGACGACACCATCTATAGCAGCTTCAACTATCAGTCAAATTCAAGATCTGAAAAAGTCGTCACCCGACTCCGAACCCATAAGAACATCTTCGACCGAAAATGAACCTAAATCCCAAGAGGATTTTAAAGGTGGCGTTCAGAATGATTACAAAAATGAATCTAGTTATGATCGTCCAACATCGAGCAGTAGCTGTGGTGGTGGCGGCAACAGCAGCGGTGAGATCGCTGTCACATGTGCTCAGTCTCGCGAAGATATTTTAGATAGTTACAAACAGTCAAAGGAAATGTTAGCTCAAAGTTATAAACTACAATCGGATTCACCAAGTGATATTAATTCTAGTAGAAAATCGACCTACGGTGCCAATATCACAAATGATTATGAAAATGAATACGAAAATGAAAACGGTGACGATGACGAGGTGGATCTGTATGATTATTTTGATGAAAATTATAGTGATAACGTTGATGTGCCGGCTAACAATATTCAATCCACTGCGAATATGTGTAGTATAAACATTGAGAGACCATTACGAGTCGCGGCACAACAGTCAATGGCAGCGGCCAAAACTCTAATTGTCCTGTCATCCGTAACAGAGATCGATATTTTCCGTAGTCTTTATTCCGTTTTGTCGTATACGCATTTGTTGTGGGAACTCGTTCTAACAGCGGAGCCAATTGTCGTTATGGCCACTTCACCCAGCGACTGTTCCCACATGGTTCAGTCTCTTATGAGGTAGGTTTTTAATTCGCAACTTCATGATTGATGATGATGCTGCAATTGACTGGATTCTCTCCTTATTTCATACACAAAGTATGATAGCACCATTGCCATATGCAGCCGAAGCTCGACCATATTTTACGATACACGACAGCGAATTCAAAGAATTTACACAACGTCAACAAGGTCAGCCGGTGCCAATTATTTTAGGTGTGACCAATCCATTTTTCTCAAAAACACTGCAACACTGGCCACATCTTATACGAATGGCTGACAACAACAACGGTATCTTTTTACATTTTGATAATCTGATTTTCTGGATTATTTTTGCACAATTTCAATTGAAATAATGTTAATTGCATGATTTAGGATCGAATTTGGGCGTGAATACAGCAGCTAATGGTCCATCTAAATCGAGCATGCTGACGCAACACGGACTACGTAAGCTGAAGATATTTACAAAAATGCTGGATACACCGCCGGGCGTTTATACACAGTACAAACCTTTCCTGCAAAAGGATAAAACAATCATTCGAAATTTGTTGGCCGGCGTGAAGAACCAGCGCCCAGCAGAAGTACAAAATGCTATTCTGCGTCGTTATCTATTGGAACTAACCCAAAGTTTTATGATTCCGTTGGAACGATATATGGCATCATTGATGCCGCTACAAAAAGATATATCAGCATTTCGAGCGGCTCCGCCCCCCAATCATTTCAAACAAGACTGTTTTTTGGCCACTCTAGAACAATCTGGTCCGCAATTGACATCGCCGCTAAAGGGCGACTGGTCAGGTCTGTACAAAAGGTTCTTCCGATCACCAAATTTTCTTGACTGGTTCGAACTTCGCTATCGTGATCTGACTCAAACGCTGCAATATTTACAAATGCAAGCACTTTCCAACACGGTACGCACATTTTCGATCTTATCTGGAAATTATTATTAGTTCATTATTTCAATAACTAACGATGACTTACGTTATTAATTTGGGCTAATTTCATTCATTTACTTTTTCTATAATAGAATTTGAAACAATGGGTGGTTGGCAAACAAGAAGTTGAAATTGTCGATATGATTCTGAAAGTGAAGCAAAAACTGAAAATATGCAATGAAATCCCTATGGATGGTTTGTCACAAGTGGTTATTGCGAAGAATGAACATACCCGCAAACAACTGCATCGACAGTTAGAAGACATGAAACGATTTCTTCCAGACGATCTAAATAAAATTTTTAACAGCTAATTGTAAAGTATCGTTTAGACGTCAAAAAAAATACAAACTACTATTACTTCTAGGTCGAAGTCGAGTCCGTAATGTTTATAAAGCAATTTTGATGTTGATATTTTTGTATAAATCAGATGATAAAAATGTCCTGTAATTGTTGCTGTTTAGAGAGATTGACATTTTAGTTGAAGATCAATATAACAGGAGAGAAAACAACTGAATTTTTTTAGAATACAATTGTATGTTGCAATATCAAATATGTGAATAATAAAACAATTTTTACTTTTTAAAAGTCATTCATTTTCATTATATATCTTTTTGAAGAAATGCTTGACTGAACTCATATGCTTTTCTCACTTCTGAGTGACGCCTTGTCGGGTTTGTTTGTTTTAGGTATAGATTTATGGTAACGAAATTTCATGTTAGACGAAATATAATGCTGTCTACTTCAAGCAATTTCAAAGTTAAAGTCATCCGAAAAC
The DNA here is from genome assembly GCA_028476595.1 of Obolodiplosis robiniae. Lineage (NCBI taxonomy): Eukaryota > Metazoa > Arthropoda > Insecta > Diptera > Cecidomyiidae > Obolodiplosis > Obolodiplosis robiniae. The sequence goes on from CM052017.1 coordinate 27,044,598, forward strand.
GATCGTTTTAAAGATACAAATCGCGTGTAATTTGGTTCTGATATTCGATTTTATTGAATTTCATTGAGACACAACAAATTATAAATATCTGCTAAATATTGAATGGATTATTGTTCTACATTCCTGGGTGGTGGTTTGCATGACAATTTGCAATGCACAAACTAAATAAATACTTGGCAGTTTCGAAATTGTGTGAGCAAATCAAAAGCATCTCCTTCTTCGAGCTGAACAGGCTACCGAATAGTCTGGATTTGAGTTTTCAGGTAGCTGTAAAATTAGCGAGAGAATAGATTTATTAAAGAAAACACATTGACAAAAAATTTAAATCGAAAAAATGAAGATTGTCGTTTTTGTACAGCGGCTAGCACAACAATCACACTCGCATCCAAATCTTATCAAAAGCGAACGGTGCAAAATATTGAAGAACTGTACGGTTCTTGAAGATTTAAAGCGTTGACTTGAAAAACAATCTTTGTCGTGCCACAATAGAATTTCAACGAAACAATTAGCTTAAATACTTAATTGATTTTGTGCAAAATTTTGAATGCGATTTTTTTTTTAAATTACGATTATGGTCGTCAGATTTGTATTCAAAAGCACGTTACATTAAATATGAATATCATCACGAAACATCATCAATTACCGCAGGTGTTGGATGCATTCCAATCGTTCCGATGGCGAACAGCATCCAAATGAAAACCACAGAAAATATTTTGAAGAACTTCATTTTTTCACTTGAATTTTTGTTGCACTTTGATACTTGTGTTTTGAAAAACTCAGTTTAAATTGATTCAATATGTCTGGATAATTTCGTGAATATCTGTTAAAAATGTTAGCAAGAGATCTTTCTCCTTCAAGATGCTGAAAACGAATGAATAGCAGTTTAGACTTGTGAACTGAATTTATTTCATCTCGACGAAAAAATGCGATGATTTGTCAAAAATGGCAAATCGGAGTAAGCGCAATAAATTCGACAATCATTAATAAATGCCTGAAAGATTTATCGTTTACATACAAAACTTAATTATAGGAATAGCTTATCGTTTGATTTGTATTTGAAAACAACCGAATTTTTGTCTGAATGAGTAAATTTATACAGTTGATGATACTTATGCGTAGAGCACGAAGCTCTTTCGAGCGTAACTAGTTCTTGTTATCAGACATCTTTAAAAAAACAAAAATTAGCAAATAAATAATTGTTATTAGATGCTTTTGGGACAATCTTTTGGGAATATCTCGATAAAGAGAAATAGAAAACATCACAATAAACAAACCAGACACCGTTTTTAGAACTATTTTACTTGTTAATTCAAATTCTATTCCATAGACAATTAATTGAGCTAAATATTGGCCAGCTATTGATTTGCCACAAAATTTACTACCTAACAGTCCTCTGGTTCTATTTAGTTGGTATCGGTTGCCGAAAGCAGTAGCTGGTCAGCTATTGCCGGTCAATTTTCTGCTCTCAACAACCGCTTCCAGTTAAGCCAAAGAATAGGTTTCTATTTTTCTGATAAAAATGTTAATCGAATTTCCAAAAATATCCGAATTGCATCGTTTTTCCCATCTTTTTCTTCGTTTGATATGAATGTAACACGAAGCAAAAATTCTGCAAATCATTTGCGCAAGTATCCAAATATCCTGTTTCAAAACTTTTATTCAAAACACTCATGTACGAGCTACAATGCCTTACTTTCAACAGCTGGGTTGGCCGAGCGGTCTAAGGCGGCAGATTTAAGCTCTGCTTCATGAAAATGAGCGAGGGTTCGAATCCCTCATCCAGCAATATCTTTTTTTATTAAAATTGTCCCTCCAATGTGCACAACCGATACTCATTCACTTATTAATCAAACATCAACATATGACATATGTTCCAAATCAAATTTATAGTATTTATAGATTCAAACAGTATTATATACGTCTTATTCACTTTTAACATTGAAAAATGTAGTTAATTTATACAATTTAAACATTCATATTGATGTGTGCAAGTAAACCTTGTATGAAGAGCGAATAACAAAATTTCTTGTCATTCTTTACTTTCGAGCGGAGATATTTGCATAAAAATGGACCATTGTGTATTGATAAATTTTGTTAAACGTGTCTCATAATCTGAAAGAAGCAGTCATCAAGGAAGACTTATTGGAACACAAAACATAATGACTGGCATAGAACGTAACGGATAAAACTTTTCAATATAAAACCCAAATAACATAGCAAACAAGCATACGAGGAGGTCTAAAATGAACCTTTCGATCCATTCGGTTTTCATCGGAAGAAGAAAAGCAATTTCAAAAGAGGTTGTCAACGGTTGAAATAACGTCATTCCAAAACAATCTAAGAAATTACATATGAACCGCTGAGGATGAAACAACATCTTGGTTGCGTCGCACTTATAACGATACTTCCATCAGTATTATAGATTTATAAGTGCGACGCAATAAAAATGTTGTTTTTTTCTCAGTTGCTCATATTTTTTTTCATATAAAAGTCTTTGTCTACGTGCACGCCCAATGTGAACCCTTTATCTCTTCAAAAAATGCATGTTTTCAAGTTTTAACTTTTTTCGGGAGACGTGAGGATTACCATGAATTAATCGGGTATCTGTTATTGCTGTTGTTACTGCAATCGCATCGATTGAATTTTGTTCTGTTCTGATCTTTTCAACTCCAATTTTAATGATGTTCGTTCATCGTAGCATGCGGTTAATCATAAGGTTTCTTTTTCACTTAGAATTACAAAACATAGCTGGAATGTATTTGTCTGAATGAAAGTGTTATCAGTAACTTATAGCATGCTGAAATTCTCTCATTATCATTATAATTCTGTATGTACAATTTATGTTATCAGTTCATTAGCATAGTTCGCTGTGTTTAGTCGTCAAACGGGCGAGCCATAGTGACGGAGATTTATTGAAAGTGAATTTGTATTCTCTTCTTAAACATATTTAAGGGAGAAAACCTTAGAAACCCTTCAATGACTCAACAATAATGAGGAAATAGATAATTGTTGTGCAAAGAGAATTAAAAGTGGTGGTGGTTGTTTGGTTTGCACAAGGAACTTTCATCACATCTTTTCGGCTACCAATAACAATGAAAGCTGTGACAATGCATTTGAAGGTGCATTTGTATTTGCTGTTAATTGGCATAAGTTCGCGATTATGCTTATCATTTATTGCGGAGGGCAATTCAGTCGATTATATTGAATTATTGAATGAAGATGATCCGGAAACATCGAATGAAACAGTGAATTCTGTATATACGACCAACACGCCATTAAATAAAGTCGATGCCGAAGAATATTACAAAATGGAAACGAATTTAATTGAAAAAACCACCGCCAAAAATATTACAATCGATGAAGAGATGTTAGCCGCTGCTGCTGAATCAAAAGTGCGAGAATTGAGTGCGGTTTTGAAATCGACAATCCACCGAATCCGACAGCAATATAAGAAAATGGACATTGTGTTTTTGATTGATTCAAGTTCAAGCGTTGGCAAATCCAATTTTCACAGTGAATTAAGATTTGTGATAAAATTTTTGAGCGATTTCAATGTGAGCTTCAATTACACCCGTGTGTCCATTTTAACGTTCAGTTCGCAAGAGAAAATTGTATGTAACATTCTCACATAGTATCCAGTTGTAACCAACAACACATAACAGATAAAATGTCATCTAGATTCGATTGATTTCGCTTATCGCTTCTATGTGTTGTGTTTGTTTGTTTGTTTGTTTTATTTTTTTTTGGTTGACGTTCGGTGGAAAAAGGTACGTCATGTTGATCACATATCCGAATCAGATCCAGACAACGATAAGTGTAAATTGCTGAACCATCAAATGCCAGAAATCGTTTTTTCCGGCGGTGGCACACACACTGCAGATGCTTTAAAACAAGCCAAGGTTGAAAAATGACACAAAGAAGGGAAATTGTTTTCGATTATCATGAACTTGTATTTCTAGAGTATTTTAACGAAAGCCAGACGACATAGTAAGAAAATAATTTGCCTCATCACGGACGGATTTTCAAATGGAGAAGATCCTTGGCCAATTGCTGAAAAGTTGAAAGCTGATAATGTCACTATAATTACATTTGGAATACAGTCGGGCAATTTTGAAGAACTATATCGATTATCGAGTGACCCAGGCAATGAACATAGCTTTCTTCTGGACAGTTTTGCTCAATTCGAGAGTTTAGCGAGAAAGGCATTACATACGGGTATTTTGAGAAAGATTTTCCGATTCTTAGAATAAATCAAATAAATCATTCATGTCCACACTACAAAATTCGTCCGTTCGTTTATTCTATTCTTTTTGCCACTTTACACCAACCAACAGACTACAAAATAGGAAATGTGGTTCGCATTAAAAATAGTTCACTATGTGACACACTCTGCTTTAAAAGTCAGCAACTGCTGAATCAGACGTAAATATAATAGTTTATCTTACGAATGATAATACGCGTAGCAAATAATAAGCAATTTTCATTTACAATGTACGCTTCTCCAGATTTGATTCATCGTCGTCGTCATCGACATCTTGTTGTGATGTGAATGCCGAATGTGCATGTTCAACTATATCCGGACATTACTCTTGCTTATGTGCACCTGGATATTATGGAACGGGACAAATAGACCATTGTGAACGTATGCAAAATGAATGAATATAAATTCCACCTCTAAAATAGATTTCCAGTTACTTCGTATTTTCTTATTCAAACGATGTTTTGACTAGTTTGTCCGAATGGAACTTATTGGCATAGTTGGAATCTGTGCAAACCGTGTCCAGACATAAATCATGTCACCAGTGATTTTCCAGCACTCAATTCATCGTATTGTGTGTGCAAATCAGGTTTTAAGGCTGACAAAAAAAATCGATGCGAAATATTACGATGCCCCATGCTGCATCCACCTGAAAATGGTTATTTTGTCAAGCATCCGCTTGGTTGTGACCGCGTATTAAATACAGCATGCGGAGCACGCTGTAAATCGGGATATCAATTGATTGGAAGCAGTATACGCTTGTGCCAGGATGATGGCACTTGGTCCGGGACTGAAGCGAGCTGCATATGTGAGTAAAATTGATTCAATTTCATATTTTATTCCATCGTCTAAGAAGCGTCGACAAAAAGCATTAAAAAGCGAACATTAACAAACAATACAACATTTTTCATTGTGCATTTTCATTCAGTGAAAACATGTCCAAAACTTGGAATTCCGTATTACGGAATGGCTATATGCAAAAATACCGATTTAAATCTGTTTTTTGATTACTCACCGCGAAATGAGTCTTTCATGGAGTTTTATGAAAATGAAGAGTTTCGCTCCACTGAACTCATGCCGATCGATACAGACTGCAAATTTCTTTGCGGTCCGGGATTTTATATGATTGGATCGGCAACACGTAACTGCTTACCTGTTGCAAAATGGGATGGACTACAAACTACTTGCAAGCGTAAGAGAGAAATATTGTTTTTCAAAATTATTCAATAATTCTCTTATCATATTAATGTTGAATATATGTGTCAAATCAGAAATTACTTGTTCTGGGCTGCCGGATGTTAAACATGGTCAATTCGATCCAACAGATTGCACTGCTTCAAAAGTGGTTCATGGGCAAAACTGTACGTTGGCTTGTAAGCCGGGCTATGAAGTGAAAGGTCCGAAGATTAAAAGTTGCGGCGGCAAAAAATCAGGCATTTGGTCGAATCGAAACAAATTACCAAAATGCATTGGTGATTTTTTTGAATGATTTTGAATATAGTGCATAGTTTCAAGAAAATATATTTTTTTTTCATATAGATACTACACCACCGACGATAATTTGTCCACACAATTTCTCCGTTCCAATGGTTGACGATGGCGATTATGCGATAGTACGGATTTTTCCGACTCCGAACGTGACTGGTAAATTGCTACCTCACACCATGACATATGATACAATATCGTTAATTTGGATTTCGATCAATCAGATAACTCACGTGGCAATCTATCGTATTGGTTAAAACCATCGTTAAAAGAGGATGGGGTTAGATTAACGCTGGGAAATCATCTATTCAGCTACATAGCAATCGATGCACAGCGGAACGAAGCCGAATGTAATTTCAGCATTGATGTTGTAGATATTACACCGCCAAATATCGAAAATTGCATAGATCCCCTCGAAATGTTCAATCCGTTGCACACACACAATGAAACCGATAATCAAACTTTTGTTGATTGGGAAGCGCCAATCTTTTACGACAATTCAAATTGCAAAGTGAATGTAACACAGACGATTCAGCCGGATTCTGTTACTTACATTGCGACCGACTCGTCGGGCAATGAAAATATTTGTACGCTGAATATAACCGTCAAGGAGAAGGAATGTAATACGCTCAAATCGCCTGGTAATGGACAAACTTTGTGTGCCCGCAATAAGACGCATATGTGGTGCGATGTCATTTGTGACCTTGGTTTCTCTATCTACACTGCTACTGAAAATGATGGCCATGAGCAATCAGATCGTGTTCGATTTTTATGCGAAAATGATAATCCGCAATGGGCACATAATCCTTTGCCTGATTGCATCAAAGTCGAAGTACCCGATAGTATCGAACAAGTGTTCAACATCATTTTGGATGATGATGCCGTGTGCCAGAATATTTCAAATTCATCGATTACGATACAGAACGAACTGACAGCACAAATTCGGTAAGAATATAATTGAAGAAGAAAAACGTCGAAAAATAAAGCAACTGATACATTTGAATGCTTTAATTTCAACACAAAACAGAGAAAAAAACGAAGGAATTTTATTTTGGGCCGGCGAATTTAGTTCAATTTAACTACGTCCGGTTTTTCTTCTCTGTGAAAAGCTTGAAAATTGTTCGGAATAATAAGAACTTTTTAATGAATGCTTGAATATTTACGTAATTTCAAAATATTGTAAATAAAACAATAATAAAATTTAGTCAGCAATTATGTGACGATCTGGAGGATTGTGAAATTGTGCCAGAAATTCCAGACTGCTCGGAATTTGCTCAAAAACATTTGGAACATGCGATGGCAAACGGAACCGATGAAACCACCAATCGAAATTTCTATAACGTAGTCAAGCGTGATACAACCAGAAGTCGGATCATCGAAAGAACAAAAAACAATACGTACTCAAATGTGAATATGAAGATTAAAGTCTATACAAAAATTTCAAAAGATCTTGGATTGTGGAATCACACACTGTCTCGAGCTGAAAACATTGAAATTGTTCGTCAACAGCTGACAAGCTATCACACAAATGAGCGTCTGCGGAATCAATTACGTGCACTACGAATCAATGTGAAACACTTAAATCTGGAAGAAAACTTACTGTGTCGAACGGGTTCTGTGCTTAAACAAAGCATTTGTGGTGAGTGAGTTTGATTCAAAATGCATTCTTACGGTGAAACATTAATTAGACTAATTGTGTGCGCATTCAGTTCAATGTCCGAAGGGAACATATCATAATAAGCACATAAACAGTTGTCAGCTGTGTACATTTGGATTCTACAACGATAAAGAGGGTCAAGTCGATTGTGTACAGTGCCCAAGCTATCATTCGACACGAAAACTTGGCTCAAAATCACACGAGGAATGCATCGGTATTTGAAATTCAAATTATTTTGATACAATGAATTTATTCCATAAATACGATTCTTACAATATTTAGAGCAATGCAAACCTGGCACAATAGCCCGTGTTCGACAACGTGCAAACCAACAGCTACAAAAAAGTCTGACACCTTTTTGTCGAAAATGTGAACCTGGAACATTTCAACCGGATTATAATCAAATTAAATGTTTGTCATGTCCACAAATGATGACTTCACCTCGCGGCTCCTTTTCCATCGACAACTGTACGAAGCGTGAGGTATTATGTAAAATGAAAAGTATATTTTACCAATTTTATGGTAGTATTGGGGGAAAAAATGCTAATAACAGCCATCTTCACGTCAAAGATTTTTATTTTCAATCGATGTTGTTTCATTGATGTTTTCCATTTTTCGGCTCCATGTGCATTTCACTTACTTTTTCGTTTCGCCATGTTGATCGACTGCTCCTGAATTTAGACAAAATCAAACAAATCTAATACACTATTCATATAGAAAGTCATCCGATTCGATGCACAACTAAAAATAATATTAATATGAACAATGTGCTAACGATTCTTTCTTTTCAAAGCGTGAGATATGTGGAGATGATGGAATATGTGGACCACATGGCATTTGTATTCAGGAGCGTGGAAACATTCATTTGTACAGTTGCTTGTGTGAGACGGGATTCACAGGTATGAACCGAATTCAAAACGAAAGGAAATTTCAACTTGTTCACATTTCATTGTCCATAACTAGGCTCTCATTGTGAGTTTCAATTGGATTTGTGTAGTTCGACTCCATGTCAAAACAATGGACATTGCACTAAAATCAATACCACAAGTTATATTTGTGAATGTCCCGATCGGTACACTGGCGAAGCGTGTGAGATTGAAATCAGTAGCTGTTCAAATGACTATTGCAGTAACTTTGGAACATGCGTTGAGGCCATCGATCGTATTCAACCGGTGTGCGAGTGTGCACCGGATTATGCTGGCGAGTATTGTGAGATCCGCCAAAATTTTTGCTCAAATAATCCGTGCGAAAGTGGACAATGTTTGAGTTCATCCAGTGGTTATGTGTGTAAATGCCCGCCTGGAATTATTGGAAGACGTTGCCATTTGCGTCCATGTGACTACTTGCCGTGTCATAAAAATGCAAAGTGTATTGATTTACCAGTGCTTGGAGCGACCCGTCGCGATTATCGTTGTACCTGCCCAAAAGGCTTGAAGGGAAACACTTGCACACAGATAAAATCTGCTTGTGAATCAAATCCATGCAAGAATAATGGCAATTGCATACCATTTGCAATACGTAATTTGCTCCATTTATCAAGTAGTAATGAAGAATTCGATGAAAATATATACGACAAATATTCCTGCAAATGTCTACCGTACTTCTATGGCACGCAATGTGAAACATTCATTCAACCGGATTTTGTTCTTGAATTCACCGAACCAGGTGTACACAACTATGTGGGACTCGATGGCCCAGTTAATCATCTCAATGAGGTCTGCTCTCGCTAAAAAACGTTATCCAGAATTATTCATGAAAGCTAATTGTTTGTTTATAGATTTCATTCTGCACTTGGATTCAAACCAACGACACTTTTAATTATGGAACCATATTATCTTATGCAACGGAACAAACCGATAATATGTTCACACTAACAGATTACAACGGGTGAGTGAAGTAGAATCATGGAACCATAAGAGTTATTGCAGGCAGCGTTGATTTGTTTAAACCGGGTTACAAGAACGATATTAATGTTTTATTCAACATTTCTCTTTCACTCTCTCACACGGAACATTCGCTAAGCTGTTTTGTAAAAGTCGGTTTTGCGATTCCCTGAGTAGAGTCCATCGGATTAATAAAAAAGCATTCACATCAATAATAAGACAAATCCGCTGATGCGGTCTCAAAGCGCTAGATTTTGTCTTCCTAGAATCGTTTGTCTATATGTTAAAACTTCACACGCTACAAAAAAAAAATCTCAAATTTCTTTCGCCGTTGCGACCGTATAATCAAAGTTACACAGATTTCGTTAACGAGCTGAATCGACTCACGTGTACATTTTATATCTAATTCCTTCATAAAATACAATTACACATTGAGTCGAATCGACTCGACAGCAGAGTCTGTATAGGTTTTTTCGAACAGCGGACAAGTGTTAAAAACATTCGGCTCTGCAATTTCATAGAATTGTTTTGTATGTGCATGGTGAACATATAATCACTGACATTACATCACTGAATGATGGGGAGTGGCACTTTATATGCGTTACGTGGACGAGCTCAAATGGCACTTACGAAATCTATATTGATGGAAGCCTACGTGATGCGGGCAATAATTTGAGCACAGGCACGGTAATTGAAGCAAACGGGACGATTGTCGTTGGACAAGAACAAGTGGGTACTTCTTTCGCACTGTTTTTGCAACCGATTCCACAAATATTCGAAATGAAATTTTAGGACAGTATGGGAAGTAGTTTCAGCGATTCTGAATCATTCATTGGTCGCATTGCCTACATGGATATTTGGAGGAGACGAATAAGTTCGGATGAAATGTTTGAATTTTATACCACATGCGAACCATACCTAGGAGATTTATTCACATGGACCGATTTCAGGTCACGAATCAATGGAGCAGTCAAGGTATTTATGATTTTTCAAACAATATATTCCATCTTTTTCATGTTGTGAATGGTTTCTTTCTAACCCCGGAATGAAGATTATGAGCTCACCATTCTGCAGACCCTGCCCCAAAAATTTGAAATTGAGAAATGGTTACATTCGATATCTTAGCAATCGTGCATTTCACTATTGCTCGGATGGATACCATATTCAAGGATCGGCAATACGAAATTGCCTACGAACATCAAAATGGTCGCTTCCTATACCATATTGCAGGAGTAAATACGATTTGATTTTTAACAACTATTCAACTTGAAAAATATATCAAAAAGCATTCGAGTCGTTCGACTATTTTAATTATGACATTCTTACAAAATAGAAAGTGTTTGGGGTATTTCAGGTATTGATTGTGGCCCTTTGCCGACTTTTCAAAATGGTCAAATCTCAATGGGAAAAACGAATGCTGGTGAATCTGCTACATATGCATGCAATGATAATTATATTTTGTCTGGCGCAAAGGTACGATACTGCCTCAAAAATGGCACATGGTCTGATTCACAGCCCGAATGCACAAGTAAGAAAATGGAAAATTTACATTTTAATTACGGTTAGCAAGAATTGAAATGCAATTCCCTAATTAAGATTCACAAAATGACTTTAGTGGCATAAAATAGCTGTACTTACTAACAGAGACCACGTGCGACACAAAAACATAACAATTCTTGCTTGTACAAATGACCGGTCGCGGTCGCTGCTTAAAAGCTTCACATTGGAATGTTAATAAGTTTGCATCCTTCTGATTATATTGATCTTAATTATTATTATTTATTAGAATAAAGCTATGTTTTTATCAGTCGTCGCAATTTTATGTCGCAATAACAAACAATATTTTTATTTGCAGGTACAATTCAATGTAGAGCGTTGAATCAACCGATAAGAGGCATGGTAATTTATGCAAATGAACATGGTCGAATTCCTGATGGTCAATCAAACTACCAACTTGGAACATTCGTTGAGGTACAATGTGAAAGTGGCACCGTTCTCAAGGGTGAAAGTTTCTTAACATGCATCGATAGCGGCACATGGGATCTTCCAGTACCTAAGTGCATTCAAATGCCAACAATAACATCAACTGAAACCACGCCAAAACTAGCAGCAACAACGATGGCAACAACAACGACAACGGAGACAATGACGACAGCCACAACGACAACGATAACAACAACAGCAACAAAAACGACAACAACGATGAAACCAGTCATTACAACACCACGTGAAATTCTCAAGCCAAAAACAACTTCATTTGCTTCTTTGCAATTCGATAGTGTTTCAAATTCAACAACCGCACCAACGACGAAAATTGAACAGTCAACAGCAAAATCCCCAGAGCCGAGGCCAATGCCAGAACCCTTTAAAGTGACATCTCTACCGGATAGACAATTTTGGGCCGATTTGAAACAACTTTATTATTATGGCTGTAACAATGACGAGATAAAACCACTTTTATGTAGATTTATGAAGAATCCAACACTTTATACTGATCTCACGCAATTCGATTTTCCTGAAACTAATGATTTCAAGCATATGGATCGAAATTTGCTGACACATTTGACACGAGCCGAAAAAATACTGAATCTAAAGCCGGACTTTAAATTAAATATTGAAAATGTGTTTCCATTCATTTTGTATGAAACGAATTACAATGATTCGGCTAGAAATCTGTCGATGCCGTCAACTATAGAGAAAACATATCGTTTTGTTTTGTGCCTTTACATTGACTCCATTTCATATGATAAACATTTGAATATAACATTTTTGCAAAGTCCACCACTGATCGATGACAATATAATACAAAAGCTAAAATACTTTATAATTCGAATCACATCCAAGGTTTTCGACGAATATAACAGTCTTATTTCGATTTTACGGACCAATGGAAGGAGCACAGAAAAAACACCACCGTCATCATCGTCAGAACAATTCATAAAACCAACCAGTTCAAGGTCAAATTCAATAACAATAACATCTCTTCAACAAAATAGTTCGCATACAAATCAACAACATCAACCTTCAACCTTTATTGAAGTAATTTCAACAATCCGAACAGATTATACCTTACAAACAACACCCGCTTCGATTGAAAAAACCACGTTTACTAATGTCTCTTCAAATGTTGGAAACGAGGAGCAATCGAATGATTATTCGTCCACTACGAAGGCAGCAATAGTGAGTAAATCGGACAATTTAGATAGGGCGTTGGAAAGTAAAGGGAACGAAGAGTTCTGTCATTTGGAAGCCTTACCTGATACACCATCAAATAGCTATATCAATGCAATCAAGGTTGATAATGAGACAATTTTTCAAACTCCGGATCGATTGTATCTTATCGGGCCAGTGCCCGTTCGAACGCGTGCCTTTTGGTCCTGCCAAGAAGGATTTAAATCGAAAGCTTACACAATCCATTATTTCGAATGTGATGAGCATTACAAATGGAGCGGCAATATGATCGAGTGTTCAGGTATTTACTAAATATATGCAAAATAGGTGTGCGGCACACATTCAATTGTGTTTAAAATGTACACGCTCTTTTCATTGAATGACCATTAGCACAATATTTTGATTTGCAGCAATTACTTGCGGAAAACCGCCATCATTGAATGCGTTGTCGTTAAATTCGAGAAATACAAAGAGTTTGTATTCCTACGGACAGAAGTTGCAATTAACGTGTAATGCAGGTTTTAAATTAATGGGAGAACCGTTTGTACAATGTCTTGCTTCCGGTTCTTGGTCACCAAATATATCATACTGTTCGAGTAAGCATTACATATTTCAATGATTTTGTATAATCTAACGAAGGATATTTCCATTCAAAATGATTTTTATTCAGAATAATCCCAATAATTATGTTCCTTCCAGGAATTTCATGCGGGAAACCAGAGTTGCCTACAACTGCAAAAATCGTGCATGGATCAACATATTTATACACAGACCGAGTGGTTGTTTCATGTGAAAATGGAACAACTATTGATATTTATTGCAATGCGGCAGGACAATGGTCACAAAACCTTAAACAACTTTGCCACACCCAAAATTGAATACAATTTGTGTGCTTTCTTCAAAAAGTTCTTTGCGTGTTTGATTACAGTCAAAACCAAATTCCTTTGGATTTCAACTGATTTTATTTATCAAAATAAAATGAAAAAGAACATAAACATATAAAATAAAGATAAAATATTCTTTTTTTTTTACGAGAGACTTCATAATTAAAAAGATCGATGAAGCAGGAAGAATGCAATCTTAATATCGTACAGTTATTGAGTACAGCTACGCATTATTACATTTGCATCTCAGTAGCTTTATCGATCGATCTTAATAGTTATTAATTATTGAAGTTAATCGCAACTGTTGCTCGATCGAATAAATTTATTAATGCTATAAACATTCATTTGATAATAATACGTTGTGTTTTTAAAATAATTATTTTTCGGTATGCCTTTTATTCGTTTATCGATTTTATTCATTCATATGAATTGAACTTGAATTTTTGTAGTGAATCACATGTGAGTGCTGTTTCAAACATCAACTGCCTTTTCAATGGAAATTTTCTTATCATCTCGAACTTTAATATCAATAATGCGGCTGGCAGCAAGCGATGGCGTTGGAATGGTTGTATTTGATGTAGCAGATATCGTTTGTATATCATGAATTGGTGCCGACAACAGCTTACGCGTAGATGAAGTTGAAGAATAACTGTCGGCCGATGATGATGGACTGTCTGCTGAGCAAAGCAAAGTTTTTTTTTTATCAATTCATAATTTGAGGCGAAAACTTTGCAAGAAAAGTTATATAATTTTCAAGAGGTAAAGGAAAAACACTGTTTTCACCTGGCAATGAGGATTCCTTCAGTGCAATCAATGGTGATGGCGCTGCCGATGACGATGACAAACTCTCTCTTGACCTTTCCTTTTCATTGCCTTTATTCTTTTGAATTAATAAAAAATTAGAGAAAAAATGCTTAATGTCAATGAAATGTTCGCCGGTTGAGCTGAACAATAACATCAATTTAATTTAAATTTCTAACACAACACAATAGAAAAACCAATCAAAAAATAAATAAATAATAGTAAGCAAAAATATATTTATATATTTATTTAGAATTAGAAGAAGTATTTACAAAGGTTTGCAATCGAACTAGCATATGGGACTCTTACAATTTTTTTTATTGTTGTGTGTTTACAATAACTATTTACACATTCACTTGCAGCCATTCCAAAAACCAATCCAAACCAAGCAAAAAAAAAAAAAAAAAATTGAAACCATTTGAAATGTCAAGTGCTAATTTGTTTAGAGTATTTTTGATTGTAGTTATTAGTGAGGAAATGCAATACCTAAGGACTTGGAAGTATTTATACAACGATCTCCATTTATTTTTCGAATTTATTATTGATCATATTAACCATATTTGCCGTGTTTTCCACATTTGTTCTACTACTGTGTCCCAAAAGTAGAGTTTTCAAAAATTTTTATTTGTTAACTGTCTTTGATATCTGAGTGTGACAAATTTCATGTAAATATATTCATTAGTTTTGTAGACACGCTTATTAAAGGTGAAACTGATTTGGAAAACTAAAGATTTTCCCTTTATTTAAAAAATCACCTTATTTTTTGGACACAGTAGTATATTGGTATTGTCGATGCGTCACAAATGCGAATGAACGTGTCAAATTCGGCGAATATTCGGTAAATATGATAACAGTTATCAATATAAGTGCCAATTGCATTCATTAGAATCACGCAAATCCGCGCGCCTATTTGCAATATTCAAAGATATTTGTACCATATCCATATGAAGAAATGTAGTAAAAAACTGAACCATTTGCATATTTTCTGTAGTTTTGATCCTCTGGTATAATATAATTGAGAATAATGATAATAATATTGCAACATTACACAAAATTATAAGAAAATCAGCAAATTTCGATCGTAAGCTGAATACGATTGGAACAAAAAAGGTGATAAAATGTGTAAGATTAATTCTGGATCACATTCAATCACCAAATGTAAAGTGCAAATACTAAAATGATTAATTCTTCCATACTTTATCTGGGCACAGAGGGCTCATTATTGTGGTGTGTGGATCTTCGGGTGTAAAATAGTCCGAATCTTCCGTGCAAATATTATTGCCATCTATTTCGGCACGCTCACTTTGTTTGCTATTGGAGCGTTTACTTTTCTACATTTCACCAAAATAAATAACAATTAGCGAATAAAAAAATAGCGTCACGAATCAGTCACGAGTATCGATAAAATTAGTTGAATGTTATCATAGAACTTACGTCGACTTCACGTTCTTCGGTAAAATCATCTGTATCGGTGTCATCAATCGACTCATTCACTCCGTCCATGTGAAGTGCTGCTGATTTTGATTGGTGCGGTTGCGCTTGGAATTGTGTTGTGGCGGTAGCTGCAGTTGTTGCGGGTGTATTCACTATCTTTTTGCCGTGTTTCATTTGGGACTTTTTATTTTTATGGTACAATAAAGGCGATAAATTCTCGGTTTCGCTATCATCGTCTTGTTCGGTTGGCTGTAAATTATTGGCATTTTTTTCATTCACCAAATGAAGGCTATCACGATTTTGCTGCTGTTGTTGTTGCTTCGCTGTTTGTCCGCTGCCACCATTACTTTTCTGACGCTGCGCTTTTTCTCGAACAATATTTCCTATTTTCGAATTGTTATTATCCTCTCTTGGCGGAAGCACTGACATTTTTATCTTAAAACAATATATTGCATTGAACTAAACAGAAAATCTGCAGGGAAATATTCTATTTATCTTACTTCGGGTGGAGTGTTTTTGTCTTTTGTAGCCCGAGTTTTGTCATTTATTGAGTCATCGCATCGGTTCAGAGCCTCGGCTGCGCTTTTTATGGAATCGGTTTCATGGCCATGCTCAATACCAACCATATCCAAGTGACTTTTGATCGATGTTGAATTCGGTGCCGGCCCATTCAATGCTTCAATCAATGAAACAGCTACATATCCGGGTGGAACATTTTCAGTATTCGGTTCTTGAAGGGCTTGTTGCTGAGGTGTTGTGAGATTTGTGTGCAAACCACTGGAATTCTTTTGTACGGCTCTGATCTGTAGCAATGCCCGAAACGGGGCCCGACATATTGGACAATTGTTGGCTTGATATCGAAGTGAATCGGCACACGAATTACAGAGACATAAATGTCGACACGGCAGAATTAACGTATCTCGAGTATCGCTCATACAAATAACACATTCTCCAGAATTATCCTCATTCTCATCATCGATATTAACCTGCTATAGAAATCACATCAATGCGACATGAAATTGTGTGTTTAATTTTTTTTTTTGTTTTTTTTTTTGAAAATTGAAACATAACAATCAACGCGTAAGAATGAAATGAGACTCTTTGGTGAAAATACATAGATGTCAACGAATAAACCCATTTCATACCTTATTATTGCACTTATTCTCGATTCCATATATTTCTTGCAATAGATAACAAAGGCCGTCTACGAAAATTTTTTGTTTCAACGCTCGCAATCCGTATGTTCCATCTGAATGATGATCCACGACACAGATAGTTGTATGCGATTGTTTGCAATCTTCAGGGCCTTCGTCGGCCACACAATGAATAACAATTGGATAAATGTCACGATCAGCATTGTATGACAAGTCGTTGGAATACAAAGATGGATTGAAAACATGTGACGTTTGCAGAAATGTCTGATTTATGCCGCGCTTGCAATGATACACCTCGGACGTCATTTTTGGATCGCGTGGAATATATCTAAATGTTGAAAACCACATTACATATATTCGAAGCAATTTAAAATAAAATGGAACTTGAGAAATGAACAGAGCTACGAAACAAATGAATGAAACACATACGTCAATCCCGTTGAAGTCACTTCTTCCGTGCAAAAATAGAAAATTTGAATGGCACATTTTGCATCGGCATCGAACACAAATTCAATATTGAATAAATTCGAAGTCTCATTATTTGAATCACTAGTCGTATTTTTCAGAGGGTCCGCCACTTTGACAAAACGTACGGACTCTTTTCTAATGTTGATTAAACTCTTGAGTGTTTTCGTTGGCTCATTGGCCTGCGGCGGCGGGTAGGGGAACTGAAATCAATTGAATTGATGACCAAAATAATCGCTGTTTAAAAAACTGTAAACTTACCGCTGTTGGACGACTGCCTAGAAAATTTAAATCACCATTTTCACCAAATAAATATGCTTCTGGCTGTGGAGTATCAAACCTTTCACCGCCCATTATGAAATGAGTAGCAAAATATGAACCTAATTCAAAGAAATTATATTAAAAAAAAATCATGTGATGTGGACATATATGCGGATCGTATAGTGTTCATGAGCACAAATAAATTAATTGGGTCTCGACATATATATTTACCCGTTCTTGGTGGATACTTGTAAGGATGATTTAATGTAACATCTGCCTCCTCAACCGTAGCATTTTGGCGACTCAACGACGTACCCATTTAATAGATAAATTTATATAGACACAAAATTGCACATGAATTCGAAATAATTTCAAGCTAGGACCAAATTTATTAATTTGTTGTTCTGTTTATTGTTTTCTTTCTCTTTGTCGATGCAAAATGAAATGTCTTACTGAATTATACAATTTTCATTTGACATTTCGCATACACACTCCCTTCTCATTTGCCACATTGTGTTTGTATGCGTTTCGTCATCGATACAAACGGTATTCCATTGCATTGTTGCCAACTTTGTCGAATGAAAATTCCGAATGAATGTTGGTTATTATTTGTATGCACCATCAATAGAATGTATTGCCTCTATTTTTGCATAAAAGATTGCGAACTCTATTTTAAACAAGTTTTGAATTGAGTACGAAAATGTTTTGAAGAAGAACCTACGAGAAATAATAATAAATATTTGTTTATTCAGAAATTTCCATTATTGTTAAATGTGCCTGTCATGCTCATGTTGTTCCGTATCCATTAGACACATTCAAAATAATACAATCTGTGCAAACAGAATAGAATCAACAAAATATTATTTGATGATCAATCAATTTTCATCTTTCTCTTTTGTCCAGTAATTTGTATTCACATCACGTTCAATGCGATTTTTTTTGTTCCGGATAAAACTCTTATGAGAGAATGTTACACTTTAAATACTTACACATTTTGATTTAATCGAATCGAATCAACTGAACATTTTCAATATCTCTTACGATCCCTGATTCAGATGAATAAATAAAATGAAAGTCAAATAAGGTTAAAACAAGCAATTATCGATTCTCAATAGAATCAAGTAATAATATTTATTTCTTTAAACCATGCTGGTTATTGCATCTTTAAATAATTATAAATAAATGTTTTGATATAACAATTGTTGTCCCATTACAATAATAATAGTACATAAATAATAAAAGAGTAAATTAAATCAAAATCTGTTCATTCTTCCATTTTAATTGGACAAATAGCTAAATAGTTCAATGCAAATACTGTATGCATTTGACTTCATCTCCTTGGATGTGGAAGAGCACAAATAATTTCTACAATCAAGTTTCAGAGCGGATTGATTAAAAATGGAATACAACTAAAAGGAAAATTGATAGGTATTTTAATGCCAAGTTAAGTATGATCATTCAATAGGGGCCATCAAAACAGCGCATATTTATTTGCTATGCTTATTCCTTCTTCCACATATCTTTTCCTCTTCTCATCATTTTTTGTGACTAAAACTATGAGGATACTGAAATCGTACACAAATTTAAAAAAAAAAAAAGATTTCAATGGTATCAATTGTAAGACCGAACTCACATGAAAACATATCAAGTACAATGCAATTATATTTTGTTCATTTGCAAATCGTTGAACAATTCGTATAACCAAAATTTCCTCTCATTTTCGCATTTTTCACTCATTTTCTATTCCGACCGTTTTCAAATGAATTGTATAGATTCATTTAATGTAATTTCTGTATGCCCGACATTACATTGAAACGCATCCGTTCGGTTTGTGTCCATGAGAATTTGTGTGTTTAGTTTTGATGTCAATCTTGCATCAAGTTAGCAAAACTGTGCTATATAAAATATTCTCAAAAGTAATCTTATGTTACTTTTGCACGAGAATAACATCGTATCTATAATTTCAATTTTTCCATCAATTGACTCGTGTAATTTGTTTTAGAAGTCTATATTATCGAATATCTTCTTGGAATTGCATCGAATCGAATGTTGACTTAAAAACTATGATATTTTTTGAACTGGGTAGTTTTTGAACATTGTTGCAATTATGTTTCGCCATTAAAAATGTATAATTTATCCAAAATGTGAATGTTGTTTGTATTGGTTGATTCGGTATAAGTTTCATAAAGTTTGATTAATTTTTTTTTTTTGAATGTGGGTCTTTTTTTTGTTTCATGCTCGGTTTTGTTTCGCTTTTGCAATTTTTTGTTGGCCGGTGGATGGCGGCAATCGCAGTTTGGGACTTATCTCTTCATATCGCACGATCGATTGCACCGTATCAATTCTTTAAATTTCTACGTGGTTTTATTTTTTGTGATCAGGTGATGAGGTCAGTTGATTTGGATACAATGACAAAGACGGCAGTGACAGCTCCACTCGCTATACTCAGCGCTTCGATTTGGTTTTCATTGTGAAACGCTTCCAGAAGCTTTGCTTTTCATCACGCCCCGAAATTGCAGGCGAATCATAGTCGTATTCTCTTTGTTGTGCCGTACTGTATGAATCGTATCGTCCTTGATGTTGATCACCGCCACGCAACATAACTAAAAAATTGTCAGATTTTTTACTTGGATTCTCCCCGAAGCGTATAGCTTCTGCTTTTAGTTCGGCCTTCATATGTTCCGCATTTGTATTTTCTACTTGGAATTCATTTGGATCATCGACGAATGCTTGCTGCAAGTCACGCATTATTTTCTTTCGTATCGTTTTTTTCATACTTAAATGACGTTCTAGCATTTTAACATCACCATTTGGCATTGGCCTGTGATTGTCGTGTTTTTTACGTGAATGCTTTTTTGTTTCGTTTGACATATGTGAATTACTGTATGGATCGACATTGGTCACACCGCATTCACTATGCATATGCGAATTATAGCCTTTTATGCCGAATATATCGCGTAGGTGTGGAATTGATCTTTCTGAAGCCATTTCTTTCTCTTTCGTGTATGCGAGACTCTCTGTTGTATTTGTGTGCAGATCGCACAGTTCGCCCGTTCCTTTTTATTTTCCCGTACGAACTTATTGTTTTCTTATATCGAAAACAATTAAAATGTTATTTATTGCTTTTGTGGTTTCGCGTCGCGTTTATGGAATGTATATCTGAAAATTGCAGAACAAAACATACCAATTAGCACGATGAATTGAATGGGTCCAATTCGTCGGATTATGTTAGAATGAAAATGAGACTCAGGAAAAAAAATAAATGAATATGATTTTTTTTCTATGGCTAATGTTTTATGCATTCGTGATGCTTAACTTTGAATTTTAGATTTTCTTCACTTCTTTAACAAATTTCAGTTTTGTAAATTTTTATAAGAGTCTCATTTTCATTCTAACGCATTCAATTTTAGAAACGATTATTTTCAAACACTATTCGGCATTTCAGTTTTATGGCGATTTCTCCTCCTTCAATTTATTGTTGTTAACAAAAAATAATTCAACAAAACAAATGTTACAGCAGTGATTTTTGTGTCTGTGCGCGTGCGTTGAAGGTTTTTTATTGTTAATTTGTCATTATTAAAAAAAAAACAATTCTGCGGGCTAGAACAGGCGCGTACAACCGAATCAATGCGCTGAACTAACAACTTTATAACACACTTGAATCGAATTAATTCGAAACGTGTTTTTTCTGTCGTCCTCAAAAATGTTCGTTCATTGACCAGAGAACAATTGGCAAATATTTAAAGACTCAACATCATCTTTTTGGATTATCTGATGAAAATTAATCCACAAAAAATTCGCAATTCTTTGATTCTGTCACATGTGCTCACAACACAATCATCCATTGATGCGAAAAGATGAAACGTACAATAAAACAGAATTCAAGCACGACAATTTCGAAATTTCAAAACAGATAAAATGATGTTATGACAAATGAAAGAGCAAAAAAAAAAAAAACAAATTTGTAATTACACAATTTTATGTTTCCAGAGAAAGAATATTCTGGTTTTTGGGATTATGTCATGTCAATTTAATTTTATAGAACTTGTTTCTTAGTCACACGTTCAGATGCACATAATTCTGTATTGTTCTTTTTCTCTTCTATTCACCGATTTGTTGCTTTGCATTTGTCTTTTGGAACGCGCGTTAGCCTCATAGCTTTGACTTCATGGCTTTTCTCTATTTTTCTGCTAAATGAAATGGTAAATGGAACACACAGTGCACACAAAATGAGGAAAAAATTCAAGTCGGCTAAGTTTGTTTACTAATGATGGACTTACACGATGAACACTTATACTACTGAAGTAGCGAATAAATTTCAGAATCGTCGTATGCATCAATTTGTATGAGTGAATCGATGGTCGTCGTGTGTGAATGAAAGCCCACAATTTACTATTAAACGCTATATGATTTGTGTTGGTTTTTTGGTGATTTTGTCGAGGCAGATTCTTTCCAACAGAATAAATAAATCGGAAACAGATTAATGTGGAACACAATCACGATAAATGGAATAAATCCTCATAACATTGTCACAAATCATCACGGAATTGAATTGAATACTATTCTATCAGCAAGAATAAATTAAATGAAAGAAAATCACAAAAATGACGATGTGTTCAGCCAGCTGATATTGCGTGTTGTGTAAAAAAGTCTTGAAGCTTTTGTAGACAGAAACGTCAAAATAACACTACGTTTCCTACAAACACGCTCGCACACAATCACAACGCGAGTTATACGGCATACATACAAAACAACAACAGCACAATTCCATTCAAATGGGTTCACAAGTGAACGCACACAGTGACTCATCGCGAATGTATGGCACATTTGCTCGGAAATGCTTGCCTACGGTTAATGGCAATATTTTGATAGAAGCCAAAAGATGTTGAAGAAAATGAAGAAGAAGAAGAAGAAGAAGAAGAAGAAGAAGAGGCTACAATGGAATTGTGAAAATAGGAGGAGAAGCCATTGCACGTATATGAGCCGTAACATTTTGGAACGCAAACGGAACAAGCAAAACTGCTTTACATGTTTATGTAATGGTTCATTTTGAATGATGATGATAATGATCTTTTGCAAAATATTATCTTCATTCTATTGGAATGAATGTACTCGAAGTTTGGCTCTTTCTCTACGTGGGATTTGGTTTTGGCTTAAGCTTTTTCTCTCGCACACTCTACGCGCGCCGTTCAACTGGAACTTTTTTTAGGGTTTCACCCATTCATGAATGACTGTAGCTGTGATCAATATAATGCATTCGACACCCGATACATACCGTACAACATATATACAAACAGAAAGAGATGAAGAGACAGAGAGAGAGAGAGAGAAATGAAAGGCCAACATCTTTTTCGAAAGGCAGAAAGTTTGTGAATTAAAGTTCCCGTATAGTACAGCGATATGGAAAAAAGGGACAAAATCACTATTGAAATATTAGATTGGTTGAAACCGTATCGAATTCAAAGTCCACACAATTCTGAACAGTTTTAAAGTGACGAAAATTTGTTCGCTAAAAATATCAGAATTGAATCAAATTTGTCATTTTAAGCGATCTGTAAATGAATTGACTGAACTTTTAGAGCCGAATTAAGTAATTTTACAATTTCATTTCAGTTGAGTGTTTTATCGTGGAAAAAAAATATTCACACACAGCGGCACATCGCACTTGCATTGGATCAAACATGACTTCAGACTCTCGCTATTGTTGTTCACTTAAATAAAACACTTTGTAACTTCTAATTTAATCCAAATTTAAATATCTACGCCCCAAACTACCTTTAAGAACATATAATCCTCAATTACTATTTACGCTATATTTAGCCGATCTTGCGATATAGCATTTGTATTTTTGCATTTATACGGGAGAAAAGCGAAAAGATTCCGCAATAGACATGTGAAAGAGAAAGAAAATTATACCGAAATTGTATTTATCAAAACTGCGTTTAATTGTATTGTTTTCTCGATGCAAATATAAACTACATCATCATGAAGATTTTGTTCCGATCATGTAACCTTTCGTGCGGCAAAATTAACGAGAAAGAGAACAATATTACCGAAAATGAACAATAGCAGCCCAACCGAAAACAAAAAAAAAAAAAAATACTAAGCGCTCTACACAACACAATAATGTTGCCGAAAAAAATTAACGCCGCATTGCATGTAAATGTTTTTTTCCAATTCGATGCTTTTTCATATTCAAGGCTTTTTTTGATCTTTCTTTTTGCCGTTTTACATTCATTATATTTTTCACGGATTTGGCTTTTGTTTTACCTTTCTAGCTGACTATATACATGTAGCGAAAAAGTAGTGGAATGAAGAAGTTTTTTTTTTTTTTTGCTTAATTCGGCACATCTACAGGGTGCAAAATTGTTTATCTACTTACACAATTAAAAGTTAGCACCATTTAAAAATTAATTTTCGGTATAAACATCATTATTGTGATGATTATTAGTCAGAGCGACACCCTGTGTTAACCTACTATTTATCCATTTTTGAAATTTTTTAAGTAAATTTTCACAGTTGGCATGATACACATGTAACGAGTTTGAACGTTTGAAAGCAAAATATTACGTTTGCATTTTTTTGCTATTTTTCGGTTAAAACTGAATGCAATCTTCACTGTTCCGCCATTTAATTACTTGGGATACCCTATGATCCAAAACAGCTTCGGTTTGAATAACACCCAATAGCTTAAAATAGAAACAAACTTGTTGGTATTTCGTTTGGTTTACTCTACATTCGCCGCCTAGACAATGCAAAAAAATGATATTTTTGCCCTCTTCCCAATGATGAAATGCCAAGAAAACGGAGATAAATAAATTGACGAGAGAAGCGAAAGAGGAATGGATTCGGGTTTACGCTAACCGGTTTTCTAACTGATTTGTACTTATTCTATTTGTTTTTCTATGGTCATGCAGCAACAAATGCCAAATCAATAGCACAATGAGCATAACACTATCAGTGGCCTAGTAAATGAACAAATTACCCACACAACAAAAACAGCAACGAATCGACAGGCTACCAACGTCGGAAAATATTGGCTAATTGCTATTCCTTCATTATATAAGCGATGTGCATGGGCTCTCTCGTTACTTGATTCACCAGTTATCGTATGTAGATCAAATAATATCCATCGCCACGCACAATTACTGTTTTATTGCTTTCCGTTCAAAAGATATTTCATAAATGATTCAACTGTTCACGTGAATGTTCAAAAAAATATTATTGACGTTTTTGGGAAATGACACCTTGTTTGTGCGTTTCTTCGGCGCAACCTATCGGAACTTTGGTTTTATTTTCGAAGAAGATATGGCCTAGAATACATTTCGATTCAAAAAATAATGACAATTTGATGCATAGTTTTGTCCATTACTTTTTCATTACAATAATTATGATAAATGTGGAGTGTTGATACTGATTATTTAATATGATACTGATTAATTCATCATATTATGTGGTTGAGGTATGAGGAGCTATTCGATGATCCAATTGATTTTCTAATGTCCCTTTTGTATATGGACGTTTCGAACAATAAACATCTGAATCTGTGGAAAAAATGTGTACGTTAACGCCAGGTCAATTCGAATAACTTTCGATAATTGTTAAAGTGAATTTCATTTTCAATTGCGAAATATAATTGCTGACAATACCATTTGATCGCATTTAATTGCTGAACGAAACATATATGGAGGATTTTTAGAACCTATCCGAGTACCGAAAAACGAAACTTAATCGAATTATGTACGCTTGGAATGTGAAAGTGTAACTATTCATCGATTTACATCGAAATATTCGGAGTATACATTGAAAACCGCAATTTTTTTTTAAATAAAAGGTTTGTTCGAAAAAGAAATGGTTACAAATGGATCATCAAAGTATTGTCCATCGCTAGACGCAACCTTTTTCCATCTTTTTGGCAATTTATGAATACCATCTTTTTGGTTCCACCAAATACAAAGCTTGAATCCATGAATATTTTGCTGCACTGTTGATGCTTGGCGGTCCATATGATTTTTTATGCTTCGAATTGTCGTAATGGATCCATTTTTCGCCGCCCGTTGCAACATTCATAAAGCCCTTTCTTTTCTGCCTTTCGGCCAACAATACGCACATGAAAAATCACCTTGCAACGGTTTTAATTCCTACGGCACCCAATTTTCTTGGTTTTGAATGAATCCCAGATTTTTCTTAGACGCAATGGAATGACTTGGTGAGTCACTCCCATTGATTCTGCAAGTTCTTCTTGAGTTGGACATGAATCTTCGTGGAATAATGTTTTCGATTCTTCATTTCTGATTTTTTTTTTTTTTTTTGTCCTGGGCGTTCCTCTTCTTGCACATCAAAATCACAATTTTTGAAACGTTGAAACCATTCGAAACACTGTATTTTCGCGAGAGCATGTTCACCGTAAACTTGTACAAGCAAACGATGATTTTCGGCAGCGGTCTTTTTTTGCATAATAGAAGTGCAACAAAACTTTCCGCAAATGCTGTTTTTTTCGCAAATGTCCCAAACTTTCATCGTTAAAAAAATAAATGATGTGAACAAACAAATCAAATACTCTTGAATGATTTCCACAGCTGCTGGATAGACCTTTCGAGTGACATATATATCTAACATTTGTGTTAAAAAGTTTTTGATTTGTGTAGAAATCTAGCGTAAAATTAAGATTTAGCTTGTAGACCATAGAAAAAACTGTGAACAAATTGGCCGGAAATTGCTTGAGCCAGAAGAGATGCTACAGGTATCGTCTATAAAAAATGCAAGTCATTTGAGGAACCAAAAGTTCAACTGAGGTTAATACATGATTTTTTCTCCAAAACCTTCAGATAAGAAGGGAAAATATTGAAACTGAAACTATTAGAGAGTAATAATGCATCAAGGTTATGCTGGAAATAATCGTGAAACAAGGATTTATCCGGAATATAAGTGAAACATGAAATTTAAATTCTCGTTTCACAATTATTATCAACTTTTTTTGGGTGCATTATTTTGCCGAAACAGTTTATTCCCATCTGAAGGTAAGTTTCCTTCCCACTCGGTCAAATAGTAGCTGAACGCATATGACGTTGACTTCAGAAAACTGTGGTGTAATGCGGCAATCTTATTTTTCACCATATAAGCTTTAATCCATTCTCCCACTGCTTGATTAATTGGTTCAAATCACTTCTAAAGATCGCATCGATTTATTTACACATTGTTTAGCAAAGTTAACCGTTTGCAGCTAACGTGTGAACCCGACCCATGGCACATTTGACAGTGACATCAACATGACATTTAACTTGATGTAATATCACAATAAGCAAAATATTCATTGGAATTATTTTGAGTAATATACAGCTTCAGTGCAAATTGATTTTGTTTCGAAATTTGGTTGAATTGCGTTCGTGGGTATTTATTGAATTTATTTGTTTTTTGATAAATAGTGATAATTGTGTGAAATTCATACAATTTCCAAATTTTATTCTTTTTCTTTCAATAAAATGGGTTATGTAGCTGAAATGTATTCCTTTATTTCAGTGAATCGGTGGGACAATGCGACCTTGGGTGCTGGAAGTAAGCAAAATGGCTCTCTACTTATCATTTCCAGTTGCGGCTTTTCATATTTTTAATACACCAGAATATTTTGAAAAATATGTAATTGAAAAGAAACGAGAAATGTATCCGCATGAAGATCAGATGTACCGTGAAGAGATCAATCAACTTTTTCGTGATATGAATAGTGGAAATTTGGAAAACAAAATAAAAGAATTCAATAGAATGGAAAGTGAACGAAAGAATCGGCAAGAAACAACATCAGCAACAGATTGAAACGAATAAGATTTTATGTAGAGTAGACTAATTTAGATATGAATGATGTGAAACGAATGTAATATAAGTCGAAACATGTTCAAATACACTTTATTATGATTTTGGTTGAAATAATTTGATTAGAATGTTTTTTAGCAACATTTTTGTCTCATGCGGTAAGCATTTGAAAGAACAATCAAACGTTAGTCGTCGTTCCAATGATACACTCTTTCCACGTCATTGAAAAAACTTTTCGTGTTCAAAATTCATACACCGAGAAATAGTCCAAAAATAAAGCCATTTCACTTAATGTTTTCCTTTTTTCAAATGATTTAGAATAATTTTTGCAAAAAAAAAAAAAAAATATTGATGGAACTGAATAAAAATTCGAGAGAGAATACAATTGATTTCTTCGATTAACATCACACCGTTTCCGAAAAATGAGACAAATGAAGACTTTTTTTTATCGACTTTTTTTTAACTTAACAAAAAAATTTTCAAACACGTTTGATATCAAATAGATGCAATTGTAATCACTTCGAACGAGATTCAACGAAAAATTACCTTGGAAATGAACCTTACATTGGCACGCTATTTATGAAAGTTGCGTTAATCGAATTTTTGACAGTGTTTGAAATTCATTTTCTTGACTTATTCAATTTGATTATATCGAAGGTTGTTATAACGTGCCTGAATTAAATTTCACAACATAGTCTTAGATCAGAACGGGCTGCATTCTGTCTAAAACGTCTGATATGTTTGAAAAGTCTGAAATGTCTAAAATGTTAAGTGCATAGCATCTGTCATTGATTACGTATTAAATGACAGTTGCGTATGATATTGACCTGTCTTAAACGCACATGGTTTAGTTGAACATAATAGACTCACAAATAAGTTTAAAACAGTGGCCAATTCGATAAAAATGACGAGACATAAGAAATTTTTGAAGTCAGAGAAGGCAAAAACAAAGTTTAAGGGGGCCAAACTTCCAAAAGGCTTGAATGTTACGAAAACCGAATTCAAAGTTCGAAAGATTGTGATTCGCGAACAAATAAAAGAACCAACAGTAGTAGATGGCTCAACCGTTCGATTGAATATAAAGGTATGTTTGGATTTTAACACAAATAATATCAAAAGTAATTAAACATGGCAATCTCTCAGGATTTACTATCGAAACTGCAGCATCACAACTCATCCAATCGCAATGATGGTTTGCGGTATTTAAAAGAAATAATAACAAATTATCCGCATGAGGCCAGCAAACACTTGGGTGCAATAATCCAGGGAATTTGTCAGTTAGCATTGGACTTGGATAAAGATGTGCGCAAAGAATGTTTCAAGGCATTGAATTTAGTGTTTGCGTCTCAATCAACGGAATTGATAACGCCATTTTTCGGAGTTGTCACATCGTATTTGCGGTGTGCAATGACACACATCAACATTCAAATTCAAGAAGATTCACTGTCTTTGTTAGATTGCTTGCTTCTGTACACACCATCGTTAGTTGCATCGAATAGTGACCGTATTTTCACTTTTTTTCTTGATATGATATCGAAATTGCGGACAGAATCAAAGCCAGAGCGTACGCTGACCACGAATTTGGGCCGAAAATTAACAAGTGTGAAATGGCGAAGCAAAGTACTCGAAAGATTACTAGGCATTTTGAACGCGATTGTTGAGAATCGTAAACTGGCCTATAAGCAGATGACAATCGAAGGAGAGCATCTGTCAAATGTTGCGGTTGACGATGCGTGAGTCAAATAGCATTTGTTAATTAAAAATGTTCAATAACTCTTTGTTAGTTTCATTTATTGTTAAAATTGGTTGAATTTCAGTTTTAAACTTCCCATCGAACAATCGGCTTCAGCTCGTCACCAAGACACAAAATTCATTTTTGACGTATACGACGAGTTTTATTTATCGATGGCTCGCAAGCAATTGAATAGAAACTGTGATCTACCGTTGCTTTTTCGAAAAACTAGCGACACTATCACTGCAAATGCATCAAACTTATTGGCCGATCGCAACGAAGGGCAAAAAGTACAGAAGTATGTTGAACATTTGATGCCACTTTTGTTCGAAACATGGATGGAAGTTCGGCCAGATAGGCTCAATTCATTCAAAACAACAACGAATTTTGATGACGATGATATTTGCGTATCAAACGAGGCTGCATTTACACTTAAAAATATTATTCAAATTATCGAAAAGCTGCTGGAGCTGATCGAAATGTGTGACAATGATGTGAATAATGATGTCCTAATAAAATCATTTCGACAAAAATACAGCCAAGAATTTACAAATCAATTTGTAAACGGTTTCCCATATCATCAGATCGACGGATTTAAAGGTATTTCAGCTCATTTCTAAAATGAATTTTCCAATTCTAATCGAATTCGATTGACACAGGCAGTAAACGGAAGTCAAAAGGAATGGCAACTGAACAAGAAGTTCAAGAAGCAGGCGGTCAAAAATGTATTCATCAAAATTTGAATATTGCTTTCGTATTCTGGGTCTTAAGCAAAAATTCACCAACTAATCAAACGGCAGTAAAAAACATCATTGAATTTATTAAAGGTACCGCTTAAAGCGTATTTGTGTCAGCAGCTCGACAAATCCTTTTGTTTTTTTAATTTTAATGATCGTTTCAGACAGTCTAATTTCTCTTGACTCACATTCACCGGATGTTTTGCAAATTATCGTAAAAGTTCTGCGAACAATTTTGGTGGAAAACGCGCATGAGTGGTTGAGCACGGTACCGGCAATCAAAGAACTCTTGGCCACAGTCTTGGAAGTTTATCAACGTGGAAAATTTCCAAACGAAATTCGCTTACGAATCTTGATCATGCTGTGTGATATCGTGCTGGATCACAAATTATACGCTGCTTATGGCCAGAGTGTGTTCAGCAATTGGTTACCAACCCTTCCAAAATTACTATGTCAACCATATGTTTCGCCACATGTGCTCAAGACATTCTCGCATTTGGCCCGACAAAGAAATTCCATTTTTATGAAATCTTTAGAGGATCATCAGGAATCTATTATGGGTAATTATAAATAATTATTTTTCAATATTAAAACTTATATCTAAAAAAAAATATTTTTTACCACAGCCAATCTATCGGATGTTCAAATTAATGGAATAGAGAATCAAGCGGATGGGAAACAGGAAATCATTAATCTTTTCTATTGGCAGAAATCATGGAAACTAGATCAAAGCGAGACAATTAAAAATCATCTTAAAAATGAATGGCACATGATAGATGAGTTACTTCGAATCAGAGATTACTGTTGAATACAATATCTATAAAAATAAATGAAAAATTGAATTAAAAATAAGTTCTATTACATAGAGCAGGGATTCAATTCGTTTGATATTCTTTCCTTAATCCATCATCTGCATAAGTGTCTATTCATGTAGAAAAGACTGCATTTAAGGCTGTAACCAAGCACTGACTGTCGGCTAGGCACTGTGCAGTAGATCCATAGCCTAAAATGCATTTTATGCACAACTGTACCACTGAAAATATAATATCTCAACTTCATGAGTGCATTTTCGGAATCGAACCACTAAAAAGGTGGTCAAACAGGAAACAGCCGATAATTAGCATCGAAATCATTTAAATATCTCTTTAATTTTATAGCATCACATCTAATCAACACACAAGCAAACTTCCCTAGGGCTCTACTTCGCAAACATCATAATTTCTCCAACATATTCAAATCAATTTCCAACATATTCAATACAAAACATAATACCAGTGAAATAAAAGAATGAAATTATTAGTGGGAAAATGTGAAATTCTCGTGAATTCTTGATAGCCTAAAGAAATTGTGAGAGAATGCAACGGGAATCAATCATGCTTTGCTTTAAGCAAAGCTATTGAAATCAGGGAGCGAATCAAAAATGGTATGCCAGAGAGAGATAGCCAACAATGAACTATAATATCCAAATTGAATGCACTCATTTCTCTTTAGAGCAGCGAGAAACGCATAGTATGGAGAGAGAAATGAGTGTGACTCACACTGTGGGAGAGATATAAAATATGCAACTAATATTATCGGGGCTTCGCTATTAGTACTTACGATTAGAATTCATTATTTGATATTTCTTTCTAACACACTGTTAATTTCCCCGTGATTGAAATCACATTTTCAACTAATTGAACGTCATCTGCTATTTTCATGTCAAGCCATTCAACTTGCAAGAAGAGGAAGATATAAATGGGCATTTGAAAATCTGATTTGAATCGTTCAATTACTATTCAATGAATTGATTTACCTTGTCCATCGATCGGGAACTTAGCTATTCAATAAACAAATAAAGACAGTTATTTTCATTGGTACGTTTGAATTATTGCAATTCATTTTATTATAGTTTTTTTCTGTCTGTTCAGTTTTTTTGCATTTAAAATTTAAATAGAATCTAATAATAATATTTACATAGAAAATGTTTTTAATGTTGTTGTTGTTGCTGCTGCGGCTGCTGTTGTTGTTGTTGTCTAAATGATTTATTTGGAAAATTTGCCATCAACGTAACGTTTTTTCAATCTATCGTCTATTTATTCTGGAAATTCTGGATGTATCATTTGGAATGCAATGAAAATATGAATTAACGTCATTGAGTGTGGCTTCAATTATAAATAACCTCTCGCGAATTAATCAATTTACCCTTCCCCACATACACGCACACAAGCACAAACGTCCTCGTACGTACGGATATCGCTTTTATTTTTGGATAAATGTGCGTGAATTATGGAAAATAAGATATAGAGAGACAGAAAGAGAAGGACAATCGAAAATGTTGACAATATATATATATATATATATATATACATTTACCAGCATATATGGTACGATTATAGAACAATCATTATAATAATTAATCACATACCACGAAATATGTTTGTTCTGTTTTGTTTGCATTTCGCCGATTTTCTCGATTGAACGCACTATTTACTTAACCTTGTTTAATGATTTTTATTGGATTTCGGTTGTTTTGTTGTTGGTTTTTTATTTTAATTTTTAATGAATCCGACAATTTTGCTTCTCTGTTTTATAATTTCACTGAAATAATGTTCTTCCTAACAATTTTCCATTGATTTGTTGTTTTTTCATTTGCATTCCTTCAAATTCAATCTCTTTTCTTTAATTTCGCTAAAATGCCATTTAATCGTAATGTTGAGTGAGGTGTAACATTCAGCTTATTTTTTTATTGTTTTTGCATGGAGAAACATAATATTTTTCCTACGTCTTTTAAAGGATTTTCGCTCACAATTTATAAGCTTCACAAAGTTCCTACATGATTGGCTTTGCTTCAGTCGAGCGTGTTTGCATTCGATTTCGATGAGCCGACAAATAAACTAAAGTTGTTTTAATATCGTTATTGATGGTGTATTGTTCATGTAATGTGTGTGTGTATATTCACATTTCACGGACACATTCAAGCACATTGACTGCGGCTGTGAACATTTTTTACTTCTTTACGAAAGTTGAGTAATCGCTGGTCGTTGGTATGATCATCATACTCAAACTTGTTTTGATGATTGAGACCATTTTTTTTTCTTTTTTGTTTTGATGGCGATTGAATTTCAATGCAATGAAGTGCAATGCGCCACCGTTCAACAAAAGAATATGGGGTGAAGAAGAAAGACAGTCATCGCACCAAATGAATCGCCATTTTTCATGTACCATCATCATATTAGCTGAGTTCTTTTGGCTATTATTGTTATTATTTTTTTTTATTTATCATTATATGTTCTGAACCTGTGATTTTGGAAGATGCTTTTGTCTGTCTGCCCAACTTTTCTAGACATGCTTGTTTACTTGCTGGCTTTTGCCTCAGATGCGTTTGGGTTGTATGCTATTTAATTTGGGATTCGAATGAGGGCGAAGCAGAGATAGAGTGAATGTATATAAATGTGTATGAATTGTTTGTTTGCTTGCTTGCTTCATTGGCAGTGGAAAAAGTTGGGACATGACGCAAGGGAAAAAATTTCCATAATTTATTCACTCGACGTGTATAAATATTTATTTAAATCAATAAATAAAGCATTTTTAATGATAATACATGGAATTAATGCACAAAAAAAATTATATGTTCGCCGATATAATATGAATGTCACTAAAAGTACGAGCATTCATGGCCATCGGCCATTCGCATCTTTCACTTGGATAATAAAAAATATTCATCATGTTTAAATTGTTCACCTTTCTTTACTTTGTGTGTGTTGTGTTATATTTTTTTCTTTGTTGATAACTCAGTCTCATGAAACGATAATAGTCAAAACACTTGCTTCATCTTCATTGATTCACTTTTCAACTGCTCCAGTTAAGTGAGAAGATATATTATATATATTCAACTTATTGCTTATTATGCACAGAGAAATCAAAATCGGTTAATTCAAGTCAATCAGCGGTAAATCATAACATGGTGAACATTTAGCTGTAATTTAACATGAATTCGACACGAATTTGATTTCAACTTTAATTTACCACAGACTGATTAAATTTTGCCAGTATTGAATTGTTGATGGTGAAATGTATTAGTCTCCGGAACATTTGAGTTAAA
Source organism: Obolodiplosis robiniae (assembly GCA_028476595.1). Lineage (NCBI taxonomy): Eukaryota > Metazoa > Arthropoda > Insecta > Diptera > Cecidomyiidae > Obolodiplosis > Obolodiplosis robiniae. The sequence goes on from CM052017.1 coordinate 27,078,411, forward strand.
ACTATATTTATGTCGAACTCTATAAAGCAATTAAAGCCAAACTTACCAATTTATTTACCGCCGATTGACTTGAATTTACCCGTTATTTTTCACTCTGTGTGAACATAACTTAAATGAACATTGAGTACAACCACGGTTTAACTCTATAGAAATTGTGTTTTGATGGAATTTATGTATGTATTTTCTCTATATTTTGCGAGCTATGTCGCGATTTTCCTTTTTACGATTTAACCGAAACTATCCAATTAGTGTTGGTCAGGTACACTAGAATGCATATGGAATTCCGGCGGTGACTCATATTATATCTACGCAATTCGATGAGAAATGGACTAGATTTCAATTTCTAATGCAGTGCTTCCATCATAAGTGGAATGATGTAACAGAAAGCAATCGTTCAGAACGTTTCTCTCTCATGGTGGTTCTTCGGCACCATCGCCCTTGGATTTCTCACTTTTATTTCTCGCCATTTGACTATTTTGTATAAATAAAATGTATATATATATATATTTATTCATATATAATTTTATATATATGTAGAATTTGTTACAATAAATTGTTTTCCATTTTTCATTTCTCTATGAGAAACTTTCAGTTTTCTGTGGCCATTTATCTTCATTCATCTAGTATAACGAATTGTTATAATTTGTTGTGTTATTAAAGCCAACCGTATATTTTAAATTGTTTATCTCTCTTCTCACTTGTCCAGTGTTCAACTGCTCCAAGTATCTTATCTTCAATTAATAAATGCCTTTCGTAAATCGAGAGGTTTATATTAGATTATTTCAGAAAAAACACTACAACATTCTCACAAAAGTTTATGTTTTGAACCCAATAGTCTGGATGGTAAAGGTGTGTGATATTACAATTCACAATTATCAATAGATTAGAGAGAATCTTCTCCTTAAATCACCATTTTTTTATTTTCTTTTTGCTACGAAAAAATAGAGAATATTAAGTCATATACAATGATTTATATATAACAATAAAAATCCAATTTGCGTAATTTTGTTTTAAGTGTCAATATTTTGTTCCTTTTCAAATTCTTTTAAATTGATGCTTATGTTTCACATTGATACATAAATGTGTATGTGTTTTTGAGATTGTGATCCATCTTCACTGTTTTGTCTTCATTGAACTTAGAAACTAATTTAGTCTAAAATTTGATACTATTTTTATTATTTCATATCTTTATTGAATCTTGGTACGCGCAATGTAGATTCGTAGATTCGTATGATTTCATTCAAGTACATTACCAAAATCTGTAAAGAATCCGAAAGCAACAACAAAAATCTTAGATCTCTCGTGATGTTTGACGAGTCGGAAAGTCCATTGTTCCATGCTGGGTTTGTATAAATTGAAAACTTTATTCTTGTCTTTAGACTTTTTCTCTCTTTCTCTCTCCTTCTTGCTCCTTCTTCAAGCGCAGGAACATGAAATTTGTGAATTGCAGCTTTAAAGTTTCGAATAGGTTGAGCTATTGCTCTTAGCCAATTTTGAATGTTGGCAATGGAAAGCGAAATGAGGAAAAAACAAAAAATTAGAGTCGGTGGACTATCGATTTTATGGGTTTCTATATCTGTTTTTTCTCTTGCAATCACCAAAGTTTCTGATTTTGTTCATAGTTTTTATCCTTTTTTTCGTTGAAAATGTAAAAATAGATATATTTATATGAGGAGAGGAAAAATCGGGAATCAGTCAATTGGAATTGAGAAGACCGCGCTGATGTGCGGCATGAACGAACACACTTAATGATGAAAAATGAAGTTTTCGATTTGACCCAACACGTCTAATGAACAGCCCCGGTGCTCGTATATATCCAAATAATTAAAAAAAAAAAAAACAATGGAAATAATGTGAGGTTCATTATATACATAGGTGGAAAAGAGACTGTGCGCGCGGCAGAATAACAACAGCATCACACACATACACTAAAGATATATTATAAATGAATGGAAATTTGGAGCGGAACAAAAACTTACCTGAATATCAGTACATTCAGCAGTGCACTTGAAACGTATAAATTTTCAATGAAGTATTTCAGTTGAGCAGCAGAATTTGTTCCCGTTATTGGTTTTCTCCTAGATATAGCAGCAATATTGTCTCCTGAAAGTTTGAAATTCATGACAACTAATAAATTGTGAACGATAAAGTCAAATGCTATGGATGCGTTTTTTTGTTGCATTTCAGCCTTTTTTTATTTTCCCGTGTGGTTTTTTATCGTTTTTGCGTTAAATGTTTCGCGGTTCACTTGCAACGTTCATATTTTTTTGTGCTTGGCTCCTGAATTTTTCAACTGATCTCCAAACTCAAATTCAATTTCAGTGATTTTAATTTTGGGTAATGGAAAGAAATAGGTCATCGGCTGTTCGACATTTATTTTCTGTGTGCGGTTGGTATCAGAGTGTATTGTGTTTTTTTCTCGTTTTACTTTGAATTGGAAAAACCGTATAAACCGATTTGCTGGATTTTTTAGCAATTCGATTCACCATTTACCGATTAAATATTAGCTCAATGAGCAATTGGAAATTGGACAGTTTGAAACCAATCGGTTTCATTTGGCCCGTTAATTTAATATTAGCGTCGGTTGCTTCGAATTTGTATACGTACGGTCAAAGTTATTGCACACATTTCTGGAATGCCAATTGGAAAATATGAAAATTATTTGTATGTGTAATGTCATTAGTGGCTGCATAACTAGTGGTTATTAAACCACGCAAACCAATATTTGAAGTAATTTGAAACAGTTGCATTTTTTATTCGTTGCAGAAGCGGCAGCTACGTTCTTTTCTCTGCGTTCAACATTACATGAGGCATGTTCACATATATATCGGTGAGATGAAGAGAAGAGTACGTATTTTTTATGCACTTCACTCTTCTTGGTCATTAAGTTTGTCGAAAAAACATACTCTCTCCTTCATCTCACAGATTGGAATAACAATATCATGTATTGGATGTGCAATGGCCAAATACGTTGGCCATAAGCTTTCCATTTTGTGTTTACCGATTGTTTCAGTGCGTTATATTTCATATATCTATATATATATATAGAAAGACAGATGGGGTGAGATCTGACGAATGTTATGCATAAATTGAAGCTAATGGCTTTACTTAATGTAATATAATGCAATGCAATATTTCTAGCCCGAAATCAGTAGCATCCAGATCGGAATCGGAATCGAAATCGAAATCAAAATCGAGTGCATTTACGATTGTAATTTCTATTGTAGCCTCTTAATTTTCCGCAAATAGTATTTCAATGGTTTTCCTCTGGAAAGAGCGAGTGAGTTATGGTTTGAATTGGAACACTCTGATAATGTATCGGCCGTGCAAAAGTATCAAAAATCACTTGAAATTCACATTCCATAATTCCAAATAAAATGGTGAAAATATAAGCACATCTATAACCACATTCCATCCTACAATCAATGTACCAAATTGCTAGATTACCAGAGTACATACCTTTTGAGACGAATACATATATGCTAGCTGGCTCAGTATTGCTGGCTGAGCATGTATAATTTCCGCTATCAGATATTTGTGGCTCACGTATAATTAAGCGGCTTTGTGTTCTAAGGCCCGGTATTGTATCTATAGTAATGTCTCTGCGTGTATCATCGTAATTAATCATACGATCATTCTTTTGCCAATATATATAGCTGGGCGGTGCTGGACTCTGTTTGCAAAAGTTGGGAAGAAAGTAAAGAGGAAACACAAAATTTAATCCAAATTTTATGCACTTCATTTTAATTGTCATGAAATATACCATGCCATTCTTATGTCAATAAAATGGCCGAGCAATGATAGAGCGTAGCTGCGGTCGCATGATTTAGAGAATCGAATAGAACATAGCCGGAAAAACCGGAAGAATCAGAAAACCTTCTCCAAGTCGCTAGGGCATTCACATATCACACGATATTGCCCATTCTGTATAGCGATTGAATCGATTTTTTTTTCTTCACAAATCGAACCAAAAATCATTCGAAATGTAATTTTTTTTATGCGAACGGTAGATGGCCGACGAGAGAGAAAGAGAGCAATAGTGGTATTGAAGTGCGCAGACAAAATTTATCATGAAATAATAATATGAGTAGCCCATAGAATGAACGAGTCTCACATTTTTGCGAGCTTGTTGTTAAGCTCAACCACTGCCTAAATGCATCGTTCAAATATGAAAAAAAACAAGCATTCCTATAGCTCCACAGCGAGCTTTACATCATTGCACCATAAACTGATGAGTATAGTGGTTGGTTGCTGGTTAGTTGGTTGATTGCTTGATTGGTATACGCCAGCACATCTCACATTCTCATTCGAGGATGTTGAACTAAAATGAGCAGCAGACGTCCGGATTGATGAAATTCGATGCTATTATTATATCATATTATCATTATTGCTACATATTTATCGCATAACACAAATATTGGTACACACGTACCTATCAGCGTGTGTATAATGATTGCGGAGTTTCAAAGAAATTTTCTGAGCCATGATGACGAATATTTATAACGTGGGGGCCATAAAACTGGCAATAAATAAAATCGATAAATTGTAGGTGTATTTTAAAAGGTGTAATGTGCTGAAAAACTACGCTTCGCTGATTTTGATTCCGTTGATACAAAGGCGGTATACACTTTTTTCTCCCTCTTGTTAAGCCACGGTGTATTCTTATTATAATTGTTAACGATGGCATTGGTTGATGGTGGTTGTTTTTGAAAACATTCCCTTCGACAAGTCTAAAGTGGTAAGCGCTCACGTTTCCGATGTATGAATACATGTTTCCATTTCAAAGACGGAATTTATTTATAAAGAAAATTTCTCAAAGATGTAGCAACGATGGAATGAGGTTTAGTGTCGATATTTATAAAAGCTTATTATCGTATTTCGTTACGAAATATATTAATGGTTTGTCAGGGTTTGTGTACGCGCGTGAAAGAGAAGGGAAAAATATTGGAAAACATGAAATGTGCACATTAGCCACAACACAAAACTAAAGACAAACGCCACATACTCCCGTAGTTTTTGCACAGGTTAAACTTGTAAAATTTTGTTGAAAAATTAATTTGATCACATTTTATGATGTGACGTGTAACGAGATTCGCTTGAAATATGTAAAGAATCCCTTGTGATATGCTCACGAAGGTCGAAACAGATTCAAATACATTGGAATTTTGGATGAAATCATTTATCATGGTATGATATAGATGCATCTTTGCACGTTTCATTCGTACGCTGTTGCTGACTGTCTATATTTATATGCTTTTTTATACTATAGCAAACGTAATGATTGACTCCGGCACCACAATCAGGCTGCCATCATACAAAAAATCGTTTATTTGATTCATTAGAAAATCCGTCACCAGCATTGTCACAGCCACTGCCACCGCCAACGCCGCCACCGCTCAGCGAATACGGGCATACACTGATGAAGGCTTCGATCCGTACTTGCTGGAAAATCGATGTAAGTATATTTCACACAGTCGCCTTTTGTCTTCATTATTGTAAATTGATACAAATTATTCAGTAGCTGACTCTATAGATAGAAGATATCTGTGGCAACAGATGCCTTCATTTTGAACAGTGTCAAATTCAGATGAGAAACAACGGAATAAGAGCAAACTCTAAAACAAAGAAACTTCAAATTATTATGAGCTCATTGCTAGTCAAGCCTCTTGCTCTCTTTCTTTCTCTCTCTCTTTCTCTCTCTCTCCCTCTCTCTCTCTTCCTCTCTGTGACTCTTGTGAACCAAATACAACGTTTGTTCGTTCGATTGTCGTTAAATGCATTACGAAAATGTTGAAAATAGAAAAGGGTTTGCACCAAAGAACATTATCCTCATCCCTCCTAGTTCTCGCTTCTGCACATTTCTCGATATTTCTTTTGTTTGTATAAAACAATCCCATTTTATGTCTGAATTTATGTGTGTGAGACACTTCTGAAACGCACTTACCTTTTCGATAATGCAAACTAAATTAATTGTTGATCCCATATCAACATGCAACTCGCCGGAGCCCAAAATGAATGCTTCAGGAACAACAACTTGCAGATTAACGAAATGCGATATAACTCCTGTCGATGTTGAAACCTGAATACGGTGAAACGAACAACAGAAAGACATATATAATGGAAAATTTTGTAGAATTTTCAATCGAAATCATTGCCACAATCACACACACACAATCTGTGTGTATGTCATTTTTCGGCTAATTCCAACAAAGTATTCGGAAGCCATATCAATTGTATTGCAATTATGGCTCGATGCGGTGCTTTCAGCCCATTTAATTCAGAAGATTTTGTGCGGTAAAAAGAAAATTGATGCGGGCTTCATTGGGGTTTTCACACACCCACACACCAATTCATTGTTCAATGGTTCAAAGATGATGAAATTAAAAATTACCTGACACTCATACATTCCGTGATCTCGCCGCTGTACAAATTTTATTTGCAACGTCCATGTATTCGAGCCAGGTGTATGTAATATAGCAAATCGTTCGTCATTTGTGTACATCTGTGCGCCGGATGATAATATATGCCAGTCTCTTCGTCGAATCCATGATATTTGATTCTATGCCACAGGGTTAGTTAAGACAAACATTTTGATTAGAATTAGCAAAGTGTCAAATTCAACAGAATTCTTCATTCTGCGCATGAGAGTGAATTTTTATTTGAAAAATACGACAGACATTTTCAATTCGAAAACATTGAATTCTAATCTAAATACATGCGGCAATCGAAATCTAAGGCACTGCTCACACTCAAATCGAAACGGCAAGCAAAAATAAACAAATATATTTAACCCTCAGAGCAAAACCATGACGATAAGCAAAGAATTGTGAAGGATTTTTACATCGTTTCACTCGGTTGACACGTAAATTTTCTGCAGACTGACATAATTTTACTGATATTGAACAGTTAAATGGTGCAGCTATTCGAGGCTCATCAAACCTTAACGTTTAACTCTGGATGGAAATCTAAGCAAGATTAACTAGCATCTCATTATTTACCGATGATTGACTTGGATTTTCATCTGTGTTTACCCGGTTGTGAAAAAAAAATAAATGACTGACCGTAACTTCAAATTGATTAACTATAAATGGCTGAACGTGATTAAAATTCAAGTTTGTATGAAAAAAATATCACTTTTAGTCAGACGATGAATTTGGGATGTTTTTGATTCCTACTACAGTTGGCTATAGCCACCAATTTTGTTCGGAGTAATCATAGCCAGTCAAAAGCGTCCCAAAATATTTAGTTGACTGAAAAAATTTGCACTCGGGTATTTCTTAAAATATTTTGTATTTACTAAGGTTGCCCACGAGCTGTTCGTGAACGCTCAGCGAACGAATGTTGTTATATGACGTTTTTGTTCTGAGAGTGTCAACCTAGAAAAAACTGACAAAAAAATACTGAGCGAATTATTCTAAAGGGTGAGTGTGTGTGTGTGTGTTTTTTATTACTTGAGCTTTAGAACGAACGTATCTCATGCAATATGCTACAAACATAAATGCTAATGGAATCACGAAGTAATATATCCTGGTGAAAATGTAAATTGTATGGGCAAATTCATGGTGCCGAACGACCAATATATGGGTCAAAAATGATTTTGGTTTTCATAGTTTTTCAACACATTTAGAATTTGCCAGCCAAATAATAGAGATACATAGCGAAAAAGAATGGAAGAATGAACGAAATACACAATCATATTCAAATTGCACTAATCTCAAAAGTCATAATACGATTTCAAAAGAGATAGGGAAGAGAAATAGAGAATATTTTCGTGAGTATATGTATCGCATTAACTAAATCAAAGGAAGCCGCAAGTAATACCAATAGAATCCAACACACCTGTTCATACAGCAGAATGACAGTGGCACAGAGATAGATATAGAGAATAGTGAGAGAGAGAGGGAGCGCGCATTGTCAAAGTTGGCAACGTTACGATTGCGTTGCATGATTAAATTGTAATTAAAAGTTTGCAAAGTCGATCTGATAAATTGCCAAGACGAATTAGCAAACATGAATCAAAATACGGTTATGATAATGAATCAGCAGATTTACAGATTGCATGAAACAATAAAGAAAGCAAATAGAATTATTTATGATCGTTTTACAAATGATGCGCTCAAAAATGCATAACAAAAGTGAATATTCGCAGTGAGTGTTCGATTGTTCGCATAGACTAAACGCGAGCCGTTTAAGATCGTGATCGATTGATTCATTTGTGTTTCAATTCTAGTTCATATCTTACAGTTATTTGTGTGCAACGGTAAATTGGTTCGATGGGTTTGAAACGTCGTAATAAGAAAAAAAATCAAAAATTCGATCCAAAACGAGTGGTCAAACTAGACCATAAGCGTAAATGTTATGTTGTTGATGAAGTGCCACGGTATCCATTGATTGCCACTCCACGGCCATTACAGAAGCGCTTTCACTATTTCAGTGAAAGTGACACGGAAACAGAAAGTGAGGAACTGAATAGTGACAATGAATCGAATACAGAATATATGGTTTCCAGCCTAACGGATGGTAAAGATTTGATTCGCATGAGCGCAAGCAGCAGTGATTTGTTCAAGGCAGGCGGTACGGCACCGGCTGATCCCAAGAAAATGCTAGGTAACAATGGCGAGACTAAAATTAGTGAGAATATGAACGCTTCAAAACAAAAGTACCTGTTTTTTTTGCGACATTTTTAAACGACATTCGAAAAGAATTTACATAGACACAATTTTCTTTTCAAAGTTCAACATTAAAGTTGACGTTTGAATTTGAGCATGCATATTTTTCGATATTTCTTTTAAAGAGTTGCTCTGAAGAGCTATTCAAACGAGTATCAATTGATTTGATCAAGAGAGAAATCGTTTGAGCAGAGAGAAAATTTCATTCCCTGTGTATTGTATTGTACTATTTTACAAAGCTGAGATCGCGCACGTGTTTTTAACACAGCCAGTCGACGATTAAATGTCGTATGGTACGGGAAATATACAAGCATAATATGCTCTGCGTATTACGCAGCCATAGATATGGTATTCAATACAATTTTAAAACGCTTAATGTTGCTTTTTATGATGCATTTGTATGAAAACACATTTCTTGATAACTTCTACTGGAACGATTTTGCATGTTCGATTTTATTCTCATTGACTCATGTGTTTCGAGGAGAGCAGCTTTTTAAGCAGTTCTTTGAAGTGCAATAGAAGACATATTTAGAGAGGAGCGGAAATCTTGTTCTATATTATAAACTAAATACCAAACAATAAATATCATCGAGCCCATGGTTTGAGGATGCATTCTGTGATGCGCACATAATATGCTCGTACAATATCCGGACAGCTTTTTGCCATCATGTTACGATGAATATTTAATAAGTTCTAAGTAGAAAATTCTGAACTCACAAAAATTATGATTATTATTGCTATATATTTATATACCACGTATATATATTTATATTTGCTTCTGTCGGGAAACAAATCATTCGGCAAAGTGAACTTTGTTTAAAGCATCACATGAGCCGGAAAACAGAAACATTCTTGTGGCTTATGTGCGGAATTTTTTCGCATCATTGGAAATCACTCTGGCTGTGTGAGAAAGAGGGCTTGGGGTGTTTTTATTTTTCAAATGGAATCCCAACAACTGATGATGGAATCTTAAATGAAGTGGGAGCTTCTGAAATTGACAATGCAAAGGATGGCGAACGAAGAGAGTAAGCGATTGGATGAGAAAAACAGAGATGGAGTGAAATTGGAAAAAGCCGATCGTTAAGTGAGATTACTTATTGAAATTGTAATTTCTACAGATTCGTATGCACAACGTCTCACATTTGATGTACATGGAGTGCTTTTCCCCTCTTTTTCTCGCTCCCTCGCTTTTCCTACAGTTCTATGTATTAATATTGGTATTGATTTCGGTATCCGAACAATGCCAATAAAATGGTAAATTTCCGCATGATTTACATCACATATTCATCTTATTGAAGTCACGTTAAAGTGATTCACAACTCAAATAGACGTATATAATAAGGCAATGTTTAGCATGCTCAAGATGCACGAAAGATTGTAAACTCTGAAACTTCGAAACGATACGATCTGGGGGTAAGACACGGGCGCTAGCTGCCCTAGTTCTGAATAATGTAATGCAACTTAATTTGACGGTTTATGTGTAATTCATCCGACCTGTGAATTTCCCGAGATTTGGATGCTTACAAAGGTTGTTCGAAAATAAACGTTAAATTCTGGAAAATTCAAAAATATTTTCGGTTTACTACGCAAAGACTATCAAATTATATAACATGCCGGTAAAAATACATTTAAGCTATGCAACTAGTTGCTATGCATGTCCACCCCCAGGAGACGTATCACTATGATTTCTTTTTTTCAAAGCCATGCATGCTATGCACATATACGGTGATGATTTGTACTATAAGTGCTTTTATTCTATTCTGTTCAGTTCAGTTCAATTCAGTCTTGTCAATACAAATCGAAACAAAAAAAAAAAAAAACAAAAGAAAACAAAATAAAATCATACTGAAAAAAAATGCAAAACCAAAGTCAAGAGTAAGCCAACGGGGAGGCTATACGAAGAGGCGAGTTGGTTTGATGAAATAAAAAGGCAAGCTAGCAACAACAATACAAATAATAGCAACAACGCCATCGAAATTGTATACGTTTTTACGGAAGCATATATGCTTCATAGCGGAAGAGGCATCTATCATTTTTACAGCTGCAAATATATATACCTCAATATATTTGTCTATATCTATGCGAGCAATTTGCGAATGATTCTGTGTCGTTAGAAAATATTTTTGTATGAACTAGGATGATAATGGGATGCACACAGCCGATTTAAAGCGACGATACGAGAGAACGACGATCATGATGACGACAACAGCCATGAGAGAACAAAGGCACTAACATTGTGGAATGTACAACAGATTGACTGTATGTTCAATTTCATTTCATTTGATTTTGTTGCTGGCTGAGCCGAAAGAAAATCAGAATGGATGCGGTACGCAGGCGACAGCAATAGTTTTAGTGGCATAGCACATTGAGCTCGTGAAAATTAATAAACAGAGCCAAGACCAACGCTCGATCAAATGATACATTTGACACTTGTACCAACAATTGATTGTGATGCGTAACCGATTGCAATAATTCAAACGATTGACTCTCGCTGGTTCCGGGTTTAATGCCACAGCGTTGACAAATAGCGAGCAATTATAATTAGCTATTCAAATTATTTGCTACGTTGATTCAAGTGCACGTGATACACTCGTGATTGCTTGTAACATTGTGCCTTGAAAGATGTTGATTGCAATTTAAACCACGCTTTCCTAAATCGATTCGATTTTATCTATATTTAGCCAATGAACGCGAAAGAATGTTCAAAGTGTCGACGTGTAAACACTGAATGACGTATAGAGAACGAAGAGGTTTTAATGTTCTACATCAACCTTGAACTATCACAAATTGAATTTCAAAAGCAATTACATGCAAACCAGAATTCGATACGTTTCATTGTGATGGTTAAGGGAATTGAGTGTGCCAAAATTGTTGAGTTTATTCTGTTTCTAAGCCTCAAATGCAAAAAACGTCTTTTTTTTTGCATCATCAGTTCAAAGTTGACTGAAAAGTCATCAATCATTTTTCTTTTTTTTAATCGTCCGGCAATTGTCTGTTGCGAATTTTGGTGTGCGGATTCGAACACGACAAAAAATGCTGGTCAATCGCACAGAAATTCGCCAACACAATAAAAAAAAAAACAGAAAATTGACTTGAATTTTTAAAATCCTCGCTTTTCACGTAGACGTTGCACGAACTAAACCAAATACACAAATAAACTCACAAGCATGCACGCACTTCCCTCCTTATTTGAATTCTCATTTCCACTTTCATTCTCATTCTCATTACATGGCAAAGAGAAACTACATGATTTTTACGAGCGATGAAACAGCTGATAGAGTCTGCATAATTGGTTTGCTGGGCAAGTTCATCTGAATATTCAATTTCTTACGGTTTAAGTGTTTGGTGGACATGTAAGCTGTTTCTCTTGTGGAGCGCAATGCATTATGACATGAACAAGCGAAGACTGAGCCTATCAGTAGTAAATTTATTGTTTCAAATCAATTGCATTTGAGTAGCGTTGCCGTGCAATCTTTTATGTGAGACGCAGCCTTCGTGAATAAGAGATGATTTTATTTTCGAAATGATGTGTATCTGTGTGAGTAAAATGCGAATTTCATGGCATAAGGTGGTGCGTGTTTTGAAACCCAATTGAAATGTCCATATCCAAAAATCAAGAGTAATCATGCCTCAAAGTAAATCTCTCAGTTTTAAATATGTATTTCTTGATGTCCGTGTAGGGAGTTAGCCATCGTGTATATTAGAAGCCAGAGAGAAAGAGAAATATAGTGAGAATGAATGAAGATTTAAAGTTTTAGAATAAAATATTCCTCCTTCTCTATCTCCATCAGAAACATCGTTTACGTATGCACAATATCAACGTACGGGCAAAATAACAGCGCCGGCAACAGCTCTACCTCATTTTAAGACTTATACGGTGGACGATTTTCATTTCTTGACTGTATTAGGCAGTGGGAGCTTTGGAAAAGTAAACTACATACATTGAACTCTTCAAACATTAGTTTTGTCGAGCTGAAATATTGAAAATGCATTGCTACCATTATGGTAATTTCGGTTTGTTTGCAGGTATATTTGGCTGAACTTCGAAACACCGACCATTATTATGCAGTGAAATGTCTTAAAAAGGACGTTTTAATTAGGGATGATGATGTCGATTGTACGTTTATTGAGCGCAAAGTCCTCACATTGGGTACCAAGCATCCGTATTTGTGTCATTTGTTCTGTACTTATCAGACTGAGGTAATCTTGAAATTGACATGTTTTGTTTCTGTAACAATGTCAATTTCCATACATATATTCTCTTTTTCTTTTTCTCCCTGTTCTTCGCATCTCCCTTTCACACCCTTTTGGATCCTCTCATTGTTCTATTTTATAAAGAATCATCTATTTTATGTGATGGAATATTTGAACGGCGGTGATTTGATGTTTCACATTCAAGTTTTTGGACGCTTTACCGAATATCAATCGAAATTCTTTGGCGCTGAAATCGTATCTGGATTGAAATTTTTACATAACAAGGGAATCATCTATCGGTATGTATCTACGTCGAATCCTTGTGCATCTCTATAAAATAAGAATTCATGTGATTGCATGTCTCCAGTTGCTGAAAATGTTATTGCTCAATCGACGAATTGGCTTATCAAATCGAACCACTGAATTGCGCAACTGCCAAAGAAGAGCGAAAAAATAACAAAACAAAGCCATAACAATCATGTGTCCCAATGGATTAATTTCGTTCGCTCTGAAACTTAAAAAGAAATCTAAAAAGACAAACTTGATCAAAGTTTGTGAAAACATCGGGAGACCTTTTGATAAAATGTGAAATGCTGCTCGAGAAACAGCAAACTTGTGTGCATTGTTGCTTCATATATATTTGATTTTCTTCATTGCCCCTTTTTTATGGCAATATGTTATGGTCCTAATCAACCATCTTTGCGAACAAGAAAAAGAGGACAAAATAAATTATAAGTTGATAAAAATACATTAGCGTATTTAAAAATTGCCTGCAAAAAAAAAATCAAAACCGCCCGCTCGAGATGCATACAAATGTTTCTGTGTCGGTCACTGAATTATCTCAGCAATCATTTCCAAATGTCAGACTGAATTCAGATTTTCACTTTCAAATGCAACGTGTGAGAGACGAATGAAAAAACATGCGAAAAAATAGCTCATGGTAAATATTGCTGAAATAGTTTAACTGTTTTGTGTTTTCAGAGACTTAAAATTAGACAACATTTTACTGGACGGTGATGGTCATGTGAGAATTTGTGATTTCGGAATGTGCAAACTACAGATTTATTTGGATCGGACGGCCGAAAGCTTTTGTGGTATAAAGATTAGCCATTGATATTTTATTATTGATATTGTTTCTTTAAATACTAAAAATCCATTAATAGGAACTCCCGATTATATTTCGCCCGAGATTATAATGGTAGGTATTTGGAAGTAGAACGACGCTTTGGCTCTCGTTGCCAACATATACGTTCATCAAATATTCACAGATTTATGTATGCAATCTGATATTTATAGAATTGGTTAAAATGTTATGCATTTTCATAGCTTATTAGTCTATCATTTAATCGTAAAGTGATTGACGTTCATTCTGCTTTGCGTTTATTTCCAGGGTCAGAAGTATAATCAAAATACAGACTGGTGGTCATTTGGCGTGCTATTATATGAAATGTTAGTTGGACAAACGCCATTTAGTGGTTGCGACGAAGACGCTTTATTTTGGTCAATTTGTAATGAAACTCCATGGTATCCATTTTACCTCAGCGACGAAGCTTTGAACATTTTGAGCAAAGTAGGTGTCAATGAAACGTTTCATTTTATTATTGATGAAAATCAAATTAACATTTAGTCATTGGCATTTTGAAAGCTGTTTGATAAAAATGCGAATAGCAGATTAGGTTCACCGAGTAGTCCGCATGGTGAAATTATTGAAAATGGTTTCTTCCATGAAATCGACTGGAAAAAAATGGAACGCAGACAATTGGAGTCACCTTTCAAGCCAGAAATTGTAAGAAAAACATTCAAACATATTCCGTGGGCGAGAACATGCGCCATTATCTTCATCTCCCTCACAGACACAAGCACTCACACATCATCGCAAAACCCAAGAATATATATTTTCTACGTTGCCTTTTTTGGCCACTACTAAAATTGGTTCGTTTCAATAATTGAATCTGTAGAAACATCCGCTAGACACACGCTATTTTGACCGTGCATACACCAGAGAAAGGGTACGATTGCCCTCCATTGAAAGGGATCAAATCAAATCCAAGGATCAAGAAAAATTCAAAGAATTCTCGTACACAAATCCTAATGTAACAGCAACTTGAGCCCTTTTTTCCATCTGCCTCGAGAAATTATATTCTAGAAAATATAATTTTCAATTTATGTATAAGATATCAAGAATGAAAGCTCATCAGATTATTGAGAATAAAAACTATATTTTTAAATAATTTAGCTATCGACTTCTATTTCTATATTATGATAAGTACAGATTTACATATTGCGATAATAAGTATCGATATTAACATATTCTTCATGAGCACCGGATCTGAATAAGATCGGAGATTTGAGATTTCGAAAGAAAACAGTGTTATATGAAGCGTAAATGCCAGCTTCAATTTCATCTATTTTTTTTGCGACAGAGACTATTTAGTCAGTAACGCCCAAATCACGATTAAACAAATGTTTCACGTAAAAAAAATCACTTGCAAATTGTCCAGGTTGAACAAGAGGGATGGAATGACCCATATTTATTCCCAGTCATTCATATCTGGATAAATTTTTATGAAAAAAAGTGGACTAGCGTTTCCGATAATTTCGATTCGGTGTAATTTATTTATTCATATGTATATTAATCATGGTCTACCACGGCTTACCACGAGTCCAATAACATAATAAGTTAATATCGATATAATTATTTGGTTATGATAATATAAAAAAATTACATGGCAATCTGTAATGATAAGTAATTACTAGGTTTACGTGGTTGACCAAACCAAATCAAACATACAAATTGACGCAAAGAACCAACATACAAAAAACGGCGAGTGCCAGCTATCATATATTTCGTGACAAAATAATCAAGTTATTTGAGTGCAAGTTTCGATAAATCTAAGGGCATTCCAACAACAAACAGGAAAATCAACACCAATAACAAACCCAATTAACACCCACTCTGTCGACACCGGCAACTTTACACATTAAAAAAGCGTTTCCTCCTAGTTGGACGGTCGTGTTGTGAGCCATCATCTGCAAATAGATAGTATCGAGGAAAATAATGAATAATTGAGTCAAATTGCTATTTCAGCTTGTCCATTTCGGAACCGCATCAAGAATCGTTTGAATGGAAAATATTGTGCTTTGCCGTTTGTGATTTTATCAGTTTTGGAAGGTTTTTTCTTGCATAAATTAATTTGTTATGCTTACAGTAAAATGGTTCATAAGTCTAATTAGGTAGATTATTTTTTATTTTTGAGTCAGACACATTAGAAAAAATACAACAAGGTTTTAAATTTTCAATAATTTCTCTCCTTTATTCATAATTTTAGCTAGAATTGTGGCACAATTTAAAACAAAATATAGTTTTTTATGTCTAATAAAAATTATAATTCGCTTTTTTGTTTATCTGCTGTCGATGGATCGATACAAATGTCAGGAATTAAATGGTTGAGTATTATCTGCAGTAAATGTCTTTCTTCCATGGGTTCGCCCTTGCTTTGATTAATCACAATAATTCACTATCAGCTTGAATTCATTACCACTATGCAAAAAATGGTTAACCATGTGTTTATGTTTTTATTACTCTTTCGTTCTATATTATCTTTCTTTGTTGTTTGCCGTTGATGAAACGTATTTGATCAATACGCTACACAATAAAAAAAATCGCCGTTCTATTCTCTAATTAAATTGTTTTTGTTAACTAAAATTCAACTTAAATTAGAGTATTGTACCAGGTCGACGTACAGCCAGTCTTCTTCTATTTGCTAATAGACCTAAAACAATGTAGATAAATATTAGGCTCGACTGTTCATAACAAAATTGTTAAAGTAAATACGAACCCAAGCCCCGAGGTTGTTCGGATGATGTTTCAACTAAAACAAGCGGTGCCTCTTCTTTGACATTTCCTTCGCTTTCTGCTGAGTTACTAGTTTCTTTCGATTCATTTTGTGGGTCCTTTATTTCTTCGGATGCTTCATTATTTTCAGTCGCGAAAGTTTCTTCTGCAAATCAACCATAAACATATATATGATACACGATTTCAGTTATATCGTTCAGTTCGATTCGAATCGGACAGTTGGGACTACTCAGTACATAAAGAGGATCGGTTTGATTTCCCTTCAGAGTTCGACAAAATCTATTTCATCTCCTAAGAAGGTGAAATGAATGAATTTCTATCCTCTTGGATGTAAAATTCATGGGTTGATAGTTGCAGCTGCCAAGGTGAACGAGTTTATTTTTCAACCTATGAATTTTACAAAGAGAACCAACCTGAATATAATGAATGCAAATCATAATAATTATATGCCGGTTGTTTTGGGACATTTCGGCTTAAACAGTTGATTGATATTCATGAAAAATCATAGGCAGTCAGTCTTTTGGACATAGCAAGATACTATTAATTATACTGAAGATGTCCTACTGTACGAATTGAAAGGGTGAGATAGATAATTATGCAACATATGTTAAAGCTAACCGGTCGTTGTTGATGTGCCAATCTTTCGACGTGAAATTAATGGATTTAATTTTCTATTGGCGTTTATATATGATGCGGCCGTTGGTTGTTTGCTTGGGTTTGGCGCTTTTGGTTGGATTTGGATACGTGGACGATTACGCAGGCGATTGAGACCAGTTTGTGGTGTGGTTGATGCTTCGGCAGCTATTTGTTCCGATTCGTCGACAATGGCAACAGATTCTTTACTTAAATCTGTAGCTGCTGTGCTGCTTGCTTTTTCTGCTTCAGTTGAGCTACTAGCTGTTTCGAGTGTTTCAGCTGGTGGGGCGGATGCTTTTGCGAGTGGTGAAGGTCGGCCACGTGGTGAAAGCAATTGATTTGGTCGTCTAAGATTGAATCGAGACGATGGCTTCAATGGTGCTGCTGTTGTTGGCTTTTCTTCACTGTCCAATTTTGCTTCAGAGAGAGTTTCATCGTCAGCGACATTTGATTCTGGTGCCAATGATGATGCCGTGCTTGAGGGTGTTGCACGAGATCTGCCACGCAAATTGAAAGTTGGTCGTGTGCGTAATGGTCGTTGTGTCGATGTTACTTGGGCCGATGTATCGATGGCATTCTCTTCCGGATTCTTTTCTTCTGGTGTTATGGCTGTCGGTGTCGATGAGCGTAGGTTGAAACGGTTACGTGCTAAAATTATTCAAATGTTATGCCATCAATAAAATGAAATTATGTTGAAGTGGGTATATGTACTTCTGCCTCGCTGTGCGGGTGGTGGCGGTGACGCAGCAGCAACTGATTTCGCCTTTTGTTTCACAACTTCTTCATCTTCAACGGAAGTTGTAGAAGCTGCAGCGGTTGGCGTGGGGCGTGTTCGTGCACTGAATGATGGACGCGAGAAACGATCTAAACGAATTTGGCGAATTAAAACGAGTTGTAAAAAAATGCAGAGCAAATGTCGCCTGACTTACTCTTTGGTTTGGTCAATGTTTCTGATGAGAGATTATCTTTTGGCTCCTCGACACTAGCTGTGCTGCTCGACTCAGTTGGTTTTGATCGACTCTTTAGCGTATTTCGACGGCCTGTAATGTGTTGAATGTCCATTTTTTATTGATCTCGTGACTAATCTTAAATGAATGAAAAATGATTTAAACCTGCACCAAAAGTTGCGCGACGCCCATTAATAGGAGTTGACGCCTCAGTTGTTGTGGTTGTTCTAGTCGTTGTTGGAGCTTCCGTTGTTGTGGTCGTTGGCGTTGGTGTTGTTACTGCTTCAATCGTCGTGAATTCTGCCATGATTGTTGTCGACTAAAAGAGAGTTACACATATATGTATAAAATATACACGAATGCATTACACAGTGTCCCTGAACCATTCCCAATCCCAATCCAAATCCCAATCCCAAACTCCGTGCATTTCACTTCACTTCACTTGAATTCCATATATTATTTCGTGCTTTGTTGTGTTATGCTATGTTTTATTATTCTAATTCATTTCATTTTCATGGAATTACCAAACTGTCCGATGATGTGCTTGATTCTTCATAGAGTGCGGTTCCAGTGCTTAAGTCGATGTTTGAATTTTCATTAACAAGATGTGCGTACAAATCTAATGCGACTTTGTCCATAATTTGTGTGGTTGTTTCTTCGCTGTCGCTCAAACTTGATGGTTGTGCGGCTGCCGGTGCTGTGGTTACATCGTTTGATCCGGTATTTTGTGACACTAATTCGGTTACACTTGGAATAATGGTGGGATTTTCGTTTGCTCTCACATCGTTTGCTTTTGCGAATTCGTTTTCAAAAATGCGAGATCCCTTTGATTGTCCTTTCTCTCCACGATTAAACGACTGACTGTCAACTAATTCCAAACTTGGTCGTTTGATGCTTATCTTCTTGGTTGTTTCATCGACATTGGTGAGAACTTGAACGGTCGGTGTGACAGCGCTTCGCGGTGGGAATCGTGTATTAACAGGCAATCGCTCTTCGCTTGTTTCTTCAATTACTGGAATTGATTGACGTCCCTTACCGCGTGATGTTGGCAATTCATTGCGATCGAAGTTTGGTTTTGTTGTCGTGCTGCTTTTATCGTATCGATTTTTGCCAGCATTCTGACTTTCAATTGATTTTTCGTCCGAAGCGGCTGCTGATTTCCTGCCGCCTTTATTATCATCATCATCATCAACATCATAGTAATAGTATACATATTCATACTCATAGTCGACGCCGTTGGGTCCTTTTTTGATTTCAATTCTTGACGTCTAAAAAACACAAGATAAAGAAGGAGATGGAGAGAGAGAGCAAGAAAGAGAATCGGGGAAGAACAGAAAAGGAAAATATGTATGTTAGAGAGAGAGAGAGAGAGAAGGGAAAGGGAGTTGGATGGTTTGCACAAATTTAACAATTTTTCTGTTGGTTGCGGGCGGTGTTTGTGTTATCTATGTAAAAAAAAAACAACTTTTTTGTTTTCGACGAATACCTGTTTCTTTTCGTTACTTGAACCAGCAATTGAGTCCACAACAACCGAATCGTCATGAGCTTTGGGTATGTACTTAACAGTTGTTTGTACAGGAGCTGCTGTCGTGGTCTGATGAGCTCTCGATTGTTCCGATAATGTACTCAAATCGTATTCGGCATGACGTTTCGCATCAATGGATTTTTTTATATCTTCGTTAATCAACGCACTTAATGCGGGACTCAATTCGGGTCGCTCATTTGTTGCTTTAAATTGTTGCTTTTTCAATTCACTTGCCGACGCTGATATCGTATATTTGATTTCCGTTGGCTGCATTGAAACAAACAAGAATTGTAACTCAATCACAAATTCGGACTCTCGTCCCAAAAAACACAATCGAAATGGCGTTGAAATTCTATCTCACCTTTTTTATGGATTTATTCGTGTTAGCCGTTGATTGAGTAAACGGCAACGATAATGATACGAGTCCAAAAATGATTCTATGTCAATCGTACAAATAAAAGAGAAGGTGAAAATTATAACAACAACGAAAGAGCTGTATAAATTAAAAAGAAATTAAAGTGAATACGAAGTGTATCAGAGGAAAAAATTCTGAAGAATGACCGAAAAATGAAAAGTAAAAACGAATTCAAAGGATGGGCAAAATAGAAAAGAAGAAATTGGATGGCAACGCACCAGTTTTACGCGTGATTGGTATTAACCGAGATACTTTTCGAAGGGTATTGCAAATTCTGACGAATCCATGTGAACACACACATGAGTGCCCAAAAAAAGCTTTAAGGCTTTCATCTGTATATGCCAAGTTGATCCCTTATTTCGAATGCAAATATCCTTTCAAATAAAATACAATATTTGCTCATTTTGTTACATTCTCTTGTGTTATTTCATTAGAGAGTTTCCTTTTTGATAAGATCTCTACGTGTCTCTGCTTAGCCCTGAACTGATTGCATTCGATTTGCATAGGCTCCGCAACAATTGGCATACATGGTGGAGGGAGAAGTATGATTGTTTGTTGTTGCTAAATATAATTTTTTTCTCTCAAGATTTCGTATGTTGATGTTAAATTTGATATTTTTTGCTGTTTTCTCATTCATTTTTTTTTCCTACGATGACTTTTGGTAAAGTCAATGTTTGTTATTTTGTGTGTGTGTGTGTGTGTGTGTGCTGTGATTACCTAATAAACTAGTTCAGCGTCACCAATGAAATTTCCTTTGGAAGGCCTTTAACTTGGTTAGACACTGTAATTATCGCATCTGTATGCAAATGACCTTTGAATTTCTAAAGAGAAACACTAACCGAAAAAAAACGGGTTTAATATGCGAGATTTTTTCACCACTACCGCCGCCGCAGCCATTGCTCTAACATTAATGACGTTTGCAGATACATTTATTATCCATAATATAATACATAATCTGATCTGGTGGTTTTTTTAAAAGGTAAATTTCGAGATAGCTTAATGCACAAGGCAATGTGAGATGTAGAAGAGAAGAAATAACAACACCAACAGCACCAGCATTGAAAAAATATGCGCAAACAAACACACACACACACACACAGGCACCAAACAGTAGAAGGTGGAATTTAAATGCTGCAAACCATTTGAGTTGTTTGCGGCGCCGAATGTGCGATGGAGCAAAATCTTTGAAGGTCAATCGAAAATTCAAAAATTCACTTTCACCGAATGACTTAATTGAATGGAAGGCGTTGAAAGAGAGCGAAAACATATGAACAAAAAAACAGCTCACTGCCAAGATATTCACGAGCCACCAAATAGATGAATAAAAAATCCACTATTTAGTTTATTTTATCATTAGCATAAGATACGCATATGTATTCCAACGTGATTTTTAACACGTTCGAAAGTTTCGCATTCGCATGACAATGGGAAAGTATTTTTATATACATTTTTTGTTGCCATCTTATGTGTGCATTTCGATACGAGCATCCGCCACTCATCGATAACATTCCTCATTTTGTTCATCTTTAATATTCTTATGGATTTGGTGTTGGAATTTGCATTTTTAAAAAGTTTCGCATTTTTGTTTTTTTTCTGTTTTTTTTTGGAATTTCGACGAAAAGACAAATACTTGAGAGAGATGAATGAAGACTATTCTCAAAAATAGTGGAACTTGAATTCCGCATGACGACTGAGCGCCTTATATGCATCCAAGCAAATATAGAAATTTTCGCAAGTTGTTTGATTATAACTTTGCTTTACCTCTAGGTAAATCCCGTTGAGCAGTTCCATTTGGAATGCTGCTCAAGCAATTGGAACGATGAAAATATTCCTATATCAAATGAAATGCACACTCATACGAATTACGAGAGAAAAAGAGTGAGTATAGCCTTTGTGCGAATGCTGAAACTGAGTGGGTTTCACACCCATACACACATACATTGTACATAAATTTATATATAAACAGATATGATCATGTCTCCAGCAATTCCATGTTGTAAATTCAAATGCAAATTTCGAAATGATGAGGAATGTACTTTCATGCTAATGGCGTTGTTCCAGTACTCTTTCACTCTATGCCATGCACATATCTCTGTATTTCTACATTCACTCTTTGCGTTTCTATTTTTATGAGGTACTTTATGCGATTTTCTTTTTCTAGAACAATAAAATGTCGGTACTTGATCAGGAATTCAACGTGATCTGACAATTTAAAAGCAACTTTTAATTGGTATATTGCAATTGAAATCAGAGACCGACTGAATGCCTAAGTGCGGCGATGTACTTCAAATGCGCTGGGTGAATAGCGGCGATGTGTCATGTATGTACGTGAGTGAGTGTTGAACGCGTTTAATAATCTGTATTATGTGCAAGAAATGAACGTTGTGAACTTCCATTAAACCACATCCACAATCGTTGAGCGGCAGTTTCTCGATTGCTCTCAGTTCACCGAGGAATGTTTTTATTTTTTTTACGCTTGTGTCATTTTTCTTGATACCGTATTTAATGTTGTTGGCGTTGCAGTGAGATTTCTCAACTTGGCCACAGTGTTTTCTGACATCATGACTAAAATTCTTGCTGAGCGGCGAGTTCTTCCATCTGTATTGAATTGGTATGGCTCGTTTTGTTTTGCATTCATGAGCATCAGCAGCTTTGAGAGCGCCCTGTCGCTTTATTACATGAACGACGAACGAGAAACATATGATGGCATCTATACCATGTATATTGATACATTAAGCCTAATAACTGAAATCATCTATTCATTGTGGTATATAATCGAAGACGCATTCGACGCATTCATAATGCATCCGATTGAATGGTATGAGTCCGTATGTTTCAACTTAGTCGATGACAAAATGTTAAAATAAATTACGAACAATGTATAGTGAAACATGTGCACCATGCTGTACAGCACATTTAAATTTCTATACGCTCAATTTACAGACAGCAATAGTTTCAATTCATTTTTAATTCGGATGGAAAATCACGACTTATAGCGCATCGATTTGGATTCGGTTGGCCCGTTTCATCATTCGTTCATTCTTTTTGTGGTTGGGATTGTACGGTTTGAATTATTTGTTCTGTGATCGAAATTCGAAAAATGATTGATTCCGACGAAAATGTTCGAATCGGGGGGCAGATCGATATTCACAAAATATCAGGTTATTAATATTTACAATTCAGTTGCGCCATGCAAAAGAAGTATAAATAGATAGTTATCCAAGCCATAATTGACGTTAGCACGTTGCTAAATTTACACCAGAAATAATTGACATGAATAAATTTGGCTCCAGTTTTTGTGTGTTCGTTTTGCCTTTTCGGTTTTTTCCTGCACTCTGCTCTCTTTCTCTCTTGTTTTCTCTCTCTCTCTTTCCCTCGTTTTGCTCTTTTTATTGGAAAATTTAAACTTTTTGGAGAATAATTAAAGTCCGTCGAGCGAATAAGAACTAACACAACTAGGCCAATTTCGAATTCAGTTTTCTTGTCTTTAATATTGAATTTGAAACAAACGCGTCGGCATTGCATAATTCATACGCAGCGCAAGAAAAAAAGAAAAATAGAGAAATGAAACGGCTTATTAGTTCTTGGATTTTTATGGGCCGAAGAATGTGGCGTTTGGTATTCATTGAAGACCACATTGTGATGTAGAATGAGCAGCGCGAACACAAAAATGAAGAACAGTTCACGACGGTTGAAGAATAGAATGTGAAAACAGCGTACACACATAAATTCATGCATACTTAGGCATGTCTGACAGAGTAGTGTACGTGAAAAGAAGAAAAACCCACTTTTGGATTAACTCTTGAAGCTTGGAAGTATTTGAACAACGACTTCCATTCGCCGTATTCACCATTTATTTGTCGGAATTCGTTATTTACGATGTTTGTAATATTTGCCAAATATTCGCCGCATTTCGATATTTCTCACAAATGCGAATGAACGAACGTTCGACAAATTTGGGAAAAAATAACATTCTCAAATACGAGTGTCATTTTCATTCATAAAAATAGCGCATATTCGCGCGTTAATTCAAAATATTCACAGATATTCAATTTGTACCATATTCATGGCGAAACGGAAAAACTGATCTATTTATTGTATAAATTTCCGCAGTTCTTTATGTTTTTGTTAGATTATTCGTAGAACGCACCACTTTGTGTAAACCGAATGTTGCGTAGTTTGACGTTTCATGAACGAAGTTTCGGCAGATAATTCGGCATGTGTAGCTAGATAGACGAGCGAATTGGTGAATAGAGAGGGGACCAGCAGAGAATTCTTCAAAATGCCGTTCGTGAAAATAATTGAAGCGAATACACACTTTACACTTAACGGAGTACAAGCAAACACGAAAAACTTACGTGTATTCAATAAAGTATTCAGCATACATTTAGCTACGGAGTTATGCATAATTTCATTAGATTACATATACTCGGTGCTCCCGAATCAGTTGCATTATAATGCTTTGTTTCATTTTACTGCTTTCTAGCACATTCAACATAGGCGGAATGTGCCTCTGTTCCAGACACTTGCTCAAATGCAACCATTCACAATTCGCACATCCATACACTTACTCATACCAAATAGATAAGATATATTTTCCCTTTGTGCACGGATATTGCTTAAAATTCCCGTTTTATGTTTTGCAACGTTTTCCAAAATTCGTGGCTCTTTAGCATATGCAAATGCAGGAATAAGGGAAACGAAAATTGGCGAGCAGCAGAGAGAAAAGTCTATATTTGTGTTGGAAAACGAGAGTAAAAAAAATCGAAAAGGATAAGACGACGATTTCAGGTCGTCACAGGTACACATTTATTTTAGGATGTGATCGAGTATGAGCATATGCACTGCAAAAAATGAAGAGGCAAATGTAATCCATATCGAGTGTAATATAGTGGCTTCACTGACTATTGGGAGGAATTAATCTAAAATCGGTATTATGTATGTATTGCATGTCCTCAAATGGCAACTATGAATAAACGTACAGTGGTTCTGTGCAGAATTTACAATAGAAACGGAGACGCATCGACGATCAACAACGAAGCTTTATTTGTATTGTTAATTCTGCACGGAGCCGCTGTCATAGCACGCATTGATTCATAGTATTCGTTTGAGCACTCGCAATACATAATACATTTCAACTGATTTCAGATGATTTTTTGTTTGTCTTGAAAGCTGGGCAACACTCAATTTTGTCTAGATTGGATAAGTATTTCTGCGTATTTATTTGCTGTGTATAATTCGTTTGGATTTTCGTCGTCCCAGTATGTGTATGCCGAACCGTACACGTAAGCAAATTTCAACCATGCTCTTGGTTGCAGCGGCTTCATATATTTTGTAAATCATCGCCTTGTTTTTCTTCTTTTTCGTCATTTCGCATTCCGTGTTTTTTTCTCTTTAGAAATCGCCTGTACTCGCATAAATTTGTATTCAAAAAGAGAAACACTTGTCGATAATCGTTAGCTGTTGGCAGCCTTTGAAATCTTTAATTATATTTTTTACTAATCTCCTAAGCGGATCTCAATCAAAGTGTTCAAATATTTGAAATTAGTTTTGATGGATTTGCATTTTTTTAACGGAATATGATAAGAGAAATGCATATGCAATGAAAAAAAATCAATCAATCCATCGGAATAACTTGAGGCGGAAAATATGCGAAAATGGTGCAAATGCCATCAATTTTTACAACAGACATGCAATATGCATGCTTTCCTTTCAAAATTTATAACTAGTTTCCTTTGCGCGCAATGGAATATTCAAATGGATACCCATCGTCGGCAATGTTCAAACAGCAGATACGCATAAACATTTAAATATAAATAGGTGCGATCGCACGCACGTAACCAATGACAATGACATATTGTATTTGAATTGTACTTTTACACGTATGCGTCATACCCACTTAAGTCTAAAGTTTCAGTCGTACGTCCATAAATATTTACGCAAATAAGTAAATAGGGAAAATGGAATAATGCCAAACGATCGAATTATCA
The DNA here is from genome assembly GCA_028476595.1 of Obolodiplosis robiniae. Taxonomy (NCBI): domain Eukaryota; kingdom Metazoa; phylum Arthropoda; class Insecta; order Diptera; family Cecidomyiidae; genus Obolodiplosis; species Obolodiplosis robiniae. The sequence goes on from CM052017.1 coordinate 27,104,643, forward strand.
TAATGAAACTGAAATATTATCAAAATAAATTAAATTAAATCAAATCAAATCAAATCACTTACATGTAACGAAGCATCATCTTTTCAAAACTTTCACTTTTCATTGAAAATATTAAAATTTTATTCTTTTCTTCTACTCCTTCTTCGCCGTCGCCGTCGTCTTCTCTACTTAACCAGATTATATATTTCTAACGTGCCGTATTTCTTTATTGATTCGGCTATTTTGCTGTTGCTATAAATCGATATGAATTTTAAATAGAATTAATATGATTTTCGCACACTGAACGAAATATATATATGGATATGTATAAATAACTATGCTGGAATAAAATAGTAAATGAACGAGAAAAAATATGCTGGCGCGCAAAATATGAAAACACGAACGAGAGAAATGATTATACGCGTATTATTTATGGTTATATGCGAGCGTTGCATTTTTCGTCCATATTTTATTTCACGGATTTTTCCTCTGGCTTTTGGTATGCTGGGTGTTTATTTTATAGCATCACAACACTGATTTAAAGGCAGCTCTTGGCTGGCGCACAAGTGCATTTCTGTTAATTTTAAAGGATTTTCAGAGAGACCACTAGATTTCAATTTCAATTCAGCTTTTTTCTATCACGTCAACACCATTCGCGCTGAACTGCAATCTTTTTATGCGTTAGCTAGCACGATGTGGCTCGTGTTCGACTCGAATAATATTTCCTTTTTTACAATTTGTTGACCGACATTTTTCATCATATTTATGACTATTGTTTACTCAATTTTTGGTTGAATATATCTCGGTTTATTTAAACTGCATTTTATATTCACTTAGAAGAAAACTATTCCGTTTTGGTGACCCATGGCCCATGGACATCAGCTCATTCATTTGTCCGCACGGTATGTTTGTTGTTCAGTTGCTTAAACGCTTGTTGCGGTATTTTGCTAAGCATTCTTATAGCTTCAAAAGTCTATCACAAGATTGAATTTTCATTGTTGATTTATTTACTTGATAATTGCATTGGTTTTAGATTGCGGTAATTTATTTATTCTTCCGCACCTGCAGGTTGACTCGAAATATTTTGAGTGCACATTTCCATGGTTTTCAGCATTCTCAAGTTTGTTGCTAATGCAAGTGCTGGTGCTGATGCTGTTGCTTTCGCTGCTGAACATAACATTCCACAACTAAAACAACAATTTCGATACATAGTGGTTTTCTATTTCTCTCGTCTTTTTATATGCTAAATGAATGTTGTGTACTTGATGCATTTTCAATTTTGTGGAACAAACTTCCGCATTCTGTTTCTAAAATAAATTTTCTCTCTTGATAGTAAACGAGTAAATGAAAAGGCAGATCACAGCAAAGCAAGGTGCTCCAGTTTGGTTGGTTTGATTTTTCGTATTTGGTTCGGTTTTTTGTTTGGTTTCGTTTTAGTAGTGGTAAGTAAGGGTGCTTTCACATTGAATAAACTGGACGAAAATTATGAAAATGTCAGGGCGCATGAAATGGCAAATTGTCATTGCAGGAAATTGGGGATGAGAGCAAGAGTAAGTACATTTGCTGTCGCTTTTTCCCTTCGGTCGACATACACGCACACACACATAATGTATGTGTACAAACAACTATTTGGCCCCCCTCATGTATATGACTTTGCCGTTTCATCATAATATATCCTTGATCAAATAACATGAATTATTACACGCTTGACGTTATTTTATGGGCGACTTTATGAGTTTGACTGTGAATATGGAAAATGCCAGAACTCGTTTTGATTGCATGCTTAAAATCATATTTAATGTTTTCAATTCAAATGTCGTTCTTTGATATTTTCATAAATATCAAAATCAGAGTGCTCAAATGGTGGCTGAAAACGTTCTTTGCTAGCTCAATTTGGCACTGTCACATTTGATATCATCGCACGGAATATTCTTACTTAAAACAATTGCAACGAAGGTATTCGAAAGATGTATTTCATAAATGTCGGTCCGATGAATATTTTTTATAATTTTTTAGTCCAAAAGTATTGTTTATTTAATTTCTAAAATACAATTACCAAAACATTTTCAATAAAAAAAAAATACTTCACGGAAATCAAATCTCTGTCCATTGGAATGAAAAATATGAACTGAAACCCGAGTACCAGATTTTTTCGTCTTGCATACGAAATACATTCAAGACGAATATTTCATGATGATGTATCACGAATGTTACAACATACCCACTATGAACGATAAATCAATAAATCATGTAGTGTTAAAAATACGACCTTGCATAAAACACAATTCACATTGCACCTTAACGCATTTGCTAAATTCAAAAGACGACTTTGTGATGTGCTTTTATCAATTCCATTCGGATAAAAGCGCACGATTGACATAACATTTTACTCATTCACTTACACTCACATTGAGAGTCTCTCACTCATTCTTTTCTCAAAATATGTGTTTCTTCTTTTTTTAGCTTGGTCGTTCTCGTCTTTATTTTTCCATTAAGAAATAAACCGACATTAATGTTTGGTATTTGATTGAGGGGGTAGACACGATACAAAATTCACCTCGAAGATGGTTCAATAAATATTCTATAAGAAATTATTGGCTGTGTTAATTCTTACGAGCTATCTTGTTGTACACAATATATTGCTTCGTCCATAAGCCACAACTCAACTTAAAGATAAAAAAAGAATGTTAATGCATTCATTTTCAAGAAGATTCTTTTGAAGCATCTTTGTCAAAGAGCATCCCTTGAAAAAATCAATAGCAAAACAGCAATCGATAAGGTCGGATTTTATATTTTTTGAAATTATGAAACCTAAATAAAACGTGTCCGTAGTAGAAATACGTGTCTTTCCCCAAGAAACAAACTCATCTTCACGTAAATGCAATCCAATTCAACGCCGATACAAACATATTATTTTTATGAGCGCCAAAAAATAATCTGAATAAAAACAAAACATAAATAGGTGTTTAATGCGAGATACGAAATACCAGTTTCGCATTCCAATGGAGTATTATGATGTAGCTTATTATCACAGAGAATAAAATGAAACGAGAAATCGAAAGAGGCGCACAAGTGAGACAATGTGCTGTTCGTTATATAAGATTTAAATAAGAGGCGACAGACTGCCGGTAACATTTATTGTTGTTGTTTTTTGGTATAAGTTGCCGTCGATGTTATTATCACAGCGATGATTTTGTCGTTTTTCTTCATAATATTATAAAATTTATTTTTATAGTTTTCATGTGCATTTGAAATGAATTTTGTGTCGGTACGTGCATTTTACTCTCCCTCACGCGCTTAATCTCGTGTTGGACATTTGAATAGATTTTGGAAAAAGCCCCGCATAGCAAAAAAAAAAAAAAAATACACCAGACAATGCACGTCATAATGTCGTATGTCAATCGAAGTTGTCGAATTTTAAGAGTTCGGCGTGCGGCTCAACTTTTTACTTTTGTTTTTTCAATGTATTTCTCAACCATGAGTTGGCAAGCAGAGGCGAAATGGTACACACAAACAATTTTATGTTCAATTGTCAAACTCTTTACCATGTATAAAATATGAGAATACTCTATAATGGAGTAAGCATGTACAAGTATTATTCTAATATGGTTCAATAAATATGCAAAAGTTTGACATTTACTCTAAAATTTAGGTAACGTGTGCCGAAATGGAATACTTAACCCATATTGGAATAAAACCCTAACTCTATACATGTTTACTCTATTATGGAGTATTCTCATATTTTATAAATGTTTGGAGCAAAGAGTTTGAAATGTGAACATAAAATTGAAGATTTCGAAAGAAAAAAGTGTGATTTGCAATGGTTTTCAGCGACTTTGAACCTCTTTGCCCTATGTTATTACATCAAGCAACAAGCAATATGATTAAAAAGCGCTTGACATTTACGTTGCACTCCGCATAATTTTCTTCTGAAATCTTGCTTGTGTGTGAAAAGAGAACGATGGAAACGAGATAAAAAAAGACAAGAAATAATTCCATTAATCGGTAGATTCACTCAAAAACGAAGAACAATTTTTGAGTGCGTGGAAAATCACTTAAATCCACAAACATTTTACTTGGAATTGATGATTTCATTGAGTGTTACGGGTATTAGTATGAAAAGAAGATCGTTTGCATGCAAAATAATGTCGCATTAACGATTTTCAAAGCCTTGGGGTAAAGTGAGTTTCGGGGCTACAGAGCCAATATATGTATATGTGTGTTCTCGTCATTTCTGGCAATTGGATAAAGCGTCAGCAGCAACAGCACGTCAACATCCGTGATTTTGGTTTTTTTCAACAAAAAAAAAAAAAAAAATAATTGAAAATGTATGGGAGTAAAGCGGTATTTAATATTCAGTTTCTAGTCTGTTGCCATTTTTGCGGCTGCTGTTTCTGTACAGAAATTAAAATGATATGCTAACAAGCACTTAATATGTATCACTGTTGAACTTTTAGATCCATTGATGTGAAACTTAGTGAAGCTATGGCCGGGGGCCAATCATTTGAATGAAACATTCTGGACGAGAAATGTACGATTAAGGCACGATTTTGAATGAATCAAAGCCAAAGTATGCTGGAATATCAATCGAATGTTAGCACGAATATATACAATATAGATTCTTCAAAAATCCTGTTTTTATGCCTACCTAAGCAAAAATGAGGAAAAAACATTGATTAAAAATAAATTGATGATATTTGAACCACGTAACATTTTCAAATTACGGGTTTTTGTTCAATGACGATGATTATTATGCAAATGGCAATAACGAAACAGAAAATAAGTAGGGAAAACGATTGGAAATGAGAAGTGAAGTGTGCGAAAAATGAGAAGAGCGATAGAAAAAAATATTGTTGACACGATGAAAGGCAGTATTCGTTGGAATTAATTGCTTGTAAGTACTATAAAGTGTGCATAGGTGACAATTAGGGCTCGGTCAATGTTGTTGCTGGGTGTGACTCACATTTTATGCAAACAATGTTCACATGAATTAATATGGACAGGAGGAAAGAAGGAACGTATGACGAGCAAGAGAGATGCATCGACGAGATATGCATAAATAAAATACTCGCCCAAACTCTGGATGATCGGTATAAAGCAGTATAAGTAAAGCGAAATGAAACTTCAGCTTTCGTTAAATGATTACATTGCGAGAGCAACTGAAAAAAAATCCTACTTTAACTATTTTGCATGCATACTTCGGCGGTATGTACGGGTCGTTGTTTCAATTCTTTTATTTTGTGCATTTTCTGCAAATATAAATGTTATAAATGGCACATTCATTGTAATGCTTTTCCAAGCGTACATTTTTTTATGTATCGACCGCATACATACTTTCTCGTATTTGCTCTTTCTATCCGTCCCGCTATCTTGTTTTCACACAGATAGATGCATACGACGATACAAACGAACTTATTTAAAAGCTAAATGAATATTATATTGCGATACCGGATCTGAACTGCTGCTGCTGCTGCCGAGCACTCTTTCTCTCTGTTTGTATGCGTCTGTATCTCTTATTTCACTTGGCAATTCATTTGCCGTATTCACTAGCGCATTGACATTTCAAGTTGCTCTTGTTTTTCCTTGTCCTTCTACAATGTTTTTTCTTTAGCTTTTTCTTCGTTCACTTTCGATCTCGTCGAGCGCATAGCAATCGGATCGTGGCAAAGAGAAAAAGTAAGACGGAAGATGGAAAGAAACGAAATTGCTCCGTGCTATCAAAAGCGTATCATTAAAATAGGGAAACAAATGTGCAGCATAGAAAATGTGAGATGGAGACACAAAGAGAGTTAAAATAGCGACAAATCAATCGACCGAACTATGATAAAATAATTAATGTGAATGAGCTCGTGAACTCGAAGTAAATGTATGCGTTGTCAATTCGTTACTTTGCATAGCTGTGGTGGGCCGATGAAAGACCCTTGATTTAAATGCCGCCAAATATTATACCGATAGTCGATGTCGTTAACACATTTTCCGGATACCATGCCATTGTAATTAGCGCGAACAATGAAACGCATGATTTCATAAATATACAATTTTAATTAAAAAGCATCGAAAAAAATGGCCAAAGAATTAAATTTACCATATTTATGCAATGATAACCATTGCACAAGTCTAATCAGCACAACAAAGCAGCTAACACCAATATTGAAAATGAGCTAATGAGCAACCAACACAAATATTAGCAACAGCAGCAGCCATACAAACAGCCAGGCTGTAACAGCACCAGCTAAAACTTGCACAATAAAAAGAGAACCACAAAAATGTATTTCATATAATAATCAGATATCCAATAAAATTATGTGCGGCAACGCGTTAGATTATGTGTGAATCCATCGGGCCTGCCATCCAAAGTTCACGCATGTGTATCGAACAACACAAACAATAATCAAGCTCAAATTATGACAATTCATAACAAGTTGTTACTAATAATAATGCAATAACAAAAAGACGGACAAATATTTGTTTTGGCAGAGGAAAGTAAAGCTCCGTGTTGGATAATGCCGAGGCAACGAGAATGAAAATGTGATAAAGAGAATCAGTGGAAGAGTGCGAGTGAGTCGTGAGCCAAGTCGATATGGATATGAAACGTTTCCAAGCCACAGTAAGATCAACGGCCCAAAATCAAACAAATTTGGCACAACAGAAACAAAGTTTGATTGAGAGAGAAATATAAGCATTAGCTGCAGCTCAATGAAATGAGCCAAAGTAATCCTCTAAATCCAAATACATGCTTCCATTCAATGGGAGCTGAATATCATGGGGCCACATGTAGCACATTGCATAGCGATACAAACGAATCCACGCATTTATACTAAATGGAGAATATTCGGTGGCAATCAGACGCTGGCAACATCATAGATAAGTAGATGGATGGATGGATGGATGGATGGATGGCTGGACAGATAGATAGAAGTTTTGCGCCATTTATCTCGAATTTAGCAGCGGAAAAGCTTAAGTGTATAATAAAAGCAGATTTAATTCACGCACAAGTTACAATTTTAGCGCATAATTTTATTGCTAATTTCATAGATTTATACGAATTTATTGAAATGAATGCGTTCCGATAACAAACAACGAATTAATGCCGTGCAAGTTTTAGTTCGCCGCCAAAGCGAATATACATTTTCCAGGTGAATGGATTATGTACATGGGAGCATGTGTGTGCGTGGCCAAAATCAATACAATAAGTGGCCACAGGCATTTTACACAGCAATCAAGAACAATATATAGGAGAAATTCGCTTTCCGGCATCCACACGTACACATCTCATTGAGCACTAAAAATCAAGTGTTCGCAGTTTCGATAAGTAACCGGATGCTCTGCATCAATTTGCATTGCATAATTAAACGTGTTTTAACGCTCCACTTACAGCTTACAAGCGGCACTAGGTTATCTTTTGTTTAGCCTGTTTCACAGTGCTCATAGGTCGCATACAAACGCACACACACACACACACACACACACACATGATTGCAAGCTAGCTGCATGAGCACGAACACGAACACGAGCATGGATACGGGGCACTGAGATAGAAAATGATAGCGAGACACACAAAGACTTAATAAGAGAAAACCTTTAAACCGAATCCAAAACCAGTACCATTACGTAATCAGGGCAAAATAATACATTTGCATTTGGAAATTTTCAATGTGATTCTTTTATGGCGTATCCGTGTCCGTTTTGGCTGCTGCTGCCGTTGTCATTTTCGTTTTCGTTTTCCAATTGGAATTTAAGTTAAGCTAACCGAGCAATCAAGCATGTACTAGTTTATTAAATTTTGTAAGGAAATGTGTGCATGACATTGTCAAAAGGTATGGATATCATTGAATAGGATGTATATAGCAACTTTGAATCTCTGCACTATGAACTGAAAATGTATGATTAAGCATTTCAGTATTGCAAAATCTCATGATAATAATGCAGTTGATGGCCTTTAGTCAATAGTTTTGACTTGTTATCGCATGTCGCGTTGTATCTGTCGGAATGCACGAATTCGATGGAAGAATTTCAATGACCCAATAATTTCGTTTTTTTTTTTCATTCATATTTTTGTCGGATGTTTGTTGGAAACAAATTGTCTTCACTAAGAGATCAATAATGTTCATATTCAACTGCTGTTCACAACAATGCAACTCCTGGAAATTAGTATGACCCGTGGGATATAATTGCAACAATGAAAAATATGGCACGAAAATGCCAATAAAATTGCAAAATACCGTCACAGAATTATCGCTGTGCATCGTTTGGCGATTGCGTTGAAAGCAAAACTTTGTTTGACATAAAATTTCACAAAACAATGGATATTATTTTTTTTTTTTTAATTTTCGTTAAAAAACAGGAAAATTGCAGAAGAAAGCTGCAGTGCTTGGTTGTTGTTGCTATTACTGGTATGCCGCTGCTGCTATTTTTTCACTCTGAAATTGCTGAGTACATTCATTCTGTCATTTGCTCTCAATCGTGCGTTGACTGCAAAATGCATGGAAAATTCGTCAGCCATATAACTATGTTTGAAACATTCAGAATAAATCACGGACATGCATGAATCCCATTCATCAGAGAAGCATTTGTGAAATTTATGAAACGGACAAACCAAAAATGTTGCCACGCAGTTCTTGTTGAAATTGCAGCAATTTTTCGCGTTTATTTATGTTTTTCCCATGGACATTTTTACGCAAGTTTGTGATTTATCCTCAACGGTTCATTTGATTTGTATGCATGGATAGATACTAACGCCATCTAATCACGTTGCATAATAATACGGATGCTGGAGTAGCTGAACCTTTGTCTTGGCCAAATTTAAAAATTCTACTGAAACGTCATCGGATGGCGTGATCCGCGCAAAGATTTCTGCAAGCATATTTTGATATATGAATAGACTTTGACACATTTTCACGCTCACACTCACAAATACCGATACCTCCGTATACATAAACAGTTGATGATGGTGTAATTAAAGGAAAATACATTTTAGCAAAGCTCTCCAAAAATATAGTGCACCGAAGAGCACAATAGCCAATGTATAGGGGAACGAGCACTATTGTTATCGCATACAACAATAAATTCGCAACGTTAACACAAGATAAACTGAAATCATGATTAAGTCATCCCATAGAAAGACGAGGGAGCATAAAGGAACGGCATCCATGGCAAAAAAGTGTAAAAGGAAAAAATCACTCATACATATACAATAAATGAATACATGCAAACATAACGTTAGCGACAGGGCTCTGGCATGAAAAAAAAAAAAAAAAAAAAAAACACTTCAGATTGTTGGTCTTGTTGGGTGTTGTTAAGCTGTCTTTAAAAGAAAATCAATGGATATATACGAATGTTTCGTTCTCGCTCAATTCGTCTGTGTCTCTCGCTCAGATTTTCTTTTTTCCTTTTTCTGCTATAGTAGCTGTTTTTTTGCTAAATATATTTCTCGTGACTGTCATTAGGACAACAATATACAAACAAAATTTATATACATTTGCACGCACTTGTACATTTCTTGACGGCTTAAAAACTCCCATTTTATTCATTTTCACCGGATGCGTTGTGTATTTTTTATATCAGAATTGAGATAGCTTCATCTTCGTTGTGTAAAATAAATACAAACACCAGAGATTGTTCGATTGAAGGATGGATTGGATTTCGAGATGGTAGGCGAATCCATACTCTGGATCTATCTCCAAATGGGCGCTTACATTCCCATATAATGTATAGCAATTTGAAATCGATTTTTCCATTTAATCCAATGTATGGCTGTTGAATGTATACAGTTTTCTTTTTGTGTTTTATCTTTTCTTCTGCTTTTTTATTTTCATTTTGATTTTCTATCTTGTTTTTGCTCTCACTTTTTTCTGGAATTGTGTATTTAATTGCCGTAATGCACTTTAACCGCCACAAATTCAAATACAGCTAAATTGTCCATGCTCATATGATCGTTTTGATAAATGAGACACTGAACAAGAGAAAGAGTGAACATGAGCACGGCTCGTGGCATAGGCAACAGCAACACCAACACCGAAAACTTTTACAGAAACAGTGCAGACGTAGCAGCGAGTGTAGTAAAAGAAGTATTGAAAGGTAGCGAGATAAACAAGAAACATGTGTGTCTTTATATCAATGCTGGTTAACTGACCTATTGAGAAATGCTAAAAACGCATAGAGGTCTACCACTCAGCGTGCTCGCAAATAAAAATAAACTGTTTATGGCTATGAGTTGTATTTACGGTATGTGCGCCTTCATTTTGTTTTTAGTTTTTTTTTTCTTCTTTTTTTCACTTCGTTCGCTCTCGTTTTGATTTTAATTTATGTTTTGCTGCTGATATTTTCTTTTTTTACTACAGCATGTGTTATGCTATACTTTTTCTTTCATCGTCGTCATTCTGTCTTTATTTATTATTTATCATTCGTTCCGCTTTTGAGATGGGAAAAATGGTCGCGAAATCTGATATTTTTCAAGAAAGCTGGCAGCCAAGTATGTCGAGCTATCATCAACGGTATTAGGCCAAATGAAATTGAAAGTATGAAAATAATTACAAGCTTTGGTAATATATGACGACAGCGATTAGATGACAATCGCAAAAGATTTACATCACTTACAGATGTAATCGAACCACACATGCATCCAATGGATGACGTAGAATTCAGTGGGTCTATCGTAATGGTAAAGAAGGTACAATGTCAAATTTCTAATCCGTATAATGGACAAAAAACGCTTGGTCGAAATGCTGACCTCCTCCACTATACCTTGGTTAGTTCAGATTGTCACCACATTTACCACCAAATTCAGCAGAATTTTTTCTATTTATGCTGTATAGTTGGCAAAATGAAAACAAAATATAACTGTTTGTGTACTCCACCAATTGATCGATACAGACGCAACTTGGTTGAAACTTCAATTCATTTATGAACAAATGCACACAGCTTACAAAAGCCGAAAACTGAAAGGCGAAAAAGAGGTTGGAAAATATTTGGAGCTCCGAGTCAACCAAAAACTGAAAAACATTTCCATTTGGGCAATGATTGTTTTGTCGGTTCCTGTGTATTCTCGCTTTACGACAAAATGTTGCAAGAAATTGTTGGGCAAAGTTTCCTCAGCTTCGGTCAGAGACAAACTTTTACGAAAATTGTGATTAAATATTGGCGTCTGGTAATAATCATTTATAAACTATAAACAAAGAAAAACTTTGCTTTGCCGTGTTTGCATTTGAGTGTTGCCCCAATATTCAGAACAGTTGAGCTCATTCGGTGCTTCACTCCGCATTCTGCTAGACGATCGATTTTATTAAATCAAATCTCTGATACATACTTTGAAAATAGTTTTGTACAGTTCGAAGGATGGCAAACTGTCAGGCACAGCAAATATAGACCAGACGAGATGGTTCTTCACACAGGCATAGGCACATGCACATACTTAAGCAAACATACACGGAAATGGACACAGAGAGGGAGGGAGGGGGAGAGAAATAGAGAGCGGTGAAGTGAGAACGCATGTTTACACAGTGTGGAGAATGCGAATGCTTATGAAATGCATGCATTTCCAATTTGCACAATGATCTTGAATAAATTCCCATAATGAAATAAAAATTCAATTATAGTAAACAATATCAGCAAGCGTCAGTTGTATTCAGATTTACCGAGTGAGAATCGTGTTGGCGATGACGCAGATTGGTACAAGTTTTTCTAGATTTTTTTCTTTTCGGATGTCAACGCGCTGGCGATTTATATATTTCGCATTTCACTAACAAACATTTCACTTGGCGCTCTTTTCTCTCTGTGTCAATTTGCCCAGTAAAAGTTCTTTTTCCTCATTTATTCCATTTTTCGTTTTCATTGTGTTGTTTAAAATTGGTTTTGTTTTCTATATTGCTGTTGTCCTTGTTCGCCATCCATCCCCATTCTTTCTTATTGTGTTCTTTTTTTTCTCGGGTAGCTGGTCGCTTGCTGGCTTTTATTTTCCTAATTTTGCCTTGTTTTGATTTTAATTCATTTTTCTTCTCTCTCAAACCAACCGTCGTGCATATTTGTACGCATATTACTCTCTTCTTAATAACACCTATTTTATTTGAATTTATATTTTATTCATGAGCTTTTTGTTTTGTTACCTAATTGTCAAAACTACCTTCTACGACGAATTCCATATATTTGTGTCGTTGTTTTCATTTTATCCTCTCTCTGTTAATATATTGGCATGTTGAAAGGAAAATAAAAAGGGAAAATAAAATGCGTTTAACTTTTAAAAAGAAAATTCACATTTTGTGCTGTTGACTATTGTGCTCTTTGTTCGTCGATGTGGTGATGGCATTATCGTGGTTTCCTTTCGACCCACGCGCTCGTTTCAATCGCTCATTTGTATCGGTGCTGCCTACACAACATGCACTTCGGCAATTGATGAACCACATTTGAATGATGGAATGGATGAATTTTTCACTGTTATCTTAGGCCATCGTGAATATCAATTCTTGATTGTTTTCGTGTCGCTGTCGTAATTTTTCGAACATAATTGTCGATATTATAATAAAGTTTTTTTTTTTGTGTGTGTGTATCTTTTACCATTTATCGCATTCTTGAAGTCTATTGTACCACTCGGAGTGATTGTTGTGACATGGCGCACAATTTGTATTGAATTGTATAATGACAGATTGGATTCGATTCCATGCCTGCCACGAGCACACATTTAGCACAATAATAAACGAACACTTTTCAAATCGACATCGTTTACGTGAAAACCGTACATGGACGGACCTGTGCCATGTAGTGTTTTATATTGAAAATGAAAAAGGTTAGAATAAATGGAAAACACACACACACACACACACACACAAAACGGCGACCAAAATTATGTTTTAAGACAATTGTTCGGTCCGAACCGCCGAAATAAACGTGGCAACATTGTAATCAGCCTCGTGCGGCTTGTCAAAAAACACTCTCTCGACTTTTTCAAATAAACACAACGTATATTTTCCAGCCATTATGGGCGTTATAGACGAAAAACAAAAGAAAGATGAAATTAATGACAATTACGATTTATAAAACAATGTTTAAAATTGTAAGACCGCATGCTCGCAACCGCGCGTTCACATGACCACGCGCTGTAAAACGGTTCAATAGCAATGAATTGCGCACTCTATGATCCTCTGTATTGAAGGCTTCTTTTTGAAAGAAATTTCAAAATGTTTTTCATAGAAAATGAAGCGATGAAAATAAAAGTTAAATTGTCATTCCGAATACGGCACACGTAAAACCTAATGGAAGACCACGAGAGAGGCCAATCAACGAAAAATTTAAAAGTGAAAAAATTAACGAAAATATGGAAAAAATAGGAGCGCGGAAAAAGAGTTTGTGTATTAAAAGGTGATGAGCATATGAATGCATGAAGTTTGAACTGAGCGATACAACAAGATGTATACGCGCACGTTAAAGATGGCGATGAGTGTGAAACCAATTATCAACAATTAACGCAAGTTGATTAATTCGTTTTGTTTCCCTTTGTTCATTTTGGTTTTCAGTTCGATTGATTGGAATTTGGGTGTTTCGTGAATTGAAAAGCGTTTCCATGGATGAATAGGCCGCCACGATGATGGAAGAGGCACATTAAATGGTTATTTTTCAATCGATATTTCTCAAAAAAATCGCACATAATTTCCAATTTTGCGATGAACTCTTGGGTTCGATTGTTTCAATCTCCAACACCAAATATATTGTGTAGGTTTGCACAGTGATCATTTGTTTCACAAACCGAAGGGACTGAATTAGATTGAAATTTTATTTGTAAATTCTTTTCTCCATTGCATCTATGAATAATGAGATTGTCTCTGAATTTATTTTCTGCGCGTTGCTTTCATTCTTCTGTTTTTTGGGAATATCTTTTTGTTTTTGTTTTCATTCAACTAAAAGTTTAAAAGTCTTTTTTGTGGAACGGAAAAACAGTCATTTGTGCTCCATCGTCTCACGCGCGCTCTCTCAACAAGATTTGATTCACGCATTCTGTCTCTCGCTCACTCTTTGTGTGTGTGATCGCGATACAGGACTTAAGCTATCTATACCGTACACCAATTACGCGATTCGGGCAAACCCATGCTATATCCTCTTGCTTATTAGATTAGAGAGATTTGAGGCGAGGATACGGCTAGAGTCAAGACTTACGTCCATTTGAAAGAGACGTAATTTTTCAAGAAAATCGAGAAAAAAAATGTGTTTTCTTTCATTTTCAATGCGCGTCTAGCGTCTTTTCATATATACACGCACATTTTGATAGACACGGCACCACATCAAAAAGCCATTGTAATTCATCCAATCTACTAACTTTAAATCGCCGTTTGACTATTTACGTAACACTTTAATGTTCGCGATAAAAAAACAATATGATATGGTTTTGTACTTTGACTTGAACCCAAGATGAAAGAGCGTTATGGCCTCGACTCCCACCGTCCCTGATGGGACAATGTTCCGATGAAATTGTTGGATAATTTGATTTGAAAAATTGATTTTTAAAAATTAGATCTTCACATTTTTAATGTTATTTTCGTTCGGGCTCTTCAAAATGACGCATGATTCAGAAAAAAGGAAAGCATGCTTCGATTATGTGCTATTATATAGTAATTTTGCTATTTTCCGAACTAAACGCAAAGCTTCTGAGCTTCAATTGGTCGGCATCATTTGGACATATATATCCGAGGCCAAAGAAGGGAACGAAAGAAATGATAAAAGGAGAAAAAAGAAATTGAATAAGAAAATTTCCAAAAAAACACGCGTGAATGATAATTTAATAATGTATGATCTAGTAAAGGTTTTTCAATTGAATTATCCACATAAGCTGAAGCTGATTGGCGCGTTGTGTTATCATAATTTCAAATTATTCCGTTGATTCATGCGGAAAATAGCGCACATATTTGAGCTTAGCGGTTTGGTTCGGAGGAAAAAGTAAAAATATATAAAAAAAAAAAATGTTGCGGGCAAATAAAATCAGCGCTCTCACTCTCTCTCTCTCTCTCTCTCTCTCACACATTTAATGGATTTCCCAATACACCGATTTGTAAATTTTATTCTGTTGTAAGGACTGGTTTTATTATCAATACTTGTTACAATCTAACAAGTACAAGATCCACAGTTGCAGAGAATCGCCCAGCCAAAAAGAAAGAGCCAGATGTCTAATCAAAACAGATATTCGCACATATCCCGAAATAATCGCCATAAAATCATTTGTTTTCATGAGTGGTAAACTGCGTGTATGAATGCTTATTTATGTTCCAGCACGATTTCCGCTCAGCGCACATAAAATAGCGTAGTATTCCCATGTCAACAATAAACCCATATAGATAAATATGTACAAACAAGAAGCATCCTTCAGATAGATCATTTGATAGAATTTCAAATCTTTCGGATTTTTCTTTCAGGTTCGCTCGTTTTTCACATCATTTTTTCCTCGCTACTTTTTTCCATTTTCTGTTCATTCCATTTCATCGATGAGCAAACACCGTCGCAATGGCCAAACATATTTTACTCTTTACAAATTTCCATACGATTTGCTTGTAATCTTTATTTCTAAACAATTTGTGCCACATTTCCTTGTCGAATAATGTTTTAATGATTGCACCAAACGCAGCTCACAACGATGGTTTTGGGCGAAAATTAATGGGGAACTTATCGGTTCATGTCCATTTTCCGCCGAAAATTAATGGCAAAAAAATATTAATCAATAATATACGTTGACATAATGACCCTTTTAGAGTTCGGTTTCGCCGCGGTTATTCCAAAAATGGACGGATTGGTGCGTATTTTCCCTTACGATATTTTCTAAATATATATTTCTAATATATATTTCTTACACACACTAACACTCACAAACCAACACACAAAAGCACTTGGAGGCACTCAGACACGAGTCAAGACCTCCACCTCTAGCTGGACAACCATGAATGAAGTCTATATTGCAGTAATACAAACCAGCGCATAATTTAAACAACAAACCAAAATCATAAGC
The DNA here is from genome assembly GCA_028476595.1 of Obolodiplosis robiniae. Classification (NCBI taxonomy): domain Eukaryota; kingdom Metazoa; phylum Arthropoda; class Insecta; order Diptera; family Cecidomyiidae; genus Obolodiplosis; species Obolodiplosis robiniae. The sequence goes on from CM052017.1 coordinate 27,120,601, forward strand.
CTCATTCAATAGAAAATGTATATGAAAAGTGAAACAAAGAACAAGTGAAAAAAACACACATTTTATATATTATATGAAACGAAAACTATAGTGAATAATGCATAATCCGGTTTTTGTCTGCTGGCTTAAGTATGAAAAATGTACTCATGTATCAGGGAGTAAAATAGTATATCGAATTCAAAAATGTTAGTAGATGGGTCTCCAACAGCGGATAAAATTATAAATAATTCACACCAAGCTCGATAACGCTTAACCTTAGGTACCGCAAGCGGTGAATAGATTTGCGAATTCTCTTCGTCAATTCAATGAGACAAATGATGATGGCAAAAGCAGCCAAACAACAAACAGAACCATCGACTAAATTCACTTTTCACATTGATGTCTTAGCACTTGAAGTCATGCTGATTTCGATTACAACAACACCAACATCAGAAACAAAATATGAAAAAAATGTGAAAATTACGATATGTTTGAAAGTTTCACCGTTTCTTTCATTAATTTCGTTTCGCCATTTTTTGACTGCGTTTTCTTTATTATCGCCATGAATCTAGAGGCATTTTTTCTGCTTTCAATTTGCGGATAAATCATTTAGTTTGAGTATTATCGCGCGCGTTTACCAATTTTTTTTATCGCTTCGAGAATTTATACCGGAGTTGTCAATGTTGTCGCGGATATTTTAATGAAAGCATAAATGCTTGCTTGAATTTATGTTTTTTTTTTTTTTAATTTGTGAGTTTATTGTCATCACTTTAAACGGAGCGCGCGCGAACGCGCAATTGTTCACTCTCGATTGAAACTTGGAAGGCAAAGGTAATTACTTTTCATGCACCCGTTTTCCTTACCTTTGCCTCTTTACTTTTACTTTGTTGTTTATTATTTATTTTGCTTGATTTTAATACTTATTCTATACATCAAGTAATGCTAAGCACTACTTGAAAAATGGTGTGCTTGTGTACCTGTAACTTCTCCTTTCACTTTAAACGAAGAAATGATCGAGTTACTAACAAAGAGGGGCTTTTTGTAGAAACCGACCGAAAATATACCCCACTTTTTGTTCGCATATTTTATTTCTTCTTTCAAGTCTGTTCGTTTTTGTTTATGTTCGCCTTTTTTTGGTGTTCGTTGACGACTTCTTTCTTCTTTGCTCTTGCTTGATTTTCTTTGCGGTGGCTGCTGTTATGACTGTCAAGCCATTACATTGCTGTTTCATCGTCGTCTTTGGTGTCGATTCTGTCGTCGTCGTCGTCGTCGTTGTTGCCTGCATTAAATGCTATTCATATTCAGCATTCACATTATTTGTTCAATGTTTTTTTTTTCGTATCGTTTGGATTGATGTTTTGTTGTGTAGAACTAAAAGCAACTACAAAGTCCAATAAACTAGTCGAAAATCGTCGATCTTCACTCCACATGCTCACAAGAAAATGAGAAAATTATGATTTAGTGATTGTCGATAGTCGATTGTATCGATTATGTGGCGTGTTGGCTTGTGCAAACCAGTAAATCAAGTGTTTTTTAATCTTCTTTCGTCTTCTCTTCTCTCTTGTACCACCTTCAAATATCCAAGTTTCTCACACTTTGATGACCTGGTGTGCGGCTTTTATTCGAGCATTTTTGGTTGGGCTTTCCTTGGTTTCTTTTTATCCCCTTTATGTTGCAACCAGCAGACATTCAGATGGAATTCATGCGTTAATAATTAATTACGTATATCTGTAAAATCCTCGCTCGTCGATATTGAGATTCCGTGTCCTTGAGTCATGCACATTTTAACCACACAAAACTCTCTCATGGGAAACTACTGTTTAACTTACACGTTTAACGGATTTTGTTTAAATTACACGTTAATCGATACACTCGTCCCGATAAAAACCGCTCCGAGACATTCAGAATCAATCAAAAGACGCAAGTTGTTTCACATTAAATTTTCTAGCGATTTTGAAACCTGAAATTGTACGTAATTGATTCATGTGCGTTACACTTCCGAAATGAGCATTTCCGGAACTTTTCGTCATTAAACTTGTTCAATGAATCAGTCGACGCACATATAAATACATATTGTATGTGTTTATTATAGCTATTAACCAAAAGTATAGGTCTTCTTGATGCTCTCTTGCTTTCGATAGAGAGAGCATAAACGAATCTTTTGAATTGCGTGGTTCATATCATTGCCATGAACCATAAAATAGCACAATATCTTCCATTCGGTAAATTATTCTATTCGACAATTCGAAATGAATGGAAATCGTATAAGTTTCCTACGGAATTGCCTGATTGATATATCATCAATCAAATCACATTCTACTGAGCGCCCTCTCACGATATATTTGATTGGGCGGAGAGAATGGGTTAAATAATTCCATGTGTCACTTACCTCAGTGTCATCGAATATCGGACTATCGCTGGAATCAATCGTGTTATCTTTTTTCACGTTTGCATTCGAGTTGCCCGCCTCCATCCACAGCTTCTTCCAATCTCCATCGGTTAAAATCGACTTAGTCTCTGCATAAAGTGGATTTATAAGGAAACAAAAATAACAAGAGTCAGAATAAGCGTAAAAGAAAAGATTGATTTGATTACTTTTTAAACCGTTTTCCTACTCAAATGCTCATTCAAAAATGATGTGAGGATTTCAAACAATATTTTGGGCTTAGCAACGGTTGATGTGTGCATGAATGGTGTTTGTGTGCTTTTTATGCTTTAATAAATTTAAAGGCGTGCTGTGCGCTTGTATTCAGCTGAATGAGATTTAATGCTTTTTTATTAACTGTTGCCGAGTTACTACTCTGTTGAATTGTAGATATAGAATGAAAAGTGACGACACAAATCGCGGCTTTCTGTGGTTATTTTCGTGTTGTTACGACCACGCTTGTATAGAATTTTTCATACAGTGAAATTCACCACATTCAAATGCCATTCCTGTAAGGTTTTCAAGATGTTAGCATACTATTCCATATCAATACGCATCACGCCATGCAGTCACACATTCATCCATTCTTTCACTTGTTCGTTCCATAGCATTTTTGGCGATTTGTACATTGCTGATGGATGCTCACAACGTCCCAAAACTCATTTTTCATGTATTCGTTAAACTTTTGATTGCTGTCGTCCTATTATTGAATAGGTTTGACATACAAGTGATATCGTATATTCCACACTCAAAGTATCATCTTTACTGATAACCCACACAAACACACGCATCTACTTAATATGCACAGATATTTTCAAGATCCACGCGAAGCAACAGAAGCAAAGGATGTGAAACAGCCAGTGACTGTGGCAGCCGTACCAACAATTCAGAATACTTGAAATATATTGTCGAATATTTCCTCCGAAAAAGGTAATATTCGGTGAATTTCCGCTCCGGAGCTCAACCTCAACATGATGACGCACATTAGCTTCTATCATCACGCATTCTGAACACTTTGTTTCTCACAATGATGGATAAAAAGTGTCGACAAAAAAACGGAGGCATATTATTCAAAACACAATGGACGATAGTCAACACGAGTGACACAAGCACCCCAGTGAAATGTTTGATATTGAGATCTAGAGATCAGATTTCTACTGAGAGCAGGAATTTTGATGGTCTCAAATCGAGACCTTCGCTACGGTATCTCGGCCACCGAAAACGGAAGATTCGTTCAAAAGTTACACATAAAAATTTGCCTGAATGATCTTAAAATTGGGATAAATTCATATTTTCTGGCATATGTAGTCCAAATAAAGCAAGCAACTTAAACGCAATAAAAAATATCCGTGGTCTCATTCCAGGGAAGTCAGTTTTAAACCTCCCCAAACTTATTAGATTACGAAAAATATAAAGCAAAGCTAAACCGAGCATTGGACAAGGGTTCAAACATATCCAAAATTCAAGAACTGTTTGTTTCCCAACTTTGCAATCTGATGGTCAGTTTGGACGCGACCGACTTACGAACCACAAGCAAAATATTCTTTTTTTACACAGTCACTATGACTTACAAACTCAATATTTAGAGGGCATGAACATATCTTCAGAAAGAACTCATGTTTCGGGTTTTGACCGACAGTAAAGTCAATATTGTTTAATCAATTTGAAAATTTTATTATCAATATAATTATTAAGTATAATAATAAAAAAAAAAGCCACAAACAGACGATCTGGAGAACTTATTCTTCGGAGGAGGTGAAAAGTTAAGTCAGATGATAAAGGATGGTGGATCCTTTCGTTGCCGATCTCAAAAAAATTATCATCATAGTTTCGCTGTATGCAAAACACAAAAATTGATATCAAATAAAAATACTCTTGCCGAGGTGAATTCTTGTGCCGCTAGCGAATCAAAACATAAAATGTATGATATAAATTGGTTTTCTCTTCATTTTTAGATCACGTTCTACATTTCTGTTGCTAAATAAACACAAATTCATTTTTCGCGTCACAAAATTTGATATCAAAAATTTCTTTTGTATTTTATCTCCGCTTGCGGCACGAGAATTGTAACCTCAGGCAAAATGTTTTTTATTTGCTTCAATTCCCATGTACCACGAAACACTTTTTCAGATGCAATTTCGAATCACAGGCGGATATTTCAGTCCTCTACTAAATAGACGTAGAATGTGAGGAGAGCAAATATCGATATTTCGGGAATTTTGACATTCTTTGCAGCAACTTTAACAAAACATGTTGGAATTTCGGAAGTTTTCATTCCGTGGTGCAGATAGCAGAAAATAAAAAAGCAAACACAACAGAAGAAAAACAACAGCAGCAGTGAATAAAATCGAGCAAAAAATAATGCGAGTAAAAAATGCAGAAAAAAAGAATTAGCGAAGGGGATGTAAAGCGATGGTGAGCATGAAAAATGGATAAATAAACAAATGGAAAAGCGAATTTGAAGGAGTGAAAAAGAAGGAAATGCGCAAAGTTCTGAGTGCTTTTTGAACCGGATTGAAATGCACAATATTCATTTGAAGCGTGAAATATTCGAAAATGTGTCAAAAAATTGTTGGAAAAATTACTTACCGTTTACTGTTGATGCCAATAGAATGGAAGGCAAACATAGTAAAATTATGCGCACTTCAAACATTTTTGCGATTTGTTCCTTCAGCAAATTTCACAGAGTATAAGTTGTGAAAAAAGTGCACTTTGGCCACGCTGTTGGAGCTCACTTGTTAGTTTGTCATTATTTCAGCAAAAATTAATTTTTTATTCGCTGCTTTTATTTAGGAATGTTCGTCCTTGGTAGTCTTTCTCTCTCTCTTCCTCTTGCGAGATGTATCTTTTGAAGTCGATCACTTTTGTTTTGTATATTATTGTTATTCCTTTAGCACGAATTCAAATATTTTTTTTTCGTCGCTTGTTCGTTCTCTCCTTTTTTCCTCTTAAACGTTTTTATAATTCAATTTGATGAATGAGTGGAACTTCACTGCCAATGCACACAACATGACACTGCTATTTCATTTTTCTTTGCCATTCGTTTGCCAAAAGAACGTTCAGTATTGATCTGAAATCATTTAAATCGAAATTCATTCGAAGTTATTATTTTGGTACCTTTGTCTCCAGTTTTGACAAGGCTTGTTCTGTTGTTTCGTCATCATTCAGAAGGATGATAAATTATTTTTTTTATCAATGTCTATAAAATAAGCATGGGTGAATGTTATTGTACATTTACGTCTTTGTTCGACTTTTGACTACAATTGCACTGGCAGTACAGACGATGTTGTTGGTTTTTTTATTGGTATGCAAAGAAACAGAACAATAAATATATTTTGATGTGTTTAAATTCCCTCTTTTACTCTTCAATCACTTTTAAGCCGTTTTCACGTAATAAAATACAATATGCGATGGGTTGTTATTCGTGCTTTTATTGTTTTATTTCAATTTCCATGCATGTTATTTCGCTCAGTTTTGTACAATTTTTTGCGCTCGCTGTTCACTCACTCTTGGTATTTCCTTTTTTTTATTGTGTCATTCAGCGATTTTCCAACTGTTTCCAGTTAATATGTGTATGTGTATGTGTTTTTTCGTGAGCTTTTTCCCAAACTGCTTTTGAAACCATTTACATTTACATTTTAATATTTTGCATCATTTCATATTCGCTGATTAAACGAAATTTCACAGTCAGCCCAAAGCAAAAACAGAAATTAAATCGATAGGACGATTTTTCCTGTTCGCTCGTTCGTTTTGTTTTAATGTTTTTCTTTTTCGGCTTTCTCTCCCTCTCCCTCACTGTCTCACTCTCACTCTTTTAGATTTTCCCCGGTTTTCGGTCCGCGTGATCGCGTTTTTGTTATCAATTTATTTACGTTACGCTAACATATAGAGCATTTTTGGTTTTCGCTAGTGGCACTGCCTGTGTGTGCCAGTGGCTCACAATAAATGTATTTGGCTCTTGTACTCTTTTTTTTAAATCATTCCAATGTGTTCCTGTTTTACTGTTACGCTTTTTGTGCTCCTGTGTCTGTCCTATTTTTTTGCTGGCATCGCTCTTACCAGAATCATGATAGTTTCTTTATATGAAACTTTTCACTGTGTGTTTCCGTTAAGGTTAGTTTGGTTTTGAATGAATTCCATTTGAACGGGTGAAAGGGCACTAAATACAGTCGTTTTCATTTAGGCATACAGATGTAGATGTTTCGAGCGCACACTTGTATGTGATTTTATGTGATCAGATTCATCTGTGAGGACTTTAGATTCTCATTTTTTGTGCTTTTTACCCTAAATGTATGCTGTTCGCTCTTTTTCCCGTATGGCCTTTGATAATTTAGCAACCAATTGATTATACTCAACTCGAGAATTGTATTGCTTCTTTTTTACAGTTGTGGTTTTTGGAATATATTTATTTTATATCTCGTCTATTTAGGTGTTTTATTTTCTCTTTTTCGCGGGGCGCTTTTGTGTCTCAGATTCTAACCGCAATGCTTTTTTGAACGTTATCGCAATCAATGTTTAAATCTGTTCGTTTTCATGCAGCACTCGATTGGTTATTTCCAGTTCAGCGTTCGTGTGCTCTAGCTCTTCTTATGCACTCAGCATGAGCATACACCATATTGATATGTGTGGCAATTGTTTGTCTCTGAAATGAAAGCAAAAAAAAAAAAAAATGGAATCAAATGAATGATGTGAAGATATATGGAAGCATCCCACCAAAATCTTCAACATAAATGAAAATTTCAATCAAAGACCGAGACAACTGTTTCAGCTTGTTAATCTACATGCACTGATTGTGTTTGCATGTACATTTTGATCCGCATTCGTGTCCCTTTGCACTTTCATAACAAACACCATCCCATACTCATAGTCGAGACAATGCCAATTCGAAAAAAAGAGATTCAAACTCCATCAATGCATTGAACAGTCTTTGCTTTCTGGTTGAACTGTAAATCAAAACACACTCACGCTCTCAAAATTTTTCATCTCTCCCTGATGCCCTAATTTTCAATCGCATTGAATTGCGAATTGGATAATGACGGTAAAACGGAATGAAGTTTTTGAAAAATACGTTCAAATGATTTCAAATGGTAATTAAATAACATCGGCATTATTTCCAGCCAACAGTCGCTAATAAACTAATTATGGGTCTAATTGTTCTGGTTGAATTAAATCCAAAATGTGTTCTATGAAGTCAAATAGAATAATTTGCGTTTTCGGTAAACCTTCACACGGTGCGATGAGGTAATGAGGGATGAAATGGCAATGGTCGTCGTCTCATTCGTGGGCGGTGCGATGCGACTGACTTGTTTTGTTCACACCGTAGATGATGTGTGTACGTGCATGTGGCAGTTTTGTGACGTTTGCTTTATCAATTTATACAATTAAAATTACAATCAACTTCCAGTGTTTAGGTTGTTATATTTCTCTTTCGGTATTATAACAATCGTTGATATAATCATTAAATTCGGATTCGCGCGTGCTGTCACCAGAATGAAATGTGTGCGTTGCTTCATTTTTATTTTACTTTCAGTCAAGATGTGTATCCGCATGAGCATTTGATTCAATTGTAATGAGAGTTCATCTCGCTACCTCGTTTGCTCTATTTCCATTTTGAATACCATTTTTTCAATGTTTTTTTTTTATTCAACTCATGTCGAAAATGCACATTTCAAAGTGAATTAAACTCGCTGAAATAGAAATGTCTTGTTTAAATGCGCTTTTATTCTGGATCTCTTTTTTTTCATACGATGTATCTGTGTGTATTTGCATAGATATCTGCAACATAGTCTGAAACTGATATTGCAAAAAATCATCAAATAATCACATTGTCAGTAGCATAGCATTGAACGCAGTGAAAATAGCAACAGCGCAAATGATAAAGTCGACCAAATCAACGGAAGTGGCGTTTTTATCTGAAAAGGTCGTTCACGATCTTTGAAACATGAAATTCGAACATTTTGGATTTTAATTACAAACGCGATTTACTAGAGATGAATTCATTTCGAAATGAGCGTCTATGCTCTGTCATTACGTTTAATTTTATTCATAACCCTTGTCATCGTTAATTATACGTAATTAAGTCAAATGCCAAAAATCGCATGCCATTTTCATCGACATTTTGGTTGCACATTTGTTTGTTCCGTTCGACATTTGTTTCTGCACGGAGTGTACATTTCGTGTGCATATATTGTCAATTTTCTAGTGTTTTAAGCTAGTTCACATTGGCAGAAGGCTGGATCATTGGTGCTGATGTGTTTCATTTCCGGCATTACCTTTATTCAATACAAGAGAAGCAAATCAAACTGCAAGTGACAGTTGTTAGTTCCGAAGCTGCCACCTGGTAGCGTTTGAAACACAGTTCTATACATGAATATACGTGTGACCATAGGCTTGAACTTGGCAACAAACCTGTGTTGTGCTGTTTGATCAATTCTTGAAGTGGCGCTGTCGACGTATTGCTTCTTAGCTTTGGATCCCCCTGATTCAATATTAATGGGCCAAAAAGTCTTAACATAGCTCGACTCGCTTCGTCTTTACTCAAATCGATGTGCACATCTTCAATGGGCTCATAATATACATTTATATGTATAAGCTTTTTCATGCACTGGAACAAAGATATGCGCCAATTAATTTGACAATAGCTGCTCGAATTTTAATTACGCGAAAATCTAATTCTTTTAACGCTTGATATTCATAAGCATTAATTTTGCACATGAAAGATCGACGAATCATGAAAATAAACATTATGGTTTTTGCGAGAATGTCACTCGACCAACATCGACAGACTCAAAAATATACAGATAAAGATTCGTTCATATGAAAAACAAAAGGCAACTTAAATATGCCGGAAAATTCCGCACGTAATTTAACAACATTTTTGTGTGTGCGCATTTGTGTATGGTTTGGGTCGCGCAAAGCATACCGCACATACAATAATTCATACAATAAAAAAAAAAAAAATGAAAAGAAAAAACGAAAAAAATACATGTGGAATATTAATGAATAATTTGTGCGTTGTACGCTAACGTTAAGGGGTAGTCATTTGAGTAATATGTCCTATGCGTTATGCATACCAAAGTTCATGACAACACAATGAAAAGATCGAAAGAGAGAATTATTTCCAGTGCGAAACATGAAAGCGGGGATGAAAAGCGATGAGCGTGAGACAACTCACCCCATCGTCACGTCGAGTGTTATTTATTAGGAATATTCAATTCGAAATAATTGTATTAAAAACGTTGTTATTTCTTTTGATACTCTCTGCAGCATTTTTGCATGCGATGGCTTCGATTTCGAGCCATATTAACGCGTATATTTATCAAATGACTTATTTTAATCTCGGGTACATAGCATAAACTATCAATGACAAAACGATGAATTATCGTTTTTGTTCGTTCGTTCATTCGGTTTGGGGCAATTTTTTCCTGCCATTTCTCCAACTAGATAAAGTAATGGCATGTAATTTCTGATGACGCAAATCGTCCATATAAACCAAAACTTTTCCAATTAAACCCGATATTTTGCACATTGATGATGGTGTAATGTAGATGCAAGTGTAAATCAGAGGCGATAGTTGAATCGATAGACCCAACATAAACTCTTCCAGTGTATGTGTGTAAGTGCTTGTGTATTACTATTACTCTCTCACATCCTTCCATTTGATGGCTCTCATTTTCACTATCACTATCACTCCTTCTCGCTTTGTGTGTCTTTTTGTCTTTTTGCCCCTACGGCCGAACATACTCACGTAGCTTTTGTATTATATTTTGTGAATGTTTTCTCTCATTTTTTTTTTCGATGGTATATTTATTTAAATTGCAAAGCACGGAGTGAAAGTCAGCAAGAGGGAAGTAAGAAACGAGAGAAAGAGAGAGGTTCTAATGTAAATCAGCGCACTCGAATGTGTTCACTGCTAACTAGGCAATCTAGTTAGTAAAATGTATTTTTTGGTTGAATACAACGTTTTTACACCATTGTCTATTATTTACACAACGTTGCCAAACATGAGCCAGAATTTAAATGGATAAAATCGACAAAAAAAAAACAGAAGAAAACGAAAAAAAGAGAAGAAATGTTTCACAGAAATTTAAGGAAGAAAACGATTTTACTACGGCTCAATTTTTCATTAGAATTGTAATTTTGAAGCTTTGATCAATCGGAAATTCGTTTAATTTATTTCTTGACGCATTACAATGGAGCCTTGACTTGTCTGGGCTAGTAGCCACAAAAAGTCCAGATGAACCAGTTCCAATAGAACCGTTTCCCATTGATAACCTGCTCCACATTGCTTTCTCCCTCTCTCCCTCTTACTCTCTCTCTTTCTCTCCGCACTGTTCGTCGTCACTGTTGTCGTTGATTTTGTTATCTTTCATTCAACGGAAATTTGTATCGTTCGTCCAAAATTACTCTCTCTTCATTATTTGGGGAAGAGGCACGCACATCGAGAAATATGTTGAGAACTCAACATTGATTTTCAATATATATGTATATACATATACCAATTTATAATTATAACGTATTACATGAGCGGTAGCGTGTTATTCACTGTTGACATTAGGAAATGAGAATGTTATTTGAACCTATTATCAATTCGATTCCAGGCTAAACTATTATAGACAACTGCCGTTGTACATTCAACGGTGCGGTAAGGGATTAGTAGTAGCTTCAGAATGTGACAAGCACAACGGACGCTCGACTTTTTGATTAAATTTGATCCTAACATTCACCGTTGTTGGTTTGTCATTCATATGTTTTGTTTGCCATTTGCTCGTACAATTGCGAATAGTTCATTATCTTTCTAGTTAATAACATTCATCATTTTGCGCGTGATGTATCAATTCTGGCAAATTCGCAAATAAGCTGTATGTGTATATGATTATTTATTGGTTGTTTTTTTTTTGTTTCATTATTTTATTGTCTCTCAATTTTATTTGAACATCCGAAAACCGTCAACTGTAAATATAAATATTTTCCTTCTGAAGCCGAATCAGTAGCTACATTTGGGTGAGTTTTATGATACCGGATGCGATGTACGAGCAACACGACGAATCATCACCATAAAATATTATGCTATTTATGCACATCAAACACGTCCGTTAAAAAAAAGCAAGTGCCAATAAGGACGTCAACAACAACAACAGCGACGACGATGGGACGATGTCGGCGGGAAAAAAGAGCTCCAGAAAACGTTGACCAACATTTAATATATCATACCAATTTATTGAGTCAGACCAAAAATAAAACTGTAAAAAAGCAATATTTACATGTTCTCAACACACTATTCCACTCCGTGTTGTAAATTATCCAACAAAATTTCTGCACACTGAACCATGTTTATGTACTATACTCGGTGTTCCCCGTTAAACTTGTACTCGCACACTGCACACGATGGATATTTAGGAGCATCGACCAAAAAAGGCCACCGACAAAAAAAAATGAGCAAAATTTTGCGTGAACTAAACACACGATATTTGCGCTTCAATTATTTGACTTTGATAGAACTTTCCACTAAATTTCGATCAAACCGTTCAACTTATTTGATGCCTTAGAGTCGATTTTTGTTTTGCTTTTCTCTCTGCCGTTCAGTTGAATTCTCTGATTTAGCTTAGCATTCTAATGTTTAAACATCGATTACTGTGAACACACAAAATACTGAATACATTCAGCGAATAGCAGCGAGAGTGACTGAGCGGGTATTCTGTCAGTTACGATTTAGCTTTCGTACTGCCACCGAAAGTTTTTCTACTTCTCAACAAGCGAACGGCATACGCCCGTGCTTTCGTTTTGCCACGAAAATATCTACACGAGCTGTGTATATTGTACGGTGCACACGACATTGATTTACCAATTGGACATGTTAATTTTTGGAGCATGCGCCGCAGCAAAACGTTTTTCCTCAATTCCCATGGAGAATTTCATGCACATGAAATACATGAAATATACACTGCACACACCGAACAAGAGAGACAGAGTTGTTTTGCTTCCGATACATTTTCACAAGCAAATATTTTTCATCAGTTCTTCATGCACACGCAATATCTGCGGTATATATTTTTCGACACACACACACACACATACGCACTGAGAAGGAGAGAGAAAGTAAGAGAGATAGAAAGAGAAGAGAGAATAAAACGCATCGCACTACATAATTCACTATATCTTTCATTTATTCGGGTCCCGGGTAACACAGTGGATATAAATCTTGCTGGATTCTATGACAAATTTATCATATTTAAGATAAAACATCTAAGCGATGAAACAAATTCCGAAATAATCTAATAGTTTCCAGACTGGATTTGATGCACACCAAACATGGAGCAGTTATGGCATACATATTGGCATTATTAAACATTATTATAATACAGAATGTGATAGTTCATCACAACTTCTACACTCAATTGATAGGCTCAAATGTGTTTGAATAACATTTTCTCGGACAAAATGATTCCTAATAAATTCATTCATGTCAGATGAAGTTGGGAAAATTTATAAATATTCGGGCGAAATTCTTCGATGCGAACTCTTCGAGCACAAACAGGGATATCGAAAAGAAAGGAATTCGATCAAATTGAATTAAACATGAGGGATCCGCAGAATGTGGGGCATTGGTATTCGAAAATATTCAGGGAAATATATTTGATCCGTACACAAAGAATGTACCCAAATATATGAAAAATCAAAAATTTTACAATTTACACATACAATCAAAGCTATTTGCCGCTACCATCGTTGTTGTTGTTGCTGTCTCCATTGCCGACCAAGTTGTTGATCGGCAGAGGTATTTTGTGCGAATTCATTCAGCCACACCGTTCGACACTCGACAATAGCAGGCAAAGTAAAAAGCGTGAACAAATTTCAACAATTGTAATGCTTTAATCGTATTCTATGAAAAGTGTACGCGGCCGGAAATTCAATTAAAAAATTATAATTTAAAAAAAAATTAATCATAATTTGCATATGCCGCACGTTTAATTAATAATTCAATCAAATTGCATGAACACTCAAAGTTACCTAGCCTCACTTAATCAATGGCATTTCTACCGTAAAATAAAATCGATTTTAATACAATTATAGTTTTGCAAACCGAAAATCATATCAATTTAGGCGTCTAATAATATTGTCTTGTTCAATTCATAATATCTTTTCATCCCATTTATAAATTATCCGATAACATATACAAGGTTCAGCTTATGTGGATTCGATAAATGGTTCAGATTTCTCATTTCATATTTGTTCCCCTTCATTCTACTCCCTTTTTTGCAGTTGAACATCTTCATTTTTGCTTTCTTTATGTGTGCTGTTGTATGTCTGCTTTTTTTACTTTCCATCTTTGCACTCTCGGCTTCTTTTGAGAAAGAAAAATCATGGCATTTATGACATTGCAACGAGCAAAATGAAAAAGCACAAAGTGCTTGAGATTATATATTGCTCTTTTATGACAGAAAATTCGTTTCATAGAATAAGTGAGATAATTAGTTATTTTGTGTGTCGGCTAAAGTGTTTGCAAAGCAAATGTGAATAGTTTTTCATAAAGCTCAGCATAATTTTCATTTGTAAATCGTGTGCAAGTGCATTTATATTGTTTGATTGTTCGTTTGTTTTATTCCGTTTTAAATCTTGCAATTGTAACGAATCCGAAGATTTTACCAATGCGTCATTAAATAGTTATATAGAAGTTGTAAATTGAAGTATACTTGCATATATCAGTAATATTGAGAGGCAAGTATGTACATTTGAAAAAGAGATGCTTGCTTCTCCATCTTAACGGAAGATTATGTTCGGCGATTTTATATTTATTCAAGTGATCAACAAAATTTTTGTTTTCAACAAAATCAAATATATTTGATTATTTAATGTAGGTTACTTCTCCAGAGTTGGAGTCTAATTGATAATCTTTTCCACGGTTTGTTTACACCAACGATACCTTCATCTTATGAAAAGTTCACTCCCATACCATTTACATTTCAGAATTGTCGGGCTGAGAATAACAAAACATTGTACGCATCTCACAACTTTCTAGGGGATACATTCATTATCAAGGAGTTGAGATGCGAATGATCATTTTTATTCTCAACCCGACAATTGTTACTTCAAGGTTTCCGACTTGGAACAGATTTAGCAAAAAAAGGCAAAAACCTTCGCATAATTTTAATTTTATAAGCTTGAAAACTTCATTTGAATTTGTTAGTTAATTTGGATAATTTCTATTTATTCAATTGAAGTAACTATATATTTACCGTTTATGTAAAATCATGTGTTTTTCGCTCGATAGATTTCGAAACAAGTCTTAAAGTGATAATTTTGAAATACGAACTTTCAAACAAACACCTCTCTCTACACATAATTCGTTACTGTAGAAAAAAAATACACAAATTGTGTTGACTAATATTTTGTCAAAATTGTAATAATGGTTTAAAAAAATATTTTCAATAATTTTCTTTTTTCTTAAACAATATATTGAAGAACGGCAATTGAGCCGTAACATTCTGTGAAAAGAGCTTTTTACTAAGAAGAAGCGACGCCGCTTTGCTATGTTTTTCTTTGCATTAAGTTCAACTAACAAACTGCTACCCTATTTTCCGATTCGATCAAATGAGATATCTTTTGAACTGAGTGGAAATTTCATTTCCCGATGCTCAATTGCTCATGCGGCGTTATGTTTACATTCACGGTACCGGAACCCACGCAAAAAAGCCGGTGGATCCTTGGAGAGAAGAATAAATTTCCAAGCAATTCTGTTTTCGTTAAATTAGATTATTTTTCGAGAACTTTCTACGCCTCAGATATTGGATATTGGATATTGGAAAGGTACTACGACTTGCTTTGAGCCATATATGGCTCATTATGGAACTTGGTTCTTTAAATCGAAGAAAATACATACTTTTCTCTCCATCTCTGTCTCGTTCATTTGAAAGGACATAAACTTTTCTCTTTCGATATTTTATTTGTTTTTTTTTCTGAACCAATCGAACAGTTTTGCTCTCAAACGCGCACATGGGCAAATTTGAATAAACATTTCCGGTCACATTTATTATGTGTAGATCGAGATAATACACCAGAAATGAGCAGAAAGAAAAGAAAAAGTAAACTATAGCTTTTTATAAGCTTTTAGCAAATTCAGCGGGTCCTTTTCAACATTTTACCGAAAAGAAACTTCTATAAATATAGTACTTAATCAATGCCGTTAATACTAAGTTTTCGTTAACGCATTTTCAAATTATACCAAACTTATGTATTAAAATATTCATTAATGTTGATGATTTCCTACGAAAACACTTCTCATGGCGTGTTACAGTTTTGGCAGGTGAACGAGAAAGTATGACGGCTCATTCGAATGGAGAACATTTGAAAACCCAAAACACAATACAACGTCAAAGCAGTGACATCTGTCATCATGGCTCACATTCGCATACAAAAAGAACACCATTTCAAGCTTGGACGAAGTTTCAAAGCATAGTTTTTATATTATTTCAATACATTAGATCTGTTGCAGATAACTTTTCATTTTCTAACCAGATAGCATATAATTTCCGTAATAAATGGATTTCACGCGCTATCGAGTTGATAATGTAATTGAATTTCCACCAATATATTTTGCTTTGTTTCTGATAAACGTATTCATGTGAAATTATCATCGTAAAACTCTGAAATGCGCTTTGATTTGTTGCATTTGTTGATGAAATCGATTTACACATTTACTAAATATATATTTGATGTGATTTTTACAGTGTCCGCCTTCTGTATTTTACTTACCGTCATTTCTAAGCGAACAAGAAGAAGACGCGATTCTCACACGAATTGAGCATACACCGAAACCGAAATGGACACACCTGTCGAATCGCCGACTCATTAATTACGGCGGTGTTCCACACAAAAATGGCATGATTGCCGAAGAGATACCAATTTGGTTGAAGGATAAAGTGGCGTCTGTGAATAACGTAGGTAAGCATCGACACCTAACCCAACCTAACCTTAAAGCGGCTTGTGAATTGCATTCATCATTTCTAATTTATTTCATTGTAGGTGTTTTTGAGCATGTAAAAGCGAATCATGTGTTGGTCAATGAATATTTGCCGGGTCAAGGAATAATGGCTCATTCCGATGGTCCTCTGTTTCATCCAATTATCTGCACAATCTCTTGTGGTTCGCATACAATTTTGCGCATTCACGAGAAAGACTCTTACGATGATGAAACAACGGTTGCATCAAATGGAGATGCAACGATTGATGGAAAACGTAAACTAGTTTGCCAATTGCTTATCGAACCGCGTAGCCTTTTGATACTCAAAGATGACATTTACAATAAATATTTGCATTCGATTGACGACGAGACACACGACACAATCACTTCCGAATTAGCCAATCTGAATCAATGTGCCGAGTTTAAAAATCGAATTGGCGAAAAGGTTGAACGAAAACGGCGACTATCACTAACTATTCGACATGTGCCAAAAACAACTAAAATTCACCTAAAACTGGGTCACTGATATGTTTTATTTATTTGCCTTCTTCTTTCTTACTCTCAACAATTTATTTTAATTTTCGAAAATAAAATTCCGTAACGGATCACTCAATTTCTCTTTGTCATAATTTATGAACTTTATGATTACTTTTAACCGCCCAACAACCAATTCATTGTCGTACGCATCTGGTTAGAGGTAATAATGGTTTTGGTATTTCGCCGAGTCATGTTGATTTTTCGTAACCACCAAAAAATTACACATCTTCACATGACATTTCGATGAAGACATCGTTTAAATACCGATTTTATAATCAAGTTCAGTTGACGACGAATATAGAATTTGTTAAATAATCACGAAACATAATCAAATAATATAGATCTACACGGCTATGGTCATTCGTCAAGATCTAGTAAACAGCCACAAACAATTTATGGAAAAAATGTATTTGATCAATATTTGGAATTGGCTGTTGTTAATTAGCGAATATTTATGAAATATTATTTGTTTGCATTGCGGACACATGTTTCGCCCAGTTGAATAAGTGTAGATACATCGATAAACATTGTACGTAACATTTATAGTAAACCAATTACCATCGAATATTTGCAATGAATAGCATTCGAATCGGTTGAATTTATTCGTTGCTAGCTGAAAAATTTGAAAGCTACCAAATCAAGTGCATTAAGAGCATTTTTACGAATAAAAAAAAAAGTGGAGATAAGAAACAGGGTTGAAAGCAAAAACAGCAAAACAGCAAATGAAATTAGAAAAAAAATTGACTGGTAAATCGATTGTCATCCAGTGTCAAAACGTAAATACGTATTTTCGACTGACAGTTGTTTTTTGACATTACTCGTCATTTTTCAATACATATAAAAACGGAGGTACAACAAGTGGTAAATAAGTTAAAGAAATCGCACACATTATCGCGCTCACACTGCATACATCACGCAACCACACATCGACATTCTTAAATGTCTTTGAATTTCTAGCGTAAACTATTGTTTTATTTTCGTGTGTTATAATTTTTTATGATTGACAGTCATCTATATAATTTCACTTTATTATTTTTTTCTGTTCGTTTTGCAATCAATTAGCATATTTTTGTTGTTGTGCTTAATTACAATTTCGTTTCAATCCATTTGTACGTATTAATTTGAGTTGAAAGTCCATTATTTAACCAAAACAGGAAAGATCTATTTATGCCTTGATTGATAAGCAAAACCAAAATAATATAAAAAAAGAGTCGAGAAAAATATTGGCTCGAAATTTTGGACGAACAAGTCAAGAGGATTCACTTCAATTTGTGAGCAAGCGACAACGCACTGCTCCTAATGAATTGAATAAATTTCACAAATGAAAATGAACCATTAAATAAATAGTAAACAATAAAAGCAATCAACGTCAATTACAAGTGCGAATTTAAAAAAGTGTCTAAAGAAACATGAATAGAACAGCAGAGATGGAATGAAGACAAGGAGCTCTTCTCTCTCTCTCTCTCTTTATCTATATGTATATATATCTACAACCACAAATGAACTTTCATTGCATACACTCGTAACCTTCAATTAATGAAAATAAACAAAACGATTTGTTATCAGTGTTGGAAATCAAAGAACTTGTTTCATCTAAGCGAATAAGAGAATTTATGGGCAGTTCATTGGTGTTGTGTCACATGCACGGAGACTGTTTCGACTGATTTCCAGAAGAAAAAAAGCAAATCCGGAAGAATTCACTCTTCTTCTCCACATAAACTGGTTCATGCAGCACTGAGTGATCATCAATATATTGGCTGTGTACGTTATCAATATCATCAACGCTTTTATAACACTTTATAGTATCCGCACATAAGCTGCAACATCTTTTTTTTTTGCTCGTGTTTGCTTTCATGTTTACGACCATTTCACCATTCGGTTTTCAATATATTACCGTTTGCTAGATCCTTGCATTGTTTTTGTTGTTTTTGCTGCTGTTTGTTGCTGTTATTGTCTCGTGCTTTGGTGTTGATGATTAAAACCAAGCTAAATGATTAAAACAAAATCGAACATTCAATTTGAGCACGTACTTGATACAGATATTAGCGGCTATTTTCCACTTCTCTGCACAGTTTGCACGCGAAACAGAGAGATAAAATTTGCTAAATTTACATTTTCCTAAGTCTAAGATTATTCTCTCCGTTATTATGTACATGTGATCATATAAACTTAAAAATAGCAATAGTGAATACAATAGAAGCCTTCTCATCTGTTCTCATTTTTTTTCCATTTTGTTCGATTGTTATGTTTTCAGATTCTTTGTTATTGATTATTGGCCAACGTATTATGCGCAATACACTTTTTTCGTTTGTTTAGTTAAGTCTAAAATTCAATTTAATTGAACCAAACGGTCGACAGCGTTTATTATGATTGGTTCGAATAATTATGTAGTGAATATTACTCCCTCAATTGCTATCAACGATGAAGTTATTAGCGACGACAACAATATACAAAATCGATCGCCAAATATAGCACTGTGTCCGAATGAGCCCAATAATAATTATTCCGATATCGACCGTTCAGCCGGTGTGTATTGTAGCCGAAACGATGAAATCAATGGGAATTGCTTGTGTTTATCAAATAATATCGTCAATCTTGATGATGTTCCAATATCAGCGTTGCGTTCAGGAAGCCGTGAGCTGCTGTCAAAGCGATTAAACGCAATCAAAGTGATTTTATCGGAAAATGGGTCACCACGTGACTGGCGCGGTGTCCTCAGTGGCATTGGATTAAGTGAAAACGTGAACACATTGCAAATGAAAACCGATCCAATGAAAGAAGTGCTTGAGCTATGGGCCAAAGACCATTCAGATACCGCTTGGATCGGTCAACTTCAGAAAATATTAGGCAGTATTGATCGATGGGATGTGGTCGATGATACCAGCGACTATTTTTGTAATTACTATTTTGTTTTTGGTCATAATTTCCAAGTGATTGCATTTGCTAACATTTCTGTTATTTCACAGTTGAAGATGCGAAAATCTTCTTGATTTCAAGGGAAAAGGCAAAACAGAAGGAAATGAAAACTTCTGACAGCCAAGCCAAAGCTTCTGAAACTAAAGAATTGTCCAGAGTTGACGAATCAAACCTATTAACTCAAGATGATATCAACAATGCAAAACAAGGATTACCACCACAGCAATACGACGCATATTTATTGTTTGACGATGAAGATATCAATTTTGCCACCGAAATACTTGTAAGAATGGAAGAAAAAGGCTTGAAGGTAATTTAAAACGTGCAATAATCAACATTGTATGCAGTGCATTGTGCTCGGTTCGGCTGTTTGTTGCGACATTGAATATTAATTTGTGCTAATTTGAATGTTTGTAATAGCTTTGCTTGAAAGAACGAGATTTTATTGGTGGAACAATTGAAACGGATGCCATTATGCGGATGATTTCGGAGCGATGCGATCGTTTAATTGTAATTTTTTCCACAAAATTTCTCAATAGCGAAGCGAACACATTTTTTGTCAAATTTGCGGCATCGATTGGTATCGAATACGGAAAACGAAAGATAATTCCATGCATGAATGAACCCGTCAAATTACCGCAAACATTAAGTTATTATTATTACTTGATGTACAGAGAACCAACGCAATACTTTAATTTCTGGGAGAAATTAGCGAATTCAATCCGAAATGTGCCCATAAATCGAATCTCTAGTCCAGCCATTGTTGCGCCAAGGTTAGCTTCAAATATTCAACAGTAACTTTATGTTAGAAAATGTATTACGTCATTTTGTACTAACTGTTTTTGTGTAATCACCCATTTGTTGTTTAATAGAATAACCATCACCGAAATCGATAGTCCATCAACATTACCGTCAAATGAATCCGAACAGCAGGCGATGATTCAATATAAAAGTGACCATGAAACATCACCCCATCCAATCGCAAATAAGCGAAAGGATAAATCAAAATCACCGAAGTCATCATCGCCCAATACACCGATTAGCTTGAAAAAGTTTTGGAACAATTTCCCGAAAATCGGTTCACAGTCGACGATCTCATCGTCAATGTGGACACTTGGTGTGACTGATCAAATATACGATAAGGACGATAAAGACGATGAACGTTGTCATAGCTCTCTGTCGCTAAATAATTCAATTTCCAGCCAAACGCCCACAAAATACAAGAAAACCAAATGGTTCAAAAAATTACTCTCCCCAAATAGCGCATACAAAATTTCCGCTGAATCTGACAGCAGCATCGGAACGGAAAATTCAACAAAAAAGAAAAAGTGGTATCGTAAACGATTCCGCAACCAGAACAAAAATCGTGAAGAAGCTCACGGAGTTTAGATGGCATTTTCTCTTCTCTTCCACAACCGAACAGAAACAAATTCACACAAACAAAAGCACAAAGAGCATGGGAAAACCTTTTAAAACATATCACATCTCTCAATATATGAACATAGTTATAAATGCAACGTGTTCGTGCAAATCAACAAATTTAATATCACACTTTAAAATTTTTTAGATATTGAATATTTTTTGTGTTTTACTTTAGGTGACAAAACAACAAAATATAACGAATGTTTTTGTTTTTTTTAATCGAAAACATAGTAATATAATGTTATGCCATCTCGAA
Organism: Obolodiplosis robiniae; assembly: GCA_028476595.1. Lineage (NCBI taxonomy): Eukaryota > Metazoa > Arthropoda > Insecta > Diptera > Cecidomyiidae > Obolodiplosis > Obolodiplosis robiniae. Next base: position 27,142,096 of record CM052017.1, read on the forward strand.
ACTAAGGCGATAGGAATGTATTTCAGACGCGATAATATGCGCAATATTGAAAATATGCACTGATTAAAAGATAAACAAATAAATATTCACCCCTAGAATGGCGATAGAACTCTCATTGAATTTCATTGAAATTTGTAAATTGAAGCATACACATTCGTGTATGAAAAATTGTATTATTTAAGCTATGTCACATTATATTGTGGCCCTTTTGAGCAGGTGACTATTCACCGCTCGACCAGAGAAGAGACGATCGCTTTCTGACATCTTTTCGTCTTTAAACTTGTTAAATTGTTAAATTGTTGATGATTTGTTTTAGATAAAAAGAATATAATAATCGATTTGAATGAAAATATTTTACCTCTTGTTAGATTGTTATTTGCATCTCAAAATCGGGATCGCAATTTATAAAATTGCAATAAAATTCATGATCAAACCACGAACATATTATTTTTGTTGTTGTTGTTGTTGTATTATTTTTATTGGAATTTAACATTATTCTCTGTTTCATTTCATAATGATTACATTATGTACAATGCAAAGTTTTCTCAATTTTCTATGAAATCACTTTACATCTGACAATATTTCGCTCTTGTTTATCAAGGAATTTTCGTACGATTTGTTTTGTTTCATATTTTGAATTCGTTTCGTTTTTCTTGTTACATATTAAAAGTATTCGGTGTGTTTTGCTATACCTCATAGTCGCTTGCAATTCACTAAACCATATACAAAATTATATGATTTTTAGATGAAGTTACGGAAAAAGTTTATTCGGATGTAGGTGCATGAATTGTGTTTCATTTTTATGTTGCTTTCGTTCATAAATTTCTCTTTGAGGAAATTTATTTTATTGCAATTCTTCATTTTTTTCTAGAATTCAATTTCATAATAACACATTGAAATTTATATCCAAAACTTGGCAAACAATAAAAAAATTATTAATCATTAGTACGACATTATTCGCGACGTGAATGAAGAAAAAAACTAATTTCAAATGATTGCTTTAATAGTTCGGTTTTCGAGTTTACAAAAAAATATGATTTTTTCTTTATGAAGAATTCAATGGAATTCCAACGAAAAATATATATTATGAAACAGTACGTTTAAAGATTCAGTATTAGAATTTTTTCCCTTGTATGCAATAAATTTTGTTTATTTAATAGCATGATTTCCGTACGCGTTGCTTCCATTTGTTGCAAATTTCTCATTTTAATTTTACTGAAATGCTGAATTTATGCAGTAGCTACCTTTGCTGTTGTTGTTTGCATAATCTTTTCCTTCGATTTGCTCCTGGCATTTTTATTCTCTAACTTTCTGACATTATCGAAATGGTTATATATTTATGTGTTTAAAATATAAAACAAGATTTAGTTTATGCGCGTTTTATCTTAATCACTAAATGTTTTTGTTGTTGTTGTTGTTGTTTTGCGTAATAGTTTTAATAATAATTTGGCTTACAAATTCTTATTAATTTATATTTTAATCCGTGAATGCAATCCACTTGGTTAGTGGTTCGCACTTGCAGTTATGCTGGCACACTTGGCGAGTGTGTTTGTTTTGCGTGTTTCTTTATTTCTTCATTTTTTTTTTTTGTGTAAAAACTCAAAAATTACGGTTGAAGCTTCAGAACAAAGGAGACAATATTTGCTGCGCGCAAGAAATAGTTGATTGCATTGTCTGAGTATATTTTCGGCGAGTCTTTTTAGATTTCGATCGATTTTCTAGATCGCCTTTTGATTATGCACATTTCTCTTTTGCTCTGAGATCATTCGGTTTTAATTTGTTTTATGTTTTTCAATACTCGAAATTTTGTTTTTCTCTTTTTATACGATTTTTAAGCAAAATGTTTCATATTTTATGACGCGTTTAGATAGCACACATTCACACACTCGATGAAAAAAAGAATTGTAATTTTTCGATGAGCTGACGAGCCACGCATTAAGACAGATCTGCAATGGAATGAAACGATGCACAAGGAAAAAATTATCAACGTGACATTTGTTTACGTATTGCATGCAGTTTTCTACTTACAGCTTGGGGCCGCCTCAAAACGTCTTTGTATCTGATCGTATGTAAATTTCACAAAAGCATCGTATTGCTCGGCTAATTTTGTAGTTAAAACGGCATCGTATTGTTCACGCAACGAATCTTCTCGCTCTTTCAACATACTTTCGCATATCATTTGTACCTGCGAATAAAATGGAAAATTTCAAGATGTCAAAAATGGATGATGACAAATCCATTGTTTTTAATAGCTCTTAATAACGAGGTAATCACTTGAAGCACATGATATGATCTCGGACAAAATTGCATGTGCGGTGCATACCTGTTTGAACGTGAAGAGACCTTTCTCCGGATTTCGCAGATTTGGTGGTGTATCTGGACGTCGTGGACTATCTGGTCCCATTTCAGAGCCACTTGATTCGGAGTCTTGCATTCTCTCAACATTATGATACGTGAAATTTAACTGTTTCCGTCGATGCAAACGTGTGATTTCTTCGCGGATATTTTGCGCCATTTTTTCTAAACATTTCAAACGATTGAGATTATGTAAATTTAAATTGTTGAGCAATCGAAACTTTGAAATTAAATGGTTCGATAGAAATATTACCTGGTGTCAACTTCGTAAGTGTTGCATCGGCAAACGCTGATTTTGTTGGTTCTGTAACTTTTGCATTTGAAGCTTGAGCACTTGAATTTTGTGCCGTTCCACTAGTGGTAGTGAATAGATTGCAGCGACGTCGTTTTGTGGGGCGTTGATTCAGTGACTCCCAATCTAAGCTTCGTTTCAATGTTGCACACGCCATTTTGCACTGATTTCAGTCCTGACTTGTGTTTCTAGCCCAGCAAATAATAAGAAGGATTAACAATCTCCACAGTCTTCCCGGACAAAGTCAATTCGTTCCAATCTCGTCAATTCTTTTTTTCCGGATCGACTACAATGTTTGTTATACTAACCTCTAAAAATGAAACAAAAACCAACTGGAAAAAGGAAAGAAAAAATTCAAATGAAGTGTATTCAATAATAAAACATAAATAATTTATTTGCTATTTGTTGAAAAAAGAAAGCGGCTTCAAGCAAATATAGTCGCACCGGACGAAAAACGCTTGTGTCACTCAATGTCATGCATTTGAACAAGTTTTTATTTGGTTATTTGATCGGCTTCTACGATGAAACAAAGGGGAAACAAACACCCAAAACCATATTTTCTTGTTTATTGCCACCATTTGAATCATCAGTCATGCATTGAATTTGAAAAAATATTCCAAATTATTATGGAATTGCTAACATTGAATATTAAACGTGAAATGAATGCTAAGCGATGCGTATAATATTGAACCATAAAACAATTTGATATTTTTTCTACAATTTTTTTGATTCACTGTGAAAGAAAAAAACACATTTATTGCGGTTGAAAAGCAATTTTGCTGAGCAGAATGTGAAATATTCGACTTTTGGGTAGACTTTTTCTCCGTTTACTATTAAAATGAATGTGTTTTTATTGTTTGGTGTGCTGATACCACCTATTGCACTTTCTTTTAGTGTTTTATTGCGATTTCCAACACTTTACCAACCAATCAGATCGATGTACGCCAACAAAAAGGTTCATTTTCATTTTTTACAGAAACTATTCGACAATATTTACCTCTATTAACGAAGAAAAATTGCAATTTTACTCGATTTTATGATGAGTTTTAAGGTTTTTGTTTCAAAAAGAAATTTTCATATCAAAATGGCCGTCTAGAAACACTTTCTTTAGCATATTGAATGATGGTATGGAATGAGCATACAGGAAAATATTACGAAGACGTAAGTGTTGTCCGATCAGCAAAATTCACAAATTCAGTGTATTAACAATACGAAATTCACGTTTTCAAATATACGAAATTCCAATTTTTCGGAAATAATTTGATTCATAGAGATAATGTTTTTTATTTTGTAGAGACACAAATGATGTTTGCTGATGAAATTTCAGACGGAGGTTCAAACATTTTAGTATAACATTGGGTAGACGCAGGAATATTTTTAACTGAAAAATATTTTAGTGTTGTCCGATGAAGCAACCATTCGGATACAAATATTTGATTTTTTTTTTTTAAATTCTACTCAAGAATTTATCTTATCAAAAAAATCTGATAAACTGTAAGATTCTAAGAAATAAATATGAAATAAAAATTATTATATGATTTGCCGGAATGTTAAAATTACAGTTTCAACGTAAGTACAAATATGATGTGATGTGATGAGTTTGGTTGTCATGCATGTGACATTCAGCTGTCAATGAAGCACGTGTGTTTGCGTCGGAAACTGTTTTGAAGTTAGTTCGCCCATTCGCTTATCATACGCGAGTTTCCAGTTGAAATAAATATATTTTTTTAGTTTGAATTAGTTTATTGCACATAATATGGATATAGTGAAGCGTGTTTTGGAGGAAGAGCAGCGTGAAGCTGAAAAATATAAGTCGATTGAAGTCAATAAACATTTGGAAGCAAAAGTTGATTTAGGATATCTCATGTGCTCCGATCCAAATGATTTGGATGAAAAGCGACTGAGGTACGATTAATTACCATACTATTTATATGCGTGCCATTTGTATTTACCTATCGATTTTACATTAAAGAAAGGACAAAGAACAGTACCTTGCCGAACTGACACGCGATAATGTTCAATTAATAGTCAATCAACTATGGGAGCAGCCAACAGAACGTGTGGAGGAATGCATTGTGGCAAAACTTCCAGCACCGTCATTTGTATTGCCAAGATCAAAGAAATGTCCAGTGCAAAAACCACTTACCAAATGGCAGCAATTTGCTCTAGAAAAAGGCATTAAGAAGGCGAAGAAAGACAAAAAAGTCTTCGATCAAGAGCTTGACGTAAGCAATGCTTATTCACCGAAATATTTTAGATGCTGTGCCATTTTCATTCTTCGCAACTCATCCAATTACTTTGAATTGTATTTAGAAATGGGTCCCTACATATGGATTCAAGAGGGCGCAAGCTGAGCGTGAGAAAGATTGGGTACTTGAAGTACCACAAAACGCCGATCCGATGGAAGATCAATTTGCAAAGAAGGCTAACGCGAAGGGCGAAAAAGTAGCGAAAAATGAAATTCAACGAATGAGAAATATCGTAAAAGCAAAAAAAGGGGCGCTCCCACGTACTGGCTACTTGGGACCCGATACAGCATGTTCGTCCGATGTAAGTTACTTACACTATTCTGCTATATTCCGACTCATTTTAATAGTTCATTCAAAATACTAATACACATGTCTTCCTTTAGCTTCTGCTAGCTTCAACAATAGCTAAATCATCGACTGCATCAGTGGGAAAATTCCAAGACAAGCTGCCCAAGGAGAAGCCAGCACGTGGAATTGGTGTGAAAGAACTGATACCCGGTGCCAAACGCAAGGCATCTCACATCACAAATGGAGATGAAAAAATAGCTAACTTGGAATTAATAAAGAGTGTTTTGAGCAAAAGAGCCAAAATCGATGAGGATAAAGCATTCTCAGTTCAAAAACGAGAAGAGCGTGAAGAGTAAGTTTTGATTTACATTTTGAGTTGGTTTTGATGAATTATTTTTGAATTTCAATTTATATCGCAGTCGACAGGCAAAAGGTGAACCGATGAAAAAAGGCAAGAAGAGTAGAAAAGACGGAAAGTTTCGATCTGGTGCCAGGAAACCAAAAGCTGGAGCCGGAGAACGAAATCCAAAGAAAAGATTTGGTGGAAGAAAACGGCGTTAAATGTTCAAGTCATAGCTTATGGCTTTTATGATAATTCATAGTTTACAATAATAACATTGAAACTATATTGGATCTTGATACGTAAATAAGATGGATCAATAATGTACTGGATTTGTGGCTGAAGGTCACAAAACAATTAAAGTTAATCAGAAATTGAACAATAAACTTTTTAATGTCAGACGACAGGCTCATAAAGAAACAAACTACAATATATTTAAAATCAATGCAGAAATAGTGTTGTCAAGAACGTTCGCTCATTACATTTTTTTTCATTTGTTCTTTTATCGTAATGATTAATATTTGCGATAATTATCACAGATTCAGTGTGTCTGTACTCTGGACGTAATCTGCTATTACAGACGTGTGCGCACTTGTTGCAATAGATGAATTTTATGTTCGAAAAAAAATCAATGAAACACAGCACATTTTTTAAACATATTGGATTTGCAACTGTTACGTCGTTTAAACTCGCTTGTCTATGCGCAGCGTTCGTGCTGTGTCGTTCAGAATGTATGACTATAAACCCAAATGGCTTTCGTTGAAAAATAAACATCAAAGTCACCCGATAAATACGAAACTCACATAATATGTAAATTCATGTAATACAAAGATGATTTATCACAGCTGTGTATCACGTGCAAACATCTCCCTACCAGAAAAACTACTGTTATTTTTACATTCAAAGTGTGTGAAACTGCGAATGCGAAAGAAGAAAAAATACCTTGGTCGCTAATACGTTATAATTTTCCAAGCGGACCGTGCTTGTATGGGATTGGAGAGCTATTCGAGAGTATGCCAATTGACCGCGCCATCTTATTTTACATCGGTGAACTCAATTTAGATCCATTGTAATACGAACAAAATTTTTATTGACACAAATAAGAACAAATAAGCTATTGAAACAATTGAAATATCACATCAATACTACTGCCCAATAGATGGCGCTGAAGAATAGATAAGATTTAAATGTCTCAAATAGCACGGTCCCCTTATAATTTTCCATTAGACTTGAAAAATTACCCAAACAATTTAAAAACCATTTAATGAAACTATGAACCTGGAATCGTTCATCTTCTTGAATTAACAGAAATTCAAGCTTCACTCCATTTGTGTGCTTTTTCACCCTGTCAATTGTGTCACGAATCGTTTCGCTTGATGGGAATGCTCGGAAGATCAAATAGTTTTTGCATAGAAGATTGCATTTGCATGTTATCATTCTCATAAATCGATTGCAATCGTTCCTCTATAAGGCCCCATTCATAAGGTACCGCGTGGTTCAGCTACACCAATACATGCCGTTTTAAGATTTTGGTACTTTGCAATCGATTTTATTCTGATTGTCATGCGTTGACGCGACCCATTCGCCGTGTAACAATTCCCATTGAGAGTAATCACCATATAATTTTCTCCATCACATGTTTTATGGCGCTACTGTGATTATCGATATTTGTTGGAATAAAAAACGAAGAAATTAAAAAAAACGGTAGCATTGTTTTTCGTGTGAAAATGTATTCGCATCAAATGTCCAACTTATTTGCTTGGCTCTCATTAAGCGGACGATGCTTTGTATCTTCTCCTATGGAAAGGGGTAGTGAATGTGGTTGGACCGCGCCATCTCTACCTAAACGATTGTACTAAACGCTTCAACATTTCACACCTTCCCCGCCTTCCCCTCCTTCAAACAGCGAGTTTCCATAGACGAATGGTACAGAGGGCGCTGCTGTCAAGCTAAGTGTCAAAATTCAATTTTGCATCGTCCGCTTGGATGGCATTTACAATTTTCAAATTTTATTTCATGTATTTTGGCCTTTCGCTATTGATTCCATAAAATTCTTATACTCATGGTAATTTCATTTTATTGTAATTTCCTTATCATTATTATAATTACGATTTAATTGACTTTTTTTCTGGCACAACAGCCGATTTTGGACGGAGACCACGATTGAATTCATTGTACCAGTTTTTTACGGTGCTAAAGGATGGTGCTTGCTAATCGTACGAAGAATTTAGCTCATCGATGCACTCTTGCCTTGATAATCCTCGTCGAAAATTGTGAAAAATGATCGCACAAAAATGTTCACGATTTAATTCCATTTTTTGGTCGAGATGAATTTTTCAGAACACTGTAAACAACACAAATATTACTCAAACGTTAAAGTGGTCTGAGAACGTATATGCTTGAAAACTTCAAACTTTCCAGTTTGCATCTGGCCTCAAATAGCAACCCTCGTATTAATTGGACATTATATTTCCGATTTCCCTACGCTTATTTTAAATCGGCTTTGCATGTATTGTAATTTTGATTGAGCTTGAGTATACGGTCCATATCCACACTTGTTGAGATGTTTAGATGTATGGAAACTTCGACCGGGCACAACGTAATTTTCGCATGATGAGCAGTGTTTACTGAAATATTAAATTTTGTCTCACAATGAACATTATGCTCTGGTCAGAAGCATTTTTAAAACAGCCATCCTTCATTAGTGGGCACATCTCGCGTTTTCATGGTAATTGTAGATGGCATACATACGCTTATATACGATAGCCAGACGCTTCATGTTTTTTGTTGTTGCGTTCAGGGTACAGATGCGCAAATCGCTTTGCATGTGGATTTGCGCTTCGCTTTTTAAGAACTCATGCATGTTTTCCCATGTTGGCATATGCTGAAGTTAATTGATTCCAAGTTCATCAACTAATTCCAATTAAAGCAAAAATGCATCTGCGTATATGCATCGCCATACGCTTCGTTCAGTTTTGTCCAGAAATTCTTGTAGTTTTCTACGTTTTACGTCGATAGTGCTATCTTTGAGCAATTAGCATTTCTGCGCTTTATTGTATGTTTCATTTATATGCGCTTTCTTGGCCAACTGATCTTCAAAGATGAACCAACTTTCGAGATTTCCATTAAAAACCTCTACGTCGATGACCTCGCACCGACAATGTCTCCTGTGTTGTTGGAATATTGTATTCTTTGTGTTCTTTCGGCTTTGCCTGTGTATACGCATTCAAGACAATCGACAGTCAAACACATTCCTGGAAGAATTCCGTGTGCGCTCAGCAATTGTGCATAGCAAATCAGCTGCTTGCTGCTATTTTGTACTATAAAATGAGTAACACAAAATAATTCAATTAACCAAACATTATTCAAAAGTGGAGGTTCAAATTTGAACTCCAAATGTAGATGAAATCGAAAAAGAGAAAATTAATGATTTTTAAAACAAATATGCAATGGATGCATGTCATTAGATCTTACGGATGTAAGACTTTTTATTTTCCATAACACGGAATCACATCTATATGCACTGTCATTCGTTACAAAATTGTCAGTAAGTGGCAAAATATTTTATTATCACACTATTTGGTCATTGAGAAATTTCATGACACTGATCATTTTAGGGAAACTGTGTGGCTTTAGTTGATCTTCGAATGCTGATGGATCGATGTAGTAAATTCGAGCCAATTTCAGCACGAGAAGAAGCACGTAGAGAAGCTCCAATGGACGATACATTTGCCGTAGCACGTTGAAAATTACCCGTATCGGTTTCATCCTTAGTTTTTCTGAAAGAAATAAACATTGGAAGTTGAAAAAACTTGTAAATGGTAAAAGAGACCAGAGTATGCAAATAAATTCATTAGAACACCTTTTAAAACATGGAATATCCCAGAATTGTTGATTCATTCCAAATTGTTCACCATCTTCGAGAGTTTGTGGTAATTCTTCATTCAGAGTCTCGGGAAGGAACAAACAAAGCACGCCGCCAATAATGCCAACAATGCCCAAAATGATCAAGGGCAATGTCAAGTGAATGTAGCTCAAGTACACGACGAATGGCGCAATTATACTGGACACATAGCCCATAATATGAATGAATGTGACCCCTTGTGCTCGAACAACGGTTGGAAGCACCTCTGCCACGTACTGAAGTCCGATATTATATGAAATATTTATCCAAAATCGGCCAATGATTGCCATCAATGCTGAATAAATGCCAAACGGAAACATTGTCGATAATAAGCTGAATATTCCGCTCAACACCATTGACCCAAAGGCATACCAACGTCTCCCAACGATGTCTAGTGTAAACGTGAGCAAAACATCTGCCGGCATTTCGGTGGCTGCTGCTATTGTAAATGTTACGAAAACATCTAAGCCTAAAGCGCCTACATTCCGTACATGGCCATCAAATGCAAGTGAAATAGCCATCCAAATGACGATAAAAAGCATTGTTATTTTTCGCAAGCGCGGCGTTCTAAATAAATCAATCGTAGAATAGCTGCTATTTGCTGCTTCTTCCATTTGTAATTGCTTACAACTCTTTTCAAATTGATCAAAGATTTCTGGTTTAACCACGGTACAATTGATTTTCTCGAATTTTCGAAGTATTATCATGGCTTTATCGATTTTGCCCTGTGATACAAGCCATCGGGCTGATTCGGGTACCAGCCAAGGTGTGAATAATGATAAACATAATGGAGCTGACGTGACTACTGCTAATAATTGCCAATTTTTAAGAAATACTGCAAACGGCATGAACAAAGTTTTATAGTAATTTCAATTTGTATTTTATTCACAGTGGTGCACATGGAGTTTTAGTGGCAAATTATTTCTCGCCTCATCTTCCCATTGCAAAAATAAGACAATAAGAATATTATACCTGCAATCCAAGGCAACATGCAAGCGGCAATCGTGAAGAAAATGGCTATTGACATATTTGCCACAAATGTACGCCATTTTGGACCTACGTATTCCAGAACTGGAGGAAAAAAATCAAATTGGTCGCATTAAAATTGGATATTTGGAATGAAAACGAAGAGAAATTACCTAAAATATACATCATCGTGAAGCAGTTATCAAATGCAAATCCGACGATAAATCGGAAAAAAGCAAATGAGGCGAAATTGTATGAGTATGCTGTTGCGATTCCCCCAATAAATCCAAGCATATTCGTTCCGACTAATGCTGGAATTCGACCGTATCGATCAGCAATCACTCCAAATAGAAGGCCTCCGAGAATGGCACCACAGAAAAATATTGACTGAGCAAACGATGGTAGAGCAGCTTTATCACAAACCCACTCTTGCTACAAAAAATTAAACTTCAAACATTTCTATCGATTTTTTAGAATCACGAAAAATTCCTCTTACTTCAGTCGAAATTGTTGTGTACGGTAGTTCTTCTTTGTCGAATTCCCAGCCATGATTGCATGGTATTGTGGGCCAGTTGGGGTCAGCTTTTTCAACACCGTCAGCCAGAATTTGTGTGAAATTCACGGCATACATAAAACACCGACTGTATCCATTTATACTGTTCTCATCTGGAGGAACTCCAAGCGATAAACTGGCAGTAGAAGGATGCATTTTTTAATTAATGAGTATTTTATGAAAAACTAATAAAATCATGTTTTCTTTTTGACAACATAATGAGTGGATTGGGTGAATACTGCATAAGAATGATGAATATTAATCTGTCTTCTACGTTTTACATTCTTCGCAAAAGATAAAATCTTTAATGAATAATGTTTCACCTTTTGAATGATAAATGAAGATATGCTATGGCCTTGCTAAATAAGTTGCATGCTTATTTTTATATCTCGACTGTACGACTTGCATCATTAGCATCACTTTTCATTTATCATTTCGCTACGGTACTTCGATTTATTTTATAAATATAATGTTACACGGCGTGCTTCATTAGGCGAGACTAATAAAAAACCAAAACCCGAAAACAACACATACGACTCCAAAAACAGGTACACAATGAAATTGTAATTATTTGTTTGTCGATGGAACAAAATCGATGGATTACGTTGCAAATGTTTGAGAGCAAACATCACCTTTATACTTTAAAGAACACATTGTGTGATACATAAATTCCGGTACGCTATATATTTATTTCCGTTAGAGATCAAGGCTTTGTTGTATATGTTCAAGTCTGAATACGGCCATCGATTACACTTTGATACAAATAGGTAAGAAAGGTCACGAGCATTTCACAAGGCACTACAAGGAATTCAGCCACAAAAGTACTTGGCATCGCAGCAAGGTGAACGTAATTAAACACACACAAAACCAGCACTATGGTTTGAGTGTCTTTTATAGTGTTGCGTTTTTACAGGTCATCAGCTTCTATTTTGGTTTATCAACAATAAATATGCATTCAATCAAAAATCACAGCATTTTATGTGCATTAAAAGGCATCACAACAGATATCAAATGGTGTTGATGAATGTGTCATTAATCGCATTTCAATTCTATGTTCAATTAGTTGTTCGTGAAATTAATTGAAATTTGAATGGTAATCAAATGTAACGATGCTTGGTCATAAATGATCTACCCATTGCCATCAAACTCATGTAAAATATACATTCATCACACCGACACGCACTTGAAGTGCGTAAACAGAAGTGTATTCTCTTGGGATAATTTATAGCATGTTCACGTCGACAGATTGCACCTAGATAATAATAATAATTTGAATGAAGCTCACTTTTATATGTTAATCGGAATAATTGCAACATTTTACGATGACGAAACGAAATGCAAGCGATGGATTGATGCAGGCCAACAAAAGATTAGATTAATGTGTGAATGTGCATATAAGAAGGCATTGAATGTGAGCGTAATACTGTGAAAAGAGCTGTAATTGGGATGGATATCGCAAGTGCCCTGATACAGTGTTTACCGTATATTTGCAAAGGTGTATATAATTACTCATGCTTTGCAATGAAATAAACAACTTTGTCTAGGTTCATTTTTTGTTTGTTCATTTTCATATTCATTACATTTGATAGTAATGTTGATTGCGACGGATTGATGTGTGCACACATTTTCTGTAGTTATTCCAGCTTAAGCGCATTAAGTGAATTACCATTAGAATTGAGGTTGCTCGAAGAAATAAAAAACACAACATGAAAATAAAAAAATTATAAAAAACACTTGGCGTAATTAATTTGAAGATAAAAAAAACGGTAGCAGCAGCCGCACGATGCAACAATCTATTTGACCATTTATGGTCAGACTGAATCATAGTAAGAACACCATTCAATGATTATCAGAAACTTTTTGTGTCTCAACATGATGAAACGATGTACATATTGCGCTGGTTTTGCCTTATTTCTGATCGATTACTTGGTTTGCTCAACGTTATTTTTTGCCATTGAACCACCTGTTTATTCTGTAATATTTTATTCAAATTTCGCGGAAAATGCAAATTGGGATTGTGTATAACTTTTTGAGATAGTTGCTGCTTGATTAGTCGCTTGTGTTTACCATTTTTAATTGCAAATGATCTTATGCGCTTTGGTTAAGGTCGTTTAATGATTATATGACCAACCACAATCAATGAAATGCGGGAAAAACCATTGCACTCTTACAAATAATACAGCGAAAATAATACAATAAATATATTTTATATATTGATTATTAGACAGCCGCAGCATGCCACTTACCGTTGCTCAATGGGCAAATGTTCTAATTCATAGATACGGCACCAATGCTTTTCGGGTACTAATGTTATGAATATTTGCGAGAAATACACGAATGCAACGAAAAATGCAAACGGAATCATTAGGAAGAATAGGATTTTCTGATAGGTGCCGAATTCACCGATATGTGGTAGAATATCGTCGAAATCCAAATTAGTCGGCGCTTTTGCCATTTGTGTTGAATTTTTTGTGGTTGCTGACGGCGCACATTCTACCATTTCATCTTTAACAAATGCCTTATTTGTATATTCATTATTTGTGACTGAAGTATCGTCTTTCTCGCCAGACATCGTAACCAAGTTGGGTGGTACAACCGTTTCTGGCGTTGGCGCCATTTTTTTCGCACTAATTCACCGTTTTGTTGATGTTCTTGATACGATTTTATCACACGCTCGAGCGGTCAACTAATATAATTATAACTATTGTTCTATTTGATGTTTTTTGATCAACCGTTTCACATTGATTTATTGTTTACTATTTGTGGCCGAAAAACAAATCGGTCGGATTTACATAGTTCACAATGATTATTTAATTTTTAAATGGGCGGGCGACATAAAAATGATGATTCACACAAAAGCTATCACCATAACGAACAATTGAAGAGTTAACAATGAATTGAACTATTCCAAAATCAAGCGATTTGCAGCGCGATCGGCTTCTTAAAGAGCCAACTGTAAAATAAACGAAAAAGAAATATGTATGAAGTACTGGCCGTCTTGTTGATACCTGCTGAACCGTGCGCTGATGTCTATTCGAACATTTATTTGTAGAGGTGCGTGTACATACGAATCTAAAACATATAAATATAAACAAAAAATGAAAGAAAAACGACACATTCATACACACCGAGAGTGGGATCGATCGTATTGAATCACAACGGAAAATTGAAACAGAATTTCGCTTCAACCAGAATGACAAGCATTTAGAATAAAGTGCATAGTACAAAATTAATCAGTACAAATGGTTGATTTCAAGTTCAAGTGATTGTTTCATATATTCGATGCTATCCAGATTGGAATGATGTACGAAACATCAACAACAGGGTTCACAATAGCCAAGGTTGTAGAATGCAAAAAAAAACATATGAATCGGACATAGTTTAACGTCAAGAAGCATATAGTAAATCGATGAAAACTCGCCTGAACGATTTCAGGCTAATAGAGACAACGTAAATGGTCAGTCTGACAGAAAAAAGAACTGGCCACTTAATGCTAGGGGGTTCTAACTGAACGAAATGACTGCAAATGCGTGGGAATGCGTGCCAATGCCTAAAAATTTCATTAGACGCTATATGCATTTGCCACTGTCATTGACGAATGAGACGGAGAAACACGATAACAACAACAATAAAATCTTCAAACGCTATACAAATGCTTGCAAATACTTCCAAATGGAATCAAATACGCGAATAATCATTTCCCCCTAGACTAAATATGCGTGGTCTACTCACGCACACGGCATAATGGCCAATGGAGTGATATTATTGCACTTCTACTGTCATGAACAGACAACTTGATGAACTTGCACTTCGATTCTTGCCTACTCTTGCTCATACTATTGTTGAAATGAATATCACGTTGTTATGTACGCATGCTTATATCATTGGTTTGTAAATCTATCAGAAATACATCGCAAAAATTGCATCAAAATAAATATCAAATCGGTTGAAATATTTTAATTGCAAGCAATACGGTACGTTTGGTGTGAACGGCCATATTTAGATAAATTGTAACGAACAATATTCAAAACACATGTGCCAATTATATATTCTGTTCAAAATGGGTGATCGAACCGGTTATCCTTTTTATTGAATAGTTTCCGCATGTTAGTTGATCAAATCCAAGTATGTTGATTCGACATGCAACCTACTTTGCGTTTCCTTGTTCCTTCGTTTCACGTTGGCGTTCACCGCTTGCTATTCACGGTTTGATTTCAATGAGACTTTCCCCCCTAACGATTCCCGTTTGGTTACACAACAAATCTTAGCGGCTTTGCCGTGAATTTCCATGAAAAATGCATTTATTCCATCGGTTTGACTTTCAAGTTGGAGATTAAACAATGCAAATCCAATTGTCATAGCGAAAACAGCAATAAAACCACCCAATTGAAATGAAGAATGTGTGAGTTTATTTGAATTCTTTTTCATATGCGGAATAATAATTATTTTATTCAACTATTTGCTTCGTTTATTGTTTTAAACCTACTACAATCTTGTATATTTGTTTGTTTGTATCTTTTGTTCTCCTTATTTAATAACTAATATTTATTTAAAGAGATTCGCTTTATAGTTCGATTGGTTTTTCTATTCGCGTTCCCATCATTTCCTCAATTATGGCTCAAAATTCAGAACGTACTCTTTGAGTGGTCCTGGCAGATTTAGTTTGTTGATATACTGCGCTAATTTATTATTTAAACTTGTGTACACCGTTTGACGGCATATTTGCTTAAGTGACCGAGGTCTTCGATATAATGATGAAATGAGAGCGATTAGGCTTTCAGTTGAACGATTTGGTACCTGAGCTACGTAAAAATTATGCAAACATTTCAGACAATTATGCAACGCTTCATGTGACATCGAAAAGTAGAATAAATAAATGATTCGCGCGTATGTTTGCTTTGGATCTGTCAGCACAAACTCCTTTTTGCTGATTAAAATTATGTAGTAAAATAAAATGTAACGCGAATGTGTACGAAACACAGAGTCATTGCTAGTATTTCGATAGCCGCCGCTACTATTCGGATCGTTTGTATTATGTTGACTGTTTGTTGTTCGAATGCTATCGCCAAAACTGGCTATTTCATTTGTTACGATCGCACTTCCTGATGTCGTTTTCCCATTAACCACAATATTTGGATTTGCACCATATTGAATGAGCATTAGCGCCAACTCATAAATACACAACATATCCTGACTAACGCGCAAATTTTGCACCATATCCATTATCGATTGTAATATATGCTGATATGTGCTACAGTCTAATCCATGCTGGAGCAACAGCAATAAAATATTCTTGATAAGATCGAAGTTATTTTGCTTTTGAGTTTCACAGTTTAGCGTTAAATTTTCACTAACAGTAAATATTAAAACATGTAACGGCGTCAAGTTTGAGCGATAGGAGCAATTGGGATTTGCACCATGCTGCAACAATATTCGTATACAATTCAAATAGCACACCTGAAATAAACACCCAAAAAGTCATGAAATCATTAGTATTTTCAATAAAATATCATTTTTGCATCACTGGCCCCGGCCAGTTAATATTGATATTGCATTAAAAGTGAATTAATTTACGGTTACCTTCATCGTATGTGTGAAATGATGCAGTTGGTCTTTGTTAATAAGCGGAACTAAACAGACCATGATTGGCACTGATCCGTCACGACCCACAATGTTTGGATCACCTGCAATATTGATGTAGAGAGATAGGAAAAAGGAAAATCTTAATATTTAGCACAAGTTTCGGTCTTGAATTCAGACGATTCTAACCTTCTTCTTTAATTAGCATGTTCAATAGTTCGTAGCAAACTTCCCAATCTCGTACATGCCGAAACACGCATGCCAAAGCACTGTTACCTACAATAAAATCACAAAAAAATAATAAATGTAGATGAAAATTAATGAATAAAAATGGAAAATAATGACAAATTGAAAAAAAAACGAGTGAATTTCCCATTGACAGTTACCCGCTTGATTTATGCTGGCTTTGGCGCCGTTTTGCAATAAAAATCGCACCAAATGTAAAATATCCCATTTGTTCCACTTTTGGAATCCGTATCGTGCTTCTTCCAATGCATAACGAACCAAAAGTGCATGCAATGGCGTATTTCCCAGAGAATCTGGCTCATTGATGAGCTCCTTGCAACCACGCTCAAGAAGGATTCTTATCGTTGACACTGTATCATCGGCTGACTTCCGAGCGACAAATATCACTAAATTAAAAGTGAAGCAGAGAAAGTTCAATGTAACATAAATAAAGGTTCAATACATGGGCCGATTTGCTTTCGATTTTTACTTTATAACGTACCAACATGCAATAGCGTCATTTGTTGGGTACACGTTCGTACAGTTGTAATAGCTCCATGCTGGATTAGTAGCTCTAAAAAGCGTTGATCATGTAAAACTGCCTGGTGAATTGGATAATATTCATCTTTGATCAAATTGATTTCATCATTTCGGGCGATAACGAGCTGCTGTACACATTTCCATGCTCCTTTCTCGCATGCCAAATGTAGTAGTGGTTTTTTCACGCGAAATGGTAACCACGGCTCTTTCTCTCTCTCCGACAAAATGTTCAATACACCGATTTGATCGCCGTCAATTGCATAGCAAACCGCATTCTGTAATTTTGTATTTTGACGCTCATTGTGATTGGGGCTACATACTCCGGTAACACCATCGTTCACACCACGATATTTGCCGCTGAGCTCACAATTATTGCAATGCAGTCCTGGAAAGCACATTCGTGCTTCAGTATCCATGCGGGCACCATGTTTCAGTAGCAATTCAACACATTCCTCATAACCCTTCAAACAGGCGATATGAAGTGGCAACGAACAAGCACTCCGATTCACATCCGGACGATGCCGTTGCAAAAGCCATCTCGCCAATTCGATATGGTTGATGCCGACGCTTTTTTGCAGTAAATTATAGCCGCACTCATCATGAATCGCCAATACGTTTTCATACTTTCGAGAGGAGGAAAAATATACATATATATTTTTTTCGTTTAGATTATGCATATATACAATAAATATTGTAATAAATATTATTGGCTCACTTTGGCTATTTGAGTCAGAAGCCCTTCCAAAGTTTGTATCGATATCTTTGGATTCGCACGTAAAATTTCGAAAACCGTATGAATTTTTTCAATCGTATGCTCAGACACTTTGCCATCGCGATTGGAGAGTAGGGCACTACCTGATCGAAAAACTTGACTGACACTGCCACCCATTGCAAAGTTAATACGAATTATCCTGTCGTTCAACCACAAAAACTTGCAATCCAGTCGAAACGTATCTCATTCAAAACATTTTTGTTGATCTGTTTTCCATTCTTTTCCTTATGAATTGGTTACACTTGAATCCTTCTCAGCACAATTCGAAATTGTGTGGGTGTGAATGTGTGAGCGTGTGTGTGTGCGTGTGGATATGTCCAAAAAAAATAGACAAAACACGATGTGTTCAAGTCAATTGTTCAAACAAAATCCTGGATTTGCTTGTTTTTCTTATCTAAATCATTGTTAAAATATCATATATTGGCATTATAATATGGAAAAATTGACTTGCAACGTTGTTTCCAATGCGATGCGAACCAAATCTTGAGGAGTTCCGGATTTTTTTAACTCAGAAAAGGATGTTTCCTTTTCTTCAACTTTCTTTGAGACTACTATTGGTCAAGCACTCATTTGAAGTTTCTGTTTTGAAGTGTAAGAGATTTCTTCTGTGCAAACATTGACAGTTATGGAAATTAACATGACCATGTAGCGACATCTTTCACTCGAAATTGCAATTGTTTCGATTGTGCTTACTAAGATTTCATAGATTTTATTTGAATAATTCAAAAGACATTAAATGCAAAACAATAATGATCATTTACGTGAAAATTGTATGGCTCGAAAGAAGAGTTTTGGTGTCAACATGAAAATAGAACGAACAGATATGGATCAACTTAGATTAAGTACATTTAAAATGAGCAAATTGCATAATGTGAACTAGACATAATCAGATATTTCATCGGTGACAAATGCCATGTAAATGTGTCTGTAGTCTGATTAATCGCCATTGTTTGATTTCGACAGCGAACGAGAGCAAAGAACTTAATTGTAAACTATACTATTTATCCATTTATTGGATATATATTTTTAACAAACCGATTACAATTCAATCGAAAGTTGTAGTTTCTTTTGTATATGAGTAAAGACAATAAATAATGTCGAGACAAACTAGCCGATTGGATTCAAAGAAAGTCGTAAGTACCGCATAAACTACAACGTATTTGTTGTTACTAATGTTACACCGACAAAACATTGGAATTACATAGGCAATTTGTTATTCACTTGAAAAGTAATTTGTTCCACTGAAATGAAGAAAAAATATGAACTTGTATATGTCAAAATGATAATTAAAATGTTAAAGTAATAAAAATCACAAATTGTACACCGTTGTTATCACACATTTAGCTGGATGCGCATTCATTTTTCTCGATGTTTAAATTAAGAATTTTAAAGAAAATCCTAGGAAAGGAAAATAAAAATGTTATCAATACCATTCAGTATCTCAGCAGTAGACTTAATCAATAGACAGTGTTTTGTACTGATTTGAAATGAAAATGTAACTTCGGTTGTAAATGCAGTCTACAGTATTTCGATGTTTCCCTTCATTTTTTTTATAGAGAATCGATGTCCTGCAAATATTAAATGCTACTGATTCAGCATAAGACTACAAACAGAGTGTCAAAAGAATTGGACAAAGGCGCTGGATGCCATTGATACAAAATTTACCAAAAAGACAATTTGTACATTGTATAGTTTACTGCAAGTTGGCCATAATATTGAAAGAGGCGCTTCACACAAACACACATCTGTCTATATTTCCCATATATACACACACACATTTTATCAGATTATCAAATGTACGCCTGTCTTTTATTACGTACAAACATAAGCAAAAGTGTAAAAGGCGGGTAAAAAAAAGCGGCGAAACTTCAATCAACAAGTGGAAGTCCGCCAAATAAAATGGATCATCAAACAAACGCTGCTCAAAATGATGTACAGCACAACGTGAACACTGTGAGTGGGACGAATGGGCAGCAAATTCAAGTGGTGTCTATGAATTCGATGCTATCAAATACAGGACAACCGATACTTGTGCAATCCGTTCCACAGCAATCATTGCAAACGATCGTTCAACAAGCAGCACAACCACAACCAATGGCGCAGATACTTCAGTTGCCCGACGGCCAGACGTTTCTCTATCAGCCAATGCAAACAATGGGCGATTCGATGTCCGCCCAACCACAAATCATAAATATCAATGGCAATTTGATACAAATTCCGGGTGCAACACCAACGGCAGCGGCCACTGCTCAATCATTAAACGGCCAACAAGGACCAATGATGATGCTGGCCACAGCAGCTACTACAAATTCGACACCAAATAATACTGGTGGCATTGCCACCATTCTGCCAACAAATAATGCTGGCAATATCCTGGGAAGCACTAATTTGGCCACAACAAATGATACAGTATTTCACGGCAATACAACGTCGACAACGAATTCGAATACAACAGCCGACGATGTAAATATCGATGCCGAAGAAGAGCCGCTTTATGTCAATGCCAAACAGTACAAACGAATATTGAAGCGAAGGCAAGCACGCGCCAAATTGGAAAGTCGCATTCCGAAAGAACGACCGAAATACCTGCATGAGTCACGGCATCGGCATGCCATGAATCGGGTACGAGGCGAAGGAGGACGCTTTCACTCACACGGTGGACCTGAACCAAATTTAAATCAAAACAGTCAACACATTCAATCAACTCCCCGGCAAATTCAATCACAGCCGCTATCTCAGCCGTCTCATCCTCAGCCCATTTTAAGCAACAATGCCCTTCAATTCATTAAATCGGAGAGATAGTATTGATTTCAACATTGAATGTGCTTTGCAAATGGATATTTATATCCTGAACTATTTTAAGATTCGAAACAAAAATAATAATAATTATTTGTATGTTTAAGAAAAATCAACGTGTTTTTTTAGATGAAATCAACCTGTAAACAACAAAGAAGACAGTTTTTTTAGAAAATAAGCAGCGAGTTTAATTGTATTTTACTTTTTAAGTAAATAAAATATTTTTTGAGCATTAAAATAAATGGATCAATTGAAAATAATGCTGATACATTTCTTTTTTCTAATTCTGGGCGACAATTTTTCAATTCATCTTCCAACTTTCTTGTGTTTCAGAATTCGGAATTGTTGACGCTAACATACGGTGCGCTGGTTACTCAAATCATCCGTGATTTTGAAAACATCGACGATGTTAACAAGCAACTCGAACGAATTGGATACAATATGGGTGTACGATTGATTGAGGATTTTCTATCACGGACAGCATCAACGCGGTGCCTCGATATGCGTGACACCGCCGACAAAATTCAGCAAGCATTCCGAATGTATTTAAATGTTCAGCCAACGATTTCAAATTGGGCAGCATCTGCCGATGAGTTTTCGCTCATTTTCGATACAAATCCATTAACCGAATTCGTTGAACTGCCAACCGATATGAGTGCATTGCGATACAGCGGTATACTGTGCGGTTGTATTCGTGGTGCTCTCGAAATGGTTCAACTCGAAGTGCAATGCTGGTTTGCCCAGGTAAAATCAATTGATAATAACTTTTTCCGTGTGCAAATGATATAGAAATGGCTGTTTTTATTCGATCAGGATCAACTGAAGGGAGATGGAACAACAGAAATTCGAGTGAAGTTCATTCGACGTCTCGAGGACGCTATACCAGCTGGAGAGGACTAAAATTCTTTATCACCTCATATACTCATTCTCATAAAACAAACCGATTAACTTTTCTCCAACAGACAAATCAATATCGATTAACAAGAATAAAATAAAATAAACGAAACATTTCGTTTAAGTTGATTTATCAATGCATTTTATTCTTTTTTGTTGTTTTCTCCTAAATACGTTTTGAAATGAGAAAATATGTGCAATTGCAAAATGAAAACTTATAGCTTGCTGATGCAAAAGAGAATCTGTCTGTGGTGCCATTTGTGTAATGGAAATATGAAGAGAATAGAAAGCGCTAGATATTTGGAAATCATGTTCAGATATGCTAGCTAGCTCACACATACAGGCAACCATGTGGCACTAAACACAGTTGATTCTACACGTCGTCTCTATGCGTAAACTAGCTCCTAGCTGTAAATATTATATTGCTAGATATTAAGCGTCCTTCATTTACCGGTTTAATAACCACAAATGGAACCACAGAAATGTCAGAATTTGATTTTGATTTAGACATGACTATGTAGGTTGTAGGATTTTTATATATCTAAACACATGAAAAAGTGCATAATACATAAGTGTTGTTGTCTTAAGTGAAAATAAGAACATTTTTTTTTCGGTTTGTTGTTTATTTAGAGTTGTTTGTTTTTTTTTTCTTTTTTTCCCTCTTTTTCTTTCTTCCTGTTTAAAATTTCATTTAATTTCTTTCACTCTTTCTCGTGTGTGTGTTTTTTTTACAGACTTTTATTCATTTTTGCGACAATAATACTCAATTAGAACTAGTGACCTTTTTTATTTTATTAACAAAAATTCAATGTTTTTTCCAACGATTTTTTCATTTTGAAAGTTTCAACTTGGTTACTATTCAATAACTTTCTAGCACAATCGATTTTTATTTTCATTGTTTTATATTATATCATTTTTAATTCTTAAATTTAAAGTTTGTCTGTGTGCTTTGTTTTCCACTAATTTCACATTATTTTCATTTCAATATAATATTATGGTCTATCTAACTACGTTTCAAATTCACACAATTGTGCATTTGACTCTTATCTCCTTTTCTTTCTCTCTCTCTCTCTCTCTCTCTCTCTCTCTCTCTCTCTCTCTCTTTTCCTTCCGAATTATTTACATTTTCTTTCTCAGTTTAAATTTACTTCGGGATTGTGTTTTGGGCACAATCAATTGTTTATTTCAATTTTAATATAGCTTTAATTATAAAAAGATTTAGATCAACAGAAAAATCGATTCGTATTTTCGATACGTATCTGCTTCAATCTGAAATAACGCATCTACCACATGTTTTATTGCTTTTTTTCCTTGTTGTTTCTGTCATAATTGTTCAACAAATGAGAATTGATATTTTTCTTTTATTTTTATTTGTTGTTGTTGTTTTGTTGTTGTGTATTACGAAGTTTCTGAAGACATTGTTTAAAGGCAAGGTTACAAAAACGATAATAGTCTCACATAGAATATAAAATTTTCTTTTCATATAGTTACTAAAACGATACCAATAGCTGTATTCGCATGTGGACTTTAGTATGATTCCATATAGAAATGTCCACGTATTCAATAATTATTTTATTGGTTTTAACAGGGCGAATGAGAATGAGGAGTGTGGAAAAGTTGGCCATAGCAGATTTTCTATTTTTCCACAAAAAACCATTCATAATGATCAACCTGCAATCTTTCAACGTGCCGGCATCGTGGTTATGGTTCAACTTCGTTTTTTTTTGCTTTTCTTTTTCTTTGTGTCCAATTCGTCCCGATACTTCATGGGCTAATTTCGAAGATTTTGTTGATTCGCGTTTTGCTTATTGTACGAATAGTGTTGTTGATTTGCGTATATTTGAGACATCTGACCATTGTCCGGCTGCTGCTGGTATTGCGGTATTGTGTTTTGTGTGAAGCTTTGGTTGGCTAGAAAACTGTCGAACTGGCTGTTGTAGGGCGCTGACTGCTTGGCCATCTGTGCTTGATACATTTGAGCATTATCATACATTGACGATTGATGGAATAGCGGCTGTGAATGCGATTGCGACTGGGGCGGTTGCTGCATCTGCATCTGCTGCTGCGAATGGTACTGTGCTGAGGGCTGAAAACAAACAATATTTCATGAAATAACAGTTAAACTAAATGAAAAAGCGATTCAGATCCTTGGTAGGGCCTAAGTCATCAATTGCCTAATTGTTCATGTTTTGTTTGTATTTTTGGAGTGTTTTAGTTTAGTTTAATTGTATTGTGATGTAATACCTGTTGTTTTTGTTGGATATGCTGTTGCATGAACATTTGTTGGTGTTGTTGTTGTGGTGGTTGTTGCTGTTGTTGATGCTGTTTTTGTTGTATTTGTTGTTGTTGAAGTTGTTGTTGTTGCTGTTGTTGTAGTTGTTGGTTTTGTTGTTGTAGTTGTTGATGTTGTTGCTGTAGTTGTTGCTGTTGCTGTTGTTGTAGTTGTTGTTGTTGCTGCTGCTGCTGCTGCTGTTGTTGTTGTTGTTGTTGTTGTTGTTGTTGTTGTTGTTGTTGTTGTTGTTGTTGTTGTTGTTGTTGTTGTTGTTGTTGTTGTTGTTGTTGTTGTTGATGATGATGTTGTTGTTGTTGTTGTTGTTGTCGTTGTTGGTGTGGGTGTTGTTGGTTTTGTTGATGTTGTTGATGTTGTTGGTGTTGTGTCATTTGTTCATTGTACTGTGTAAAGATCATCTGAAACATTTAATTCGTGTCGGTTAAAACATTTTGTTCGATTGGACTAAGAATTGAGAAGACGAACGGTCCATAATGCTAAAGTGCGAAATGAGTTTTAATGTCACAGTGTGGAGATCAGTAATTGCTCTATTACTTGTATGAAGCCGCTAAACAAAAGTCGGATAAACTAATGAGTTGATTGTAGACGGTTAGTTCTCGGAGGTAAGGTTTGTGTGTGTGTGTGTGTTTGTGTGTGTGAGTTATACATATACATATATAAATGTGTAGCAAAACATAAACCAATTGTCGTATCGAATTTGAAACATGAAATACAATTTCTTTTTATTTCTCTTTCCTTTACTTTTTGTTTTTCTTTTCATTGATCCTTTTTTATGAAGGCGAAATTAAATAACAATCATGGATTATAAGTTCTGAACAAAAAGATTTAATCTAAACGAATCATATTTTGAAAATTAAATTTGTCAATTTTGATTGGTATGCACATTTTGTTTCAGTACGTTTTCAATATATTTAAAAAAAAAACATTTTTTTCTTTCAATTCGGACAAAAAATATTTTCAAAATCAATCAATTATTTGGAGCATGTTATTAGTAAAATTGGTTTTAT
This sequence comes from Obolodiplosis robiniae, assembly GCA_028476595.1. Lineage (NCBI taxonomy): Eukaryota > Metazoa > Arthropoda > Insecta > Diptera > Cecidomyiidae > Obolodiplosis > Obolodiplosis robiniae. The sequence continues at coordinate 27,167,147 of CM052017.1, forward strand.
TATCACATTTTAACCCAAATTGCCTGAAACCAGAATAAAGAAAACAGTTTTATGTTTAAAATGATTTTGGATTTGCATTTGATTGAATTGAATTGTTGCTTGGATTGGAATAATTTGTCGTTTTCAAAAAAAAAAAAAAAAAAAAAAAACACTTGGCCGGTTCGCACTTTGAAACTGAATGAAATGGACTAAATAAAATCAATGTAAGGTAGGGCAGCCTACGAAATTCACACACTGTTTTTGAAAAGCAAACTGAAATATTTGATTAAAAAAACAACTGAAAACAAAAACGGAAAACTAATAAATGCTAGTATATGGCATGCGGATTTTTTTCTACGCACAATTGAAGACACAAGTTGAGGTAGATATTACTGCGAACGTTGAATGTTGTTCATGTGCTTTGTGGTGTTTGCGTGAAACGCCAATTTCGTTTTAGTTTGGCTATCTATAATCGGGTTTCGAGGAAGCTTGTTTATTTTGTCATTCAACGGAGAATGGTAACAATGAATTCGGCCTGGTTCTGGCCACTTTTGTGCGCATTTATAAAACAGCAGATTTGCGAGTGAGTCTCATTATTCAACTGAATTCCAAATATTCATGAACAAAGAATTAGGGGAACGATGTGGTCGTTAATTGAAGCTCTATTGGGAACATACATATATACAAATAAAGTGAAGTAAGTTAAAAACAGCATCGAAAATAAGAGAAATCAACGGCACTGATTGTGGCATATGGATTAGGTTGGAGGAGGATACAAATTAAAATGAAAAAAAGTGGTGCAATTTTCATGGGGATAGATGTCAAAATGTGGATGGTTTGTAAATTGGAATAATTGCGATAATTACCTTTGTCGGATTTGATATATTGGAGGAGTTCCGCATAGATTTGTCTCGATCGCGATTTTTATCTTTTTTCTTGCTGCTACCGCCACCGCTACCGCCACCGCCACTCTGATTTTGTGTGTGATCTAATTCGTTCGAATGCATTTGTTGCGCATTGTAGATGTTTGCATTTTCAACAACATTCTTTGGTATTTTTATTTTGAGTGATGAGGTAGATGTTTGTAATGATGCCGGCGCCTGTGAAGAGTTTTGTGCTTTATTGTCGTTGCCAGCGCTCTCCAAATCTGTCTTGATTCGACTGATTTTTAATTTTAGTTGCTCGCCTTGCGGTTGCTGAATTGCACTTGCCGATGTATTATGCATATTTTGTGGATCGCATATGGATGAATGTGGCTCCGTTTGCGACAAATTCAATTTCAATCGGATTGGCGTTTGAGTAGTTTCCAAATGGCTAGATTCATGGCTGCTTGATGGTGATTTTCTTTTGTCTTTATGCCGATCTTTATCCTTCTTATGCTTCTTTCGTTCTTCACGATTTTTCGATTTTTCTTTGTCTTTGTTTTTATGCTTCTCTTTCTTTTTCTTCTTTTCGGATTTCATTCGTTGATCAGAGTCATTTTTGTTTTGTTGTTGCGACGACAACACTTGAGCACCGTACACACTTTGATTGCTTTGTTCAGGCTGATTGAGTTGAGACACTTTTTGTTGTTCGTCGAATTGATGTTCGTTCGCACCTGGAGGAGCACTTTTCGTTGATTGCATTGACGATGGTTGTCTGGACATTGGAGCAGGTATCGGAGGTCCCTGCACACGTTTTGGTTCCATTCGGTAGTTCTGTTGGTGCTGGTTTGGATATTGATTGGCACCTTGCAAACGATCAACTTCATCCAATTTCAACATCGATTGGTTCGGTTCTCTCGCATCTAAAGTTTTGGAGAGCACACTGTAAGCAGAAATTGCAGTATTGTGCTGCTCCTGCTTACTGGATGATGTTGATGATGATGACTGTTTCTTCACAGGTGCATCTAATGCAGCACCGTATTTGCCCGTATCACTGAGGCTTTCCTTTATCAAGCTACTTACTAGATCGGTTGTAATTGATACCGCATTACCGGATCCTTTTGAAAATTCACCATGTTTGCCATATTTATCAGAGTTTGGCGATTCCATCTTTTTCGTTTCAATTCCATTAAGTGAAGCAAATGATTTGGATGACATTGCTGATTTGGGCAGCTCAGTCACATTTTGTGGTGATGATGGTTCAGTTCTTCTCATTTTTGTGTCACGTTGCTGATAGTCGGAGCTATCTAACTGACTTTGATCCGAATTATGCGAACGTTTAACGGCTTTATTATCTAAAAGATTTTGAGGCAAACTAGCATCGTACTGCATTCGACTGGATAATAACAACGGATCTCGTACACTGGATTTATCTGGCTGTTGCATTGCCTGAGCTCTATGTAGCTGCTGTTGCTCCATTTGTTTTTCCTTTTTAGTCATATTATTTGATGACATTGCACGCTTGTCGTACTCTTTATTTGGACTCAAGCTGGGCATCGCATTGATATCATCAGATCCATTGGTGCCGTGATCAATGCCCGATGAAATGCCGCCATTATTGCTTGGCATTGAACTCGATTTCTCATTCCATTCCGGACTGAATATGGATGGGGCTTTACCCGGCTTTAAAGGTGATGTGCTCATCAAATCCATCGTATCTAGACTACGTATATTGCTAATGTCATCATTCAGCCCATAGGAAGACATATCCATTAGTGTTGGTTGTGGTTTTTGTTGTGAATTTTGGACGGATAACCTTGGTTGCTCTTGTTGATTTATTGTACTATTACCATGACTGCCAGTGTTGTTGCTGTTGGGAAGATTCAAAAGTTAATTCATCAGTCATATGATTAAAATTCGGTCAAACGTGAGAAACGGTTGGACGTGAAAAAAAAAATTCTCTTTGAATGTGATTCATTTTCTAACGACCGATTTGCCAATTATTTCCGTAAATCCACGATATGATATTAATAACTTTCAAAATACTATGTATGTTTGTGCTTACCTAGAGCCACTGAAATGCTGTTGCCTCACTGCCGACTTCGATAAGGGCTGTTTCATGGCTGGGTTTTTATCGGGGTGTGATTTATGCTCCTTAGAAATATGCCTTTGCTCAGCCTTGTTCGGCATGGAAGACGATGATCCGCTTGAGACGTGGCGCGGCTGTTGCTGTTGTTGTTGTTGATGTTGTTGTTGTTGTTGTTGTTGTTGTTGTTGCTGTGACGATTGTGAGCTACTAGATTGTGTGCGCACAGATGGCATGCTGCTACCTCTAGATGGTATGGGACCATTCGAATTACTACTGGATGTTCTCTGCGGTGCGCCCACCGGAAATGGCCGATCTGGCGGCATACTACGATCACTTCGTTCATTTCGATCATTTCTATGCGGTCTATTCGTAACTGAGCTTGTTCCAGATGTGTTCATTGATGACGATGTCGATGACGACGACGATGCATGTTGAAGCATTTTTTGGTGTGATGAAGAGGATTTATGATCACCTGATAATACCAAAACCATTTATTCATTAGTCATGCGTTATTGCATTTTCATCGGACATTTCGATGAACACCTTTGAATATACTCACCCGATGAATGCATAGAAGATTGTTGTTTGACCTGGTGATGGCTAGAAGATCTATGATGACTAGATGGTCGATGCTGTGATCCTGAACTATGTGCATCACTCTGTGCGAAAAAAAAATACATGTTCAAAAATAAAAATGCCGCACAATAGTTTCCATTTTCGAATGGACATTTGCAAATAGTTACGCACAGATCTAGCACTTGCCGTTAAATCTTTTATCGTTGAACTCAATTTATTCTTTAGTCTTGCCGGGCTCTTTTCATAAATAGCTAAAAATTCATCAGTTAATTGTTCTAACAGTCCCATCGAAACGTCTTTATCGACATAATAAAACCAATCTCTTCCTTCTGTTGACTGAGGAATCTGCGAAACGAACAAATAATTATAATTAATATCTTTTTATCACCTTTTGTTTTGCAAATGTTGGCATAAAACTCACCTCCCATCGAGACCATTTGCAGGCGAGATATATGCAAAAGCAAGCGACTACAGTTGGCTTGTACTGTAGACACATTGTCGTCAAATGCAAGCTATTTGAAGCCATAAAATATGAGGTTTGAGCTAAATCTTTACCCGCTGTAAAGAGAGGTGCACCAAATTATTAATTTTCTAAAACATATTCTTCTGTCGTCGGCATGACAAGCGGTGGAACACGCACCTTTAACTAACTGGCATGTTTTAACAACATGCGTGTGGGGATGATCGACAGCTACATCGAACCCCAATGTTTGCAGGAGAATATTTTCATTGAAAACTAAGTCTTGTGCTTGCTCAGCATAGAGTTCCTTTGGTTGGTTTTCAGCTGTGCCTGATGAATTCAGCTGTGACGCATGTATTACAGACTCCAACTTTCGTGGTTGCTCTTCCACCTTTTTGTGTTCATTTAAATTATGTGACGTTAATTATACATTTTGCACGGTTTTTTTTCGGGGCATTGTTATTCAACAATTCGTGTTTACCTTTGCAGCGAGAAATAAACTAGCCATCGCAATTCCTTTTTGATGAAATTGTGTAAACGAATGAAATGCATAGAACCTATGCATGTAAACTATAGCCGTATTTATACATAATTGATTGCTGAAATGTTGAGAAAAAAAAAAAACAATGGTCATTTATTCAAATTTATATGCATTTGAAGAAAGAAAAAAAATAGTTGGGAAGTAAGGAATAATGAGATAATTTGCCGCACTTCTAAATAAGATATTGCATACAGTTTGTTTTGAAAACAAACTAACATGTATTTTTTGTTTGTTTTTGAATTGACTTTTTGAATGAATTGTCCATTGCTCACTCATTCGTTCGCCTGCACGTTCGGTCGCCACTCTTCACATACTGTGTACGGGCTTTGAGCATTGCCAACATTATAAAATGACATATTCTTCATTCCGTCATATTACTACTATTCTCCCTCTATAGTCGCCACCAAAAGCACATTAAACATTCAACCTTCATTCGACTACGAACTTTCTATTAGTGTTTGCCGAATATCCACGTACGAAATTAAATATGGCGGCAAATCTACTATTTGTATATGTAAAACGAATTTGATTGCGCTTCGTAGTGTGTGCGAAAAATGTGACTACACAAATTATGACTTCTTTTTTTATCGAATTGATACATGTCTTCAAGAAGCTTGTCAATGAGACGGAAAAATGGCTATTCATTTGGCAGGCCTGTTTACAGGCACATATGATTAAGGCTACTGCATTGAATTGCAAAATTTCATTGAATTTTGTAATATGTTGACACCTAGTTTCTATTGGAGCATATCAATTTTGTTTCTGATGTTGCTGAAAGCCAAGAAATTTCGTTGAGGGGTTTTTAAATTTTTTCCGTCAATCATATACTATGATATACATAGAAATTCTCAAGTTTTGTGAGGCTTTGAATATGAATGTAGGTGCGTACGCGTTCGTTCAGTTGTCTTCCGATACGTAAATACTTGCATAGCCTCCTTTCCTTTCCCTTTATCGTTCGTATGTCTATATGTTTCTGTGATGAAATTAACATCACGCGAGGAAATGGGCAAACGAGCAATGTGTCATTCAATCACATCCAATACATCTATCCAGACGTTTTAGATCATGAAATTCTTATTGCTAATTTTTCAACAATCAAAAAAAAACTAACAACAACAGGATACAAATAGATATTATAAAAAAAATCATTTACACTCGAAGCCATTGTCCCATTTCTTGAATCAAGTAAGCGGCTTGTTGTCTGAGTTCTATTTCCTTTTCGGCGTCGATGCCTTGACTTCTGCTTGGCGAATTTTGTAATTGTTCTACTGTAAAATACCATCTTGATTCTTTGCTATTATCACCGCTGCTACTACTACCACTAGCCATTTACAAATAACAACAACAACAAAAAATAAAAAAGGTGCTCGAACAGAAAATAATCTTCAGGCAGATTGTTTTTCTTTTTTGCCCGTTGTTGGTTTTCAGATGTGGTTTTTCGATTCGTAGCGAGTTTCTGTTAGGCAATATTTAATCTCGTTTTTTCCTCTGTCTCCGTATTTTGCACGATTGCTTTACTCGTTTACAGTGCGAGTTACGTTTTTATATATTTTTTTCTCTTTTTTTTCGATGGTCAAACTTCCAAAGCACACATACACAACACCACACTTCCAATTTGCATTTGCTTAATATATGCGATGAAATTGCTGGCTCGTTTTCTGTAAAAGTTTCTTCACGCGAATCCGTGAAATTATCGTAGATATTTTACGAATTGTTTTGGCTTGTTTTTATAATTATTTATATGTTTTTATAAATAAGTTTTAACTTTGAAGTAAACAAAAACACTGGCATAGGAAATCGGAGCTACAGCAATGCGATGCGATTTTCCCAATGTGTTTGTGTATGCTGCCAACTTCATGTTATTGTAATGCTTATAATGTCAGTGTAAGGAAGTGTGCGCGTGTCTTTCATCGTATACGTAACTACGTAAATACGAATGAATAATTAATATTCGAGTATTTTCTGCCACTTTATGCATCTACCATCTTGCACAAACGATGATTGATTCGATGAAGAAAAAAAAACTCTTGATTTAACGAGAATTTAAATAGAATTCGGATACTATTTTTTGAAGTTCTTGGTTAATCAGTCTTTCATACGAATACGAAAAATGGGTTGATCAAAACTGAGCACAAGAAATTTGAACATAGAGGCGCTGTTTATACTTGTATTGAAATGCCCTGATTCAATATATTCATCCATTTTAAACAATATCTCTGTCCCTTTCGTTCAATCCAATGGGCTCACTTACGCATTAATTTTATTTCCAATCCAATACTGAATTCCGCATCAATTGTTTCGTCAGTTGATGCAATATTTCATCAGTTCGCTGATAGAGTTCGCAATTATTTGCCGTATTTGGAAATTGGATTGACGATTAAATCACAATTGTACATAAAATTCGTGAATAAAATCGATGAAAAGTGGTTAAATCTACAACTTATGGCATAAATAATAAATCTTCAGAAACGTGCTATGAATGCTGTTTTTATAGTCGAATTCTTAATGGCCGCTTTATTCATTTTGTCATGCTAATACGCGACCAGTGTGTGTGAGCAATGTGTGTTGCAATACACAAACAAATGACATTTATCGGAACGTTGTTGATTACTATATAATTTTCATATAGTTTTTTTTTTTTGCATTTTCCGATAATAGGTGTTTGAAATCGTTATACAAGTGATAACTTTGGTGTTGACTATTACACTATTTAAAAGTGCGAAATCGCCTATCATTGGAAATAGAACCGGGGTTTTGGCGCAACAGAACTAGTGTGAATTAAAGTTTGGAAAATGTCAACACAATCGACAATTGTTACAAAGAATTTGAATCGGAATGACGGTTTGAAAATTCGCACACCGCCCAAAATAACGGCACAACAAGAAAAAGATCTGCGAGATCAGCTGCACGCCGAAATCGCAAATAAGACAAAGGCATGCTCAAACATTGCATACGAATGTTCATTGCCTCGTATCGATGGTTATGAATATTGTATTCGACACATTCTACAAGATCCAAATGCGCCATATTTAATGTGCACATTTCTACTTACAAATGGAAAACGATGCTTGCAACCAGCACCGAAATATGATCCAAAAAGAGACGTACTCACCAGCTATTGTTTTGAACATAGCCGACAAGCGCAACTTACCAAAACTCGTACCAGCATCGGAAAGTTCAAGCCAATCGACACCAACGACACTATTCTTAATGAATTAACACACCATTTAAACCTAAGCAAAGCCAAAAATCTCGTGAATAACGTCAATCCGAACAATATTGCGGTTCGAAGTCCATACGATGGAAACGATGCTGATCAACGTGATGAAAAACCGATAATCGATCCTTTTGGTAAGCCCAATCAATAGTCTCTTTCATTTATCACTATATTATTTTATAGGTAAGTTCTTGCAATTTCAGTTGATGTTAATGCAGCCGCTATAAATGCAAGTGGACGAAAGATTTTGGATTATGCGTCGGACAGTTCATCGGATTTGGAAACACCTACAATGAACAACACCTGGCGTGGCCAAGATCTGGAAAATTCAGACAATGAAAGTGTCGATTCACAAAATGAAGATTTATTAAAGTAAGTGCGTATGTAATTACTTGTCAATCGCCCCATTTTGCTTTTGAATTTCATTCATGGAACGAAGCTGACTATTATTTTCACGAAATTACAGGCATGCTGAAGTATACACGACAGAACTGGTTACCAAAATAACGACCGAAAAGTTGATGCGCTTGCGAGCTCTGTACATCGATCAATTGTATCGTTTGAAGCACATATTACGGGAGAAACGTCGTGATTATTTGCATTCACTTCGGTCCGAACGGGAAAAACTATGTAGTATTCATGATCAGGCAAAAGATACGATCTCAGAGCGCAAAATGTATCAAAAATTAAAAGCACTCAATAAATATCAAAAGCGGAATGGTGTCGAGGCGATTTTGTACAAAAAATTCCTTGAAAAGCGGCAGAAGGCAAGTTGCACGGACATTTTCTCTTCATATATTATATTCATTAAGCAGTTTTCAAAACGAAATTTAAATTTGCTTTTAGAGTCGAGATGGAACACTTCAAGCACCATCAAAGCCATCGTTTCACCTGCGATGCGTTTTTACTGAAGGTGGTGTAAAATGTGGTGAGCGAATTATTCCATCCAGTAAATATTGCCGAAAGCACATTCTCGAAGACAAGAAACAGGTACTATTTCGAGCGTGCAACATTGACAAAGCCGGTGTGATTTGTAAAGAGCCAGTGCCTGGTATTTTTGAAGATACAACGTGCACACTACACATTCAATTGCCGCCGCAACGAAACTACGCCCAAAAGAAGTATGAATCCGATTCGGATGATGAAACAACATCGGAGCCCCGTCTACTGAACATTAAAAAAGAAGAAGTGACTGAGCCAGAGCCCGTAGTTAACTCCCAGTCAATACCACCTATCGAAATAAAGGCTGAAACGGAAAAAAAGTCAGATGATTCTGTTGTTGCAGCCGATGAAGCCGATAAAAATGTCACCATTTGCCATGATATAAATGAACAAAAGCCAACAGTCGAAACGGAAATCGAAACTGAAACATCCAATGTTCAACCAATGGAATATTAAATGCCTGTAAAACCATTCTCGTATCCCAATAGTGGCCATAAGACAAAAATAAAATATTTTAATGATAATAATCAAATAAAGACAGTCGTTTCAATGATTTTGTCAATTGAAATTTTTATTAATCGATTAAATATACAGATTTGTTTCATCTATTCCTTTGTTTTTCAACATATGTTTTTTTGCTTCTTCCTTATTAAATTGCAATTCGTTATTTTATTTTATTTTTTTACGATGATACTCGCGCAAAATCATCTCGCTTACCTAAAAAAACTCGAAATTAATGCTATTCATTCTTTATTAAATTAATTGTTTTTCATAATATTTTTGGTGTGTATATTTAGTACGGTCCAAATATGTTGGCGACAAATTACGTTTGGCGCAATATTGTTTTCCACTACCAAAAAGTGAAGCCACCGCCTTTCCCGCCTGTGAAGAAATTACTTTTCTTCTTCTCTACGATCACCTGATGAGAAACGAATGCAAAAAATGAAATTATATATTTAGTTTGTTTATAGAATGTGAGAAAAATAAAGGATATGATTTACCGGTTGGCCTTGCATGGCTGCAACTTGAGCGGCATTTGGTAGATATCCAGGTGGTGGTGGTGGGATCGCCGGATTCTTCCCATTGAACCGTGCCCCTGCAGAAAATTTATATGCATTTGTATGTTCTTGTGAGAATCCAAAATGTGGTGTGGACACGGAGCAAATCCCTAATTGTGTACCAGAAGAAAATAGCAAATAAAGAACTCTAACTGATATATGTAATAGCAAAGCACTGAAATTAATGGCGGCATATTGCATTTCCCTCGCTCTCGTTTCTTCTGGCTATTCTCTGTGTTTCTCACTGCACCAGAATTGTTGAACGCACTCAGTTTTGTCTGGAGCAAGGAAAAAGGCATAATATATATAAACACAAAGAGAGGGACAGAGAGAGAAATGAGCGCGAGAGAGATGCAACAATATGCCGCTATTATTTCCGGTGCTTCGCTTTTGCTTAAGATTAGAATTCATTATTTGCTATTTCTTTCTAGCGCTTTATTAGTGATTTACCCCGTGGGTGGGGATACGAATAAAGGAAGTGTACCTGCATCGAATGTAGCTGTAGCAATCGGGGCCATTGGCACTGTATATCGTGGAGGAGCAGCGGCCACATTGGCATGGAACATGGAAGGTGGACGCATTCCAGCAGCTGTATCGTTAGGCTGATGTGCTGTAATGGGTGCCGCCACTGGAATTATGGAATACGATGGGGCTGTGGGAGAATATGGTGGCGGTGGCATCATAAAATGCTGTGGTGCAACATGATGGGGTTGGTAAGTTTGTGGTGATGCTGCATAGTACAAGGGCGGTTGCACTGGGGGAATCTGAAATCAATCCAATTCAAATTTTGAAATACATAAAGCACATTAGCAAACATCCATTTGCCGAACATATCAATAATATTAATGTTATTTTGTTTAAAATTATCCCTAAAACTAAATCACGAAATTTGTACGAACTTGATTTGCGTCTATGGTCCCATCACAATACAAGAACTTCACACAAAAAAGTTCAATCACATATTAGTGTTATCATCGTTCATAAAAAAATTTCAATTCTACGAATTATATTACTCACCTGATAAAAATGTTGTTGGTGTTGAGCAGCATGCGGATGTTGCGGTGCTTGTGGCAAGTGCATTGGATTCATCATGTTATAGTTAACTGATTGTTGATTTGGGTAAACTGTAAGAGGATTTATTCATTTTTCATTATTTGTCATTATTTTCCATTATTAACCATTAATTTTTAATGAATATTCCTCCCCTAGTTAAACTGCGAATGGAAATAATTGATTTGATTTTCTTCAAAGAAAATATAGAGCTTTAACGAAAATTGCATCCTTTCCCAAATTGATTCTAATATTTATCGATCAAATCATTCAAATTTTCAAATATTGTGTGGAATTCACGAAAATTCAATAAAAAAAAAACTGGTTCCATACCATTTTTCTGCTGTTTATCCATGAGATCTTTCTATCACTTTCAAAACAATTTAAGGATAAAATGGAAACCAGCACCAAGTTATGTAAAATTAATTCCTCGTTGCTAATATAATCACAATAATCAGTCAAATTATTGCTTTTATTGGAAAAGATGAGACTAAAAATCAATTTGGTTGAATTTTGAATGTTAGGAATGTGTATTTTTTGTATTTTCGTGGTTTGGTGTTTTTTGTTTCAACTACAATTGATTTTGTGTATTTATGTATGTTCTATGTCCATTACTCTTACTGGTCTCTTAGTTCTTTTTATCTATTATTGACATCCATTTTATAAATCTGATACAATGAAACAAAGGATTCGTTTCGAATGTCAATGTGCAATTTAAATATGCGCACAACTTCACTGAATTCAATACTATCGCGCTAAATAAAATGAATATTTTTATTCGAAATAGATTTAAAACAGTTTCAAATAATGCAAATGAATGATATTTAGAGATCTCAATGAGTTTCATTGAGAATTGTAAATGAAATTTACTTTTATAATAAATTTTACGTTCGTATTTTTCGGCGCCATCTGTAAGAATATCATCCTATTCAAAGCATTTACGAAATTACGTATTTCTCACTCAAATGTGCAAATCGCATTCTGTCCATCTCTCTCCTTCTTTTAAGTTAGCTTGACGATTTCTCTCACCCATTCATAGTTCCAGAGAAGTTGTCAGTATTGAAAAGTTCGGTCTTTTTACACACACCGATCCTTTATAAAACGTGTAAGCCAACTTTGAGTTTTGTCGAAATCATTGTCAATACAAATTCCAACAATGGCAAGTATTCCGATTGAATTTACACTAAAATTTAATTTTCCAACATAAATCGTTGTAGTTTCGACCGAGTAATGTGATACTTAACAAAATACGCATTTAATTGAGATCTAATGAGAACTTAACCTATGAATTTTTGTAGAAACCTATCGTTCTTCATGGGCATGATCGTGCACTCACGCAAATCAAATACAATCGCGAGGGTGATTTGATTTTTTCGTCCAGCAAAGATCAAAAGCCAAATGTTTGGTTCTCAGTGAATGGTGAACGTTTGGGTACATTCAATGGACACAAGGGTACCGTATGGTCTATTGATGTTGACTGGACATCAACTAAAGTAATCACTGCTTCCGGTGACATGTCAGCCAAGTGAGTACTAATACATTTCCATCAATTAGCTAACGCACAGACAAAACGACGAATAACCAATCCATTTCATTTTGTAGACTATGGGATTGCGAAACCGGAAAAACAACAGCTACACTCATTTGTAATGCACCAGTTCGGACAGCGAATTTCAGTTATTCGGGCACCCAGGCCGCTTACAGTTCGGATAGTTCCAACAAACAAGTGTCCAATTTGGTAATAATTGATGTTCGTTGTGTTGATGAATCAACATCGACAGCCGAACCAATTTTGCGTATTCCATTCCCACAATCGAAAATTACGGCCGCTCTATGGGCGAATTTGGATCAAAACATCATTACCGGTCATGAAAATGGCACAATTGCATTATATGACTTGCGTATGGCTAAGGAACTGAATTCCGTATGTGATCATACAGCCAACATAAATGACATGCAATTGTCAAAGGATGGAACAATGTTTGTTACCGCATCGAAAGATACGTCGGCCAAATTGTTCGACAGCGACAGTTTGATGTGTTTGAAAACATATAAAACTGAACGTCCGGTTAATTCGGCTGCAATTAGTCCAATTTATGATCATGTCATTCTGGGTGGAGGTCAAGATGCAATGGAAGTCACAACTACCTCAACTCGTTCCGGTAAATTCGATTCACGATTCTTCCATTTGATCTACGAAGAAGAATTCGCCCGCGTCAAAGGACATTTTGGACCAATCAATAGTTTGGCCATCCATCCTGATGGACGAAGCTACGCCACAGGTGGTGAAGATGGTTATATTCGAGTGCAAACCTTCGACAGCTCCTACCATGATCAACAAATTTTCGATTAATTGCCTAACAGTTTTTGTCATAAACTCACTGATGCGGATGGAAATAATGAAATAAAAACTATTATTATTTGTAAACAACAATGAATCCCTCTTTTATTTTCATAATAAAAATATTTCGGTTTGAAAATGGTCAATGGGAAAAGTTTCATAGCGCCTGAATAGAAGAATTACACTTTTTTTGGCAAGTTGGACATTCAAATTGTACATCAGCTATTATATTTCCCTTCAAACAATAATAGCAGAAAATGTGACTGCATCCCATGTGATGCGGTAAGGTTGGACGCTCTTCGCAGTATGCACATTTTGTATTTGCACTGATATTTGGCTTTTGATTCTTTTGCATATCAAATGATCTTGAGCCCATTATAAAATTAGCTGCATTCCGGCACCTCCTCCTTACAGAGTGGTAGTTAATCAGTGGCAAAGTAAAGCCTAATAATTCCTGAAGGAAATACCATTTTATTTTACATGAATCTTTGGAGTTGAATGCTTTATGTGATTAGAATGAAAAAGCAATCAAAAGTTCACGCTTACCATGAAACCACCCCAAATCAATTCCCGAGTCATATGGCTATAACCAATTTCTCGACGTCGATTTCCGTACATTGAGATGTTATCCAATCCCAAGACATAATCCACTAACGATGGTCGCTTTCCAACATTCAAGAATCGGAAAAAGTTTAGCACGGAACAAAATGTAATGAAATTTTCACAATAAGTGACAATCTTCTGCAATGAATGTTGATCGGTCCAACGGAATGTTATATTATCACGAATATATTTGAGTAAAACATTGAAAAAGAAATGTTTGTAAATATTGTGACTATTCAACAGTTGATCTCGGTCATAGGTAATGAAGAGCAAGCGCTGACCAAATGTTGCCGAATGCATACGAATCGAATGATTCCAAATAGCGGCACGTAAAACCAGATCCACCTCAGGACCAAATCGATTCGAAAATCCCGGCTAAAATTCAAGAATTTTGGTTTCAGTTTTAGTGCATTTGTGGAAAGAAAGATGATTTGAAGTATATTACCGATATGATTTGGACCGCGTTTATTAGCTGGTGGCGAACTATTCGATGAATATCCTTATCCAACTGCAAAGCATCCAACTGCAAATATACGGAAAATTTGCATTGAGAAATATGATTTTATGTCTATACTGTATTCAAAATTATCCTTCACACATACTTGATTGACTCGTGGCACGAACTCGGTTTTCATGTTCGCTCTTTGAAATATTTCAACCAACAAATTAACGGAGTGCTTTAGTTTTGTGATCGATTAATGTGCAATCATTATATCAATTTTGGGAAGAAATGAAAATTAAAATTGTATAATATTTGATCTATGGTTGAGCTTAATGCATATTTTGATATTGTTTATGATTCAATCCGCCAGATGACATGACCGAGCATGTCATATTTTCAATGTAACCAACCGAACCGCTTGGTATTTTGCGAAGTGACAGACGCTAATGGCATTTGTTGTTAAACAGTGTGAATTCCAAAACTCGTTCGTCCATCAACTTCTTTTGTAATTTCATTTAACTTTGTGCACAAATCAGCATCACAACTAATTGATTTTGAATTTTCAGTGTAAAATATAATTACTGATATTCCATTTGTGTATTGATAGAATAATTCAACATGAGCTCACCATTATACAAGCACACCAATGAAAATTCGACGATAAAACAACGCAAACAGAAAACAACGAATGCCACCAAGTCCACAACAAATCTTGATACTCGAACAGAATTGGCCGATTTGGTCAAACGGAAAGCTGAAATTGCCGTAAGTGAATAATTTTTTTAACAACGAGTTTCTTTTTTTTGCAATCCCAAAATCATTTCGTCTGTTTCGTTCTAATTATGTTTAATACAGGAAACATTGGCTAATTTGGAGCGACAGATTTATGCGTTTGAAGGATCATATTTAGAGGATACACAATTGTATGGTAATATTATTCGCGGTTGGGATCGTTATTTAACATCAAATAAAGGTACTAATTCAAAAGCGGACAAACGTAATCGTAAATTCAAAGAAGCCGAACGGCTTTTTTCAAAATCATCGATCACATCGATGGCCGCGGTCAGTGAACTTGTCGATCAAAATGACACAAAACCCGATCGAAACAGTGAGTCAGAAGTAACGAATGAAGATTCTAGTGACAACACAATAATTGGTATCATTTCTGGCAATAATGCGTCAAGCAATCGGCATGAGCTTAACAATTCAACACATCAAAAGTCGGCCGGCAAAAACCTCGATTCAGTTGGTGAGCGCCAAATTCCTCTAACCACCTATTGTTCAATTTGTGTTTTTGTTTTTCGCTCATTTATTCAATTATTTTGATTTAGACCAACCAAATACACCTCATTCAAAACATCCAGATTCAAAGGATATTTCAACGCCAAGCGGCAGTGCGAAGCAGAAAGCCTCTGCAAAGAAAACAGGCAACGCCACAAAGAAGATTCGTCACCGCTGAGCTGGACTTACTTATTATTCATTCAATTTTTTTCCTTCGTTTTCTCCTCAAATCCACGAATTCATCATTTAGATCCAGAAGCTTCAATTAGGCTAAAATTGTGTCATAGAAATGTAAGAAAAGTAAGCAACAAAAACCAAAAACATATCGTAAACACTTTCCACATTGGAAAGTATTTTCCAAATTGAAAACTCGCCATAGTATTGTATTTAAATTGTATAGTAATAAACTTTTAAAAAACATCTTATCTTTCGGTTCAAACAAAAATTTCACAAATTTTCATGAATTAAATCGTTTTTAGGGAGTTTTCCAAGTTGGAATATACTTTGCAATCAGACATGTTCACGATAACAGATTCTTATGTGATGAAATCGGTTGAGCGTATCAATTTTTTTATTTGAAATAGTTGATTCAACAAAGGCAAACGAATTCTGTAAGGAAAATAGTGATTAAAATGAAAACCAAGGTCAATGTTCGTTTTATTTAGTTTGAGAATATCCAAAACGCTTGTTTTTATGATTGGCTTTAATAGAAGGTTTAAGGCTTGGGATCATTTACTGATTTATATATTGTCTCGCAATTTGTACAGTCTGAATGGCTTAAATGACGTTTTTGTGCATGAATTCTTCAAACAAGCGTTTGTCAATTAAAAAAATGGTTTGGTTCTCGTAATTATTTGTTTTATAATTTAATCTATGATTCAGCAGTCTCTTTTCTTTGATCCTCTTCTGTTGTTTCGGATGTCTTGGCCTCGGGCGCACTCTCTTCTTTACAGTTTTCCTGAAAAAGGATTCAACATTTTCTCAAAACTTTTATATAGCAACGGTAGAGCTGGTTTTCATTCAATAAGTGTCTTTTGGTTTATATTTTTGTCTATCGGAAACTTGAACGAAACTTATGAAATTTTCAAATTTGAATATGAAACTTCCCCCCACTTCTAAGGACTTATTGATTGAAAATTGTGTTTATATGAAACTTCACCGAACTGACACACGATAGTCAACATTCACGGACTTTTTTTCCGTGGTATAAAAATCCTATTTTGAAAAATATTCACACAAACTAGCAAAAGAGTTAATGGCTATTTATTTATTTCTTAACAAAGGAGTGGAAAAATTGGTTAAATTATAGCAAACGTTTTGTGTGCACATTGTGCACATAAACATTGAATCTTTATGCGATTTTCAATATTTTTATCTGTGGAAAAGACTCAAATATATATTATTGATCAAACCTCATTCTGAGTCGGAATCATCGTTGTTCTCATTGTCAGATTTTGATTTTTCATCATCATTTGGTTTCTTTCCAGTTAGAGCTTTGATTTTTCTGCTGTCTTTGGCTGTGCTTTCATCTTCTGAATCGCTTGTTTCACTTATTTCATCCGATTTTGTGTTATCTTTTTCAGCTATTTCATCCTTGCTCTTTGATTCATCCTCGTTGTTTTCTCTTTCCGAGGAACTTTCTTTATCTCTGTATGTACTATCAGTGCCGTCTTTAGGTGGGTCTGAATTTTCCGTTTCTTCCTTTTTCACTGTATCGTCAACCAATTTCTCATTAACATCTTCCTGTTTTTCATCTTGATTTGTTGTTTTACATTCCGTTTCTTCTGTTTCTTCAGATTCTTTATTGTCTTGAGATTTCTGTTCGTCTTCCAATTCTTTCTTTATCTCCAAATCAATTGCACCTTCCGCTTCCGTATCTACTTTTGATGTGGAATCTAGATCATCCTCTTCATTTTCAATTTCTTCTTTCTTCTCGAAAATATTGTCGATTTCATCTTTTGTTTGATTGGCCGTTGTTTGATCTTCCTCTTCATGACCTTTGGAATTTTCATCATCTGCTTTCTTTTCCTCTATGTCTTCAGTTTCTTTGTCATCCTCAAATTTTTCCTCATCATCAGATTGCCCCTTTGATGTTTCCTTTTTGGTCTTCGGTTTTTCTTCATCATTATTAGCCCAAAAGTCATCTTCCCCTTCGTCACCATCTCCCGGCTCTTCGGAACCCGCTTTTGTTACATCATCGTCCTTTCCCTCCTTTCCCTTTGATTTCTCTTCACCTTCAGTCACATCTGTACTTTTTTCAGGTATCCCCTCCTTGGATTTCGGGTTGTCTGTGTCATGGTCTTCACCATTCTCCCTCTTTTCTTTGGCAGTCTCTTCATCGTCTGCCTTCTTTTCTTCGGAATCGTCAGATTCTCTTCCGTCTGTTGGTTTCTCCTCTCCACCTTTATCTGTATTTCCTTCGGACTCATCCACTTTATCCTTCTTCTCATCATCTTCGGACTGAGTGTTAGAATGAAATTCAATCATGTGGGAGATGAGGGCGGGGAGTTTGTTTGTCAGGGTTCATCGATGGAAATGAATGACAAAAGTTTGCTTTAAATTACATATGTTCAAGTTAATCGTGAAGGAGCAAGCAAAGTTAAAACATCAAAGCATTATCGGAACACAAAATACAAATACAAATATTATATTTAGAAAAAAATATGTATATTTGCTAAATTTGTCAATGTAAAAAGGGAAACATTTTCATAAATAATAATACGATATCAATGGAATGCAGATTAAAATTAATGTCACTTAAATTACAACGAAAAACTATTAGATTTTTGAATTGGTATATAAATGTTGTGTCATGAAAACAGCAATTTTGAGCATAAGTGGCAGAGTAATTAAATCCAAATTTTGTGTATTATTGTTCGCATTGAATCGATTTGATTGAAGGAAAATTTAAAAAATCAAAATATATGGAAATAAAGAAGGCCAATAATTCAGTTTCGTTGAAAAAGTAGGAATGTACGTAAATGTTATATTAGGAACAAAAGCGCTTGCAAAGTGTTTGATTTGATGGAGCTTAGCTTAATTTGAAGCGTAAATAAAGACCCATAACTGGCTTCAATTTCTCTTCAAGTATCTCGTGATTCATTAAATGTGCTATGATTTTTCACAGTTTTAAACTATCACAAAAAGATTAATGAAAAAAAAAGAAGAAATATAATTGCCAGGAAATCTTATTAGTAGATATTTCATCTATTGCCTAATTGCTTTGGCTATGCAGATGAAAAAGCTATACCTATTGTTCTAACATTATTGTTTTTAGAGTGTAAACGATTTACGTTTTACATTACATTATATATAATTTTTTGTAATTTGTTGCTTCATTTGTTTATTATTCGATTAGTTTTAAAGTAATTGTTACATGAAAAAAAGACACTCGATCTGTCTTTTTGTTAATAATTATTGTTATTACATTTGTTTGAATTGTTGTTGTTGATTGAATGAGCGCAGATTAACAGTATAAAATGTTACTTATGGGTTAATTGAATACGCATAAACAAATGATTCCTTTTTTAATGTCTTTTTTCGGTTATTTGTTCATTTTCCGGCTGTGAACGGTTTTAGTTCTCATTGCTAACCTCTTTTTTGCCGTTGCTTTCATCAACAGGTGGTGCCAACTTCAAAAATTGTTCCAATGTGTCAGTTTCATTCGCCAGATCGAATTCATCATATGAACCTGTTTGTTGTGAAAAATGCGAATAGGTAAAATTGGAATAGGTAAGCCAGCTGAAAATCATTTGTACAGGATACTAACCACAGTACTCACTATCGAAGAATATTTGAGGGGGCAATGCATGTCGGGGCTCTTGATCACTAATTGTAGCACCTTTGTTTTTCGAATTTTCCTGCATAAATTCTTTTTCCGATTCCTTGCCCGGTTCGCTGATATCAATGACTTCATAATTGATTTTCTTGCTATCGAGAATCATCAAGACGCGTTGTTGTCGCTTCTTGACCTGAAACCGTTATTTTCAATATTATTTGTTTTGTCAACAGTGAAAAATGCATCAATTTATTAATAAAATATTGTTTATAAACAAGTGCTGTTGCATTTGAAACATGTGATTCGCCCAGCGGTATTTGTGACATGATATATTGACAGAATAGAAATGCAAAGAAATGAGGGAAAACAATGTTCAGTGGATGGAGGAAGCAAAGCTCATACACTCACAGATAGGTGAGCATGAACACGAATGACGCCAAGAGATCGAAATAAAATCACAATTATATATTTGGTATCTAAAAATAGCTATCGTCGAACATTCGACAAAAACGAGAAAGAGAATAACAAGCGGTTAAAAAAAACTTTGGACGCTATTGAAAATAAACAGATGAAAATGACTTATCGAAACACGAATCCATTAACATCCGATTTAAAATTTACATCAGCGATGTGGAGGAATCGAAATCAATTTTCCATAAAAATATGCAAACAAATAATGATCCGCAAGAATGCGTAAATTATGTATGTTGCACTTTTTATTTTACATTGTGTCATGCCTTATTTAACTACCAAAATATCGGAACTCATAATTATTCAAAGCGATTCAATTGTGTCTGCTATTTTTATCATAATATGATTTATCATTTCTCACAAAAATAGAAAAGATCTATTTGGATATGATAGTATTCTATGTTTGGTGCAGTACGCAATTTAAGACCTCATTGCACGTCCCAAAGTATACAACTAGGTCTTGAATTGCGTACTGCACCAAATATAGAGCCCTTCCATACCCAAAAAGATCCTTTATATTTTATTAATAAGTAGAGACACCGTTTCGCTAGGGTTTTTCCCCAACCATTTTTATATTGTGGCCATAGTGCCACTTGTTTCGAAATACTTAATTGCAGTTGCATATTCAATTTTGATCGATTGAAAGTAAAAACAAATTAATAGAAGAAACTTATTTGTGCGAAAAAATTTGTGACTAATTCAATAGTGTTCTTATAAAGGCGTTCCGACGATTTTGATGATTAATTGAATCAATGTTCAAATCTAAACGGAATTTATAAATAAATCATCATATCAAAAAATGATCTGGTTTTTTATGTCAAATCAATATCAACTACCACAAATACTTTAATAAAGATTTCTGAGCGAAGCGAAGAATGCTAGGATGGGAATGAGCGAATAACTTTGTTGTTGTTGTAATTTTGCTTTAATCTGTGATGACACATTTTGGTTGAATAATAATAAATGCACAAGTTGATTTTCGTATGATGACTGCTCAACGCATGATTCATTCGGCATGGCACAATCTCGATCCAGATTATGGTTTTGGAATATATTATGAAAAAACCATTCCAAAACATTTTTTTTATTTTCGTCCAATGTCAGACATTTAGAAAATTCACAATTCGTACACTGAATTTCAGAATTTCACAGCAAAACACTTGAATTCTGTTATATTTTCGATTGAATCGCATTGACATATTTACCTCCTTGTTACCCGACATTCCACTAATATACACTTTCAGCACCATTTTACTATTTTCTATCCGTATTTTTTATTGTATTTAACAAAAGAAATAAAGAATCGAGAATATTTGATTTCACGATATTTGACCAATTTCAAGGAAAATAGCCACCGATTGCCGCTCGATATATCCACAAATTGACAGCAATTGTTTTTGATGTCGAACGCCGATTTGTTGCATAGAATCCAATTAATTGATGATGGAGTCCGTTTGGTTCACGCCTAAAATTCTTAGTATATTTTACTCATTTATGACTTAAATGACAATTTTGAATTACTAATAACAGTAGATGGGTTTGCCTTGTTGATTTGACAGCTCCGATTCGATTCGCCGACTATTTAAAGCGCGGTTCAGCACTTAGAATTTTCATTTTATTTAGGGTTGCCCAATGACACAATTCAATTCATTCCAATTATTTTAGCAAGCTATTTTAAATGTGCAATTAAATGGGCAAATTTTGGAAAATTTGTATGGGAAAACATCTGTGTTATATTGCGATTCGAAGGTGTCTCATTGATTATCATACTAAGTATGTACCGAAATATAGTTGGTGTAACGTTCTCACTGACATTTCAATATCATGTAATCGCTGCTATTAACGCAACACATCTCTTGTAGCGTGTATCATCGTCAACGCTCAAATGTATTGGTTATTATATTGGCTTTCTCTCGCGGAATGCTCTCTCCACTGAACGTAAGTATTAATTTGACACGTCTATCGTCACTAAAGTTCATTTATAACACGATTCAGGTTTAAATGATTGTTTGTCACGGCGAACAATTGGTTTTCTTCTGTTCAGTTCGTTGGTGGCAATCGTTCTCATTTGGAGTTTTGACTGATTTTATTTTTTATGTTCAGAAACATTGAATTGGCATGCATCGGAATATGTGCAAAACAGTGGTAATTTAATTGAATATTGGTGCATTTATTTGAATTCAATTTTTCAAAATTTTCCTTCTGAATCAATTCAATTGAAATTGATGTACATCGTGTGCTAGTGAAGTTCCGCACATCAATTTTAAATGAGAGCAGTATTTTTGATAATTTATTAGTGTGCGGGTAGGTATTTTTCTGTTATTTAGCCCATTATAGTTGATTAAACATAAAAACAAATTAAATCGTGCAAAAAATATTGTTGTGCATCTAGTGCGTGAATAGATTTACTCATCATCATTGAAGCGATTGATTTCTTGTTGTGCAGTTCAGCCCATTGATCGTGTGATTGATGTTAAATAAAAGAATATCGCTCTGAAGAAATGGCTGGACAAAAATTTCAGTATGATGAAAGCGGTGGGACGTTCTTTTATTTTCTTCTCTCATTTTTGGCATTGATTCTAATACCGGCCACATTATATTATTGGCCACGCAAGAAAAAAGAAGGTACGTGTTTTCAATTAGTAATCATTTTTTATGAAAACGTGTTCATCATACACAATGTGACACTCCACGTAAAGTTTGGGGTAGCATAAAACGTACAGTCGGTTTATGCAAATCAGTTTTCAATGCTCATGTTCCAATGTTGAGATTTTCTTCGCTGCATAAAAATTATGAGTTTTGTGTAGAGTTTATGTTTTGTTGACACCATTCGTACTCACTAGAGTGTGAATGAAAATTAAAGCAAAAGCAAACAAATGATGATCATCGACTTGGAACTATGAGCACAACTACCATTTTTTTCCCCCATTTTAACAAATAAATGTAAGAACAACAATGATATGTGTGTTTTTTTTAAATTAAAATTCTCATTTATGAAATAGATCCAAACAAATACAAAGATGAATGTCAATGTCCGCGCTGTATCAAGAAGCGACTGATCATTGCCAACGCGGAACCGTATAGATTTCTAAAGGAACTTTTAATTAAATTGCTGATTATTGCGGGATGGGCACTGTTAGCCTATTTGACGTATCGAGTGTCACAATTCGATTATGAAATGTCCAACTTCGATCCATATGAGATTCTTGGCTTGGAATCGAGTGCTTCGATAACGGAGATTAAACGTGCCTATCGCAAACTGTCACTTTTGCTGCATCCGGATAAGGAAACTGGTGATGAGAAAGCATTTATGAAATTATCAAAAGCCTATCAGGCGCTGACAGACGATGAATCGCGTAAAAATTGGGAGAAATATGGAAATCCAGATGGGCCCGGAGCAATGTCATTCGGCATTGCGCTACCATCATGGATTGTAGAGAAAGAAAATTCAGTTTGGGTCCTTGGATTATATGCGCTCGTTTTCATGGTTGCGCTGCCAGTTGCCGTTGGCACGTGGTGGTACCGCTCGATCCGCTTCAGCGGAGACAAAGTCCTCTTAGATACAACACAATTATATTTATACTTTTTCCACAAAACACCTCAAATGGCGATGAAACGTGTCATTATGATTTTGGCCGCCAGTTTGGAATTCGATAGGCGACACAATTCTCAAATCATCGAACGACCATCTGACAACGATGAGGTTCCATCTGTAAGTTCATTTTAAAAGAATGTTTGAATGCAAACAATACGTAATTGGTTGTGATTTTTTGGTTTATTTAGCTTATTCGTCAACTGCCGAATTTGAATGAAAAATCCAAAGAATTACCGCTGTGTAGGATGTATTCGGTAAAAGCTCGTACAATTTTACATGCACATTTGAGCCGTATCGAATTGAATCCAGACACTCTGGATAAGGATCGCCAAATAATCGTACAAAAATGCCCTTACTTAATCCAAGAAATGGTTTCCTGTGTAAATCAACTGATCATGTTGGCCTACGCACGTCGAAGTATGTAGTAATCCTTGCACTTGCAACTGTTAGAATTTTGGTTGATTTAATACTAAATGAATGAATTTCCATTTATTTGCAGTTTCAAAGTTACCAAGCATTGACACAATTGAAAATTGTATGAAATTATCTCCAATGATAATTCAAGGCTTGTGGGAATTCAAGAGTCCATTCTTGCAATTGCCTTTTGTAACCGACGATCATTTGCGTATGTTCTCAACAAAAAAGCGTCACATCAAAAATTTGCAGCAATTCGCCCAACTCAAACCGGATGAAAGTCGACACATTCTGAAGCACTTGAGTGATTTTGAATACGAGCAAGTGATACGAGTTCTTGGTAGAATGCCACTTATCGACTTTAGCATTCGATGTGAAGGTGATTTCTGAATTTTTCCAGCAATCTTTGATTTTTTTTTCAGTCCTATGGTTCTGCTGAACTGGAAGCGGTTGCTGAGAGCAGTAGCTGCTCATTTATGGCTGGCCAGCCTCTGGTGATGTGTTTCGTTGTTGATATAGATAAACAACTGTACGAAATAGATTGCCAGCCATAACTCACCAGTTGGCTGCTCTCAGCAGCTTTTAACAGCTCAGCAAACCCAAAAGACTGATTTTTTTTTGGATTTTGATTTCTGTAGTGATAGCAATTCTCTTCTTCTCCTCCTTTTTTTCACAGTTATTGATGATGAAAATACAAATGTTGTTACTGCCGGTGCAATAGTTACAGTTACAGTGACGCTAGACCGCAAGAATATGAGCGAATTATTTGGGAATGCCGATGTTGCTGAGAAGCAAGGCATCAAGTGAGTCAATGAATTTATTTTTCGACGAATTCATCGAAAAAAATAATTTTCCTATTGTTTTGTAGCGATGATGAGGAACAGCCGGAAGGTGATGTCACTGAAGAACAAACAGCGGCAGTTCCTCCGGTGAAGCGATCTGCATGGGCTAAGCCAAGTTCTCGAAAACCACACAAAGGCGCCGGTTCAAAAAATAAGCACAAAGGTGGTAAAGTGAAGCAACCGGTGGTGCTAAAACAAGATACTGCAAAAGTATCAACGGCCACTGAAAAACCATCTGTAGCTAAAGATGATTCCGATTCAGAGGGTGTAGCCGGAGATAGTGACAACGAAAATGATAAAAATGAAGGCGGCTCGGATCGTTCGTCCGATAACGAAGACAAGAAAGTGTCATCGGTTGAAGACGACGACGAAGAATGGGAAAAATTCCAAAAGAAATTGAATAAGCGCGAGAAGCTTGAGGGCAAATCGAAAATATCGCATAGCGTACATTGTCCATACTTCCCCGAAGACAAACAGGAATATTGGTGGACATACATTTGTGATCGAAAGTCAAGAACGTTGTTAACTGCACCATACCATGTCACTAATTTGGTTGAACGTGAGGAGGTGCAACTGAAATTCACCGCACCTAGATGGCCGGGCATATATTCATTTTCAGTTTGCTTGCGATCAGGTAATTGTATTTAATATATATGCTTCGGATTTCGGAAAATATGTCTGACGTGGTGTTTATCAATTGGTTTTCCATATAGACTCATATGTTGGGATGGACCAACAGCTAGAGCTAAAATTAGATGTTAAGGAGGCATCAGCTGTACCAACAGAGCATCCACAATGGGATATCAGTGAATCGGAATCCGAAAAGGAAGATCCACATGGCAATGAAAGTGAATTTACAACAGATTCCTCCGATGAAGACGATTAAACTTCAAATTTCTAACCAAACATAAATTGGAGCTGACACGTTGCGGTCTATATTCTATACGCATCTTTATCGGACGGGTTTGAAACGATGGCATCAATAATGTAATTTCACAAATATTCAAAGAAAAAAAACAATGTAATGTAATCAATTAAAAATCAGAGAAGTTCTGTTTCAACCACACGTTTATATAAAGAAAGGATTCAGTTATTTTCTAATTTATTTTTGATAGGGAATTCCAATGAATAAAATAATTAAAAAGTAAATGATAAAAAGAATATCGCATGTGTTTCGATGTTTTCAAATCATGCATTAAAACTGTGACTTTATTGACGTTTGTGCGCTCAACGTAGATCTCTCAAGATAACAATTTTACAGTTTACAATTTGCCACATTCGAAAAAACTCTCTATCATGGTTTTTTTTTTTAAAGTTTGCCTATTGACGCAAGCAGCGGTGAAGTGCAAAAGCCTCGATATCAACGATATTGGATAACCCCAAAAACGCAAACTGTCACATTTTCACCGGAGAAACGTCAGAAAATACCAAATAAAGCAATCATAAACAAATTCGTAACTCGTATCGTGAATCTCTGATCATACTTTGAAAGTGTTTCGTTGTTTACAGTGTAATTTCCACACATCCATAAGATTCTCATAAACATTGTTGAGATCGACAGAAGTTAAAAATTATGTAGATTGCTTCGTTCGTTCGCTTAATCAAAGCTGAACAGTTATTTACGGAATAAAGGAAATGATAGATTAAAGTAAAAACGTGAGCAAAAGTATCTACAAAATCGACAAACAATAAGGATATAACAAATGCTTTCGTTGTCTAATCGTCTCGCTGGAGGCTTTTATACGAAAAATGGAACTGGCGCTTTTATTCAATACTATCGCTCGGCTAGTGTCAAACTCACTCCACATGATGTAATATTTATAAGCTGCTAGTTTTAATTTATTTTGTAATCCATTTGGGAAAATGGCAACAACAATTCTCTATTGAGTTTAATTTGCATTTTGCAGGTCAATCAAATATTGTATGAAAAGGAATATTCAATTGATTTTACGGAATCTCCAATCAAAAGCTACGATTCCAATCAAGTGGCGTCGAATAATCCATTAGAGGATCGAAGAAGTGAAGCTTCATGCTTGTTTTCAAACGGTAAGCGTTGAATAAATTGTAGAAATGTGACTAATTTGCATGTACTATTACCTCATAGGGTCTTTGTTCGGCGTATTTGATGGCCATGCCGGTCCATCGTGTGCTCAAGTTCTATGCAAAAGACTGATGCGCTATATTGCTGCGAGTATAGTTTCACCCGAAATACTGCGCAAGAAGTTAGATGAAGGTGCAAAAAGTAGTTCATTTCTGCAATGCCACAATGATAAAGTTGATTTCGTACCCGAAGTCGATGCAATATATGAAAAAAGTTTCGCGAACTATGCACGCAATTTGTGCTACGAAGATCCCTCCAATTTCCAAATAAGTGTTGCTCTTCAAAATGCCTTCCTGCAACTCGATAAGGACATCTCAATGGAAGCTAAAGAGCATCACACTCCTCGAACATTGTCGGTGGCAATGTCTGGTGCTGTTGCATGCGTTGTGTATATCGACGGCGTCGATGTACATATTGCAAATACAGGTGATTGTGCGGCCGTTCTAGGCTCGATCAATGAAGCTGGAGAATGGGAAACGAAACGCTTAACCAACGAACATAATTCGGATAATTTGGACGAAGTGAGACGCATAACCGGCAATCATCCGCTCAGTGAACGCGATACAATAATTCGCGGTGAACGTTTGTTGGGTCAATTAGCTCCATTGCGAGCGTTCGGTGACTTTCGATACAAATGGCCCATTGATGATCTAAGGAAATATGCGGTTCCACAATATGGACAGCATGTGATACCGCCCAACTATTTAACACCGCCTTACTTAACCGCCGAACCAGAGATTAGTTATCATTTAATCACGCCAAGAGATCGATTTTTAATCATAGCAACCGATGGTATTTGGGACTTTATGACAGCAACGCAAGCGGTCAAATTGGTCGGTGAACATATGATTGGGAAGATATTTTTGCAACCGTTCTTCCCAAAACGTAATATTAAACTCATCGAAATCGCTCAGATGCTTTCACAGAGAAGGTTCGTTATTTATCGCACAATTTTAGAATTTTATCGCACGAATCCGTTCGCAATTCACAAAACCAAATATATATATATATTTATATGGAAATCTGTCCATGGATTTGGTATGTAATTGGAAAAGTATTTTTATTTATTTTAGAGTTGGGCTCAAAACAAAACCCGCAGATAAAAATGGCGCAACGCATTTGATTCGGCATGCACTTGGTGGAACTGATTATGGTATTGAACATTCAAAATTGTCACATATGTTATCTTTACCGCCGGATGTTGTCAGACTGTTTAGAGATGATATGACCGTAACAGTGATATATTTTAATCAAGAGTTCGTTCGAAACGCCAGACCATAGCCAGTTTACCTCTATCTTTTATATTGAACGTAATTTTATCGAAACATCCAACAACTCAGAAGGAAAAAGCGATGTTCCTAACCTAATTTTCGATTTGACAAAAGACACATTTAATTTATGAATTTGAATTCTATTATCAGTGAACAATTTCAACACAAATATAAATGAATGTCAACCAATTGTCAGCGTTTCGGTTGATTCTGTGTGTGTGATAGTCGTGATAAATCATCCTAATTAAATTTTTGTACTTCAAAACTGAAAAATAAAGAATATTTATTGAAAGTAGTACAGAAATGCCGGTTCGATCACGCATCACTTATTTGCAAAAGGATCGCTTGAATGAAACCAGCATTTCTATTTCTTTCTCTTCTCTCTGTGTATTGAAACTCTCTCTCTCTCTCTCTCTCTACGTGTGCATACCTGCACTCACATGTATTTTATTCACACAATGCTTTGAATAAATTTTAGCGCATTTTCATGAAATCGAACTTTTTTCATTAAGAAATCTTGACTCTCATAACACAAATTACACGAGGACTGGGAAAAAAATACAAAAATTCGTTCACATGAGCGTTTCAATGTTCTTTATTTGAATAAAATATTAATATTAATATTATTAATAATTTTAACACTCCGATTTTCAATGTTTTTTTTTCAGTTTCACGTAACATATGATTTGATGTTGTAGTAGTAGTAGTAATGAGATTCCACGGGTCTGCTTCTGTTGTTGCTGTTGACTCTGTCGTTATCGATGGCTCTGTTGTTGGCTCTGTTGTTGGCTCTGTTGTTGGCTCTGTCGTTATCGATGGCTCTGTTGTTGATGTATGCGAAAAAACAAGACTCTCTCAGAGAGAGAGAGAGAGATATATATATATCGAGAGAGATTCCATTGAACCCTTTAGGACATCGTCCAGAGAATGCACTTGTAAATGTGGCTTCACAAAGACCAGCGAATGGACCTAACAATGAAGATGAAATTCCCATTCAACATGGCGTTCTCATTCATCATGAACCTTCCATTCAATATGATCTAAATCTTCCTTCATACAGCTACTTGCCAAACATTATTATTGTTGGTAATCCAAATACAAGTGGTAAATTTTAGAAGAAAACATTCATCTGGAATATTGTTTTGAAATTTCAATAACAAAACTCATGTATTCATATCAATCTCATGGAAATCGACTTCAATTTTTGATCATTACGGATAAATGTTCTCCAGCAGTTTCTATTCGATAGTAAAAGGTTTTCTTACGGTTTTCTGCGACATATATATTCTCTATACGATGTTATCAGCGAAAAAGCTGCATTAACCTCTTGAAAATCTGGTATATCTGTAGGATCAATGAAATAGACAAACCATAATCATAAAAGATGTGTTCTTTTCTGCAAACTTTTGAAAAAAGTACATGCATACTATTTTGTTTTAATCATACATAGAAATTTAGGAAATCAATGACAATTTGTGGTGAAAAATGGTAAATAAGTGTGCGCTTTTATAAATTAACTATAATGAAACATTTAGTGCGGTCAAAACCATAATAGAAAAATAGATAAATTAAACATTTTTCTTACATAAAAAATAAGAACCAACAATGCCAACAAAAACTGCAACAAAAAAGTAAGGAAAATACCAGCAAGTATTGGTTTTTTAGTATCAAAAAAAAAAAAAAAAAAAAACAACTGCGGTGATGATCAAAAATATATATAAAAATATAGATAAAAATCCAAATATTAAATTTCGTTTTGTTCTACCACACGGACCTGATTATAACAACAACAACAAGCATTTATAGACCATTAATGCCTTTCAGCGTCTGGTCTGTTTTACGAAACAAATTGCCTCATACACCCCTAACGATACCTCTCCATAAACCTCGATAGAGAGCCATGTTTTGAGTTTCATCACACCATTCATATCCCCTCACATTCAAATCACATTTAACCGAATCTAAATAACGTCTACCTGGTCTACCTCTACCTCTCGGCCCATCAGCTTCGGCGAACAGAATCCGTTTCGGTAATCGCTCTTCTCCCATGCGTTTAACATGACCAAACCATCTCAGTCTGGAGAGGTTTCTTCTTCCTCTCCTACCAAATCGACGTTTAAATCCCCCCGAATCGTCTCATTTCGGATTCTGTTTCCCACTGATCACGGCGCGAGACTCCCGAAACCATTCTCAACACTTTCATATCAGACTCTTCCAGATCATGAATTAAATTCTCAGAATCAACCCAGCTCTCGCTACCATATAGAATAGTTGGTCTGAAGATTGACCCGTGAATCAACATCTTTGTTTCTGTACTCAATTCACGTTTATTGAAAACGTGTGATCTAAGTTGCGCTACTACTTTATTTCCATTGACCCTTCGCTGTTCAAACTCTTTATTAAGCTTGCCATCTTCCGAGAAGATGCAACCCAAATATTTGAATTGGGATACTTGTTCCAACAAGTTGCCATTCAATGTGCAATGAACTGGCTTTCGAGTTTTACCCACATGCATAACTTGAGTTTTTGTGCCGCTAATGGTCATTAGCTCGTACAAGCCTCTTCCAAATCTTTGATACTATTTTGAAGCTCACCTTCAGAATTGCTAAACAGAACCAGGTCTTCTGCGTAAGCCAGTGCAGAGATAATATTGCCCCTCGAAGCTACTCTTCCCCTCAAATTGGCTGATTTGATCAGCTTGTCCATATAAATAATGAATAGTAGAGGTGAAATTGTACAGCCCTGTCGCAGACCATTACGTACTTCAAACCATTCACTCAAATCCCCATCCACTCTCACTGCTGCTTTACTGTTTGCGTACAAACTTTTTATCGCGTTGAGAAGATAACCATTCACACCATATTCGGACAAGACGGACCACAACTTAGATCTGGGAATGCAGTCATATGCTTTCAGCAAATCCACGAAACAGAAGAACAGTTCCCTATTTCTTTCAAGGAATTTCTCCATTAATTGTCTCATGCAAAAAATTTGATCTTGACAGCCGCGCATTGTGCGGAAACCTGATTGATTTTCATCCAAGAGCGTTTCGACAATAGCTTTTGTTCCCTTTTCCAAAATTGTACTAATATACTTTACCGACAACGCTCAATAGAGAAATTCCCCGATAGTTATTGCAGTCTATTACTGCCTTTCTTATGAAGTGGCGAAATGACTGCGCCACCCCATTCTTCAGGGACAAAAGGGGAACCCCAAGTTAAATTAAAGATACGATGTAACCAGCGGACACCTACCAAACCACTGCTAATCAGATATACATTCCGAATCTCATCCACACCCGCAGCCTTACCCCAACTCAACTTATTAATCGCAATCTGAATTTCATCCATGCTAATCTCTTCGAAACTCTCTTCATTCCCATTTCCATTCACATTCTCATTCACCAAATCGGCATTTTCGACATTCAGCAATTCATCAAAATATTCCTTCCATCGTTTCAACACATTCTTTCTGCCCATCAGTTCATTGCCCGACTTGTCCAAAACAGCTCCAGGAGCATGTTTCTTGCCACCATTCCTAATATTCTTGACCCTTGACCAGAATACCTTGTTCCTCTGTTGTCCGGCAACCTCTAGATCCCGACTAAACTTCACCCATTCTCTCTCTTTTGAACCTTTCACCATCATTTTCTACGTCTCGTGTAACAAAAAATGGTGAATCTGATACCGGAGTGTTTGCGCTTTTGAGTAGAAAAATATTAAATTTGGATTAATCAGAAATCAAATGCGAATCATCATTATGTTTTGTAACCTTTTTACTTACCGAGAAATTGTCTGAAATTGGACTTCATCTTTGATCAATGAATGCCAAGGTCCATGTGTTTCGTTGATAACCTCCTTAGCGAATTTTGGGAAAATTATTGATTCAATAACATCAATTGGAGAATTATCCCCTTTCAGATCAGTTGATGAATATATATGTTCTGAATTTTCCCATGTTTGAATGAACCATAGTTCCAAAATTAACATTGATGTGAAAAATAATTGACGATATCGGGATTTGATCTTTTGAATTTATTCAAATTAATATTTAGGGCAATCTAAACAGAGAAAGAGAGTGAGAGAAAGAGAATAAACAGAAAATTTCAATAACTTACTTCCATTTACCTCACTAAAACGGCCGACTTCTACTACCATATTGTAAACATTTGGCAATTCATGAATTAATGGTATATCATGTAATGGTGAAATAGCATTTCCGTCTTGATTTTCTAAAATAAAAAATAGAACATTATTGTATCAATCAATGCTATTCCATAAGTATTAAAAAATGAGAATATAAAGTAAACAATCACTTACTATAATATATTTGGTAATTGATTGTGCCCTTGGTCTTTTCAACAGGAATGTAGTTCGTTTCAATTCCATTCAATGATTCCCCTTGACTGTCACTTCTAGTTGAAGAAAGGAAGATTGAAATTATATGTGAATTCATTGTTTTGAGCACTAATCTAGCATGTATTCAGTGAGAAAAAAATGAGCAAAAATGGAGAAAAAAAAAGAAATGGACATTGAAGCGAGTTGCATATTGATGTATGAATGTTTGCTTCGATTTTGGATGTTTTCCCATTGAAACATTTGATAAATAACAAACGTTATCTCACATTTGCGCTCCGAAAGCATCGACATTTTTATTTTGCAGTGAACAGTGAAAGAAGTGATTTTTTTTTTCACTCAATTAAATGATTATGAAATTATTTATTCAATGAGCCTAATCTGTCTATTTTCAATTCGATTAGTGGTCGCTGTGTGTTTTGTTTTCTATGCATATCCCCACTTTTAAATCATTAAATTCTGTTAAACAATTCATTTTTCTTCTATTTATCGATTAAATAATAAAATTATTCATGACGAATGCGCAAGCATATGATTTACAAGTGATGCATGTTCGTTGCAATTGCAGGCATCCGTATACTCGCAATCTAAGCTGTTTGTTTATTTATATTATTATGTATTTGCATAGTGCAAATAATCTCATTACATGTAAATATGAAATATCAAACTTCATATTTGAAAAAAAAAAACTTATTGCAAAATGTTTACCTTTTAAAAACACGCATTAGTCGACGATGAGCTGGAGTTGACATCTTCAATGAACACTAACTGTATATTCCCATTAAATGAGAGGAATTCACAATAACGGAAGCACTTATTTGAAACGCTACAACACTCCTTCTTCTTCTTATTCTTTTCTACTTCTTATTTTTTGTGATAGAAAATAACAAACATTTGTGACGATTTATCTATGATTGCATTATTTTCTAATTGATTTTGTTTGAAAGAAAAACTCATAATCATTGAAATAAACCTTTCAATCGTCTCGAGAATGTAAACAATGGGATTTTCACAAATTAACAGGAATCATTTATTCCTTTGTAGGACTACAATCGCGAAAACTATTGTACAAAAAATCTATTGTGTATCATATCACTGTTATCGAACCAATCTCTTGAAAAAAAGTAACCGTATGAAAACAAATAAAAACTTGTAAGAATTTTTATTTACGTACTATTTTCGTAATTAGAACAAAAATCACTTTTTTAATATTTTATTTTCCACTATTCAATCAGCACCAATAGCAAATACTTCACTCTGTGACATACAAAAAGCAAATCTTTTGTGACTTGTGCTACAATGATGTTAGATTGGCTCGCTGTGTGAAGAAGAGTTTTCTGTGTGTAAATGCCTTTGTGTGTATGAAATACAACAATAACAACAATAAAGCAATTTACTCAGCCAACAGATTCACACATTTATTTTTATTGGTAAGCGAACAACTGAGCGACGAACTAGAATTGAACGATATTAAATGCCACCCATGACCATCAAATGTATGTCTCAATATTGGTAACACCTTTATTGAATTGCACAACATTGAACAAATTGAATTTGCCGTGAATATTCATAGCCGGGACTAATAAAATCAAATAATAAGATATCTGATTACTTATTACAATGTTCGCTGTAATAATTATTACATATTACATCTTATTAAAATAATAAGATTGTAATAAGTAATATTTATTACAATCTTATTAAATAATAAGATCCAAAAACTTATTGGATATTTCGTATTAAAATATTATTTCATCTTATTACTTCTGAAATTTTTCGTCAATGCAGCTATACTATGGAAGAAGTTGTAATAACATCGCCAAACTTATTACTTTGAAATTTTTGAATTGAAATTGTAAAACGTTTAAAAATAACCTTTCCTATTGTTTAAATTCAAGTAGAGCTATGAAAAGCAAATTCTCTGTGAATTTTGAAAAATTCAAGAAGTAATAAGATGAAATAATATTTTGACACGAGATATCTAATTAGTTTTCGGATCTTATTATTTAATAAGATTTTAAAAAATAATACTCATTACAATCTTATTATTTTAATAAGATGTAGTAAATAATAAGATCGCATTTTATTACAGATCCAAAAATAATAAAATTTGTAATAAATATTACAAACTGACCCGACTATATGAAAATTACTCATCACATTGAAAGCATTTAAAATGTCTTAATTTAAAGATAATTTCAATGTGGAAAAAATATCATTCCATTATTAAAATAATTTTTTCCTCAATTCAATGTACAAAAATTGCTAAAATCTAATTTTTCTTTGTTTCGTTCAACATTAAAGTGGAGTTAATATAAATTATATTAATAAAATCTCAATAATTTTCCCAAATGATGAAAATCGTTTTTTTTTTCTTTCTTAATAACAAATGTCCTTGGAATAATCAGTAGAAATAAATTACTTTTCCAGGCTTCCCCGAAGTACATGAGTCCAGCGGTAGCTAAATTCATATTTACTCTCAATAAAAACCAAGAATCATCACAAGAGGTTTATATCAAAAAGACAATTTCAAAACCATTTTTTCTTTATTTACATTTGTCAAACATTATTGAATTTTTCGAAAGAATTTGTTTATTTTTTCTGCTTTTTTGTAGATAATCGGTTTTCTAAACAATTGGATTTTTAAGGGATGCAATCCACATTAAACAACTTGAATTTTTTGCTTAAAATCTTTTGGCATTAGTTTGTGAGTGAAAATAGAGTACCAAATAGTCAAAAAATAATAGCACTGAATATAATTATTTACGTATTCCTCTTCTTTTCATTGATGTCGTGCATTTGGGACAGTACCATTTGCCTTTTGGCGGTTGCGTTATGTCAACACATGGATAATGGAACCATTCAAACGGACACTAGAAAAGAGTGACACAAATTTCATATGATATTTTATTTGTCAGGCTGAGAATAAATGTGGTCACATACAATGCACATCCTGCTCGTGTTATTGGATATATCCATCCGCAGGAGGCGAAATGGGCATGACACACTTTTTATATTGATAGAGGAGCATATACTCACGGCTTCGTTATCACAAGCAACCATATCACCGTACGATACTTGGTTGCATACACAATATCGTGGTTCATTTGGGTCATAGGACCATTCACTATCTGTGCTCGGGTCAATAATGATGCTATTTTCTCCGAAAACCACCGACACAGACGGCAATTCGGGATCCGCAGCCGATGTCAAAATAGGTGGATTTGATTGATTCGATGATGCCGAGTTTGAATTGCTCGAAATTGGAGGCGATTGGGTACCATTTGTTGGAATATTCACACTAGGAACCTTTCTGGAATGTTCAGAATTACTCAGTAAGCGCACAATGCTCTCAGATTTGAGGTTTAAAATACTCGGAAAATCAACTTACTTTTTTTGTCGTCGGTTATTTAATGTGTTTCCTTCACGTTCTACAGCTTGGATGGCATTGTGAGCGGTACCAGATAATTCTCGTCCAAGCAATAGCTCATGAGAGCCGCTCGTTGATGCACCATGAATTGCTTCATAGGATGCTTTCAAGCTGGCTGTTCGTCGTCCTTGCTGCATCTGCTGTGTGGCTACAATCGCTTGGCTGGCGGCAGCCGCAATAGCATTGCCGGCGCCAATATTTTGCAGGCTATATGGAACACCTGTTTGAGGAGGCGATGTATTCGTTGGCAAAACAAGTGATGGGCTCGATAATTGAGCTGTATTGTTCGGTGTAGTAACGACATTTGGAACAAGTGTGTTCGGAGTTGATCTTTTCTCTAACGATCCGCCACTTGTACTACTATTTCGTCGCTTCTCGGGTCGTGTTTTGTATTTTTCACGAATCTGTGGTGTATTTATATTGTTTGAAATTGTCCCGAAAAATCGATTCTCCTTCTGACTATTGCCCGCATTTGACGTACTATTCAATATGTCATTACAATTTATATTATTGCTATTGTCTTCATATTCAAGTGACCGCTTTTCTAGAATTTCTGTGATGCCATTGTGATCGGCTTCAAGTTCACATTTAAATTTGAAAAGTTCACTGTCGAGCCGACGTAAATATCGATCAACGAGATCGTACATCAAATTGGCCAGATGCACTTTTTCATCAGCATCCTCCAATATTTTATAGTAATCTTTGCTGATTTCATTGTATTCATCGTCAGCAGCAGTCATTTGCAATTCACCGTTCGCACATTTCGAGAACAGGCCTCGGATCCGTTTTTCTATAGCGTCAATGTTGTCTTTTTTTTCAAACATTGTTTTGAAGTTGAAAATAAGTGTTTATGTT
Source organism: Obolodiplosis robiniae (assembly GCA_028476595.1). Lineage (NCBI taxonomy): Eukaryota > Metazoa > Arthropoda > Insecta > Diptera > Cecidomyiidae > Obolodiplosis > Obolodiplosis robiniae. The sequence continues at coordinate 27,203,701 of CM052017.1, forward strand.
AAAATATCCAACAAAGCAATGTCATTGCATTTGGCCATTTTTCAATTGTTTGCTTACTTTGAACTGTTAAGTCCATTTCACGCATATCGGTAAATTGGTCACGAAGCTCCTGCGGTAGGTGTTCAATCACTGAAAGACAAATTACATCGAAATTTCAGCTTTTTAATGACCAACGGTTCATGTTATGTTTAATGCCCGATTTAAGACAGTAATTCGAAGTTCGCGCCCAAAATGTCACACAACAACCACTCGTTCAAAGTTATTGACGTTCAACGAAACGGGAAGATATATTTTACAATCATATTTATAGCGCATTGATAAAATCTTATGTTAGTATTCAATACATGTAACGGAACTCATTGTAGCTGCTGTGCAAATAATTCATATAAATCGATGCGGTAAATACATACTAAACATTCTCTTAACGCGTAACAAATGTCAAATTAAAAACTTCACTGTCCTATTGTTTAAGCGGCAAACTGCAAAACATTTCTATGAAATTCGTGATTTTCATAAAAGTGTGCAAATTTCATTCCAAAATCATTTATAAAATTCATTAAATGGACTCTTTTTGTACGTCCGAAAGCTTTAACCGAATTGCTATTTGCATTCGATGCAAAATATAGACTTTTTTGATTTGATTTTATTTACATGTGTGTGTCAATTGTAGGAATAAAAATGGCAAATCATATTTTTTTACGCGAATATTTATTCATGAAAAATCACAATTTTGCACTTACTTTCCAAGTAATCTTCAAGGTACAACATGTTTATCAATCTTGCAGTTTATTCAAACGAGAACAAAATCAGTTTGATTGAGTATTTTTGGTTGAGAATCAGAAAAATACGTTTCGAAGTTGTGAATAACTTAGAACAAATGAACGTAATAAGTTTCGCCGTTGTAATTGTATTGAACTCAAGCATTCGTTTGACGTTTAAAATGTGGCGCTAAAATCGCATCATTTGAATCCAAGTTTCGTTCATATCACACTGCCGACCAACATTTTAGCATGTTTTTATTTAATTTTTTTTTTGCCAAAATGAATTTTATCTCAATCTGAAAAAAAATGTGTGTTTCTTGTATTTCTAACAAGAATAAACTGAGATTTAGTTCACATTCAATCAATCACTAATACAGACTCGTTTTTGTTTGTATAAATATTGTCAAATGAAAACTTTTAAGTTATTTCCAGAACGTTTTGAAACGGCGCAATTTTCAATATCACCACACTTCCAATATTTTTAAGCTTTGTAAATATTCTATGAATATTTCGTTTTTCAGTTATATTATTTCATTTTGGTAACTATCATCAATCGGGTTTTCGCCCAATGCGCGGCTGTCAAGATCAAACTTTTTGCATGAGACAACTAATGAAGAAATTCTTTGAAAGAAATAGGGAACTGTTTCGTGGATTTGCTGAAAGCATATGACTGCATTCCCAGATCTAAGTTGTGGTCCGTCTTGTCCGAATATGGTGTGAATGGTTATCTTCTCAACGCGATAAAAAGTTTGTACGCAAACAGTAAAGCAGCAGTGAGAGTGGATGGGGATTTGAGTGAATGATTTGAAGTACGTAATGATCTGCGACAGGGCTGTAGATTTCACCTCTTCCATTCATTACAAGCGGACGATGCTTTGTATCTTCTCCTATGTGAAGAGGTAGTGAATGTCCTAAACACTTCAACATTTCACACCTTCCCCGCCTTCCCCTTCTCCAAACAGCGAGTTTGACAGGGTCCGCATCTTTGCTGCCATTGTTTGAAGAAGGGGAAAAAGTGTTTACCATCCATAGACGAATGGTACAGAGGGCGCTGCTGTCAAGCTAAGTGTCAAAATTCAATTTTGCATAGTCCGTTTGATTCATTATTTATATGGACAAGCTGATCAAATCAGCCAATTTAAGAGGTAGAGTAGCTTTGGGCGCAATATTCTCTCTGCACTGGCTTACGCAGAAGACCTGGTTCTGTTTAGCAATTCTGAAGGTGAGCTTCAAAATAGTATCAAAGATTTGGAAAAGGCTTGTACGAGCTAATGACCATTAGCGGCACAAAAACTCAAGTTATGCATGTGGGTAAAACTCGAAAGCCAGTTCATTGCACATTGAATGGCAACTTGTTGGAACAAGTGTCCCAATTCAAATATTTGGGTTGCATCTTTTCGGAAGATGGCAAGTTTAATAAAGAGTTTGAACAGCGAAGGGTCAATGGAAATAATGTAGTAGCGCAACTTAGAACACACGTTTTCAATAAACGTGAATTGAGTACAGAAACAAAGATGTTGATTCACGGGTCAATCTTCAGACCAACTATTCTATATGGTAGCGAGAGCTGGGTTGATTCTGAGAATTTAATTCATGATCTGGAAGAGTCTGATATGAAAGTGTTGAGAATGGTTTCGGGAGTCTCGCGCCGTGATCAGTGGGAAACAGAATCCGAAATGAGACGATTCGGGGGGATTTAAACGTCGATTTGGTAGGAGAGGAAGAAGAAACCTCTCCAGACTGAGATGGTTTGGTCATGTTAAACGCATGGGAGAAGAGCGATTACCGAAACGGATTCTGTTCGCCGAAGCTGATGGGCCGAGAGGTAGGGGTAGACCAGGTAGACGTTATTTAGATTCGGTTAAATGTGATTTGAATGTGAGGGGATATGAATGGTGTGATGAAACTCAAAACTTGGCTCTCGTTAGGGGTGTATGAGACAATTTGTTTCGTAAAACATAACGGATGCTGAAGGTCAATAATGGTCTTATGCTTGTTGTTGTGGTTGTTGTTGTTGGTAACTCTCATTACAAAGAATCTTTAAAATAAAAAAGTACGAGTTCAAAATTGTGGGCCACATTATGTTGTTTTTTTCGATGAGACCATCAGAAATGCCCGAAAAATCCATGTGAAGTTTTGCAATGTTGTTTACCAAGAGCACATTCGATTATTTGTATTGGCGTAAGCTCAGTACTTAGTTCGTCATTACTAAAACAACAAAATATACAGCTCAAATGTTGTACAACAATATGCGTCTAATCTATTTACAGATGAAATAAGCCAGTTGGATCTTCCTACGTTGCGTCAAAAAGGAACCATTTTTGCCTTTGGAATCTCTTGCCCACGTCCGGCTTGGATTCGTGAATAACCGCACAAGATCAATGCGATACAAAAACTTAAGGATCAAAGATCGAAAAGTCGTGTTGCACCGACGAATCTATTTTTCAGCAAGATTTTTTCTCAAAGAGGACTTTATTTCTAAATTCCTTATTCTTGATGTTTTTACAAGAAAAGACCCACTATGTTGTGCGAGACAAAGAAATGTCATTTGTTAAATACTTTGCATAATTTGCTGTGTGTCTGTCATTGAACTAAAGATTAAGATGTCGATCTTGACATTGCTGATTCAGTGTATTCTTTTCACATTCTGCTTATGCTCATATGCAATATTTTTCTGATTATTCCACCAAATCAGACAAAGGGCAGTTGAAAAAATTGTTGAGCGATTAGCCGTACTTCATATCTCTCTCATTTTTTTCATTCTCAATAAATTCGGTGCTTTTTTCATTAAGAAGTTAGTTTAGCTATGATAAGTCGGGTGCGCATTGGTACAGATGATATTGGTTGTGTTGTAACGTTGCCATCAAATAGACGAGCATCGTTCGTGTGCGCTGCAAATGAGCCAAACGTGTCATCGCTCATTTTGTTTGTGTGTCTGTGTTAATTTAAAACTACCGCTAGATTTGTAGGTATCGAAATTGCAAAAACCCGACCGGTTTGGTAGGTGTATCACGTGCGTTGACATTATTTTGTTTACAACTGTCTTGACTTTTTGAGAATTGATTTTTGTTGTTTCCAAGTAATACGTTTGGAGATTCCAAAATGCACATCTCATATCGGTTTCAAGGATAAGATAGTGAATACTTTGATTAGCAACGGGAAAAACAATGAGTAAATCTAGTTCGGCCGAATCATTGATCAGTGCCAAAGAAGAAAATGCAAGCAGCGGCGAATCATCGCCGGATTTAGTTCGATTAGACACGGAAAATCTCGATGATATTGTTGTAAGTTGCATCTTGCATTCATAGTTTTCGTCATGACATTTGTTTTGTTCGCCTATCAACAGTTAACTTGTGGCCCGGTTCATTATTTACAACAACAAGCATTTACAGACCATTGAAGTTTTTTAGCTCATTTTTTTACTATTTATAATATTTCTGGAGTTGTTTGTAGCCCACCGACTGAAACGATAATCATAGCTGATTTCTCGACCTTTTTTTTTTTATAAAAATGAGCTATGAAATGACCCATACTGTTTGTTTATGTAGGAAAATTTTGTACAATTAGAAATTTTTTCTTGATAATAACATTGAACCTCAGTTCCATTTCTTATTGTACGAAAACAATTCAAATTTATTTTATCGAAATTCGGTACGGGATCAATGTAAGTGTCAATTTAAACTTTTCGATTCTTTTCAAATGGCTGAGATAAATCGTGCGATTTCGTTGAAACAGCAAAAACACGCGCGATCCAAAAAATATGAGTGGTTGCATTGAAATCAGAGAGAGCAATTGGTTAGGGCCATTGAATTAATGAATGCACGAACAGGTCAAGAGCATCGCTTGTTACCGATATTTGCTAAAATGTTGTAAATTTATTTAAAGATTGATGATTTGACGGACACTGAGCCTACGTCAGCAATTTTGAACTTCTGCCAACGAAAGGTAAATGCATCAATGGCATCAAAGATTTTGGCCATCTTTTTAAATACACATTTCTTTTGCAGTTTTTATGGCCGTATGTGAATATTTTGGGGGTAGTGGGCCTTCGGCCGATCACAATAGATTCATCGGATTTACTTGCTTATTTATGGCATGTTCAAACAATTCTGATTGTCGTGGTCCTTACAACTGGATATTGCATTCAATATTTTTCATATTTTCGGTAATATCGTTGAAACTCAAACTTGAATTGTTGTTTTTATATAATCGATGAGTTCCGAATTGGTTTCAGTCGTGATCGTGGATTTACAAATACAACATATCCACCGATTGAACCGCCACTTCAATTCTATACGCCACGTGAAGTGACAGTTTACTATGGCGAAACGATATTTGTGTACGGTGTATCGAGTGTGCTTCACTTTTGTGGATTTTTGGCCGCAATGTATGTATTTCGCATAGCTGATAATGAGCAACTTCCAAATCTCGTTGAACGCGTTTTCATTTTACATAATAAACCAAACAAATTGATCTACATGCTGTGGCTACACATGGCCGCCGGCTTTCTATGGCTGATTCTTATGACTTCCTACTTAATTGTCATGGAAGACGATAATATTGATACCGTAAAAATCGTTTGGTTCGGCAAACCCACGCATGAAATGCAATTTCTGGCCAAGATGATACTTGTTGCAACCACGTTTGCCCAGGATCTCATCCAAATTATCGTTTTAACGAGCTATTCGATACAATGCTACTTGCTGAGACGTTATGTTTACATTTTGAAAAACAAACTACTCCAGAACACAATCGATTCGCTGGACTGGATGCGAGTGAGTAAAAATATGATTTAATAAAAATTGCTTAATGAATTGAAAAACAAATAATGAGATGGAAATTTTTATATCTCAATTTACTATTTTTCAAAAAAATATCTTTTTAGGAAATGGTCGAATTTCGGAAGCTATTATCACATCTCAATACGAAAATGGCAATTCCGGTGTGCCTCTTCACAATACTGAATCTATCATACACTTTTTCTGCTATCGTTTACTTTATACGAATTTACAATCAATTCACTAGCAACAAAATCGTTATAATGGCGCTAATTAATATCGTTTTATGGCTCATTTTGGGCCTTTATCCATTTTTTCAAGTAAGTTCAACGGGAACATTAATTTCAAATGTTATTCAACGTGAGAATCAAACATAATGATTTCCTTTTGTATTTTTGGATCATTAATTGGCATTCTTGTTATCTATTTTAACTTATTTACTTGAATTTTTCCCTTTTCTTGTCATTTATTCGTGTTTCTCAGTTCTGATAATGTTTGTTTATTTTTTTTCAGGCGGCATCGCTAACGTACGCATGTGAATCGGCGCAAACTTGTGGTCATCAAGTGCGTATTAAGCCGTACGTACATTATAACACATCATTGGAAGAGCTCAACTCAATTCTTCTGTATGCATCATCATTGCGAATGAGTGCTAAACTGTATCGAATGCCGATCCATGGCAGCTACGTCTTCTTCATCATTTTGTGTATTGTTGTGTCAACTCTTACATTTGGAATGTGCTTGAATATTTCGCTTGGCATCATCAATCCTGATTAATACAATCAGATTCACCGATAACAATTGATCCAAAGATATAAATTAATTTGCAAATATTCTTTTTTTTTAATACATTTGTATTTGCTTGTTTCAAATTCACATTTGTAATTCTTAAAATTACATCAAATTAAAGTTGTAATGAAAATTACAGTAAAAAATTTGTTTAAATCTAAAATGAGAGATTTCAGTCATTGAGTTTGGGCTTTTTGAATTGTGGCTCTGGCAGTGTAATCTTTCTGCGCTGAGATTTCGATTGGAATTTTCGTTCGATGGTTTTTTTAACATTGCCATAATATGCCGTCATATCCTCATCAGTCACATCTTTTTGAACATTTTGATCGGTAGCGGCTGCTCTGGCCTGCTGCTCGAGCTCCAAGAGTCGTTCAATCTCTGGATTCATGCCGCGGAAACTGAATCGGCCATCGTTGAGACATTCGCACGGCACATAGCTTGGTTCAATCACGAAAATACTTTCATTCTTCAACATTTTCTCGGTGATTTCGTTAGAGTACATTGCACGACTTTGAGCATCATCCTCTTCTTTTTCCACCTTATCTTTGGTGCGTTTCATGAATTTCATGTCTAAAATACTTTTTGATAATTTCAATTTTCCTCGCTCGGATGCCATTTTTTCGCAAATTTCGATTATTATTCACTTGAAATTAAATATTTCGCAGAGACAAATATTTATGGGAGTTCAAACTGATTTTTTGGAATTGTTGAACGTGATATTTGGAAAACAACACACTCGACTCACTTTGACAGCTCAAACACATGTGCGTATATACATTGACAATTTCAAACAGTCTGCAGTTTATCACTGAAAGCTAATTAGCCGATTCATTCTAATCTAAGATCATTAAGCAGCAAAAATACATTATTTTGCGAAAAAAACTTCCAATTAAGAAATATTTATCAACGCAATTTTTGATGAAATACGACAAAAAATTAGATCTGACAAAATTATTTGTCGATAACATAGATCCGTCATAGTATTTTCATTGATTGGACACCCCAAGAATGACTTCATTTGCTGATGACATTTCCTAATCGACAGTCGAAATGAACTCAACAGGGGCTCTATACTACGAGAGCTTTGTTTAATAACTTGTTTGTATTTGAAGTGGTTTTGTCATTCATTAATATTTTTATACAATTTTTCCACATTATTTGAGCTACATCGAAATGTTTAGTCGAAATAAAAAACCAGCTGAAACAAAGCGAAAGCATGATCTATCACAGGTGAATAATTGCATTCTTTTGAAATTGACACACATTTTGTGTGATAATAATTATTATTTTCGAAATGAATGAGGAGAAAATGCTAGCAAAACTACCGTATGACTCATACATGTTGGCTTTTTTCGCATTCATTGTATGACTCGATTCAGTTGTATGACTCGATGTGATTCGTACAGATTGCATATTGTTATAATTATCATTATCTTAATTGTTTGTTTTTCTTTTGAAAATGAGCAGTTTGGGCTCTTTGTGCCTGATTTAGACGATCCAAAGAGCGACGATGAGAATGGAGGTGATAGTGACTATGAGGCGGAATTGGCTGCCATCACGTCCGATGGAAGAAAAACAAAGTCAAAACCGAAGCCAAAACCCATACCACAATCGCAGTTGGATAAAATGGTTGCAGAAAGTCTACGTGATATTGGTTTGTAAATCGAATTCAGCTGAAATTACTTATTGAAATAAGTTTCAAATGGAGAATGTGAAATAATTGTATTTCATTTTAGGTTCCGATGAAGAGCTTTCTGGCGATGATGATGATCCGGATCTACTGAATGAATTATCAGAGATCACAGGTGATGATGCGGTAGCAATGGGAGAACAATCAGCACCGCCGATTTCACCCACATTGGAATCAGCTGCGGCTGTTCCATCATCGAGCGCTGAAGAAACAATTTTACCAACAACCACAATGGATACAGTTGAACTGCTGAAGAGTCGTTTGGAAATGTATAAATTGGCTGAAAAGGTTGCAAAGGAATCTGGTGATAGCACTCGTGCTCGGTCTCGAGGCCGCGCGGTAAAAACATTAGAATCAATGTTAAAGCAAGCTATCGCAGGAAAGCCAATCAATCCGGAGGATATACCGCCGGTTGTGTCTGTTAAAGCGCCAAATGGTCCTAGTGAAGATGCACCAAAAACATTTCCACAAGAAATTCCTCAGCCTGATTCTGCGCCCCAACCAATCGCTGCAACCGATCAACCTGCAAAGCCATCCGTTTCAGTTGACGAAGCCAAAATAAATGTTCTTCTGGAACGACAAAAAGAATATAAAATGGCCGCATTGACCGCAAAAAAATCCGGTGACACAGCAACGGCACTTCAATATGTAAAAATTATAAAAGCATTTGATACGGTGTTAACGTCAGCGCGCAATGGTGAGTCAGTTGATTTGAGCGATATGCCACCACCTCCAAGCGAGCTACCTGGTGATTTTCTCAAATCCGTTGTACCACCTCCTCAGACCCAAGAAAAACAGGAAAATATCGTTCAAAAGTCAACCGATGACACCCCAGAACCACCGCCGCCCGATCCAGCTCCAAAGCCAAAAGCCGTCGAATTGCCGCCACCAGAAGTGCCCAAGACCATTCTAGAAGCATTAACACAACGAATGCAACGATACCAAGCAAATGAAGCGAATGCAAAAGCCGAAGGAAATGATCGTAAAGCGCGACAAAATGGACGTATCATTAAACAATACCAAGATGCAATCCGAATGCATAAAGCTGGAAAGCCCGTTCCATTTGATGAGTTACCATCGCCACCCGGATATCCTCCGATACCGATGAATGGCCAACAGAGGCCTGATCCCACTCCTGCTCCAAGACCTCCAGCTGCTGCACCTTCACCTTCAACGTCCATCCAGCGAAGTAGTCCCGACAAATCGTCCCCCACTCGACCTCCACTAAAGAAACAAGATTCACGAATAAGCGGCAATCATTCGGCAACAAGCGTTATGAATAAGAACATCGAAATATTGCTGCAACGTCAAAAAGAATTCAAAGAAGCAGCTCTGGAAGCGAAAAAAGCCGGCGAAATCGAACAAGCCAAGGAATATTTGAAAACATTCAAAGGGATCGAGAATTTGTTGAATGTGGCCAGAGGAGGATTGCCTATAGACCTTTCAACGGTTAGCATATGCAAAGAGCAGAGACGATGCTAGTTTATCTGCCATAAAAAAATATCTTGATTAATCTTTTCAATTCCATTTCGTTGTAGTTACCAATTTCACCAAAACAACGAGTACAACTTGATGATGCATTTGACACCCTGAGCGACGCAGAGGATTCACCAGTTCCGGACGACTTGAAAGACGTTTACACACGCTTAGAGAAACAATTAACGAAACAATTAGAGAAATGCAAAGCTTGGAGGTAAACAATTACCTTAACCAAAGTTTTGAATTTGCAAAAAAGAAAACACCAACAACTTATTTTATTTTATCGTAAAAGTGTTCATCATAGAGCTCTGGGCGATGTGGCTGGAACGAATCGATTTGAAAATTTAGCAATAGCTGTACAACGCGATTTAGACATTATGAAACTAGCCCATCGAAAAGGCAGTAAAGTGCCAAAATTCCGATTTGAACAGAAAATCTTCAACATCGTCCAATGTAATACGGATCTGGCCGAAACAGAGCTCGAAATTCAAGTGGTGCGCGGTATCGGATATCACGTATCCAGACCCAGAGATGTTGACACCTATGTCAAAGTTGAACTACCATGGCCATCTCAGGTGAAATGAGGAATAATTCAAATTATATTGACTTTTTAACGAAAAAATTATTCGAATGAAATATTAAAATCAATTGAATTGCATGTTGTTTAGAATTTTGAATAAATATTTTCGTTCTCTTCAAAATTAGGAAGCACCGTATAGAAATAAAACTGCCGTTATATACGACACTGACAGTCCCGAATATGACGAAAAATTTATCGCGGAGATTTCTCCCAAAAATCGTGCGTGTCAACGTGTGTTCAAGCGTCATGGCGTTAAATTTGAAGTCTACATCAGAGGGTAGGTTTACCTATATATTCGTTTATTGGGGCGCTTTTTACGGTGTAGCACGGTTTTTTGGCACGGTGGCAAGGTTGCATGAAGAAACAAAACTGAAATGTTCACCACAGCCGTGAATGGGTTGTCGCATCAATTCGAATTCAGTTTCATTGTTCTTGGTATTCATTCGTGCATATGTGTCATGACAATACTTCATATTGCACCAATTATTATGTTCAAAATCATATAAAATGTATGCGCATTACGTGTAGCTAATTTTTGATTAGTGATTTTATTTATGATAATATTCTATGATTTTAGTTAACACTGATTAAGTTTATTAACTATTTACTATCATTTCTTCCATATTGAAAATTCCGTATTTCTAATTGGTCTTAGTTCTATTATTTACTCATCATTTGAAATTAACATAAATGATTTCTATTCCTGATTTTCTGGATTTTCCCGTCATAATTTCCATCATGTAAAGTAAACTTCCTTTGCTTTCGTCCTCTTTCAACTTTGTTTGTCTATTTGTGTTATCCTTTTGTATAAATGTCTACCAACTGCTAGTCTTTTTTTTCGGCCCCCAAACAATTGGCATCGTCAAGTTTAGTTGTACACTGTTACAAGACATTCATAAATAGTTCAAAATCTCCAGAGCATGGAAATTTATTTAAAGTTTTTTTTGTTCTGACACAGAAGTGTCATGAAATCGATTGAGTTTTTGATTTTCATAAGAGTTTTTTTGAATAAAAAATATCGCTAAGAAAGGTGTCAAAACGAACTTGTGATTGTCAATTGGCTGTAGTATTATATTTTTGTATCATTGAAATTATATGATGAAATTATTACAAAGAAAAATCACAAATCAAAAATATTTAACGTGGTCGGTAGATGTTCATGCTGTTGTTCTATAAGCCATCTGTTGCCATGTTCGTTGCCATGTTCGTTGCCATGTTCGTTGCCATGTTCGTTGCCATGTTCGTTGCCCTCATGGTGTAACACAGATCTATTGTGTTGTTTTAGCGGATTTCTGCGATCGGACACGTTGATCGGTACGGTGAATGTAAAACTTCAGCCATTGGAGCAGGCGGTTGAAATCCACGAAGCATTTGATGTGAGTATTCAGATATAATTTCTCAAAAATTCAATTGATCAATTTTGCATTTGTTTCTGTAGTTAATGGATGGGCGTAAGGCAGCAGGTGGAAAGCTGGAGGTGAAAATTCGTATCCGGAATCCAATTCTAGCCAAGCAAGTGATCAATGAATCAGAAAAATGGCTAGTTCTCGATTGACAAGCCGAATAAAAACATTGCAGCAGATAAATATAGATAGATTTTTTATTCATGTAATTAATATCACGCTTTAGACAGTCGTTAAAATTGTGAAAGTTTTTAAAGATGGCTCTCGCTTTATTCCATTTTGATGTTCAAGATTCATTTTTGCATTTTTTTTTTTTTTTAATTTATGGTAGAAATGAAATAAAAAACATACACTTTTTTTTCTTGTTGAAAATAATTGTATTCATTTAATAAAATGTGAATTGTGGAAATATGAAATCTACCAGTCATCTAAATCTAAATCTTTTACAATATCAACGCCATCATCAACGAAACTGTCGTTATCGCTGCCATCAGCTTCCTTTGCAGCTGGTTTCGGTTGTTCGACCTTTTGTTTCTTCGATTTTTTAACTTTCGGTGGTCTTTCAATTTCCAGCTCTTCTTCGTCGTCATCCGACGGCAATAAATCAACTGGTCCATCGGATTTGTCAGCAGCAGCCTTTGCCTTGCGTTTTAACACCTTTGGTAATTCGAATTCGTCCAAATTTTCTGAGGTTGTGGCGCGGCGTTTTTGCACCGCAATATTTGTATTAAACCAATTTTCATAGTATGCCATCAATGGCGTACCTTTGTTTCGCAATTGTGCTTCCCATGCATTAATCGAAGCGGTATCGCTCAGTTCGAATGTGAACTTCTCACGTTCGGAAGTAACAAATTTGGCATTCTCCACCAATTTGTCGACCAGCAACTTCAATTTGCTGCGATAATTCGCATTGACATTTTTACCATGTTTTTGGTAGTGTTTGAGTTGAATGATGGCTGGCACGGCCAAATCCGGATAGCTAATTGTGTGCGATTCTTGTGCCATATATTCTAATGTGCAACCGACTATATTCTCGATGACTTCGTCGCGGAAACCATTCTCTTGCAATTGATTTTGGCTCAAACGCAGAATGCAGGTGAAAGATAATGGTTTCATTGATACCTTCGAATGGCGCTGGCCGAACGTATTGGATTTCAAAACTTCCAAAATGAATGGCAGAACGGGAATGAAGGTGCGCGTCTCCTTTGACAATTGAATCAATGACCGTACACAGTGGAAACGCAACGGAAAATATTGAGCCGTTGGAATTAGTTTGATGGTGCCCGTTATAATGCTAACCAGCGGATAAATTAATGGTTGCAATTGGGTTTTGTCGCTAGTTGTTGCAAGTAATTCGCACCACAATCGAATTGAATTGATAAATTGCCAATTGTAAACGGCTTGATAGCTTTCTTTCTTTTTCAAAGTCATCGCATTTCGCAGATGAATGGCCAATTGGCGGATGTATAAAAAGACATGCTGATACGATACGTTTAGATCGAGTGCGAACATTTCGCTGAGGGAGCGACGCATAAAATTGATGGCTGGCATTGTGTTCGGACTGACAAATTTTGAATTCCGAACGTATGATAAGTACATCGCTTTCAAAACTGTACTCAAAACCGTCATCTGTTGACTTCGAGTGATACGAAGTATACACAAAAAGGCTAACACACGTACTGTTTCTTCACCGGTACTCCAAATTGTAACAAGCCGCTTCAAAATCGGTTTTAACAACGATGTGAACGATGTTATCATCGGAACCGACTGATGAATATGCTTCAGCAAAACAATCAGAATATTTGCAGATGAAATTTGTTCCAGCAATTTTGTAATGTCAGTGAAGTATCCTCGCAACGAACTTTTCAATTTATTCCACTTTTTGCACTTGTGCGGTTGCAATGAAGTTTTTTGATGCAAACCCAAGAAACGACGAATTGCCGGTTCCAAGTGCAACACACACAATTGGACAACACCATTAAATGCAGCCGCACCTTCGACTTGATATGCCTTCACTGAGGCATCAGTTTCGCCGGCCAACGTTAACAACGTCGAATTCAATGCCAAAACCACATTTTTAATAATATCCAATGACACACGGTCCTGTGCCAACTCAGCTTGCCACTGCTTCAACAATTTCAATGTGATCGAATTTTCCTTTCGCACCATGTTATTTTCATCCTCAAAATCACTCTCATCACTGGCCACATCTAATTCAGCCAATGGCTTATGCATTTTTTCCTCATCGTCTCCATCACCATCGTCGTCTTCATCGCCACTTCCTTTTTCGGAATCTGCCTCTTCATTGTTTTCTTCGTTCTCATCGACATCCGGGTTGAATTTCAATAATTTTTTATCGTTTTGCTCCAAAAACTGTACGTGAAATTATTGATGAGAACCAATTTATTGCATTTATTATTTCTTGACAAATATTTTACCTTATAAAATTCTGGATCAATTTCTTTAAGTTTATCCAACGATGCATCGTATTCTTCGTCATCTGAACTTCCTTCCGACTGTTTCTTGGCCTTTTTCGTCTTTTTGGGCTTTTTCTCTTTTTTGGTTTTGTTGTTTTTCACCTTTTTCGCCAATTTCACTGTTTCCACGGCCGTTTTTTTTACTTTGTTGGTTTTGATTTTCTTCTTTTGGATTAAAACCTCGTTGTTCGCATCCAACACATCATCCTCTGCCCAATCGTTGGCCTTTACAACTGTATTTCTGGTTTTTCCACTTTTAACTTTCATATTTATTGCTAATTATAAAAATTCTTGGCGGAAAAATCAATTCTTCTTTATGTGTTGATACAAAAAAATGTTGAATTTGTTTCTCAAAACGAAGCCAGTACAATGAAATTCACAGCAGCTCGTTTTGTCGAAACGAAAACGTGCTTTTCAATTGTGTTGCTTACATATGCGTTTGACATTTCTACCTGCGACATGACCCTGTTGTCGGTCATGCAGATAGCGCACCATCTACGCTCAAGGGCTGTATACATTTCAAATTGAAATGTCAGAGCTGTCTCCTGCTATACAGTGTTTTTGTTATTATTCCACTTGACTAGTGCTGTAGTATCAATGGATAAAATATCATGCAGTCTCTTCTGAAATTGAATCATTGCGGCGGCCGTCCCATTCTAACTTATTTTATGAGACAGTTCGAGAGACGGAATCGTTACTCAACGACTGATACTAGCGATGTGGAGCATCATTCTCAGTTCGCCGCTAATTGGTGGGATCCAAATGGACCAGTTGCACCATTGCACTCTCTAAATACTATCCGGTAAATTTGATAACAATCTACTTTCAAGCATTCTTTTTCCAACGAAAGTGAATATTTCTATAATTTACTTGAACTATTCCGCAAATTTAAATGATTTTTACTGTTTCGAAAAATGTCATATGTGCCAAATTGAAGTGTGCCATTTATTCGTGATGGGCTGATTACGACAACTACCAAAAGCAAAAACAATATCAATTCGTCAAAACCGTTGGAAAATTTTAAAATCCTTGAGATTGGCTGTGGCGCTGGCATTCTGACTGAGGTAAGAAAAAAAATATTTGCCTGTGCAAAAACTTGAAATCCTGTAATAATTAATAATGCATTTGAATTTTCAGCAATTGGCTCGAATTCATGCGGATGTGGTTGCGATAGATCCCAGTGAAGCTTTAATTAAAACGGCCCGTGATCATCTACTCAAGTACCCGACAGACAATGATTTCTCCCAACGAATTGATTACCGCATCGAAACCATTGAAGAGCACAACGCTAATACAGACAAAAAGTATGATGGAGTTGTTGTGTCCGAGGTACTCGAGCACGTCGAAGATAAAGAAACATTTTTGAAGCTTTGCACTGCACCACTTGCGCCCGGCGGTTCGATCTTCATTACAACGTTCAACAAAACACCGCTGGCATGGTTCGGCGGCATTGTTTGTGCTGAATATATTTTAAATGTCATTCCAAGGGGAACACATGATTGGAACAAATTTATTCCACCTATCGAAACTCAGCGCTTTTTAGAGCGGTGTAAGTAGCCGGCATAAATTGCATTAGTTACATTAGATTTCAATGTTGATTGACATTTTCAGATGGATGTTCAACCGTTTTGTGCATTGGATTTTTGTTTCAATTTTGGCGAAAACAGTGGGTCTGGACAAAACACACTCAATTTTCATACGCACTACAAGCAGTGAAACATTGAGTCAAATTTAGCCGCAACTATATAAATTATCCTTGAAATTCGTGGTAAAGATTTAATATTTTTTGAATGTCAAAGCAATTAATAACGATGATTATAATTGTTACTTTTATATTCTTAGGTGCTCGTGATAAGTTTAAGCATCGAATGCTTTGGAAAGGAACAAGACTGGAAGTTCCACGCTGATCTTGAAATTTGGCGCCTGATGCGGCTATTGTGCGCTTACGCACATTCAAAGTTTTAAAATTAGATAATAACGTCGGCGAAATGCGGAATCAATCATTTTCCAGTCATTGTTCTTGATAATATATGTGGAACAACCAACCTTGGAAAAATTATATAGACCGGCATGTAGAACATTAGAATGGGCAAATTAATTTTAGGGTTTTCAGTTTAATGCCATAATATTCTGAAAATTTTAAAATTGTACGAATTTTGTTATGTTAATAAATGAGAAAAAAACATGGAAATGGTTTGATGAAAAACGATTTTTCAAATATATTTCTATATTATAGGTGTATTATTGAGAACAACAATTTCATTCTTATATGATTTGGTAAACATGTTTATCTGCCATTTATTTTACAATTAAATACTTTAAAATCAGTACCAGGCTCAAATCAGAGCCATTAAATGTTACTGTTACTGTTTTGAGGTAAAACATTACCGTTTGTTAAACGCTCATCCTTGTTTTGGTTTTGCTCAAATCTGATGCTGTGATATATATAATAATGTATTAAAGTTGAATAACATGCAATTAATGCGGTACTTGATCCACCGTTCAAGGAATGGAAATTTTCCTGATGAATTTCTCAACAGCAAAAATATGGAATATTATTCAGTTCACGCAAACAACAACGTATTTTTTTAGTTTTTCTTTAGATCTGGGAAAAATATTTATTCGGAAATAATATTATTGAGAAGTTTAATTCATTATTTACGAATAAAATCAAAATCTGTCATTTTCCCTTTTTTTGGGTAAATTCTCAAAATTTTCGCATCAATCAAAAGTTGAACATTTTGTTGATTTGAGTGTGACTTTAATTTTAGCATTTTTCACGCGAGAGCAAATGCAACATCAAACAATTTCTTTAAAGGTTAGAATCAAGCGGACCGTGCTTGTATTGGATTGAAGAGCTATTCGAGAGTAAGCCAATTGACCGCGCCATCTTATTTTATATCGATGAACTCAATTTAGATCCATTGTAATACGAACAAAATTTTTATTGACACAAATAATAAAAACAAATGAGTCATTGAAACGATTGAAATATCACATCAATACAACTGCCCAATAGATGACGCTGGAGAATAGATATGATTAAAATGACTCAAATAGCACAGTCCCCTTGGTAAGAATCTTTAAGGGCATTTGCAATAATCGGTCGAGTATTTTAATCCAATTAATCTCTTTTCACTGATAAACAATACAATTACATTGCTCTAATAGGCAAAAGATTTTATCATGAACAAAAAGATAAAAATGGAAATATCATTACATCAAATTTAATTTGAAATATTCGAAAAAAGAGCTTGCATTTTTTCAATTATATCTTGTCATTTTTTTCTCTTGTGATTGATTATGTTTTGCCAAATACTCGGTGGTTATCGTTTTGATTGATATACGAAACAGCTCCAATTTGCAGTTATTAAAAATATATTTAAAATATTTAGTGGAAATTGTATTCTGAAATGTGATGGATATTTTGAAAGAGATCGATATAATTTGATCTAATATAAATAAGATACGAACACCAATGTTTATTTCATTTTTTTTTTTTGCAATTTTAGTTTTTTTGCTTTTGAGATAAAACATACAAATGTTCAAAGACACTGTAAACAATTAGAAAGAATTCTGGGGGAGAATTATTTAAAAACCACTTGGGAACGTGCGTTTCCTTTCTTAAAATAGGAAACAATGGTTTTACAATTCAATCGTTAACACACACAAAATAATGATTCGTGATTACAAACTAATATATGTTGACTGATGCTTTGAATCATCTTTCCATTTTCATTCGACATTTATCTGATTTACATCACATACTATTACACTGTATTGATTGATTGGATATACAGTTTAGTTGCGATTGATGCTACTCGAAATAACACGATTCTTGTTAGCCAAATTATTCCACAAGATATATTCTCTATTCTATTCATTCAAAAGCGTTTCAAAGAAGATTAAACAAATGTTCGCGTAAATATATGTAGTTCGATCGTTCGTTGGATTTGGTTTCAATGACTGAAAATGTACGGAAACCTTGCGCCAAGCTTAAAGCACGCGTCGCATCAATATAAATTGCAATCTTGTATGCCATTTTTGAGCTTTGAATACTTGAATCCCTTCACGCGAATATCCATCCCATGCGTGACGAAGGCATTGCAATTCGCAACGCATATCTTCTCTTTAGATGTCATACAATATCTTCTGCAAGTTTTATTTTGTGCGTTTTTTACATTTGCCTATATTATACACGCACAAAACAGACAAATTGTACATCGCTTAAAAACAATTTTCATGCTATTGATTTCGTTCCATAGTCTTTGCTCGGCATGCAATAGCCCGTTTCTGTTGAGTGTGCAAAATTATTGCTATCTCATTTCAATAAGGTCACAATTACTCTTCGATCTCAGTTTAAAATTATTTTAGAATATGTTATTTGTTAGATTTGTATGTTGTGAATGGCGAAACGGGTGTCAGCCCAGCAAGGAAATGGTTTGATGTCTCTTTATCATTGTAATGAATTGGTCGATGGTTGATTTCTAATTCCGAGCAAACGAAATGTCTCACTGATTGATCAATTTGCTCAAATACTCGAAATAGACAGATTGCAGTGTTGCTTCACCAAAATTTTAGAATAGTTCGGAAGTCAAAATATATATTCAAGAAAAGGCATCATCTACAGACTGACAAACCCAAAACTGCCTTGATTGTGTTTAAACTAATTTAATATTGCATTCGCTATGAAGATTTCAGATTAATTTTCATTGCATCAGATATAGTATTTTATTATAATTAACCACATTTATTACGATTAGGTGAAAACGTCTTTTTCGTGGAATTAGAAAAATAAATTCGATATCCATTGTTAGGAGAAATGTTGCATTTGCGTCAATAAATGGATATTTTTAACTAGTGTTTGAAAAATGTTCACACAACATTGTGTTGATATTTTTTCGAATGTTTATCAAGGGATCTTGCGTGTTTCAGTTGAATGGAATTTGAAAATGAGATAGTTGCATATCCCGAGTGCATACAGGATGCAATTGGAAATTGGATTTGGAATTGCTTATGTGAATAGCTATTTTGAATTGGGTGGTCGTTGAAGTCACATGGATTTGTAGAGCCAGTCAATCCGTTTTCTTTCTGCTTGAACCATTTTCATAAGTTGTACCAGCGGCTGGCCAGTCATAGCTGAGCAGCTTCTGCTCTCAGCAGCCGCTACCAGCTCAGATAAACCATAGGACTGCATTTCACTGATACATTCAACTGAGTAATTAAGATTATATTTAAAAGTCAAAAACTCTGGGTGTGATTTCACATTGTCTGCCCATTGAAACAGACATTTTCATTGTTCACATTTGAATTGGTTATATTATGATTGACTGAATTGGTTTCTTATACGGACCAACAGGTGGTTCGGTTCCTCTTTACCTAAATCTATCGAAAGAAATGTCACATTGAGATGTGTGTTCCATTGAATCGCACAAGGAATGAATGTTCACGTCAATACATATTTAAATCTCTTAACATTAATTTGACATTGCTTTATGAGTAGAATGCATTTGCTATTTGTTTAAACTTTGAATGGGAGATTTGGGGGACAATGAATAGTATAATCTAGCAAGTTTCTTTCTCCCTTGTGATTTATGAATTTCTGTGCGGAAAGCGGACCCTCATCAAACCGCCTGCTCTCTGGTCATCATTGCCGCGGAGTTAGAACATAGAATTCCATCAAAAATAATCGTTTTTAACATTGGTTCAAATCAAAATACATCACATCAAAAATTCTATTTCGTTTGCATCTAAATTTTCATTTAAAAGGAATCTTACGATTTAACTCTCACACTCATATGCGTGCACAGGCACAGGAACACACTCATACATTACATGAAATTAAATGCTGTCTCTGCCAATCAATTAAACACATTTGCGATTATCACAACGAACAGTATGTTTGTAACAAGTGAGGTAATATTTTTATTATATGACAATTTGGAGAATGTCGGTATATTTTTGTTCATTAAATATATTTCATAAAGGAATTTAAAAATAATTCGTTTATCACGATTTGTAAAGCATTCCAACACCACTTGCGTTTTGTCAACATCACTAAATATTTTCTGAAACTAAGCCATGCTCGAACCAAATTACTACTTCAGAGACACTTGTTTTTCATGTATTTTTTGAATATTTGCTGGAAATAAGTATTTTTATTATTTCGATAAGAACCCGAATGAACTAAGGTAAAAACGATGAATTCAGGTACATTTATTGCGACCCAAATCACCCATTTTTCAATCAATATTTTATTTTTGAAAGATCTATGGGTAGATAAATAAATTTATATTGTAATGTGGCTTGCAGCGTGAATGATGAACATATACTGTATTGGTTTGATGGAATTTGCTTTCGAGACGTGTTTGGTGCACGCAAATCGAATCTCCTAACGCATTTATTTCGTGAGCAGTTCATTAGATTTGAGTGGCTGAGAATAAAAGTGGTCATACGCATCTCACCTGCTATTGCTTATGAATATATCCATTTACAGGAGGTGAGATGTGTGTGAACACTTTCGTACTCAGCGGATCATTTCTTTGTTACATTTTTTTATATTGAGTTTGGATTTCCTATCTAATTGATTGATAACGATAAAGATTCCAGTAAAACATATCGCCTTATTCTGTACCAAAATTATCTTTTTGATCTTCATTCAACTGATTTGACAAGAACTATTAATTATTTCATATAAAAATACGATAGAGTGTACAGGATTTTTAAAAGTGGAAAATACGCTGTTTGGCGAGTTTTTAAAACATCAATTTTTCGAAAATCTGATCCAAAATGTGATTGCAAATATTTGTTCAGTTTGGTTTTGCAATTTTACATTCATTTTTGCATTAGAAACTTTTACCAGTTTCCCAGAATCGCTTCTTTCGACTGTCACGCCGTCGAATGCGATCGGTGCGATCTTTGCTGCGCCTTCGTTCACTTGACGGGCATATTGCATCCGGTGAGCTGTCGACTTTTTTCAGGACAATGCGAAATGTAAACGTATGCTTTGGGGAGGCACTGGCTGCCCGACGCGGCGATGGTGGCTCAAATTCCGAGCTTGACGTCAGGTGACTGCTCAAATAAGATGTCGAGTAGTTTGGACATGGCCTTGGTTCGAAAATTTGCGCACATCGTTGATCCGTGCAAATGAATCGTGCGTTATCGTTTGTTGTCGCCGTCGTTGATTGACCGAAAATTGGAAAATGTTGCTTCGAAGGATCGGCAAATGGACTGCGCTGCGGTGATGTGGTCGATTGGCTTTGTTGTTGCTGATGATGCCATTTGCTCGACGAATAGCTATATGAATCATGGCTTTCTCGTGAGCTGTAATTGGATGAGGTCTGATTTAGCAATGGGCTGCGTGCCCGGTGCGGCGTTGAGTAGTGGCTTTTTGGTAAACAATGTGGTTGTTTGTTTGGTTCGGAAATTTGCTTTTTGGCTCGCGGCGTGGACAAGCGTGAATTCGGCAATTCGAAATCGAAGTGTGTCTCCAGTGATGATTTGCGTCCTGCTATGGTTGCGGATTTTTGGAACGTTTCCACATCGACCAGTTCAATCGAGGATTTCCGAAGATCGATACCAACTATACGATCATCATTATCGATGATTTCAAAGCTGCTGGTTTGATCCTCGCAACTTGTTGATTGGTAACGTGAAATGTCAAAGCTTGTGTGACTTGACGATGGATATCGACTCTCGAAGCTTGACTCGTGATTTCGATCGGTGTCAATCATTTCAAAACTGTCGCCGGCCGAATCCAGGCGATTCAAATTCATCATTTCCGGGTCTGTTTCGCATGGGCTGCGAAAATTTTCCAAATATGGTGAACGTGGCGGATCGAATGATGATCGGCGTGAAGGCGGCATTATTTCGAATGTTGGACATTGAAGCTCGGTTCTCGGATCAATTTTGTCCTTTGCAGACATTGGTGCATCAGATGCTTTAGCATAAATTGGTTCTGGTTTCAGCACAAAATGTTCCAGTGCATTCTTCAACGTGGTTACCGCATCATCTGTAAAACTGGTTGCGTGTGTCAAATTGCCATTTATTGTAATTCCATCTTCTTTTATACTATCGACACTTGTACTGTTTTGATCCCTTTTGAAATGATCGTGCGCTTTTTGCTCGTCCATTCGTATTCTTCTCACATCATTATTGTTATTATTGTTATTCATATTGCTATTGGATGTTTTATTTTGATTATCAAATCGCATCGTGTTGACGTCAACAATTTGAACGGGGCTCGGTGTCGAGTCTTCAATCGTTTCCTCACGAATTTTCTCGTGTTTTATGTACGATTCACCCACTTTTTCAAATCGCACAGTTTCCATCTCGAATTTTTGCGTTTTGGTATCGCTTTCTGCGTCACTCGCTTCCTCACCACTCGATTTTTTATCTTTGACTTTTTCGATTGTGCGTCGTAGACGAAATGACATTTTCGAATTCAATAATTTTAATGACATCTTTGATTCAAGTGCAGCTTCGGATAGTTGTTTCGTGACCGCTGTTTTGGCCGCACCACTTGATGCTCGCGGCGCACTCGAGAATGTACTTTGGCGCATGAGCGGCGTTGCTGAATTTGATTCAGCTCGCGAGAATGCCATTGCAAATTTGCCAGTTTGAGTTGTAGTTTTTTTAGATGGTTTGCGAACAAATGCCAACAATTCGCGCATAACGCTGCGTTGCTCTTTACGTGGCTCAGATGATATGTCGGCGATTGGCTCCTCTTTGGGCGACAGAGATGGCTGTTTGGTTGGTGATGATGATGAGACTTTTTCGAGGGATGATGTAATATCATATACCTTTTCAGTTATGCCACAACTTTCCGATGGATTTGATACGGTAATCGGTGGCACATGCAGTGTATTCAATCCTGCAAATTGAATAAAAAACATATTTCATTTTCCTGGAAGTGAAAACAACTCGTGTGAAAAGTGACTAACAATCAGCCAACTGCTATTTCTATGAACAATAATAATTGGCTCATTTATTAATTTTGTATAGAAAAATTTCAGATTCTGTTGTGTTCAAGTCAATCTATCAATTTGGGATATTCTGAATGTAAACGGACTTTAGCTTTAGTTAATTGATGATGTCCATTTTATTCGATATAATCAAAGTTTAAACCAGCCAAAACGTCTCAAATTAGTCGCATGGCTATTTAGTCCGGGTAGCGAACTTTAAACGGCATCCACTCTGAACTAACCTTGTGGAAAACTAATTGGAGAGCGGCGTGACTGTACTTGAACTGTTGGACTGCGTCTGCTGTCATCGAATCCGAGAAGTACAGCTGTTGGGCTCTTTTGATCTTGAACATGTACGGTGGAAGTGGGACTGCGTCGGTCGAAATCGCTGCCAAAATGTAATGGACTACGATGGCCAGTTGGACTACCTTTGCTACCAGGAAACATTGCCGTCGGACTCTTTCGATGCTCAAGTAAATCGAGAGGTGTTCGATTGCCATCATACATGAGAAATACCGGAGACCTGCGACCACCTAGAACAATCAATTTGAACCAAAACCGAATTTATTAAAATAATGTTTAATTTTATGCACCTGCAATGAATGGAAATTTCTTAAACATGAATTTTTGCTAACCTGATGGGCTGATTAATTGTTGATTTGGACTTCTTCTTCCGGTGTTCAGCGTCAATGTATGGCCGGTGCTATTTTTGCGTGAATGAGATGATCTCAATGTGCCTTGGCGCGACAATGAAAATGGACTTTTCGATGACATGCTGCCGAAGCTTTTGCTCTCTTGCCCAGACATTGACATAATACTGGGACTTTTTTGTGATGGACTACGTTTGCGGTCGATTGTTGTATTTGCTGTTAAGCCCGAACTGAAATTCCAGTCATATCAATAATTAATTATTATAAATTCCAAAGAAACGTTCGCAAAATTGCAAATTGGGCTTTCAGTGAATAAAATGTGATTGTAAGTGAACCCTGTTGTAGCAAACGGAATATAGCTCACCTCAGGTTGAATGGAATGAAAGAGTTGGGGCTACGTCGTTCAGATGGAGATCGTCGGGTACGGAAGCTTTGTGATTTGGCTTTACGGATCTTAGGTAGGTGTTTGGAGTGATGATGGGAAGAGGGGCCGTTTAGCCTTTGTTAGTTGCTATGTGCTGTGCCACTTGCTGGATCGCTCCCGCTCGAGCTGAGCGTGGTATTTGAGCCGTATGGATCCAAAGAGCTTTGCACAGACATTGATCGACCCTGCGATTGTCGTGCTCTCCTCACTCGGCTCGAGTTCGGTGATAAATTGCCTGGATCAACACTTGCTGGATCAGCCTGCATGCAACAAATATATGTTATTTTTGGTGGAAAAAGTCTTTTATGCAAATCGCGAAGTAAAAAAAGGTTCTTCGCAATGTGTGACACCAAAAGCGTACCTGATATGCGAGCGCATTCATGATGATTGAGTATGGTACCAAGCCTAGTGGATGTATCTCTCGCATCAGTACATTCGCAGGAATTTTATGAAATTGTATATATTCCAGAAAATTCCCAACCACCTCCTTGAGCGGCACGTTCTGGTAAAAAAACTGTTTACTTTTAGTGTTTAGAGCCAGACTGAATTGGTTCGATGAACCAATAGGTGCCAATGTGGATGGGGGAGCAGTCGGGTTTGAATCTCATGTATAGTTTTGCACGTAATAAAAAATTATTATGATAAATTAATAAAAATAAGCATTTTGAAAAATACCATAATTAGAATTGGATGCTAAAAACATTATCATGATTTTATTAACTTATCATAATAATTATCATGATTTATCATATTAATTTATCAGGTTCAATCATGATTATTATAAAGATTTCAATCAAAATAATTATTATGGTTCGTACAACATATTTATTAGGATTTATCATGATAAATATTACGATACAACCTGAAAATTATTAAAATAAATCATGAAAATTATTATGATGCGATCTTAATAATTATTACGATCTAAATCGAAAAACAAGCAGCTTATTTTATGTTCTTTGTGTTTCTGATGAGTTATGTGGAAAAACTGCTTGTATTTCGATTTCGATCGTAATAATTATAAAGATCGCATCATAATAATTTTCATAATTTATTTTAATAATTTTCAGGTTGAATCGTAATAATTATCATGATAAATCCTAATAAATATGTTGTACAAACCATAATAATTATTTTGATTGAAATCTTAATAATTATCATGATTGAACCTGATAAATTAATATGATAAATCATGATAATTATTATGATGTAGTTCTGATAACATTATTAGGATTTTATTATGATAAGTTAATAAAATCATAATAATGTTATTAGTATCCAATCCTAATAACGAAATTCATCATAATAATTATCATCATAAACAAAATTTATTACGATATCCCAAAACGCAAAACTATAATCTCATGGAATCGCGAAGTAAAAAAAAAATCACTTACCGGATTATTGTCGCAGTACTTTTTGCTCCACATCAATGCGGCTTGAAATTTTGTGAATTCATCGGCTCGAAGCTCTTCGCGAGCCAGAATTAAGCGTACAACATGCTGCGGTAGCAATGTAAAACTGCCCAAATTCAATACTTCATTACCATGCTCGTCCACAAATTCTAACACTTTTTGCACTAAACTTTTTGTACATTTGTATTGAATGTATCGTTCGGCTGAAGCGAGGAGTGCACAAACTGTATCCACATTGATGCAACACTGCACGAAACCAGCGCAGGCTCGACGCAATTCCTCCAGACCATAGTAGTCGGCCGCATTCATGACGCCCAGCAATGTGCGCGGTTGAAGTGTAACACATCCTGTGTGAATGTACTCGATCAGTTGGCGAAAAACGTCGGGTTCGAATTCTTCAATAATCAGCGTTTGGTGCGCTTGTCCCGATGGCTTTGGAATGGAAATAATTCGAGATCGCATTTAAAGTTACGCTGAAATTGGTCTAAAAAAAAAGCGGCGGCGCCACCCTTTTAACAACCACACATGGAAACACAAACACTGAGCATGCTCAATTCAAAAGTCACAAATGAATGAAATATGTGTTTACTCGAAATGATACAGAATACAGTATAATTTCGAGAAAGTTTTTGCAAAATGACATGAGAGTCTAAAATACGAGAGAAAGAGAGAGAGAGAGAGAGAGAGAGAGAAGCAATTTATATCGCTCTTTTCTTGATCAATGGAAAAATTGAAACTTGCTTTCGAATGGTGATGTATTGTTGATAGACAAAGCACTCGAAAGCAAATTTTTTTAACGAGTCGAGAACGGAAAGAAATCTGAATTTAACTAGAGAACGGAAAGAAATCTTAATTTAAGTAGAAATGTCGAAAGCAAGTGCCCATTTTTATCATGAAACTTATATTCATCTTAAACAGAGAAACCAGAGCAGAAGAGACACCTAAAGCATAGGTTTAAGGTTTCTGCGTTTTACCAAAATTTCAAACATTTGGAATTGAAATGCAATCAATTTATACTGTTTTTCACAATCTATTTGCAATTCCTTTAATTCTAGCGAATGAACATTAAATTGTTTGTAAAAACAATTATTCCAAATTTATCTATTTCCATTGAATACAACTATGTAGAGATACAATTTAAACGAGATTAGCAGTAGCGTCCGAGCAAAAGAATTGTGCAAAAAATCATTTTTTTGCCTCAAACTCTATTAAATAGATCAGCCGAAAAAACACTTTTGCTCGGAAGCTATTCAGTAAGTATTTCTAACATCAACGAATGTTAATTCATATCTAATTTATGTCTATGAATAATTATTTATCTGAATTTTTATAAAGCGGAGTAAAAAGTGAGAAATCCGATCTACTTCGTAGAAAGAGATAGAGAAATAGAGAAAAAAAGAGAGAGACAAAGAATGGAATATTTGATGAATTCAAAAAATGAATAGTGCAGCTACGAATATCGAGATAAGAAACGGTTTTACAATTCGTGTTTGTCTTTTTCCAGTCTCATTTACCTCTGGTATTGAAGCCAACTGTTGGCTGTATCCACCTCTCTATGAATAGCGCATACACAAAATTTACATCCATCATTTGCATTTTGACGTTTGTTTTGGGATTTACTTTCATTATTAGTATTTTGTTATACATAAATAAATAATTTCAAAATAATGAGGTTTCATGAGAAAAATAATTGTATTTAATTGGATGGTGGAGAGGGACATATGAAGCAGAAAATTATAAATTAAAAGCCAATTTACAAAAGGAAAACGCCACAAACAAAAATTGATTGTGTCCAGGAATGGGAATATTCGTATTGGGATATTGTTATCTTCATGAAGAATATATTGTAGATTGGGAAAAATCCATTGAATTTGAATGTAAGACAACATTGATAATGATTTGTATGGAACGTAGTTTGTGACTTTTTTCCGAGTTTGGCACATTTTTTGTACAGCAAATAAGCGAAATGATACTGCGGTCTACATAGACATTTCGATTGCAATAATACAAGTCTCGCATATGCCCGGATCAAACGCTTTATCAACAAACAAATATAGAGTTTCAATCCATGTTCGAAAATTATTCACAAATTTCAACCATAAAAGTCAAGAGCAATGTTCAAAAACAAAAAATTAACGATTAAATGGATGTTTCATCATGCCATTTGTTCCATAAAAATGAAATTAGAGTCGCAAAGGTACAAGATAATGTCGGTTACCTGTTGCGCAGCATTCTGTAGATTCAGAAGTGGCTCCGACGACCGTTTCAAAAAAAGGCGCAGTTTGTTTTCGCGTGGTGGTGGCTCTTTTTTGCGTTGAGGTGATGGAGCTTGGTACAGCATTTTTTGGAAGACACGTGATCGTGCCGCCAACACAGCCTTTAAAAAATAACAAATTGCATTACAAATTTCAAATTGGTTGACATCGGTTGGGAATTGAATTATTGCCCATACTTTGACTGCACAAACGGGCTCCCGAGTATCACCAACCAGAAATGTGACATCACACAATTCAGGCATTGACGCTAAAAACTTCATATCCTCCGCTAATCCCGTCTTATTTTCGAACGTCGACAAATCTGGCTCCGCATCGGCCATACTGGACAAGGTAAGTACTTCCGGCATTTTGCTGCTCTCGACTTGCGTTTGCCTCTTCTTTTTTTTTAAGAAAACAGCTATCTAAACGAAATAAGTAGTTTGTTTTCTATGGAATTAGCTTCCTCTGGAAATGTTTTTCATTAGGTTTGTTTATTTTTAAACGAGCTTTTAATAAAGTTTTCATTAACCGAATTATGGTAATATCATCAACCAGGAATAACTGGGTCACAATTCAATTGAAGCATATCAATTATCATGATAAAAAGCTACGATGTGGCGCCACAAAAGCGGAGTGCTTAGTTGATTACTCACTTCAATTGCAAATGGAATAAGAACGATTCATTTGTTTTGATGGTTACTTGAAAATGAACAATGGACCTATCTTCACCATTCCTATATTTTATCAAAATAAAATGCTCGAAGTGCCATCGAATAAACATTTCTGGATTGCCACTTATATTAATGAGAAAAAAAATCTTTATTTACATTGTAATTGATAAGACCAAGGAATGTTTCACGACTATACTTCATCAACATATGCTTCACGATGCGAATATTGACACGAGCGAAAAATGTTCGTTGGAGAAAAATATATAGCATGAATAATCCAACTGAAAGACTGATCAAAGTGCCAATACAATTATATACTGACATTCATTCTATTTATCGCAACAATTTTCCTCGTCCGAAACACTTGAATCGTATCAAATAACACTCATATTTACTGACTCATGAAATAGCGCTAATGGAATGTCACAATTATGTGCGGGGAAAATGATTGAATAGAGTAAATTAAAAATGATAACGAGCAATGAAAAATGATTTTTTTTTTTTTTTTTCAAAAAATCAGTGTTAGAATTTGTTAAAGGCTCTGTGCACACATGAGTGAATGAGAAATGCTTTTTCAATCTAATCATACTTGAATTAAAGGTCATTGAAAAGTTAAAGAAATCTGCACGCAACCCGCATCGGGCTGTATCGAGCTCATCCATTTGGTCTTCTATGTAAGAAGCGATTCATAATTGTATCTAGGCTTGTCTTGGTTCAAGAAACGTAGTTTCAATTTTCATAGATACACTCTGTCTTGATTCTTTAAAAGGAAAAAAAGGAGCCGAAGTGGTGGCTGCATTCAGAAAATACGATAATGCTGGCTTTTTATGAGACAACTTTTATCGAGAGTCAACGTTTTCATTAGTGTTTAAAAAAAGTATTTTGTTTCAAAAAGAAAAATCATTATATTTTAAAATAAATAAAGTAATCCACAAGAGAAGTGTTCCAAAATATTTGAAACAATCAATTAGGTGCATCCCTAAGCTGCACTGTGAGCATTGAAATGTATTCTGTTGACTAGCAGCAGTCACTTTACTCTTTTTAGAATGAATCGTATGGGTTTTGAACGTTCTGAAAATGCATTCAATAGTTTTGTGCCATCGTATATAGACAATGTTTTGATACATACTTTGTATTGAAGGTCACACCCTACAGAGCATGTATCCATGGCATGGAAAGCTAAGTAGTAGTCTGTGCCATGATATAAATATTTACTACACAGTTTGCGCAAGTGATGCGTTTCTCCCAAATATTCATCGGAAAATTCAAGGAAAATTGTTGCATGCTTGAAGATGACCCAAACTGAAAACTGACTGGCGGAAAATTGGTCAATTTTGCTGTAAATAATACGACGACCGCAAAAATTCATCGAACAATTTGGAAATCCAGTGATTCAAAGTTAATTCATAAAGTTGTACGAAAGTAAATTAAAATGAATAATAATTGAGAAAAAAAAAGAAAAGACGAGCGCGCGTACGCACGCGTGTCTATCTGAGCTGCGCAACCAATTAATGAGTATGAACGAGTTCGTAAAAGGGTCGAGACCAATTAATTTTAAATTAAATCATACCTAAATTTTCAACAAAAATTCCTGTTTTGTCAATGAAATTTGCGTTTTAAGGCAATTGAAAGAGCTCGAATCGATCCGTTATTGTTTGGGTGATTTCACTTTTTATCCATAAATTATTGATTTTTATTTACGAGTTGATATTAATATGTTCTAGATGTGTGTTACAGTTGATGGTGCCTCATGAGATGAGTTTCTACACATGACGTAGATATTTCACAAGAGCCAAAAATAACAACAACACTCCCACTAAAAATCGTTTATCGTAAGCTTTCGGTGCTGTATATTAAATTGATGTTGCTTTTTATATTTAATTCGTTCAGGAAAAATAAAGCCGTCAAATCATTTCCAAGAATATTGTGTGTGTATGTGTGTGTGAAACCAAATTCGTGTAACTTGAATAATGTTAAGGTACTGATTGGTCTACTAAGCAATGTGCGTTTATATTTCGATTTTGCCTTCTTCCTTTCTCTATCTCTGTATCGGTTTCGTGAATCGTTGAATTTTCTTTTAACTTGAATTCAGTTGTTGCTTCTAATCTTTGTAACAGTATTCTTAATCCTTCAGGCACTTTGCGAACACTTAACTCAATACCAGCGTGTGTGGAAAGGCTGTGAATCAACAACTATTTGCTTGCAATATTCAATGTTCCACTTGATTGGCTTGCACAGAGTCCAATTATGAACATACTATTCTTTTTTTTTGTTCCACATGAAATTGTCACTATCTGTTTTTTTTTTAAGTGTGTGTCGTCAAAAGAACAATCTATGAGGACTGAACAAGTACGCTGAATGATGAAAAGTATACTGTAAAAATTGAAAGCTGCTCTCGTCAACCAAAGCGTTTTCACTTGTTACGTCTATTTTTTTCGTTGCACGATAATTAACACTCAAAAAAGCTCACACACGAACGAAGAACGTTCGTGCGAATGTTTGCGTATCCCGCGTGTATGTGCGCAAGGATGCGTGTGTGTGTATGTGTGTGTGCATTTTATATTTTGAACGCTGGGGCTATACCATAATAATTCAAGCGAATCGTGGCAAATTGTGCATCCACTAATCATTTGAACATTTGTTTGTGTGAGTCCGTGTGTGTATGCATGAGGTGTCCTTTGTTATTATCCTTTCTACATTTGACGTCGCGCATAAGCAGATTAATTTTTTCAATGAAAGAACGAGGAATATGTGCTCTTTCATTTCCCCCGCACATCATATTTGATGTATCGAAAAGCGAGTCGATATATTGCTAGATATATAAAAAAAGAGAGCAAGAGAAAGAGAGAGAAGAAAGCACAAGTTCGTGTGTGTTGCGTATCCATTGCTCCGCTTTTGGCGCGTCTCCCGCCTCTCCCGTTCAAGCTTCAGTCCATTGACGATGCTCGCTGAGACGAACGTCCCGCAACAAATGTTTTCAATGTGTGCTAAAATGCGCATGTCACGGAAATCCTTACAACAATTTCACATTTGTTCGGGACACGCATATATTCGCATAGAATATTCGCTTTCCATGCATATGACAACCAATTGCTGATTGATTGATTTTTCTTTCGGAAGTCGTCACAGATATAAGCATTTAAATTAAAAAAAACACACACGTATTAGGAAATTGAGAGAGATTTATTAACGGCCATCCAGTTGAAAAAAAAAAAAAAAAACAAACCGAGCCGATCAAGTGGGTGCTTGGCATGGCTGCCCGCTCGTCGTCGTATAACGAGAACAATATTGAATTTTTTAACCTAACTCCCCACTACTTTATCCATTAATCACGATCCCATTTTGATATGTAATACGATTCAAAATCGCTGTTTTCCTGCCCACTGAACAGATTATCCCGCTTGGATTTCGTTCAAAATTGATGCAAATTCATTATGAGGCTCATTAAATGAGGAAATATTTAGCCGTCCATCGGCTTTATGTCGGGTGACCGCACAGAATGTGCTTATTGCTGTTGAATCGGTTGAATGATAAAACGGAACAGGTGTCACATCGCACTATCCATGCTGCGTCAACTTTCCCATTGTCTAAAACCCATCAATTTGGACTTAAATTTCCAATCCATATCGAGATTTTTAGTTTATCCACGGATCAGAATGAAGAAATATAGACAGTATCACCTCACATCAAAATAAAACAACATTTCCAAAATAATTTCTAAACATAATTTTTATTGATTTTTTTCAAATTCGTTCAGGAATTATGTCTTTGATATAATATATTGATATATTT
Organism: Obolodiplosis robiniae; assembly: GCA_028476595.1. Taxonomy (NCBI): domain Eukaryota; kingdom Metazoa; phylum Arthropoda; class Insecta; order Diptera; family Cecidomyiidae; genus Obolodiplosis; species Obolodiplosis robiniae. The sequence goes on from CM052017.1 coordinate 27,235,828, forward strand.
GTGTCTTTTTCAAACGCCCGTAATGAATATGTATTCTGAATGCAATGAAAAAGCCTAATAAATTAAAATGCAGCCAATGAAATACAATGAATGATCTCCAGTACATCTCCAGCTCAGCTCTATTTCGATCTTTCATTCAAATATTTTGTGTAAATTTCAATTTAGTGGCTATTTTCATTGCGTTTTCATTGTTTATTTATCTTTGCTATCTTAAGTAACACATATATTGAGGATTCTATTAGATATTTGTCTTTTGGCTTATCATTTTTCATGTTCTAATGTTAAAATGTGGGTGATTTTCCCTATAAGATTTTCAATTGATAAAATGTCTTAACATTACACATTTGCATTGAGAATATTCAGTGCTACGCACTGATGAAAAATTGTGTACACGAAAAAGATGGGTAGAGTTTCTTTAAAAAAGAATTAAAATATCTAGTGGGAAGAGCCATTTTCTGTAAGTGTTGGGTATATCTGAAGCCAAGCATCAAGGACAAGTCAGATTCTTGTTGAAAAGTGTTTCGGTTAAGAAATGATTATTTGCTTTGAATTCAATTCAAGTTCGAATCATTATATTTTTCCATCGAACTGGATAATGCTTTTGATAGATTCGAGTCATTCGATATACGGATTCGAATGATTCAAATTACATTCATCTTGTTAAGTGAAACTCAATGACGAAACATGTATTTATATAGCGAATGCATAGAAAAAGTGACATAAATCGGATAACATTATTGGTGGCGATGATTCGAAATAGTTCCAACATAAATTAAACTCGGATTGTATAGTATAAACTCTGAAATTATAGAGTGCGCGAATGGAATTTCATCTTAACAAATGTGATATCATAAATATCCGATGGATCAATCAAATATAATTGGCTTTCGAAGCGATACAAAATGATCATTATGGTTTGTGTAATGTGATGAATGTTCATGAAAAAGGCACTTGAATATTCTTCGGTGTGTTTCGGTGAGTGTAACTCAAATGAATGTGTGCACACATCCACGAGTAAATATGTGTTAAGCAAAAACTATCATGACTGGACCTTGGCTGTCTTCGTGTTAATCATCTGCATTTGAAAATTGAAATATGTTTGCTTTATTCTAAAATGTTCTTTATTCATTTTTTATTTTAAGGGAACATGAATCTACATTTCATAACAGTTATAAAAGAAAATTTCACAATTGATTGGATGTAGATTAGACCAATGAATATCAATTGTTATGGATATGATCAGTAAGTGTTTTTTCCATTCTCATTTGGATGATGATATGCAGTGTAGTATTTGTTTTTATTTTTAAATAGAACCTGCTATTTATTGTATAATATTGGTAGCAAGTAAATCGAATCGTTGTTCATACATGCCAAAATGTGATGAGAAATTAAAAAAGTTCAATAGAAAATATAAAAGTTTTTTTTTAACAAAACAGTTCCTAAAATGAACGAAGAAAATAGTTTAAATTTGATTAATGCAGGCTTTGGAAGAAAGTAGGTTTTTTTGTAAGGATCATTCTTTTCCTTCTTCTTTTCATTTCCGCTCACTTTTTTTTCTAGAAATCAATTTTACACAACTAGATTTTGATTTTCTTTTCTACAAAGAACAAGCACGAAAGGTATCAATAGAAACTACCTTCCGGACTTACCGATGGTAAAAACGAGCAAAATAAATGGATAAATCATTGACATCTAATTAAACTTATCAGTTCTTTTAGCATTTAAACGACAATTCGAACATCGTTCGTCACAATAAAATATCATACGATCGATTTGCAATTGTCTTACATTTAGGATCACTATTTGGAATGCATTTTTTTCTTTTTTTTTTTTTTGAATAAGTAGGTACAAAATCCTACACTTGTCCATTTATAAATATTAAATTAAAATCGAGAATATTTTCAAAGGGTTTATGCTTTTGTTGATGTGTGTGTGTGTTTTTTTTGTATATATAAAGTTGATTTCAATCGCTTTTAGGTTCCAATATAAATAATTTGATAAATTGTATAGGAAAACATTGAATCTGGGGCTTCTTTATGAAATGGCTACAACAGATAGTTATGGATTCAGCGTATTATTCGCTGCTATGTAGAAACCACTATAAGTAAAAATAGAACAGACAGATGCGAGTTCCATTCAGATCAAAATGCCTCGAGCACTTCTCAAAAGAGACTTCAATTCGAAAATAAAATGAAGAGACACATAAAGAAATAAAAATGTTAAATTCGATTCAATCGCTGGTTGACAGGCCTCGCTTATCACCAGATGACTCGAATATACCAGTTTTTTCTCTGTGTGTGCGACGAGGAAAAAAGGCTTATGCAAGTGCTTATCCCATTTCAATTCGATTATGTATGATAATTGTTTGAATATTTAAAGAGTTCGCTTTGTGAAGCGTCGGAAATTTACCATCGAGATATTGAACAGAAGTTTCATACCCGGAAACAGACGTTGATCGGTTGATATGGTTGTGATTTGTATGTGTGGACAATGTCTACTATCAAGTCTTTAATATTTAAGTAAAAGTCCCCGATCGAAAACTGAGCTGTCGGTTTAGCGCTCTCTTTTTAGTACACAGCGAACACATTCATGCGATATACATTATATACCATTTCGATACTACTCTAGACTGAGTCTCACTAGGGTCATAAGTTGATATTTAGTTCTAATAAATATACTTTTTCCTTGCTTCGATCCAATATATGCCTTATCTCATGTCTCGTTTGCACCCCATATTTTACTAGAATTGGAATTAGTTGATTTTTTTACTAGAATTGGAATTTTTATATGCGTCCTTTTCACATTGTTTCTTCTAATATTCATTTTTCGTTTTCTTCTTTTCTTCACAGTTTCCTTTATTCACTTTGTCCTTTTTTCTTCATATTATTTTCTTCAAAAGAAATTTCATTTTTTGCGAATTTCCTCTACTTCGCGCTTTGCTCACACTTATTAACCGATAGTTTTTACATTAATTTGCGTTGATGTCGATCCCGGTTGTTGCTTTGATCTCGATTTCTTTTTTAAAATTTTCATCAAATTCTATTTACAAATCTGTTTGTTTTGAATTCAAACAGACAAAAACATCGATAAAACTTTTATTTTCACAATCATTTTCACTCCCCCCTCTCTCTCTCTCTCTCTCTGAATTTTTTTTTCATGTGTTTGATGAAAATTGATTATTGCATTGTATAGTAGGGAGGCCTACTAGAGTTGATGTCATCATTACGAGATGTTTAAAGATCACAACAGTTTTGTAATCAACGTTTATGATTTAATGAAAATTGAGAACATGTTGATACCAATAGTACCAATAGTAGTGTCAATAGGTTCGATCTATTTGGTTGCATGGCTCATCTTTCATCAGTTGGATTGAATTCCATTTTTGTTTCTTATTTGTGTTTTGATTAAATATACAATGTTCATGAAATGTGCTTGCGCCGACGGTGGTCGCTACGTTTTCGTTTTCGTCGCTGTCTGTGCTGGAACATTATTGTTATTTATAATTTGCTCGGATCATAATTTTCTAGGCGCCATTTTTGCGATTCCTTCGTGTCCTGGCATTCTTCCATGACGACTTTGTCCTTTGACTCGATGATTGCCAAACACTTTTCGGATGAACCGTGACGAATTTGCTTCGTGTGTGGATCAAATGACCATAGCTTATCGAATGAAACAGAGAAATTGAATTCAGTTCAGGATTTTTTCATTTCAAATCATTTTTAGGTCGAATTACCTGATTTCCTTTGGATCCGTGGCATGGATACAAAACAACATCATTTCCGGAATAGTCCAGACATGCCTCGTCTCGTCGAATCTCACCAGCTTTGCTCAACATCCAATACTGTATTAATATAAGCAATTAGGAACCACTTCAAGTGTTTTTTGGTGCGTGATCTTCGACGTAAAAGATTCTTTGAAGCATCTCTTAAATCGAAGATCGCTTATTACTTTATGATTGAGAAATACTTTTTGGCGCAGTCCATCGGATCTTATTGATTTGAATGAACACGAAACAACCTTTGGTGTTGTACCAAAAAGTATCTCCTCAATCACAATTGTTGGGCTCGTTAAACTGCCTGACAGCACAGCTATCAAAGGCAAGGAATATATTAAATAAATTGGTGTACTTAACCGCCGAATCCAGAAATCAATCAATATGTTATTATTCGTTAGATTTTATTTAAAAATAATAGCATCCTTCAACCGCATTGCTAGATCGCAGGACATGCATTTAAGGTGTGAGTTTGTATTATTGTTTAAAGAGAAAATATTAGGTAATTGGTTGTTCAGGAACTGGTCGAGGGGGGGGGGGGGGGTGTAGTGTTGAGTCATCGATACAATTTGAGATAATGAACTCAATAATAAAATGTATATGTAATTAAAAGTGAAAGATGTTACAAATTCGTCTCAACAAAATCAACGGAGAATTGAAATGAGTTGAATGACAGTCGACCGGAATGAGGAAGAAAGAGAAAGAAATTGATGAATATAAATCATTCAGAATCCAATTTCATTCCCACAACCGCAACATAGTGACATTGTTAAAATAATGGTGTGTGGTTGCTGGAAAAATGACATATATTTTTCAAAAATTAATTCAAGCTGAATGAGATGTAATTTGGTTTTGGTTTGACAAGCGAGAATGAGTTAAAGCGAATAAGCGAGAAAAAAAAGATGGTAAATTAAAAATTAAACGGTTTTGTTTTTCTGCTTGAATAGAGAAAATTTCGAGGTTAATTGATTTGTTGTGGTTATATATTGTACCTGATTGCCACCTTGGTTGTGACATGGCCACAAACCGATTTCTAAATGCATGTCCTCCGGTTTGGCAGCTGAATCGATGCAAATTTCGGACCAAATATTCGCTATCTACAAAACAGGGAACAATTTTCGATAAATTTATTTATTACATGTTGCGGCGTAACTAGGCCTCGCCGTTTAAAGCTCGTAAGCCAAACTATCGTTAATTTTTTTCACGGAGAAAGTAATGGGCAATTCGGATTGAAACATCTGGTATATGTGGTCGTTCAGTTTGGAATTGAATTGATTTTTGATTGGTTCGGCGGTGGCAGTAGCAAAATTTTTGACATTGTATTGCACATTAACCTGATTTCCGCCTTGATTATGGCATGGATACAATCCAACTGCTTTTTTTAAGTCCTTCTTTCGAGCTGGCGAATCCAAACATGTACGACCACCGAAGCCTAAATTTCTTACCTTCAAACAACATTTATTTAGTTTAACACATTGGTTTTGTTTTCTCGTTAAAATGAAAATTGTGGATTAAAATATACAATAATTTCTATCGGGAGGTCGAGAAAAAAAAATTACCTCGCCTGAAGCGACTGCTTCGCCTGGAATGAATAGTTCTGGGTAAATATTATCCAAATACCACCTGAAACTTTTGCAACCCAATTTTCTCCTGCAAATATAAACATAACATTTTTGTTTTGTGAATGAATTACAAATATTTATTGGAATGGACGTTAAAATTGAGTACGGACCGTAACTCTTTCCGATCGGATACATCGCCATAGTCTCCTTTTTCATTACCAATTCGTTGATAATAATATTGTGCGTAGTCATCGAGCCATACTTCGGCTAAACGTACGGAATTTCGCTTCAAAACATTCACCCCCGACCGCCACTGCAATCGATTAATTATTAGCAATCATCATCATTCATGTCGAAACAACAAATTGCAATTTCAATTTGGGTGCGCTCAATCAATTTACCTTGTACGGTGATCGCTTACGGAAAATGTGGCCAACATGGCTGCAAGGCACGATTTCCAGTGTACCGCCGCACATCCACGATTTAAACGACAATTCTAAATTTTCTCCGCCCCAAATATCGAAATGTGGATCATAGTATCCCAATCGTTCGAAAAATTTGCGATCAATGGCGAATAGACCACCAGCCATGGTCGGCGAGAAGACGGGTTCGGCTGAGCTCTGCAAACAACAAAAGAAATATACAATATATTCACGTCAATCAGCGTGTTTGATTACTTAATACAGCACTTGCGAACATGGATTTTAAAATGATCTTCCATTGGAACAATCATCTACATTGACCTTTTCGAAATGCGTGGCCATAGAAAAAAATATTGACCATAATGATCTTACATAAAAGAGGAAACATGTCCGTAATGAACACGAACAGCCAACGGACAATGCCATTAAGCATATTCGATCAGAAATTGATTATTTCACATTTAATAAAATGGTATGGATTCCAATAGATTCCATTCCAACCGATTTGCCGTTTGTCTGTAGAAATTATCGCGGCGGTGAGATGAAGATTCTATCAACAATACACGAATCGTCACGGATACACTTGATGCGATAATTTCTTCCACTAAATCTTCAATTAAATTAACTATTTCGGAATTCATTGTAAGTGAAAATGCGGTGAAAAGAAGTGAGAAAAGAAAAAAGATATGCAAATAAAGAACAAGAGCGGCGCTCATTGGGTTTCGCTGTGGCCGAAACAGCAACAACGGCGATCGATAAATTGCAATAAAAGCATCCATTCAATTAAATCATTGCAGACAAAAGTGCTAAATTTAATTATCCATTGAAAAATAAATACAAAGTACATGTTCACCACGAAGTTAATAGATGCTGGTGCTGGAGTAGAGAAAAAGAAGAAGAAGAAGAAGAAGTAGAGAGCGCTCTCGTACGCGAAAAACATAGAAAATAGCTCAAAATGCGATGAAGACGATGAGGTATGCGAATGATTCGTAATGTTTTTCAATCGTAACTGTAGTTTTGGCCGCATCGCATACACAACCAAACAAATCGCTCTTTCGCAATTTTATTCTCCACTCTCGAATGATAAAGGTAAAAAAGCAAGCATCAACAGCAACAACAATGAAACAACGAAAGCGATCACATCAAAACCTAACAGCAATTACAATAGAGTAAAGTAAGTTCGCGTCTGAAACGCGAAATGTTACCTTATGCCGTTTACGTTCACGTTCGGGCACTGCATGCCAGTTAAATTGTAAATTCCAGTCAAAACCGCCAACATTTACACCGCCCGAATCGCGCCAGTGATATTCCATTGTAGTATCGTCAATTACATCGATGACCGGGCAAACAACCGTCGTTGAATTCCGCGCGATGCGATCCAACAGCGGCTCAAGCCAACCTATCACAAAAATAAAAAACCAAATACGATCAAATAAGACATAGAAAAAACGAATGAGCGACCGAGAGATCATTCAGCGAAGAATACGGGCACGAGCAAATAAAAACTTAAATTTGAACAAACACAATGTAATTTATTTCTATTATGCACTGCAAAGAAGTTTATTGTCATTTAAAGCGTCCAATATGATGTATTGGATGTTGAACGAGCTCTCAAAAAAGAATGTCTGCCTATCTAATGTGTGCGCGAATCGCAGGCAATGGAATATTTAATAGATGGCATTCAATTAATTCAGCATTCGCCCGTGTTTAAAAAATTACCATCTAATAATCGATGATCTTTGTATTCCGTGATAAATGTATGTAAATTTTGATGTGATCAAAACAAAATAAAAACACACATTTTCATTTATATGTAATATATATTTTCATTTTCGCGCGGACACATATTCTTTGTGTATAAACATTTCAGTTGTGAATTCGGCCGACATTTTTTCCACGACTTCTTCCTCGACATCAATTACGAGATAGGCGATGCTATGCGAAACGATGCTCAATTGGACATAGTTAACATTTTCCCGCTCGCGACGCGTGCATTCAAAAGTGTGTGAGATTGAGAAAGAATAGAGACACTTACCGACAGTACATTCGCAGTGTGAATCGAGATAAGTGAGCACAGGTGCTGTGGCATATTTAGCGCCAAGCAGACGTGCTCTTATTAAACCCTCGCGTTTCTTGGCACGAATTATTTTAACCTTTGGGTTTGATGCAAAATAGTCATCTAATTGCTTTTTGGTATGTGCTGCGGAAACCAGATGAGAAAAAAAAGAGACAATAGAAAGTGAGCAATCAATCGAATTGATATTTTTTTCCTAGATTTTTTTTCTTCTATTTTATAATTATCATGTTTCGAAGAAAGACATTCACTCCGTGTGTGTATCATAATTGATGTGAATAATTATGTAAATTTCAACTTAGATTCATATTATTATTCGATCGAAAGCTAATAGCGATGGGCTAAAAATGGTTTTGCAATAACTTTCTGGTGTTTTCTTTTACTGAAATTCGGCCATTAAATCAATAAAACGGCGAAATCTAGTTTGACCATCAAATCATAGAAATTCAAACTGTTCGGCGAAATGTGTCGCACTCAAATTCAATGGCAAAATCGGTAAAATTGTTGCAAATCCAGCTAAATTATTGGTTACAAAAGACTTCTGGGCCATTCGTTGCTAATGATGCAACAAAAGTGATTTGGATTATTATTACAGCCCTTTAGCAAATTATATCAGAAAATGAAAAGAAATGTCTTGACGAACACACGAGAGTAATGTATTTGGTCCCACTTTTTGCATACAAAATAATAAATGATTAATTAGTGAAATGATAACGTATTGAAATTACAATCAATTAGAGAAAATGTGTATACTTACGCATATCGGAGTAGTCATCAACCAAAATGATGTGACCAATTAAGTGAGCTGGAGAGCGATCGAGTACGGAATGAACTGTTCGCAATAGCACAGACCATGCCTCGTTATGGAAACAAATTATAATATCAGTCGGTGGAAGATCGTCCAAATATCGACCTTTTTCTTTGCACCTGCCAAAGCCAAATCACATGATTGTAGTAATCACAAACCCAATTTTATATAGAAAATATCAAGTGAATCGAAATCGAGTGCCGAAATACGAATGAACGTGAATAATTAAGTCCGACATTTTCGGCATAGATTAAATTTAATAACTTTCATCGTGAATGTGAGTGATTTCTTTTGAAATGTGTCAATTAAGCAAAAAAATATAGGCTTAACTTACCATGGATCACGGGGATCCGGAAGACTTCGGTGAATTGAAATCAAATCGGACGCATATTGATTGAATGCGTTTTTCGTCCAACCGTCATCAACGGATTTTTTCATTTCAGCCGACATATTGGTGGGAAGGACAACGGGTCTTCCCATTTCACCTGGGGCATCTGGCGAATTCATCACTGGCGGAATTAAAACGCCCTTATCTACTAGAAAACAGACATACATTTCATGTCATTTGTTTAGTTTCATTTTCTATCGAATTAAAAATTTAAAATATACGCAAATGAAACTCAATAACAGTTTTGAAACATTGCGCGCAAGAGAAAATCATTCATTTTGACAGCCCTACAATTGATTTTGATAGCTTTTTATTCAGCCATAACTCAACATTATAAGCATTGCTTCTTACTTTCGAACGCTTCGACATTAAAATTGTGATTGCTTCCTGAAAAAAAATGAATTTCATATCGTTTATTCGTGATTCTATTGCTTGTGTGTTTATATGTACTACGCAAAGCCTTTGGTGAATCATCACACACGATCCAAAGCCAATCACACTATTGAGAATAAAAGCAGTATCGCTTGTGCTTTCTCATCGCCAAAGTCATGGGAAAAAATGAAAAATCATTCAATAAGCCTCAGAATCGTTTGAAGCGCCATTTTTACTCCAATTATGATATTTCTGGTCATGTATCACATTTTGATGTATTTAATGATGATCAGTCTTCCAATGATCTTCACAACCAATGTATTCGAACATTTAGGGGAGCTTCGAACTTGTGGAGAAGATAATACAGAAGCGGGTTTCCAACTCCGATGACTTCATTTGTAACTAGAACGACATAGATGATACTCAAATCAAGTACTACACTTGTTATATCAAAAGTCGCTCGGCTAAAATCAAAACGGCTCAAGTTGCAACTGAGAAAAGTTGATACAGCTTTTCATCGTATTTGAAGACCAGATTGACATAATAAAAACAATTTAAATTTTCCTGCTCTCAAAATTCATTTAATAAAGTTATTCGTTGAATAAAATCTCAAGACATAAGCTGCTTCAATTCTCGTTTAATAGAAATTTGTGACATTCCTTTTCATTCAACGGAATCGGCAGTTGCTCAAGAAAAAAAAGGCTTCCGTAAACGTATACCAAGTTAAAGGTTATGTGATTGGAATTCCAAATGACATGCTAAATTCATTTACTGTTTTAAAGATCATTGCTTGTGCTTCTCAGAAGTGTGCGATACTTTGTAGGTTAATATTGAATTTTGCGATAATCTTTGACCACAACTGATAAAAGCAACTCAATTCTCTCTGCACAAACAAAAATGAATGTCAAAATATTGAGTGTAACAAGAAAAATAAGATCCTATGAGTTTCCAAAGACGTTGAAAAGTGTAAATGCGTAGCATTCAGTTGCATTCGCATGTTGAATTTGTACAAAACAGTTTCGGATTTCCTGCCAAAATATGAGTTTTAAAAGTTTATTTGTGATTTTGTTACTAGTGTGTTCATACGAGGCAAGGCCATCGGTGGAGCATGAAAATTACACACGTTCCAAAGCCAATCATATTATTGAGAATAAAAATAGTATCATTGGCGCTAGTTCATCGCCAAAGTCGTGGGAAAAAAATGAAAAACTATTCAATAAGCCACGTAATCTTTTGAAGCGTGATATTAATGCCGATATTACAGCAGATCATGAACAATATGATACGGATTTTAACCTATCAGCACAGTTTGACCTCCTGAAAACAGACAACACAAAAGTTTACGCAGATGTGCACTATAATCAGGTTTTTAATGATTTTGGCGACCATGGAAATGCGAAATACGGCGCCGGTCTGCACTTGTCCCATGCGTCGGATTAGTAAGTGGAATCAAGAACAGTAAATAATGTTTCTCTAAATAGTGTTCAATTGTCATCTTTTATAACTTCAGGTGGTGGGATGGATAACACGAAAGCGGGCCTCCAAATGGACTTTGATATACCTTAGATTGGATTAGCTGCAGCATTCCATCATTTTCATAATTGAAAATTGGAGACTTTCATACACATCTATTATATTGATAATTTGCATATTTTCTCAGATTATTTTATACAATTATTGCTAATGTGAAAACAAGTGAATACACATTGTATTATCAAGTGATTTCTCCGAAAGAGTGTGTATGTCGTTTGAAATTAAAACACTTAAGTTTATTCAATTTGATTTTCCATTACGTCGAACAAAATTGGAGATAGCTTAAATTAGAATCGAACAGACATTAACAGCAAGTTAATGGTTGTGTAATTGGAATTTCCAAGTAGCACGCTCAGCTCGTCGGCGACGCAGAGGATTATAAATTGTGCTTCTCAGAACTGCGTCATACATTATGCCAATTTGAATTTCGCGATAATCTTTTGCAACGGATAATGCCAGCAGTTTGATTCTCTCCATTCAGCAATAAATGACGGAAAATTGATTCATAACAAAAGACAAACAGTTTTAAGAGGAGTTTCATAGAGCATGAGAATTGTTTGAATTCGATTATTTTTAAATTATTTAATTCAAACGAAAATCATTCAATTTGGAGAAGTTGTAACAAATTGAATAATTTTTAGTAAATTGTTAAAAATTGATTAATTTTGAATGAAAAAAAAAAAAAAATGAAAGGGCTTACCATTATCGTCAGATGGTGGTTTCTTTGCGGATGCCGCATCCGATCTGTGATGTGCATTAAGTCTTTTATGTTTGCCATAAATATTGCTGTTGCTACTGTCCTCATTATTACTATTCAAATTGTCATTGTTGTTTAAATTGCTTAAAATCACATGATTAACCGCTGATGCATTTTTATGGTTGTCGCTATTTACATTGTGTTTATTACGAATTGGATCATTATTAAAAAATCTATCGACATTGTCATTGATATTGTCTATACTATTTTCATTCTCATCCGCGTTATCCAGCTGATTATTGTATTTCAATTCTAAGCTGTGTGATCCCTGCGCCACTATACTTGAGGTCCTTCGATCTTCCGAATAAATGAGAAATGCAATGGTAAACCACACGGCCGACAATAGTATAACGATTTTCACCACTGATGATCGACGCCGCCACAGAATCCCCATCTTTGTTGTTTTTGTTGTTGTTGCTGTATATAATTCGTATTTTCAATTGTTCTTCTTTCTTTTATTTTCCTTCTTTCTCTTTTTTTCAATTTATGGCTGCTTTGTTTGATTTTGATTATTTAACCAGTTGCGCTCTAATTATTGAGCTAATTGATATTGGATTATTTGAAATGTTTGCGATTAGGGTGTTCGTTTTTAACGAAGATATGTTCAAAGAACCGATCCATCCGATATCGGTCGATGCCGTGTGTAATTGTGTGATTGTTCGAATTAATTTGCGTTCCCAGTTGAATTTGGTATATGTTCTGGAAAATTTCAAGTGCAGCGAGGAAGTGATTTGTTTAAATATTGTGAATTTATGTAGTTTGTGGTTGAAGACTTTTGTTCATAGTTTGCATCGTGGACATGGCATTTCACATAGCGTTCGTATTGCGATGTGTTTCCGGCTGCATTGAATAGTTCGATTGCGAGTGCTTGCGTTCCGAATCCAGCGAAATCTCTCTGCAAATGAGTTTGTTTTTATGCGTTTTTACTGATTCCTTACTATGGCAGTGGCATTACAAATGCACCAAAATTCTCGCGTCAAAATGTTTCCACTCGAAAGTTAAAATATTCATTTGCAATTTTCCCCGAATCTGAACTATTCATATGCCCGTCCGAATATGAATTCAGATTTTATGCGAGAAATGTAAGCGAAGCTTTTTGATATGTTATTTCCTTCCCTGCAATTAAAACAATTAACAAAATTTATTAGAGGAATATTTCCAATCCGAGCTCGAAAAATATTGGCTGACTGACCCAAAATTAACCATCCAACTAATCTCAAATTCATCTAAATCGATTTTAATCAGTCGCTTTTATACAATTCTACTCGATTTAAATCGCTCGTATTTAGCTGTAAACATGTCAATTATACTCAACCAAAATAAGCTTCATGCAATTAAAATAAAAAATTCCATAACCGATCTAAATGATGAAAATATCTTAGTTTAAGCAATTGACCGGACGCGTTTAACAACAACTGTAGTTGTTAGACTTAATTCAAATCGACTGTTCATAGTTACAGACGGCTATATTTGTCAGACATTTAGTCACAAAATAGCCAGCTATACTTAGAACAAAGAATCAGTAAGTATAAATAAGGCATTAGGTCTTAATTATACGCTTTGAAAGTTGTAGGACATAATTCCAAAGATTACCTTTATTGCCCTTAAATTGTTTTAATTACATTAAATTGGTATCTTTAGATTTTTGAATTAAATTTAACATTGCACAATTTTAATTTTATATCAGTTTTGGGTAAATTTAATTTAAAAATTATCATGACTGATATTAAACTTGCTGATTTATTTTTCTGTGTGTTCACTCCCTACACGACCTAATTACATACGCAGTTATCAGTCAGTCAGTCAGCCAGCCACTTTTTCTCGGCACGGATTGCCATATTTCGAATGTACATGTCATTCTGAGTATTCCTAAAATGTTTGTTTGATTTTATATTGCGTCAAAATAACTGAAGCAAATAATCGATTTTGTGTGTACAATGTGAATAGTTCAATTTCAATAATCTCTCGGCAACAAATGCTGTTATCCGTTCTGCTGTTTTATCAACATGAAAACTCAATTTTTCATTGGATTTTCTGTAATTTTTTTTAGATTTAATTTGGTCTCTTCAAGACCATATTAATGGCTGTCAGTTCTTTCTTTGGTTATGAACACTTGTCGCAAGCATCCTTCTCGTTAAACACAGCGCATCAATATTTGAACATTTGACATTCATTGATTAAAACCCTACAAAGCAATCGGAGTGGAACGGATTTAAAATTGAATAGACGTTCAATTGAATTGTTTCAAAGTATAAGAAGGGCTTGGTTTTTTTGCATTCAATTCACCCATCAAATGTTCATTTCAATGCAGCTTTCGTAGATCTCATTCTTTTTTGGTTCCACTGGCAACCGAACTATCTGAAAATAGACAAAAGGAATGAATCAATTAGAAAAATATCAATTGTTTAGAAAGTGATTGAAAAACGGGAGTTTAGACAAGGGTCAAGATGGAACGAAAACAATCAAAATGATAACGCAATCGGAAGAGAATTGTAATTATTTCAATTAATAGCTATGCACATTTCAAATGGCTTGCATTCTTTGGAGCTTTTAGCTGTTTCATAGACAACCGAACCGCTGTAAATGCATGCATGTGCACAAGAGATATAAATGGGTGAGAATGATTATGAGATCTTTCCTCAAAATATAAAATTGAAGTGAAATCACTGAAACATCAAAAAAGAAACTTTAAAATGCATCATTGATTTTTTCTTATTGATATGACACCTCTCAATGTTTTACTTTAGAAAAATTGCAGGAGTTTTTTCACTTCAAAAAAAATATCTGATCTTTATTTCACTGATGTGTGTTGTGAGGAAAGGTCTCGTATAATCATTCTCACCCATTCATTAGGTTTTCAGTTTAATTCTTCAGAATGAACATCTCCTAGAAGATAAAAAAAAGTCAAGGCGTACTTGGTTTTCGTGTTCGTTCAAACAAAGCAAATGAAATCCCAGCAAACCCATGAAATAAACACAAGCCACAAATTTTTACGTTTATCTCATGCGTTTGCACTTTTACTTAAAAGATTTATGGACTAATTCGTTTTGCTACAAGCTTGGCACGAGGAACAACAAAAAGCCGCTTCTCGATTGTGAAAAGCCGCTTCTCTCAATTCATCTTACAATTGTTTCTCTCGCTCGCATATTCCATTTCGTACAATAAAGAAAATTCATGCATTCCAAGAATGAATGAATCTTATGTGTGATGAAAGCATATCAATATTGAAATCAGTGTGTCTGTTTGTGTATGAGTGTGCCGAGCAAACGCAACGGCTGTTACTTAATTGGCTCTGTCACGACGAAAATAAATAACAACATTTCAACATGGATTGGGAGTGCTTCATTATTCATTAATAATTAGTCAAGCACAAAAAATGTGTATTATTTTCTGATATAATTAAATAGAGTTTGCATGATTAAGTGATTTGATTTCGGTAAGGCGCACCTACGACAATGCATGTTTGCTACGATTACGTTCATGCACTTAAAATGATTGCCCGTTTTACATAGTTAACATATAAATTCTTATCGTCCGCAACACAGGTGTAATTCAGATTCTCAATGGTACTTCTTTATGCCAAACAATAATGACAGATTATTAATTTGAGGTGTATTATAAATTGCTCATTTCGCCCAGAAGTAATTTTTTTAAGCGATATTTACAATCAGACTTGATTGATGCGACTGATAAATGAGCGCGCACACACAGTGTGTCTAATAGTTCGCCGTGTTTCCGATAGTTCAACAATCTGATGTTCGTGACGCCATCAGTAGCAAAATTTAAATTGGAACTGCAATTTCATCACCTTGGTAAATTCCATGTCTGTTTATACAATTCATTAGAAAATATCACTTGAGAATTGTGCTAAAATGAATCACAATTATTTGATCATCGATATGGAATGAAGCGCAAACAGCCAAATGCATCGAATCACTTGCGTACTGCAGAAGCATCCAAATCACACTCCTTAAGTTTAATAACAATAATTAAAAGATAAAAGTTTATTCGAACTTTGGATTGAATCGGCTGGATTGATAATTCATTTACAAATAGTGCGGTAATCCCATATTTACCAGAGATTTTCGGATTTATCGAACGATTTTTGCGAGATGATTAATTGTGTTCATATATAAACAATTATCCGAATAAAGATATAGCAAGCCGCCCATTTGAAAAAGTTCTTGTTTATATTCTTCGGTTGAATGCTTGCCTCATATTTGATTTCATTAGAATGTTCGGTATTCGAAATATCTTTGCATCAGCTTGGTAATTCGTGCGAGAGAGGAAGAAATATAAATTATGAAGATAAAACAATATAATCACAAGTTCGATGAGAATGATCGTTTTTTCTTTGAAGTTATATTTTCTTTTCATTGAGGAGGACTTAAAAATGTAAATTCCTCCTCCTCAGACATATTTCAATTCAGTGAAACAGTCTATGATATTAACACATTATAATATGCGAAAAATGTTCTTTGTGGCAATGGTTGTTGGTCACCTTAGTTTCGAAACATTTAGATCCCTTAAATTGGCATATTAAAATCATCAATTGAATGAAAAAGGTGTAAGTTTTATCGATGAAATCCTGCAGCTTTAACCAATTGTTGGACAAATGAACAAACGTTTATTAAACGCTGCATTGTATATTGAGATATGTTGACCATTGCACGAAGGGGTCGGCCAGCATGAAATGGCATTAATTCGATCACATACATGATATTTACAATTTTAAAATATTATTCAATAATGAATGGCCAACCTCCGGTCATGCCGTTCTAGTGTGTAATGCGCCTTTGCACACTTGCTCAAGAGCTCTTGAAAATAGTAAGACATTAATTTTGCGCGTTGGAAATTGCCATCGAATCGCCACAACGGAGATTAACTGGAATCAGATCGTGATATCTTCAGATGGTGTCCCTTCATCAAAACAGAGAGCTTATAACGAAACTTCACGGAAGCTGTGACAATTGAGAAATATATCCAATTATACTCAGCAAGTGTTGATACTTGTTTCAATAAATACATGGATATAATTCTTGTTCAACTTTTTGTACTAATTCCATTCGATCTCTTCCACTCTCTCTCTCTCTCATTAGAACATGAAATAGCGAGGATTAGGCTTGGTATAGTTGCATGAAAATGGTTTAATATACACGGACTTTGGACATTTAGAAGTGACAAAAACAGCAATATTTGCTTAGGCCACATATTATGGGCTATAAAGGCTTGCCTTTGAAAAGTTATTTTTGTTTGCAACCACATTCCGGATTATTTGGCGTACACACACACACATTCACTAACGTAACTTTTTTATTGTTTTAATCAATTTATTATTTTCCGAATGGAGAATCCCTTTATTGCTGCAACATACGTCATTAAATTTAATGACTTTCAATGTCTTGCTCATTTTTATCCACTATTTTTGTGCTACGTAGCGCGATGAAAATATCAAATATAGATTTTTTACTTATCGGTTCCGACCAAACGAACACTACCTCGATTCGAAACAATCGAAACTGATTGTGGACTGTGGAATACGTACAAAACCTGGAGAAATGTTGAACTGAGAGTTAGCAAGAGAATGAACAAAAGAGAGAGAGAGAGAAGAGAGAGAGAAATAAATTTAATCTGCAATCTCAAATCAGCGAGGTTGAAGATGCGCAGATAGCAATATACGATTTTCATAAGAAAATGTTATTATACAAACGGAATGATGATAAAAATACATGGCGAACGGTAGAGATAATATGACAATTGCATAGTTGAGAAAAGCCAAACGTCCATGCACGCAATCGAGTCTCTCAACACGCATCTTTATGATCAAACGAATTGGTCTCTTAATCATTTGTTATCCACTCTTATTGCATGTGTGAAAATGATGTAAAGTGGTTGATTGTGAGCCACCATATGTGCGTTTATGTTTTTTTCTTCTATTTTCTTCTCTCAAAATGAATTCATGACATCGATGATTTCAGTCAGTGATTTGTGGATTTGTTCACCAATTGATTTCGACGGGAGCGCGCCTGCATTTTCAAATCGTCTTCCACAATTCACCGATGAGGAAGAAAGGTTTGAGGAATTTCAACCAAACAATCATAAATTCCGCGAACGTCTTGAAGGCGAAAACAGCCATTCCGGTTTTTTCTCATTTCAACGATTTCTATTTCTCAGATTTTCGTTAATAAGGCTGTTTCTTTTCGGAAATAAATCATTGAGGTTTACTTAATCGGTCGGATGGTTTTTGGTTATTTGGTTATTTGGTTTTTTGGTTTTTTGGTTGACATTTTGTTTTATGTGACTTTCTATCATTCAGCGTGCCATAAGCTTCCGTGCCGCCAATCGATGGTATTGCATATTTTTTTGTTGTTCCTGATCTTTGATCTCTTGTCGATTCAGGTTGCTTTCTCTCTCATGCCAAATCAATTCTGAACGATGAAAAACAAAAGACAACAAATCATCGGAGATGGCTTCAATTCCATTCACCGCGTTCGTTTTGTTTTTGCTTTTATCAACACACACAAAACCATTTCTCGGGTGAATGGAAAATCTTTAATTGGAAATGATTGAACGTTAGTTGGATCAAATGTGAAACAATGCCAAAATTCAATGAGCATGCAAATATTGGAACGAGGCGATCTCTGTTTTTTTGCATTCACTGCATCAGTTCGTGGGGTCGAAGGTGCCACATTATGCACTATCATCAATAAATGAATCGATATGCAATGATGCTTGTGAACGGCACGTTTGGAATTTGCCTCACAAATATGATATGCGATCGTCCGTGAAAAAGTTCAACTCAAAATGTATCGATAAATATCGACGGGATTATGCAAGTCGTATGTTGTTCAATTTGCGCTCATCTTAAGTGTGACGAACGAATATAGGGAGAAAGTGGCAACGGAGGACCAATAAAATTTCATGACATCTCCATGCCGCCTTTGTGCATTTCACTTAATAATTTCGTCATGTATGATTCATTTGGCATGAATAAGCGGAAAATAACTGTAATTTATTGCTTTTTTTAATAATGGCCCAATCAATTAGGAAATCGCATCGTAAATTGTGTGTGCAAGAAAATGCAAACATCGCATAAATAATACTAATAAAATTGGTTCCACCGTGCATAAGATTGCCATTGAGGAAACATGCAGTGAAAAATCATCAAGAATTGCGGTGTGTACTTTGAAGTCAGTGCTCGTGGGCCGATGACGCCTTCAATTCAGGCGAAACAAAAGAATTGCAATACAGATATTTGCATGGAACCTGAATTTGGGCCGCATATTGAAACGAAGAACAAGCGCGCTTTTGACGTGAACAACACCTTACGAAACAGACGAAACACAAAATGACCTATACATGAATGCTCAAGTTTAAATATATTGAATTCGAAATAGATCCGGAGCGGAAATATTCCATCATATTCAAATATTATGCAGCGAAGAATGCTTTAATCAAAATTATCTCCGATCTACAGACCGAAAACTGAACATTTTAATTCACTGTATATACGAACGATGCGATTCTCACTGTGAGAATCACAAATTACATAATATCGCCCAAAATAGGCGAATGAAGAATAGAACAGTGAACTATTCTAAACGAAGAAATGTGCGGTTTATCACCTGATGTAGTGACAAATATTGTGGTCAAATTTCTGCTGCTCTTTTTCTCTCTCTCTATTTTGTGGTCGATTTTCTTTTCATTATATTATTAGTATTTGTTTGTTACGTGTTGAATGCTCCAAAAATGCTTTTTACTTTCAACATCCGATCAGCATATGGAGTTTGGTTTTGTTTTCGATTGAATAATCATGTTTCATCTGTTCGTATGGTGTGCAGAAGGGCGTCTCACCGCACCAACCGGTCCAGCTTATCAGATTCACCTTATGGGTTCGTTCGCGTTGAATAGCCCTTTAATTTCAGCATACATTTTACCTTTTTTCAGTATCGAAAATAACAATATTTCCGCAACAAATGATCTTAATTTGGTGGCCTTACAACATTTTTGTCAAGGCTTCGCGAGCGGCGGATGGTAACAAATAATCCGATCTCAGCATTTTCCCCCCAAAATGGACGCTTATTATGATGGGAACTTTCTGCATAATTTATAAACTCATGTCATTATCCCATTATCCCATTATCTCATTAGGTTTTATATATAAAAAATTATCACATCATAATTCGAATCACTTTTGTTACCAACACCTGAAACAATCAACTTATAATTGTTCTCGTTTAACGGTCTGCATTTGTCGTAGAAATGACGACATTTATATCCTGTCCGCGTGCTATTCGCGATATTATCTTTGCGAATTTGCATTTTAGAGAACTCGCGTCGAAGCAAAATGTACCCATAATACGGCAACCGAAGCGGGACGAGCTGGTTAAAATCCAGTTGCACACTTTCAAGACTCGAGTAAAAAAATCAAAACGAAGAGAAGGAAAAATCTAACGAAATTGAGTTGGGCGCTATTCTACATTATGCAAATGTCAGAGAAGCGCTCCTATTAATATTATTTTTATGCTAAACATAAAATGATGAGCGAAAGAGAGGGAGCATGGTTGAGAAAATGTCACATTTGCATGAGAATGTCATTTGAGGTGTTTTTTTTTCTCTATCTTCAACCAACAACAAGCATTTGCAGCCAAACGATATTTTAATAATGGTAGCAGAATGGAAATAAAATCAAAAGTGAAATCTTGCCGGTGTTATTGCGGCTTGAATACTAGCCGGCAAACACGCATGCGATTTTCTGATTGGCTAAATGTTATTTCCATGGAATGGATTTCCTATTATAATATTGTTCAATTGGAAATCTTTTATCGGCTCATTTTACTTTATAAGTCTATTAAATTTTTCTTTCTATGTAATCAGTCAGCAGTAGTACGGTGAATTTGAAGTCAAGGCCGTTTAAAACTAAATCAAGCGCAACAAAGTATAAATCAGCAACGGCGTATAGAGAGCGCGGGCTAGCAAAAAATGAAATTGTATGAATGCAAGAGACTAGCGAGAAGGCAATAAACATCATGTCATAATGTATGGCTGGTTGGATGTAAACAATTATTGCGCGGCTGTACATTGTACATTTGAGATCGAGCGGCTGAAACTGTTTAACTCTAGCAAGGCGAATTCAATGGCTGTGCCCTTGAAAGAGAATTCTATCGAATCGAATTTGGAATTTTTTTCTCGGCTGTAAGTGCACACGTATCGGACTAGTCACTTTTACACACATCACGGCGAGTGTGTGTTTGTGTGTTTTTTTTTGGTTACTCAAGTTCATTGGCATGAAACGTGCTGTGGTTTGACTCTTCGTGATCGTCAACTTTTTTCTTTTTGAATACTTCACTCATTTTCTCTTTTTTAAACCATATTTTCTCGCTCGCACACAGTATTTTATTTCTCTCTCCTCATCTGTCTTTCGCTCAGCGTTTTTTCCTCACCTATTCGTACGAAATCTATTCTATGGATCGAAATTTAATCGTGTTCTATAGAATGATGACTAGAAGAATTAAAAAATATATACTAACATATTAAACATTGCGCAATCAACAGTTATGTTAACATGTTGTTGCTGCTTCCAATCGGAACAAACCACACTCGCTCAACGGCGAATGTGTAAGATTTAATTGGACGCTGTGCGAACATTCACTTGCTCGACAACGGCATTTTAAATGTTTTCAGATGAAACTATTTCGTGCATTTTAGTTGGCTGGAATATTGATTTGCTATTTCGATTTCCGTAACACATCAAACCAAAATAATGACATTCTTCGGCATCGTTGTTTATTCCGTTCGCCACCCACTGTCGAAATCGTTTGCATTTTATTGTAACAAAACGAATGATTGCCTTTGAATAGCAAATTTGATTCGAAAAAGTTAAATTTTGTGCAAACTGACAAAACCGAACGACCGAAAAAAACATCAGCTAATATTTCACAATTCATCGAGCTATGCCCAAACTGATGATGATGATGATGATGATGATGATGATGCAGACAAACGTGAAAGAGATAAATTGAGCAAGCCACATGCCGTTTCATACCCATCATTTGGTTATGTTTTATGAAATTTACTCTCACGCTTTATTGATGCTGAAAATAAAATTCGAAACGAAATGAAACATGGCACAGCCATCGAAATATATATGCATTTTTTGCCAAGCACTGCATTTTTGTGTGCCGTTTCATTCTTCTTCTTTTGATCGTGTTGTTTTTTTCTTCAGTGTTCCTTCAATGTTTCTCTTCCACTGAGCGCGATGCGATGTGATGTGCGTGTTCGCTATCCATATTTCGTAATGCAATTAATAATTTGTGCGCACAGTGTTACTATTATGATATGCACACTGTTTGCATTGCATATTATATTACAATGATAGGAAAACTCCTAACAGAAAAAAAAAACAAAAGAATAAAAGCAGAAACGAATCGAAAAAAGCCAGCCGCAAAACATATAATATCAATTTCAACGTTTGTGCTGCACTTTTTTCTTCTTTCACCGTCATAACACGTTTAAAATACCAACACTCATCTTTTTCGCATCACTTGAATTCGCATGCATCAGTGTGACGGTTTTCTAGATAACTTACATCATTCGGGCGCCGTCGAGATAATTCTTTGAGTGGCTCGTTAATCTTTTCTTATAAAATATGTTTCTTCGGTGCACACAATTGATGCAGGTGGAAAGACTTCAGTAAAAGCATTGAGTAAATGTCAACGGAAGCGCTGAATGTCTGTCGCAGCGAGATTACCACATTTGACAAGGTCTTTCTATGATTATGTTGATTCTCTCTGCAGCAATAAAAAGAGAAAAAAAAAACTATCTAAAAATATATGGTCATAAGTTTTTTGTTCCTGACCACAAAGCATCCATTAGTCTGATGTGACCGTTAATATTCATTTGTTTGAAACGTTTGACGTCGAAGCATTTTTCGAAATCCAACAAGTTTGTCGAGTGCAGAAAAAAGCTAATTTTCATTGTTGATTTGTGATATTCGACGGAAAAACAGTGCGTAATGTGCAGATTCAGAAATCACTTAATTCTGAACTAATGGAATAATTGATGTGAACAAATAGAAATTTGATCGATGATTGAATATTTGGAGGGGAGGTGGTCTGTTTGTGTCATTTTCCGAAACATAAAATACGCGCAAACACAACGCTAATTGTTTTATTGTGACATCTCATGGTATATTTCACTCGCAATAATTATAATCTGAGCAATAATAATTTGTTGCTGTCGTTGTAATTTGCAGTTTATTATCGCGCAAGCTTTGTTGCGCTACCCACTTGATTGTATTGGATGATACCGCAATGCATGAGCTATTTACTCGTGCACTTTCGAACTTTTATTGCGCAGCCTTTTCGCTGTTATTCACATTTACACCTCTCCAGCTATTGCATCACACATGACGTTTGTTCAAACAAAACGAAGTGAACCGAACAAAAAAGCAAACCGGCAGTCATAAACTATTACTTTCAATTCTCTTGCTTATTTTGAGTTGATCCGATGCTCAGTAAAACTTTGATGGTTCTCGAAGAATGGTAGACGAGAGTGACGGGTGAAAAATCGGCATAGACCTCTATCAAAGATGCATGAACGACCGCGGCGGCAAAAGTTCGTAGATCAAGAGCCGATGTCAACGACCGTCATAAATTCGAATTTCATCGTTTATTTTATGTACCTATATTTTTTTATTTCGAATTCGGTTTGCTTTGCGAACAGCATAAAAAATGCGCGATGGAAACATTGAAGTAACGTGCGCAATTCATACGCAACGCACATAACATTGAAATAGATCAGAAATGAATATGAAGACGATGGCATTCAAGAGAGAATATAAAATAACTACTTCACGCGAAGAGAGGGAGAACATTGACTTGGGCCTTTTCAAAAGTCCAATTATAATTTATGCATTGGCAAGTATGCGATTCTCGTATATGCCGTCAATATAGAAGCGAACATCCAAAGCGGAACAGCCAATAGACATAGAAAAGTTTTTAAATTCCTTTCACATGTTCCAACACAAAAAATTCGCCCGCTCTGTCTCTCTCTCTCTATCCCTCTCTCGCAAGCCAATTCCATATGTTTATCATTGGTATTCTTTATAGGTATTAGCAAGCATAACAAATCTTCACTTTATCGATGGTCCATCGATTACATCGAGTGTTTGTAAGCTCATCGCTCTCTCTCTCTCTCTCTCTCTCTCTCTCTCTTTCTTTGAAGTGAAACCAAGTGAATACTAATAATTTGTTCCACTAGCACTGTTGATCTGATTGATTCACTTGAATCAGTCGAGATAAGTGCATGAAATGACCAAAAACTATTTGAAAATAAACGGACAACAAACGTGGCGGGAAAAAAATCACGCAATGGCACAACAACGCCAGCAATCAGATAAGAAATGCGAGCGAAACTTCATCTGCTTCGGTTTCACATATTATATTATACATTCAGAGTAATCACAGTGCGGTCTCTTTCTCTCTCTCTCTCTCTCTTTCTCTCTCTCTCTTTCCAGCGCAACGGTATAATGCAATTTGAATGGAGGAAGAGATGTCGAAATTGAATAACGAGAAATGTGTCGACTTTCGATTTTGGGCTTTGAAATAGATACACCGCGTGCTGCCGTTTGACACATTCTTTCGTTTGAAATGCCATTTTTTATTTATTTGTTTGGGAAAAGTGCCATTTGTTTCAGACCATGTGATATTTTCTCGATGATTACATTATCAATTTTGTATTTGTTTTGTTTGTATTGAATTCCAATGATTTCCATTTTCTGCATCGCGCTTTAATTAGTTGTATGTTTTCAGTGCTAACAGATTAATAAAAAATGCAATATTCGAAAATGAAATGCCGTTAGTCCGACGGATTTAAAATTAAAATCCAATAAAATATGCACATATTGTATGATTATGTCAAATGTCATATGAATATATTGTATGCAACGCACAACGAATCGAAATCGTCATCGGCAGGATATGTTGAATGAATAATGATGACCAATCGCAATATAAAATATCGTCATCCGTTGTTTTTGGATGGCGCACAACAATGCGGAGACGCACCCGAAGCCAGAATCAGTTTTAAACATCTGGACAAAGAAGTTTGTAATTATTCAAGATTTGATTTCAAAACCAAAGTTGTGGAAAAAAGAAACAAATTACGACTTGAAACCGGAAACAAAAGACAAAATGAAACTGAAATCGATGAATACGAACACACAGAATGTTTACTCATTTCGCGCCTTTCAATGCGCCTATAGCAAACGCCGACTCACCAAACGAAACGCTTCGGTAGCTCTGACCATTTTCGCTGCAACGATTCTTTTTTTTTCTCAATTAGACAACATTGTTTGAATTTGCCCGATCATTTCTGTAGAGATTTTTTTCTTTCAAATACAAAATTGTCGGATAAAATCGATTCGAATACGGTCGAAGAGGAAAATCAATATCTCTCTCGCATTTCGTCATTTTTGAAGCAAATCAATTTGTGAATTCATTATTGATTTTGCAGATTGCAAATCTCAAGTTATTTCCTCATATCGTGCTGAAATTTTGATGAAATAGTCAAAAAGAATCAATTGTTCGGGCGCGTTTTCAAAAATTGTTAATTAGAAATTGATGGCGTCCAATAGAAGAAATACTATTGAGGGAAAGAGAAGAAAATGCCGATTTTCTTTTTTAAACAAGGTGAATTGGCGCTTGATCACAGCCATTCACGCACATATATCGCAAATCGACGAGAAAAAAAACACACACAAATGAAACTCACTTTTTTGTGTTTGTATTTAATCGACACGCTGGCCGATTGTTGCAAGCCAAGTAGCGGTTTGCTATTGATTTGATTTTCGCATTTACACTTTCTTATCCATTGATCTAGATTTTGTTGCAAATTACACCTAGACAGATGTGAATCAAATGGAAGAAAACGAACGCCGTAAATTTGATTAGATCAGCATCAATGATTGAGTTTCGATTCATATTATCTAGCGCTTGCTCGCTCTCTCTCTCTCCATTAGCCGCTCGTTCGGCTTATTTTCTTTATCAATGAAAAATGAAGACTTTCGTGTGCATCTTTGTCGATTCAATTTAAGTAACACATATCAATTGGTAATTATATTTTTGCCTGTTTTCCTCTACCGCACCCGCGGCGGGGCACAGGGAAAACAGGGAAAAAGCGAAAACAAAACGCAGTGACCGTACCGTGATAGCCCATTCTAGCCATACTCACAAATCATCCACACACACATTTGGATTTATTGATCCGAAAAATAACGGCGCAAAAACACATGATTTAGTATCCGTAATAATGGGGTAGAGAGCGATTACTTTAAAAGCGATAAAATGCGAGAGAAACTGTGTCACATTTGAATTTGTGTGGCATGCAATTTACTTCGGAGCTAAACGCATTCAAATGACCGCGCGCCATTCTATTTTATTAAAGCTGCTTTTCTCTCTAGCTTCTGCTGCGCTGTGAGTGTCTTTGAATTTTTCATTTTCTTTCGATATCGCAAAAAAAATCTGCTTTTCAGTTGATGTTTTCGTCATGATTTGCTGATAACTTATTTGTGGTTTTCATTATTCAATTGACATCACGGGCCATTTACATTCGACTTAACGAACGAACATAATGATGATATCGACGGTTCAATACATTTTATATTATGTTTTGTGCTCTGAATATTTCGAAAACGTGAATGAGGAGTCAAACTACACATTAATATGCCCCGTGATTAGAATTCGAACTCGAACAGAACACAATAATTTTGTACAGTGTACACATATTCTAATCATCCGTTATGCACGATTGTGGGAAATAGTCTCTCTCTCTCTCTCGTGAGCTCATTGCCGCTCGGTATTTCGTTCATGGCTAACACAATATTCCGCCGCGTTATCTAGTACACAAATAAGGCACACACATGATTTATTATTTATCGATGGTTTGAAATTCCCGCTTTGAATCATGTCAAAGCACATAAATCATAGAAAACAAAAAATTGAGAGCTCAAAGCTAGTTAAATATTTTATATTTTGCATGTTTCTGGCTTGATGACAAGAGTTCAAATCTAGCTAAAATAGTATTTAATAGAAACAACGTTCAATTGATCGAATTTTATGGCGACAATGCGATGGAAACGTTAATCGTGCGGACATTATTCCCCGGACACAATCATTTCGGTTAGGTTACCCAACAAATTTTAGTCGCACCAATAATAATTACTCATCATCACGATTTGTTCCTACTCGTTCTTCGAAGCCCAAAGTTCAGCCTCGGATATATTCAAATATTTTTTTGTTTGAAGAAGAAGAAGAAGTAAAAGTAGAATATCACTTGGTGTAAATAGCAGAAGTTGACTTTTGAGGCTAAATTGGAAAGGTGGCCGCACGTCATGTTTTCCGATCGGATTATGTTTATTCTTTGATGAAACTTGTATCTGCATGTGTGTAGTATGCATCAGGCACGTACGTAAAACCACACCGTAAAGAACATCTCGACGTTTAACCCATTCCTTGAATTGATAGATTTGTTTCCGAGGAATATTTCGAATTGTCAGTGAAAATTCGCATGATAACTCTATTGAATCTAAATGTTTGTCCCCCATTTCGTTATCTATGACCGTTTTCCCGCTATTTGCACCACATTAAAATGCGGAGAGGTTCGCTGAGATGTGATGCTTTGCAGCATCACGGCATAGAATGGGTTAACAGTGAACAGAAATGTTGGAATTTGTCTAGCGCACACAGTGGTTTTGCAACTTTGGATATTTTTTCATTTATTTTGCTCAAAGTTTAAGCAGTTTTTACAGTTTGATTCGTTGTGCTCGAAGAATTCGGTTTTTCCTCTCTGTTTCTCTTTCTCTACGCCTTGGTGTCAAATAGTGAGGAGAAGCGTTATGATTGTAGGCATAAATACTTATTTCGCCCTGGTTTCTGTGTTAAAAGGTCACTGACGGAATGGTATATTAGAATTTTGTCGAATACAGTTCATAAATCAATCGGCTGTGTGCTTGCAGCTGATAGAGAAGGAGCTGTTGACTCAATTAAATTGCAATGAAAAAACGCGTTGGCACAGCTCGCTCGCAAGTAAGTCAAGTATTGGAAAACTGATTGGAATTGCATGCAACTCGATCAGATGGAGGTGATATTGTAGGGACAGGCGCGAGCAAGAGCGGAGAGAATAAAAAGGCATACCGTTAGTTATTTAGAACAAGCAGATCCACTTCTTGAAAATGAAACGTTCTCATACTTCAATAAAACTTATATGGCTGATTTAGCATCGAAACACCTATGTTATCAATTGTGAACATACGGCTGTAGCCAGCCGGAGCTCGCACTCGCGATCATCATTCAGTCTTCGAGTTTGAAGCGTTTACACACAAATGGGAGTCTCCGCGTGAAAGGCTAATTCAACCAATTGAATTAGCAAAGCAACTAGAAAAAATGATAAAAAAGCAAACTCAACATACGAAGAGCAGCGACAGATTTTTCTGCTACATCCAGATGGTACAGTTGACGATGAAGACAACGCGGATGACTATCTGATTTCTGTGTGCTATTTTCCAACTTAAATGGTTATACGTTTCTCTCATTATAAACCACTGGAATAAAAAGAAGAAAAACAAACACATACAACAACTTCTTTTGCTACATTTGATCCATTGAATCTACCATAAGAAGATCGGGCTGCATGTATAATTGCATATTAAACGAATTTCGTTGCTTCGGCTCGGTCGTGAACGCTAACAATGCATGGTGAATGGTGATGCGATACAGATGGATCGTGCTCTCCGCTAATAATATGCCAAAGTAAGAAGGAAAAAACTCAGCGCAGAGTGCAAAAGACGTTCTTGAAATGCAAACTTATTGTCAATTATTGTGTCGTGGAGCTTTGGTGTGTTCCCATTGAACATTCACAGATTGACCATTGCGCACAAAAAAATGAAGCCCATTGTCGCCATACATAGTTTGCTTTTTTGTTGTTTTGCAATTGTTTGACATAGTTCAACTATTCACTGTTTAAATTCAACCAAATTTTTCATCTCATAAAAATGAGTAGAATGGAAAATGAGACGGAGACCAAAAATAATTGAATTGAATTTCACCACCAATTTTCACACACGCACACACACAATTTAATTTACAATTTTTTATCTTCATGTGCGCTGATTTAATTTGGTTATCAGTAGTTGCTCAATGGTTACATTCCGCTCATTATTATTTCCGGTGTGTGAATATATGTTTTTTTCTTGCGTCAGCCACCTATTTTTTGTGACAAATCTGTTGCAGTTGCGCTAATTGTAAGGGGATATAAGAGTGAGCGCGCGTTCAATTCACTGAATATTATTCACAAACGTATTCATCTGATGTGTCAATCGATTTCATGAGTGCATCTGTCGGTAATTAACGAAGTGGATGCACCACAAACGTGCATAACATGATTCACGCACGATATTGATATTATTCACGCTATTCTCTTTAGCGAGCTGCCTGATTGTGCGAAGAATTATGAAATGTTTGTATTTATATCAATATGTAATGAGATCTTTTTTCTATTTTATTGTCAATGCATTCATCTTTGATTTGCGCTACGCGAAACTCACGAATTATTTACAAAGCGATTTGAAAAGATACCTTAATTGAGTGAAAAATCGAGATGCGAAGTTGATAATATTCATAAAAAGAGGATATCATGTGTCAACAACAGGTATTTTTCGCGCATATTTTCAATGCTCGATGGCATACAAACGACGATTGATTCGATTGCATTCAATTTAATATGACATTTTTTCTCTATTTATATTCCAGTCCGTAAAAGCTGGCACAAAACATCGCCGCGATCAAAAATAATGTGAAAAAAACGAAGCGTAAAATATATTCGGAAATATTAGATAATAATTACCGTTTTGTTGAAACGACGAATGATCATTATCGTTGAATGCGCGATGAATTTCAGATATAAATAAATTTCGAAAATTTTTAACGCTAAAATTATGAAAATTGCGTGTGATCACGCCATTCATTTGCATAGATGGTATAAATTTGCACAAATAAATTTTCAGCCAGCGAGCAGCTGGAATTAGGCCAATAATAAAATACATTTTTCGATTAATTACATAAAAAAATAATAAAACCAAGCGCTCGATCAAAACACTTTGAGATGTAATCCAATGACCTGGTTCAATGCTGTACATAGAAAAAGTCAGTGGAACTCAGCCGTTTGTTTGAGTTTTGCGAAACTGTTTTATTGAAAACTACGCAAATCTTTTATTATTATAGAATATATCACTTGTGCTAGTTTCGTATGCGGTGTAGTTCGGATGCACACTGGGAGAAAGTTGTATAAACCGACTTTAAATCGGAAAAAACAGATTTCACCATATTTAGTTTTGAAGTGCAACATACAAGTTTTCGATCAACATGACAACTTTGCTGCTGCTGTTTTTTGAAACCGATCCTTGTTCGTAGGTTGCGTTCCGAGAGATTATCGGGTGCGAGTGCGTGTGTATGTGTGAACTTGAAATTGTCAGCCGATTTCAAGAGAAAAATGTTAAAGAGAGCAATCGAGAATATCACGAAAGAAGTTACATGTTTGACAAGTACGCACTGTAAATGCATCGCCCAACTGAACGGTTGCAATGGTTACTACGATGCTCGTCAGACGACGATAACATGACAGCAATGGCGGTCAAATTGCACAGATTAAAATTAATTCTCCCGTTGAAATACTCAGCGTCGAATCGCATTATATCAGGGCTTGTCCTACGGAATATATCTCAGAATGCCTATAATTATAAGTTTAAACAACACACACACACACACAATTGATTAATCGCTTATGGTTTCGAATGAAAATATTTTATGTTCTGCTGCCAATCATTTACAAGCTCGACTCAAGGATGCATTTAGCTACAGTTCAGCGCAATCCGTTCTCTGTACGCCTTTACACACTCGTCGCTGGGTCATATAATGCGAAAGAGAGCATACGAGACTGGGGGTTGGCCCCAGATTCTAGCAGAGCTATTACGGACTAAATTGTATTTAATTTTTATATTTTGTGCTTAGTGGGATGTCTCTTCCTATTTTTTGCTATTTTTTCTAAAATTCACACAAAACACGCTAATATTCTGCGCAGGATGCATTTGCTTATGGACGAGGATGTGCATTCTTTACAACAACAACGCGGGTAGAAACACTTTCAACCATAGTATCTTGAAGAATTATTGTTGAACCCTTTCAGCGACGCACTCGATGACATTCAAAATAATTTATTGTTATGTATTTCCAGTGAGCAAACAAACTGATGCCTACAATTTCAACTAATTTCACAAATATTTTTGCTAATCTCAAAAACTTGCTACTTGTGACTAACCCCTAGACACGAGAAAACATGTTTTTACCGAACACAACACACCAAACACATCTTCTTAAAAATACGTGAAAATTTAGGGCTGAGTCGCACCATTTCATTTGCGAACGTTGAACTCAAATCGGTCATGTTGAAAGATTTGTTTTTAATCGAATTGAAATTGGTTTTTACTACATCTTACTTTTGGCTATCGCTCCACTCGTATGGCTCATTACTATTCACGCAATTGATTCTATAAATAAAGCATCATTACAAGCAACAGCAACAATAAATAATAATAGGCACTGAATATGCGAACGAATTTCGCATGTCATTTTATCGAAAGTACATCACTGTAATTATGGGAAAGGCAAAGGTTGTGACCACAGCAGCTGAGAAGAGAGAATCGGTGCGAACGCGCAAGAATCTTTTCTTCTAGGCCAATAAATGGATATCTTCGAAGCGGGAGAACCACAAAAAATTGTGATGACGATAAATTTACTGCCAGTAGCAATTAAGAATTCACTGTATTAATTTGGGAGATGGTTCCAGTTTTTTTTATTCGGCCATTCCGTACCATCGATATTATTCGGAACATAAACATCATTAGGAAGAACATACATACACATTCCAAGCCCAATTTGTTGAACACATTAACTCAGTGTACATGAATATGTGATAGCATGTAAACGGTATTTACGAAAAAAAAACATCATGTGGGCAATAACATAAAAGCCCCTCATAACATTTTCGAGACAATCGATAGACAATTATTTGATGCGTTTTTCTGGCTGTCGAGAATTCGACAAAGTTGCGTAAATATTTTAATCAGAGAGAGTGTTAAAGCGGTGATGATGATAAAATCGATAATCGTCAATTATGGTCGTTAAGGTAATACATACGAATAATATTTGGTGAATCAACGTTAACGAAAGAAATGATATTATTGAACGATTTTCAATAAACGCACTATAATTTGTGCTAATTGTACACAGTTTATTCGATATTCAATGCACGATTCCGATAGAATGACTATGGAAAATAGGTGGCATCGATGAAAATGGATGAATTCAAAAGTGTGTGTGTGTGTTTTTCGTTTAAATGCAGAGGTTTTTTTTTTTGTTCAGATGTTCGACGTGATTCGAAAGAAATGATCTCTCTCAGCATCAGTTTTCGATATATAATTCGCTATCAATATATAAATATCGCATGGCATTGAATAGGGAGCATTCATATCGTTGTCAGCAATTTGCTGGAAAATATCGCCGCATACGAAAATCTATAAAATAGATTCTTGAAGAAAAAAGTCATTTATTCATCAGCATGTTCTATGCGATGAACGCAAAAAAGCGCACACACGCACATACTCGCACGGAAAATTAAGTTTCCATGTTTACCTCGTTTATGATGACAAACACATCGATCAAACTCCTTACCCGAAGGGTATTAATTTATCGACTATGAACCATTTGCAATTAAAATCGACATTTATTGCTCATTCATTGAGTTTGGGCAACGCGCGCGATTTTACTGTTACTTTGATTAATAAAAGCATAGAAAAGAAAGAAACCAAATCGGCTGTTTTGAAGTAGATTCAATATTTGATTAGCACATAATTTGAAATTTACTAAATCCCAGAAATCCAATTAATTAACGAATATTTACATTTTTTTTATTATTTTTGTATCGAAGTGATTCAGCGCAGTTAAAAAAATAATTTGCCGCGATATGTATTCTCATATTCAAATGTATTCTAACTGTTTGTTTTTGTGCAAACAACAAATGTTCAACGCGCAAAATCTGTTTTTATGGCGAAAACAAAAAAAAAATATATTAGAAATTGCAATGATTGATTTGAAACAACATCGTGCTGTCCGGACCACATACCCGCGCATCTTCGCTCTCTCGCAAATAAACCGTTTAATTTATGCAGCTACAAGTGGTTTTGGAATGTTTCAGCTCAACGATTTTGAACATATTATAATGTGTGAATGATGACTGGAAATGTCATGACTAGCTTCAATTCGAATTAGTCAGATGTGCGCTCTAAAACTGGCTATGTGTATTGATTTTTTTTGTTTAAAAATACCCAGCCAATTTATGTATGGAAGAAACGAGTTTTTGTTGTCAATGACACATTCGATGTGTGGAGAACCTGAATCATAAAACTAATACGGAATCATTAAAAGCTACCTTTTGCGACTATGCGGAATTTCAGAATGCGGCAAGCAGAATTGGTTGGCTGTTGAAAAGTTGCCGATTCGCAGATTGACGAAGTGAAGTAATGAAATAATTGTGTTAATTTTGCAGATGAAAGCATATGGTGCCCGAGTATTTTCTTTGGTAATGTCAACTGAGACTGGAAATTAACTTAGAAAAGATCCTGTGATTATAATCATCTAAAAAAATAGGAATAAAGCGTTGGATGGGTCGAATAATAAGTATCTGGAAGTGAGCTCTTGTGCTCTCCTTTGAGCATTTTTATTGGAGCTTCATTATTTTTTCGAAACAACTGTCGCACATTGTTTCTGAACACAGAAGTTTTCCAACACAAGCATATTCTTTCGCTCGCTCGCTCCTATGCTTAAACGCGATTTCCGCTTGGGGCCATTTTATCAGCAAAAAATAGCGCATCGACAAGATGCTGCTCTCAATGCTTTGTTTGGTAAACACTTTAAAACAATATTGCTGTCGATGCAAATGAATTTTTAACATAGTCGCTCTTTCAATATTTAAACTATTTTCATATTGCAT
This sequence comes from Obolodiplosis robiniae, assembly GCA_028476595.1. Classification (NCBI taxonomy): domain Eukaryota; kingdom Metazoa; phylum Arthropoda; class Insecta; order Diptera; family Cecidomyiidae; genus Obolodiplosis; species Obolodiplosis robiniae. Next base: position 27,269,617 of record CM052017.1, read on the forward strand.
ATTTAAACTTCTGTTTACGAACTCTGCTTGTTACGAACACATGCACACACACACCATAAAAATGTAATTTGTAAAGTTGCAAATTAAATTGATGCGTACTTGACCGATGCAAAAAAACGCACACGCGACTAGCGTGTATTTTCCCTGTTGCTGGTATCGGTCTGCAATTTTAGTTTATGTTTTGGCCTCCTGTTTCCACACAAATTAATAAAGAGATGCAAAATCTAAGTGACACATAAGTCCAGTTTTTTCATGTCGTTCTGGGAATTAAAAAAATGTGAGAGCACAACGCAAACTCGGGGCGCCTATTGTATAATAATATATGTTTAAAGATAATTATTCTTGTATGAGGGAGTAATGAATATTTTTTTTTTTTTTTGCTACACTCTTTGATATATGCATCCTGCAATATAATACATTGAATATGTGTGGTCAACTATACACAAGCTCAATATCTGATTAAAAAAAATTCAACAACAACACAAACTCGAATCTATTTCCATAAAGTATTTCATTCGCTCGCTGGATCTCTGTTTCTTTCGCTGCCCCTCTCTCTTTCGTATATAGATCAAGCAAGTAAATGCTGTATGCGAAAAGAAGACCAAACTCAAATCAAAACATAAATCTCAAACAAGCGCGAAAAATAATCAAAAGCGTAGATTTCGCGTCGCAGCTAAATGAAAAATGTGAAATAAATATGTGAAAAAAGAGCTCAAAGAGAAATAAAACAAGCGAAACAAAAACGCAACATTGTTTATGGATTGGTAAAGCAGTGAGCAAACGCAACACTGAAATGTTATGTGTGTAGCTGCTATTCATCGCAACCAGATTCTGGAACCATTTCTGCGGCATGGGGCTTCATTTCGATTCTGTAAGTTTTGCTCGTATTCCTTCGATTTTACGCTTGATACGCCAAAACCTGAATGATTTTTTACGAAGCGAGGCAGTCCAACGAGCAAGCACATTCGCGTCCAATGTCATTCAATGCATCGAAAAAGCACGATATCGAAAGCAAAGAACTATGAAAACAAAAAAAAAAGCACTGGAGCTGAAGAATTAAGAGAAATGAATTGAAACCAAAATGAATATTAACTGTTGTCGAAATGTAGTACTTTTGCAAGACTTTGATGAGGCTGTTTTTCATTGTTCGCTGGAGCCATGCAACCCATTTTCGATTTTCTTGATATTCGTTCCACCGCATTTTATTGTCGATTAATCAAATTAATTCAATGATAATTTCTTTGATGTGGACAATCATTCATTTCACGTGCTTTTCATTCCCATGTCAAATTCAACGATTGAAACAACAGAAAAAGGAATTCCATTCCGCCTTCAAAACAGAACTGTTCTTCAATTTAAATGGAATTGGTAACTGAGCGACGTCAATGTACATTTTTACATGCAGATTAAAAATAGAATTTCAAACGAAAAGCTCATTATAGTTCAACTTTGAAGTTATCACACTTATAAAATACTACATGACAGAAACACGCTACACATTCGAGAAACGTGATTTCATTGACGAACAAACGACGAAATTCAATTGAACAAAATGGTTAAACTATTAGAAGTTGTCTCAACTGGTCGTTGCCAAGCGAATTTGTTTAGTCTAGCTATAAAGTCATTAGCTGCTTCGGAAGTTGTGGAAAACAATTGACTAAATTGGAAAAGAACAAATTTCCAACTTGGAATTCTGAAATGGTCACACAATTGTTTGTGTCAATAGCCGAAGTGTTTGCGGTCTGTGAACGGCAACTGACTCATCGGATTTCTATAAATGAGCTCGATTTCTCAATGTGTAAAATTGTATGGATTTCGATTGCGCGTCGTAGGGCTACAATCTAAAGTCAAGTGTCCGAGCACGAGCATGCGTGTTATGTACGCTAGATAGTAATTATTAGCATGCAATTTTGGTTGGTTTATGCTCATATATCAAATCCATGTACCAACATTTTTAGCGGCCACACTACCAAATAATGCTAACATTTCCTCAACATCACCCAATGTGGTTTTTTCTACATTTTCACGACTTCTTTTTACACCACCTCCCTCCATTCGCTATTTATTTGCATGAGCTTATGTTTGTGCACTGCGTCATTCTTTTCGCGGGTTTGTTTACGTTTTTTTCTTCTCTCGTTTATTTCTTTTTTTTTGTGTGTGTGCTCTGTGTTGTTTCATATTTAATGCGGTATTTCAGCTCATTAGTATATATAAGTATATGTTTTGCCGCTTAAATACCGTTCATTGCCTATTAATGTGCTTTGAATTTGCACCCCTTATGACACAACGTTCCGTATATACAACATTTTTATTGCTCTTTCTCGTTCATGTAATTGGAAATAAGGAATTTTTAAAGTCGTATAAAGTGCCTTGTGTGTGAATGAGCTTTCGCAAAACATGGACCAGTCATTAAATCATTCAATTGCGCGCACAGCATATTCCGTAGTGTGAATAATGTTCAGTTTGGCACACATATACACACCAGGTCGACAGTATGTAACTCTTTATCAGGCTCAAATCTCAGGAATTAATAATAAAATTGCCACACGTTTTATTGATTAGCATTTGTTTGAAGGCGGTTTTCTACAATATTTTTTCTAGCCTAAATCACTTTCGGAATTTGGCTGTATGCCTGCTGCAAATTTTGTGTAATTTGTTCGCTTACTGCTATATTTTCACTCCTTTCAACCTAATTCGTAATGGCAACCACATTGCCACCTGCAACAGAGAAAAAGATGTGTGTTTTCACACAAACTCGCTCTCAAGTTGTCGAGCTGCAAACACATTTTCGAGGGGGAATAGACTGCGAGAAAATGCGTTGCATGTGAATCGATTCGGGTGCCTAGATAAAATGTGTCCTGAACCATAAAAAATTGGTCTCTTGGGACCGCATCACAAGCGAGCGCGCGCAGCCCAACGATTTCGGGGAGTATTTGATAAGTTTTGTTTGTGCGCACGAGCAAGCGAGAGAGTGACCATATTTACTCAATGAAATTGTTGATATAAAAAATTCTTTATCGCAATTCAAATATAACGAAATAGAGAGCCTTGACCACATATTGCATCCCAATGTGCCTTGCAGCCGATGGAATCACTCATCATTTTCCATCAGTTACTGTTATTTCACTGCCACATGCTGTATAATTGTGGATGTATTGCAATAGCACGGCTATATTTATATTTATAAATATGAAAATAAATGAGACGAATGAATGAATGGATAGCAAATGGTGATGGAGAGAGAGAGAGAGAGAGCAAAAGAAAAGCCAATTGGATTGGTCCAGATGTAAAAGAGGAATTAGATGGATTCGACCACGATAGTACGCGGACAATTCGAAATCGTTCATCTGAAACTTGAAAGCTAATTGAATATACTTGTTCACGCTTTGTCCTCTGACTGGAATGCAGTTTGCATCAAATACACACAATTCGATTTTAAATATCCTGGAAGCTTAATACTCTCTCTCTCTCTTTCTCTTTCTTTCTTTCTCTCTCAAATCGTTAGTACTTTCGATTCAATTTCGAAATAAAATCTCATCGAGTTGATTATCCGGCACATTCAAGTGTTTCGGTTCGGTTTGGTTTGATGTGCGCGGAGCGGCGCGATTGCGAGATCAATGTTCGAAATCGAACACACAAAAAGGAGTTCCAATGTATTTTATCAGATGCACATATGTACATTGGATATATATTGGCATAACCCGAAAACCAGCAAAGAAAGCAACGAAACAAATAAAAAACATGTTGTACTCACCGTTAATGTCATCGAACGGTTGTTTAGACTGCCGTTCATCGCGATGGTTCACGATGCACTCCGTGTTGTTCCAGCAATGTGTTCTTTTATTTGTGGTTTCGTCTGTTCACCTGCATTTTTTTGCTCGTTCGTTCGTTTGATAAATTTACATTTGCGAATGATGCAAGCACAACATTTGGTCGCAAGGCAATTCGTTCTTCTTTGTTCTATACATTCTAAATTTCCCTTTATTCATTTGCAAATATTTTCTTTCGCTCCGATACTAAGGCTCATATATCGCTTATATCGCGTTGGCCTATCACTTTATAATAAATCAATGTTCGATGTTTTGTCAATTTTCCTGTGATTAACGCCCGACCATTGCATTGCCATAAAAAATCGGCCGAGAGCTGATAACATATACAGTACAGTTTTTCATAACTTGTGAGATATATTATTTCCTGTGTGCTGTAAATCGAAAATGACAGAATAGAAAGAGAAATGATACGTGCGCGCAGCGCAATTCCGGCTGCAAAAGTTCAATGCGATTTGGATACTGCCTCTCTGCATTCCACAGCAGCATCAAATTCAGTGTGCATATAACGTAATTCGATAGCACCGCAACTGAAACGCACTCCCAATAATGTATCAGAAATCAAGCAAAAAATATAATACGGCAAATAAAAATCAAAGCACAAAAACCTCACTGAATGACAAAAGTTACACTGACATTCATTTATTGCGAATTCATCTCGCGGCGATTGTATGAAATGCAGTGCCGAAGTTTGTTTGCAACGATCCGGTGTTATTTGTGCTGTGCCACACGCACCGTTTTGCTCGAACTCTAATGCTGTTCACACAATTCATCGCTCTCGGTTTTTTTTTATCACCTGCTTATCTCAATGTTTGTCTAGAATTTGTTTATTTAGCCCGAATAAGCATGTGATCCGTACATTATTTGAGCCTCAATTTCGATCAATTGGAGTCAAATAAACGACCCGAAAGAGCCCGTCCCGAAAGGAAATAGAACGCAAGCAAATTACTTAATTTTTTGGATACAAAAATATAAATGATTGTGTTTTTTGTGTTCTAAAAAAAAAATATATCTATTCTCCTGACTCATTTCCGTTTCATCGTCATTAAATCAGCATGAGCCTTATCAAGAACTTCATCACTGAAGTTTTCGACAAACATTTACATTATCTGGCTGCCGGTACTTGCTGTATTTACACATCTCAGAATTATTCATTGAAGAGAACAGAAAGAATTGCAGAGATTCTCATGTATTTTCAAATGATTTTAAATTTTAAAAAAGTATTACAAAAATATAACAAACAAAAACAGTTTCAATGAATACACTTTATTTGAGTTGTACATAACTCATGAGTTGTCTCTGGTATTTTTATTAATTTTTTTATTCAGAGTATAAAATAAAAATCCCAAGAACGAAAATTGATAGCATAATAAGGAATTTTGCATCGCTATCCAGATAGCGATCTATATATCGAGATTTCGAGAACAGTGTGATAAGTTTTGTTTTGAACTCCATGGTCAGGCAAATCAATGCAGTGAATAGCGGAGCAAGAATTTGGACCAAATCAAAAACAAATCTATGAAGAACAACAACAAAAAACCAAACAGATAACGAGATTGCATATGCACACAAACACACAGAAAATGACTGATTGACCGTCGGCAAGCAACAAGGAGAAATGTTTAATCATTGTATTACGATGATTGCAAATAATAGCCGCCAGAGTAATTTAATGGTGTTATTTCGATAAAATCTCGATGGACCCATTGACAGTTTGCTGAGTTGGCTCGCAATTTCTGGAAACGCGCACAAAACAAACATAGCTTTATAAAAATTTATCCATTGGATATTGGGCTGTATCAATGTAAACCGAAAATCCCATGTTCCATCCCAGTAGATATATGAATGATTTATTTTTCGCTTCGGAAGAAAGATGATGAGCTGACAGAGCTCTCAATCATGCGGGGACAACGTATGATTGATTGAGAGAGATGCAAATGCGTACGCGATAAGATAAATAAATGTCGAATGTCTAAACTGAACATTTTGCAATTTGCAGACGAATTTCTTGTTGCCGAGAAGAAACCACAATCACAGTCCTTATACACACAAATCATTCAATTCAAACGATTTTTTTTTATTCATTTTTTTTCATGGTATTTATTCTAAATCACAGAACTAAACAGAGAAAAGAACGAAATGGGGCAAAATCACACAAACATCTAACATCGGTACAAACTCAATGCTTAAAATTTATTGCGATCAACAATGCCAAAAAATTTCCAGATTTATTTTGAAATCATAACGATTCGAATTGAATTTTTTACACAAAATCGCACTGAAATATCTATTCATATCGCGCTTAAAAAACAGCAATTACTTGAACTACCTTACTCATCCAGCGTAAAACAAATCAAATAAGCGACTGACCGTTCGTCGATTTTCGATTCAACGCATACACAACGGTGTTGTGTTCATGTTCTTCTTCTTGTTATGGATTTTTGGTTGATACTTCGAAGAGAGTAAAAACAGAGACGGTGGAATTGGTTTTGCAGGCATTTCAATGGAGAGCAACAGAGCAAGCGAGCAAGAGAGTAAGCGAGCGAGAGTCGGCCACACTTGAAATAGTTGTGTCGATGCGTTCTCTCTCTTACGTAAAACCCGCTCCTGAAATCGTTCCGTCTCTATTTTTCGTGTTTGCTCTGCACGACGCGTTCGCTATGTGTTTGCAAATAATCAATGTTACGGCACTCTCTTTGCATGTCTCTTTTTTTTCTCTTCGTACACATTGTATGCGAAATGCACACAGCTGTACAAGTTATCCACATTGTTGTTTCTGTGTGTTCACAGTAAGTTACTCGCTTTTATGTTCAGTCGCTCTCTTCGTTGTCGGTTTCTTTCACTCTCTCTCTCTCTCATTCTTGTGTTTTCTTTTAATTCATTTCGTTCGATATTTTTTTAGGCATGCGAATCGGCGTGTTGCTTTGCGGAGACGATTTCTCGATATCTGAAAGAATACGCAGGAAACGGGCATGAAGAACAGAGCCAGAGCAACTAACCCAAACAAATTCACATTGGATTATCGGATTTTGTAGGCTCGTAGCTTCGTCTCGTCTTCCATATGATATTTTTTTAAAAGAATAAAATGAAATGAGTAAAACAACTAAATTTTTCATCACAGTTTCAATTTATGCTTACTATTTGATATTGCTCCTGCGATGTATGTTAGAAGAAGTGCACACATTTACAGTGCATTCAATGGCAATTTTTCTTGGAATGTCAATAAGAAGTGCTTGAGATGGGTGGAAGAAATGTTGCAATGACATGTTCCACCCAGGAAATACATATGTGTTGTAAACGACCGAAGCAAGCAAAGATTTTCATAACCGGAGATGCTATTTTTTTTCTTGCGGCCACTTAGAAAGATTAAAACCCATGCATTTTGTACGCCAATGTATTGCCTTAGGTAGCAGATGAATTTCGCTCCATCAGCATACACTATAAGGCACTCTTGAAGCAGCCTCTGCATAAAAAGCGCTGTGAAATAAGTTATTCGGATTTCGTTGAGGCAGACATTAAAGGTGCTGTTAAAGTGAAGGAATCCTTTGAGCATCAAGAACATCATTTCACACATATTCAGCAAAGACACGGAAGTGTACAGAAACATTGAGCTTACAAACCTGTAAGAACCATTTTTAAATGGACGATTCTGAAGTCAAAATTGAATTTTTCTAATATTTCTAATAAATGTTCGACATTTTTCAATATACAATATCTTTCATATTTTTGCTTCTCAGATCATCTCAAAACAATAATGGATTGAATAACTGATGTATTTTTCTTGTAATTTTTGTACAAATATGCTGTGAATAGTATCCTTCTTGAAAAATTTTAAGTTCACTTCATTTTCAAGAAATAATGAATACCATTTACAGTACATTTGTACAAAAATACCAAAAAGAACCGTAATTTAATGAAAAAAAATTGTTCATATGTTAACAACGTTCGTTTCATTTTCACTTTAAAATTGCGATTCACTTGGTGCGATTTTCAGTTCAATCTATTATTGTGCAGTTGGCACTGAAACTGGCAGTAATGATGGCAGCACTGAGGAATTGACTGCTTTTTATGTTGAGAAGAAAAAGAATATGTCAAAAAACGTAAACAACAAACTGCGAATCCTGATGAGTTTTTTAAGTGCTTGCTTTCAATTCATCCACTACTTTTTTAACTTTAATTGGTATTCAGATATCCTGAAGCAAAAGGCTCTTGTAAATCCTCTATTAACACATTTATTTGACGCTAAAAAACACTCCGATTTATTGTATTTATCGATGGAATTTTATAAGGAAAACTCACATTACATAGGAAGCCCATCAGACATGTGACAAGCTACATATTCATGCACTCTTCTGAATCCCGTCAGAAAACCTGGGTCAGAAATTCGACTCCATTTATTCTGATTTGTCCATTGAAACACATGAAGTGCTTGAATGATGAGTATATATGAATATGAATTCGAAGAGTTGACAATGTCCTTCAAAAAAACGCGTGTGTTATTCGTACAAAAAAAAAAATCACTTTCACTATCAATTTCAATTCTGTGAATAGCTTAGTTTTAGCAGAGACGCTTCGATGCTAAAAAATCTCCAGAATACGAAAAATAATTCAATTAAAATTATATGCATATGAATTGTTGGAATATAAACGTAATTGAGTAGAAAGATTTTTCTGCGATTCATGCCATCGCCTCATAATATATTCTTCCTAAATCAAAATATTTTTCTTTTTTTCGTGCATATTTTTATATCTTCCATCTTTCAAGTGATAGTTGGCCTACGCATTTCCCAAATATATTTTTCCACCGAAAATTTAATCAACATTTCTTTTCGTTACACCGTTTCGACTTCGTATCATGCATACGAGTGTTGTTATACGTATTCTTTTTGCTCATGTTCTCGTCGGAAGGCTATTTTGACAGTGAAAGATTGATGTCGTGACGAATTCCATTGCGAATAAATGGAGATTACAAATTTCCCATGACATTCCGGCTTTCAAACATCAACTGAAGATGCTACCACTTGAACATTATAAATGAAATTCCTTTTTATCATGAATATTTTTGCTCTTGCTTTTTTCATCGTGTTTGCTCTTAAACATCTTCACTTATCCACCTGGGTTGACAAAGAATTGCTGGATGGGAAAAAAAAAGTTTTTCTCATAAATATTAGCATTTATTTTCCAAACAGAGCGCGTTCGACAGAGAGTATTTTTAGTTGTAGATAGGCGGTCCCATGTGATAATCTTCATATTTGCCACTAATAATCCGTTTGCACTAATAATCCGTTTTCTGGAGGGTATTATAAACATCAATAGCCAGCTCACCTTTTTCCATCGATATTGAAGATTACCTTCTAAATCGAAGCAGCAAACAAATAACGAAGGAGATACACCGATGATACAAAAATTGGCCTCACGTTGTAAAAGAACTCAGTGCATGCGAAAACAAGTTAAAATGTAGGTGCATGCAATCAAGTGATATACATGAATGAAATTAAATCAATTCAAATAATTGGAAGGATATGAACGTTAATTAGTAAAAATATTTCGCTACGAAAAGTCATCAGATCACTCATCAAAATATTTCCCTTTTTGTTGTGTATATTTTATCGTGATCATTAAATTTGACTAGATTTTTTTTCCAATTTTCTGCATTTGATTTCCATCGATTGTAATGTTTTCTCTCTCTCTCTCTTTTTCTCTTTCTCTCTCTCTCCTTCTCTTTTCTCCGCTCAGATTTTTTTGCTGTAAAAAACCATTTATTTCAATAACAAAATGAATAAGTACATTAACCAATATATTGCCCATCGTTAGCTATGACTTCCTCCCATCTTCTTGGAAGTTTGTTGATTCCTCGTTTGAAGAAGTCCTCATCTTTCGAGGCTATCCATTCATCGATCCATTTTCGTACTTCTTCAGTATTTCGGAAGCGTACATCTGCTAGGCTCATCTGCATTGATCGGAACAAATGGTAATCAGAAGGAGCAAGGTCTGGAGAGTATGCGGGGTGATCAAGGTGATCCCAACCAAGCGTCCTCAACTTTTCCTGAGTGATGTTCGCATGATGTGGCCGGGCATTGTCATCGTGAAATAAAACTTTGTCTCTTTTGTTCGCTATGCGTGGCCGTTTTTCGTTCAGTTTCTTTGCCAATTCGCCCAGTTGTCGTCGGTAGCGATTAGCCGTGATGGTTTCATTCGGTTTCAGCAGCTCATAATACACCACACCTTTTTCATTCCACCAAATGCACAGCATAAGCTTCTGGCCATGAATATCGCGTTTTGATTGTGAAGTTGATGGTTGGCCGGGATCAACATAGTCTGCTTTACGTTTAGGGTTATCGTAATAGATCCACTTTTCATCGCCAGTAACAATTCGATACAAAAAACCACGTTTCTTGTGCTTTGCAAGATGTTTTTTGCAGGCATCGATTCGTGCTTTGAGTTGATTTTCATTCAGTTGATGTGGGACCCATTTTCCAAGTTTTCGAATCTTTCCCATTGCATGTAAACGTTTACCAATGGTTGTTCGTTCAACTCCCAACTCCAAAGCAAGTTCCTGTTGCGTTCGACACGAATTGTCATCCAATAATGCTTGCAATTCTTCATCGTCAAATTTTTTCGGCTGGCCTGGACGTTCCTTGTCTTCCACGTCAAAATCACCACTCTTGAATCTCGCAAACCATCGTTCACAAGTTTTTTGAGTTGGAGCATGTTCACCGTAAGCTTCTACAAGCAATCGATGACTTTCAGCGGCCGTTTTCTTCAAATGAAAGAAGGTTATTAAACTTCCCCGGAAAACCACTTTTTCAGGCACAAAATTCGACATATTCAATGCGCAAAAAAAATATGTTGTTTACACTTGAACGAAATGACATATACTGAAATTTATAGCGTAATGACAGACAAAAAAAACAAAATTGCCGCGGTGTGTTCCGATGCACACAACGCTAGTAGCGCCATCCATTATCTAAATCGACATTATTAATTCCCACTCCCAATATTTCGCTGTTGTGAACTCCATAATGATAACCGATAAGAGTTTTGAATCTCTGATGAACAAGTCGACTTTCAAATGAATAAAATTACATTTTTAACATTCAAATTTTGAAATTATTACAGAGATCACTAGATGGCACTCGATGCTCAGAAGCTTTGCGCCTAACTTTCATCGCGACCATTTCCGAACTGTTAAATGCTGAATAATATAGAATTGAATTTGAATAAAACATTGAATATCTGTTTATTCTCATATTATGGATAATTTCTTCGATCATTTTTTTAGTTTCACTGAATGATATATCTCAATATGGGTAGTGAAAAAAATTGAATTGAAGTTGAATGACAACTAAATTCATCGTATAAATATATTCATGTCAAACTGTCAAATTCTCATTAACAGACTCTTCATATTCAAGAAATCGGCAATTTTTCAGTATTTTTATAATCAAAAAGACTCTTAATGTTAATGTTACTTTGATTGAGAGTTAATTTATCATAATTTTTTGAGCCTGTATCTGAACTCTTTAAAAATGTTGCTACATCTGCGCAAACTTAATTGAATTAGCTGTTATAAGGTTTTTTAAAAGCATGCACAAACTCATACTGCATTTTATTCAATGCGGTTTGGCCAACTTCAGATCGTTTGAATTGTCAATTAAAATTTGAATATATCCAAACGTCCATTAACTTCCATTGTGTAGTTATTTATTGCATTCTCGAGTGCAATTTACAGTGTTTACCTGAATAATATTGAGAATGGCTCCTCGAAAATCATTGTCTTTTCTCACATTAAAGCCACATAATGCAAACAAAACGAAAGAAAATTCATTTTTATATCGGTTGAGTGATTTTAGTTCAACAATTCAACGGCGAAAATCAATGCGGAACACAACGAATCTGTCAAATGCATTGAAAAATAATGTAAGTTTTTGATGTGAATACATCTTGAATATTGATTTCTAATATTTAGACTAGCAGATTTTAAGCACAATTGAATGGAAGACAAATAACTTCTTCAATAGGATGGTTTGATGCGCTTGAAACCTAATTGGATCTCGTTTCCGGCTTGTCACAGATTTTCATTTGAAAACAAATGACATTGAGTGTCCGGCACTAGAAACTGCACTTCTGCATTGCACAACCTAATGAACTATTGATCGAATTAATTTTAACTGATTTGAATATGATATTGAAGAATGAACTGAACGAGAAGAATTTGCATTACGATGGGCTCGTTTCAGTTGGATAAATTAAGTGATTGATTAAGAATGAGAGAGATCGAGATGTGTTTCAACGGTGTCGATAATTTGTAATGCGATCAAAATGTGTAAACATGTTTGCTTTTAATCCAGTTCGGAACACGCCGCGTCAAAGCCGATGACACTGGCACTGGCACCGATCACTTCAAAATGGATAGAAGATAATTGCTAGAACCGAACGGTAAATCGGCTGAAAATCACAAAACAAAACGAACGAACGAAACAGATAACAATTTAAACAAGTTGAATATCTCAATGTAGACACATAAAGTACTCATAGTCACATAACATGTAGGCAGAGCAACATTAAAACTGGTATAATGCGAGAAAAGATATCCCATCTGATTGGAGTCGCAATTAATCTTTCGCTCAATGGATCATCTCTGCTTTTGCTATAATTTCCGTCAATTTTCCAAATAAAGAATTCAATTCGGCATCGAGATTATATTTCCATTTTATGACTTCATACGAACGCGTCATTAGAAATTCCACTGCAATTGATTGCGAATTGGAAGGTGTTCGAGGCGTGAGGCAATCAATATGTGTTGTCCGAAAGATTTGTATGCGTGTGCTACAGAAGACATGCGTTTATCAAAATAAGCGGCAATAGCACGACCATGTCTGAAAATTGGCATCATAGTTTCATGGGCACGCTGGCAATTACAACGTACACTCTCATCGTACGTTCAGTATTTTGCTGGGGCTTCAGGTGATATGTTCCGACTTCGATGAGAGTCTATACTCTCTCTGCCCATTTCCATTGAGTGCTTCCCGTATTCCAAATCGTGTGTGTCCTAATCGAGATTTAGTGCGACTATCGATTTAACCAAAAAAAATCTACAAATTGATGGTTATCATCGATACATTCATTTTTCGTCTTTTTAATCGAGTGATCATGATATCGATAACAAAATTTAATTTGTTATTTTTTTTGTGTATGGATTTTAATGAATGCTCATTTTGCAAATCGATTTGTTAAACACGAAAAATATTCAGTCAAAATCGGAATTTTGATATGCATTTTCCTAGTTCGCTTTACGTCATTTGGATTTTGATTTTTAAATAAAAATTTGAATTTCAAACTAACTCGATAAGCATTCGATTAAATTTTTCATTGGTTTTAATAAATAATCATCAACATTTAGATCAACTTAATTTAATTCAATTGATGTGAACTAAATTTTTTCAAAGATAATTATGAGATTACCTGCGACTCCAAATCCGCAGAACGGAAATAATTATGTTCAGTATGGATTCAGTGTTGAAATTGATTTGTGAACCGATTGTCACCCCAATTTTGAACTTATGGAATTTTTGAATTTTTCATGGGAAAATTTACTGAAATTCTTTAAGTGCCGAAATCCAAAGATCACTCAAATCTAATCTTTTGTTGCCTTATTTTCATAACGCGGCTCTACTGACACTTCAAAAATAAGGAATTTGCTCGAAAAAATTAGTTTAATTAGTGTGAAATTGGATCATGACTTTCGTTGAATATCTTAGTTTCACAATATGATGTGTAATTGACCCGAAATATAAAAGGTTAAATATGCCGTTTGAAATTGAGACCTGTGCGCACGAAGCGTCATTTTCGAAGGCATTAAAATCACCGAAAAACCATGTGAATAATTAATTGAATTAGCCATGAGCCATGCATTGACAGTTAGTCGAATGCACAAAATTATAACAATCGGCAAAACTATTAACTAAAATAAGTAGTTTTTAATCTGCCACATTATTACTGAAGGAAGAAAATGTGTTTATATTACCATATTTCTGGGAAAACCCGTATCACAATTACATTTTGTTAAGACTCAACCTTAGTTTTTTTATGGTACACAACATCAATTCAAATTAAAATTCAATATGGAAAAATAGCTCATTAAATTGGCAGTTCAGAGGCGCTGTCTGTTAATTCAGGTTATACCTTTGTCTTGCAAATATGTATAGAAAATGATACAGGATTGGCCAAGTTCATGTGCAATTATTTCGCAATTCGTTCGTTCCTGATTGCAAACTAATACAACATATTTTATTCCAATTTATTATGTCCAATTTATGACTTGATGTCTCAATCCGAAGATTGTCAGCGATTTCGGTATTCGAAATGAATCCGAAGAAAAACGGAGCTGTCTGAGTGTGTACTTGAAAAATGCCGGAGTCCGCAAGCACCTATTAAAAGAATCTCTATTGAACCTAATCGCTATTATGGACATTGAAGAAATACACTTAACATAACGGCTTATTGCTGCGCCGATAATCCCATTTCTGATGCTAAACATCAACTGAATCGTAAGCGCAATGCGCGCGAGTCGCAAAATCAGGTGTACAACATTTAATATGATCTGTTTATCAAAGATGTGTTGCTCGTGCTGTTTTTTCCCTTTATTTTCCACCATGTAGTAATTTACCTAGAATTTCAAAACTAGTTTTATAGATTAAATGGACCTATTCTGATGAGTGAACGAACGAGTGAGATTCATGTTTCAGTTTTTTTTTCTCATATCAATCTGGAGCAAAGTGATTTGAGCTCATGAAAAATGGAGATTGAAATTCAGGTTCACAATTCGCGGTGAGAGAGACGATATATAGAACACAATGTAAGAAAAGTAGTTGCAGTTTGACAATTTCCCATCCAACCAATTTGTGGGGTTGATCTCATGACTTTCCGTTAAAATAAATTGTGGATGTGATGAATATTATTGAATCAAATCAAATGAGAAGAACATGTGTCTCATGCCGTTAAAATTCATTCCGACCGGTATTGATTCATGCGGCTAAAATATGTTCGCGAAGAACTTTGACACCTTGCAGATATCGGCGCTTCATTTGTATTCCATTGAGTCCGTTTGAATGCCATAAGACCAATTTAAAAATTTCAAAGCATTGCAATCAAAAACAAAATACCTTCCATTACACATTCCTCGCCATTTTCAATTAAATAGAGTTAAGCCATTAGAAACGAGATTAGAAAGCATTAACGGGGCACCCAAACAATGAATGAATCGAAACATCATGACAACACATAAAAATCCTATTATTAAAAGATAAAAAAAATATTTCATCCGAAACTGATGATATTATTACATGAACTTGTAGAGAGAAAAAAAAGTGATGATGATTGAATGAAAACCGAGACAACGTGTCCACATAATGGATGAGCAGAAGGCATGAAAAATGACCGCGTCGTGAAACAAACACGATGAATGCATAAATCAGTTTCAGAGCATGTCGAGTGAATGACGGATGTGTCTTGCAGCACACAAGCACGCATTCGCGCGTTTTGTTTTCCGAAATAAACTGAAATCATACAGAATACAAAGTGAAAAAGTTTATTTGTGAAATTCGGAACATTAGTGTGATTTTGATAGAATATGACGACCACAATATCAATACCATCAGGCAATTGTATTGGGCGTTGTTCGAATGAATTGGCGAAGCCGTTAAGTCGCGTTGAACGTACGAAAAGTTTCTTGAAAGCAAGCCTCATTAAAAAGTGGAAAAGCTCCAAGGAGCTATTCACACGGCCTCGAACCAGTTTAGCTGGTCATCATCATGATAATTATGTGAAAACCCCACGAAAGCAACTCGATGCAAATTTACAAAGTGGCAAATTTATCAATGAAGAAGTGCTCGACAATTTAGACGATTTTGAGCGAAATTTTCTTTTGTCAGCCGGACGCAAGATTTTAGTGCGCGAATTGCGTAAAAATTTCGAAAAACCGCAATACACTCAAGTGGTAGTACCGCCGGATTCATGTAGCAGCACCAGTAATGGCGTTGTCATTGCGGTGGTAAACAACAATTCGACGGCAACGAAAACGAAAGCATCCAATTTGTTAGCCGATGAAAAGCCGAAAAAATATGCCAACGCAAGTGTTCAAACAATTCCAAATTACGAAGAGATTTACATTGAACCAACAAAACAAACGAATGAAAAGCGACACCCACTCGTGTCACGCCATTCATTTTACAATACATACCGAAATGAATATTGTACATGGCAAAATACGAATGATTATACATCAAATTTGTCGTTGATTTCGTGCGGCCTGCCGAGCAACAGTGAGAAATGCTTGGAAAAGACCATCACAAAGTACAAAAATTCAATTAAGTCATCGTCAGCTGTCGATCTATCGTCAATATCAGCGGTTGTTCTGAATACATCGTCGCGGCCAACATCCATCGCACAATCGATTGGAAAATCATCGTCGTCTATGCTGAATGAACATCGTCAATACAGCAGCATCGTCAACATCAGCCATGCGAATTCAAGTCAAAATTTAACGGATTCTCCAATTATTGACTACACTTACGATTCAATTGCAGCAGCACCAACGTATGCCAACGTTCCTGTGCCAAACAACAACATCAACAACGGCCAACTCAATCCAACAAAAAGCTTAAACACTGTCACGCCAACGTTGTTGCGTGATGGCATCAACAATAATACCAACTTTAATGTTCGTTTTCGTAACGGTGACGACTACGACACAAAGTCATTGATCGTGACAAATACAGCGTCCGTTTTGTGTGATAATGCAACACAAAATAGTGACTATTCAACGTGCCATTTCAATCGGTATGTGTCGAAAACGGATTTGTACGGCTCAAATTTGACAATTGACAATTCAAACCGGCACCACAATAATAACAATCATTACGATTATAATGATGCGCGTTATTGCCATAATAGAAATTTGAATAATAATAATAGCAAAATCGAAACAAATACAAGTCATAATAATAGCCATGATGGCAACAATAATAACACAACCACAAAGATAAGGAAGTGCTACAGCATCAACCAAATTGATTTGAGCTTATTGAAAAATGAACTGGACGAATATATTGATCGCGAGCTGCGAACCACGAATTTCGGCCGAAACACGCTGGCCCAACGGCGCTTCCAATTCGAAAACAATTTGAAAAAGGTAACGCATTCATTTGCTTCTAATTCGCGATTAAAACTGTATATACAAATTGATTTTGAACCAATACCCATCCAAATTATGATCCTGTCTCTGGAATGTGGACTCGAAACCTTTTTTTCGCGCAAATCGTATAATTTTTTATTTTGTTGTAAACAAAAATATAAATATCATAATTTTATAACTAGCCATTAGAAATGGATAACCGTAAATGTGATGTCGACCGGTTTCGTTCATAGCGCATAAAAAACAGTACCTTATCTATTTGCGCATGGTGTAAACAAGTTTGAAATTCATTTGAAGCGAATCGTATTTCGTATTGTGTGTACCTTGATCGAAGCCGCTCTTGCCCATTTCGTAAACCTTTTACAATTCTGGCCACCAAATATAATCCATCGAATCAAGTGCGGGGAAAACTCGACAAAACCAAACTGATGGTCTGCGCCACAAACCGGTCAAGCAATATTTTGAAATTTCTAGAAAGGCGAATCCTGTCAAAAAATTTCAAACATATCATACAGTATTGCAACTCGCCAACATTGTTGCAAAAGGAAAGTGCATACGCATTTATATCTATTCTGGTCGATAATAATAAATCTGCAGCATAAATAATATATCTGCCATTCGCGCATTGTCTCCCACTAAAAAAGCTTAACTCTACGAAATAACGATCATACGCTTTCGATTCGATATATCTTCTTGGAGCGAGCGAATGAGTGAACGCACACACCGATCAACACACAGAGCGATATAATAGAAAGTAATGATATGCCCATAGCCTGTCTTTGGCTGTTAGAAATTGTGAGATTGTCACCAGACTTATTTATGCTTGGCATGAGTGAAACGTTTGCACATTTCCTTTGAAAATAGAATTCTGGCTATTAAATTTCAATTGCAAATGAAAATGTAATTGAGTCGAGATAGTAGCCAAAAAGTATTCCAACGAGACGAGCAAAACTAGTTCCGCTGAGCGAGAGAAAAGAGCAGCCCAACATAATCTTTCTTGTTGGCATATCAATAACAACAATAATAACAACAACAACAACAACAACAACAACAAAAACTACAACAAACAACAAAATCGGTTTTGTTTTTGTTTCGGCTTCATCATGTGTGTAAATGTGAAATGCTGACTGCGGCAGCTACTACGAAACAGTTGTAAGCAGCTAATTGATAGTGTGTGCAGTGCACAATTTGTGTCGTTGGTGTGAACGGCCACGCTAGCTTCGATGTGTGTATGAAGCGAGAGCAAGAAAGTGTGGATATTGTTCCTTTTGCGACCGTCTTTCGCTCATTTCGGTTGTACGGATTTAGGTATTCTTTGAATATGGTTTCTTTCATCGTCAACTCAACCATTTTCGCAATGATCGTTATATATTTTGCATATGTCTTTGTTCTATTCATTTACTATACTAACTCTCGGCTGCTCGACTGCTACTTGGTTGGCCTCTCATTTACACGTATGTCGAGACAATGTTGAAAACACACATCGAGTGCAGTCCGAATGCACGCATATTGTCCAATCGAAATGAATGCATTTCTTTGTTTGTTTGGGCCCAGCATTGCTATGTGTACATCGGCTTATAAATGTGCCGAGTGTATAAGCAGCAGCAGTGAAATGCGCTTGTGTGCACGCACATATTTATAAATTTGTATATCGTACGGGTGGTGCTACGATAATGTGTGTGCAATGTGAGAGAGTGCTAATGCCGTATGCCCTTACTGTTAGTATAATTGCTGATGAGCAGCAGCGGTTGTAGTATTTGAGATGGTCGTGTCGTGTACATTGAGAATTCGATTTAAGATTTTTGTGTGTTTTCTTCTGGGTCTGACGTAAGATAAAAATTCGACTAGATCTGGTTGGTTTTTTGGGTATATTTTGAAATCAAATATACATATAGCCGCGCGTCGAGAGAGCGAGAGCTGTGTAATAGAGAGTGAATGGTTTGTCTGTTCATTAAGCATTTTTCTATCAGTGTTCGTCGATGCTTACAAACAGACCACGTTTTTTTAAATCACGTACAATATAGAAGAGAGTGAAGGAGAGAAGAAAGCAAGAAATTAAAAAAAAAACATTGTGATCTGTTTTCCTTTTTCGGTCCGTGACTTGTACTCATTGTGTATTTTGTTGTTTGTTTGTTCATTTGAATTATTTTTTTTCAAATAACAAAATTCGATCGCGATCACATTTTACACAGGTCCCAGTGTGAAACAAAGACATTTACAATTTTAAAAGAGCGATTTTTGAAGTCTTGTGACCAAAAACAAAAAAAAAAAACAATCGGTTTGTTATCGTCGCATTATAAATGAAGAGATAAATAACAATTTTGACTTAGTGTTTTTTTTTCATTCATAATCCATATAAAAAAATAAAAATGACGAAAGTCAATTTCTAATTTCGAACTGCGAACAATTTGCATATGTAAAACTATACACACAATCATTCGGGTCCATTCAGTTTTTCGGTTGAGTTATGTGGTGCGCTTGAGTGTATATATCTCTGAACATTCGTGGTTTCCTCTTCCTTTGATCTGCAGCAATAGTGTCGCGCGTTTGATTTGTTTGGTGAATCCAGACACATTTCAAAGAGTGTGTGCCTGTGCATGTTTTTTTAAAGTTTGTATTCGCTTGATATACATAAATGAGGCTGATTAAAAATGATGTCACTTGTGTAGTGCGCGCAAATACACACACAATTTCAAATGGAAATATGTGTGAATAGTGTCCGAATATTGTAAACTCGAAATTATTATTCAAATGAAAAATATTTGGATATTGAATCGAAAAACTGAACAGAAAAGACGAAAAGAGAAACACAATACATAGCCATAACAGACGCGTACTCGATGTGAAAAGAAGAAGAAGCAACTGGGCTAAAGACGAAAAACATTTGAATTTTGTAATTATTTTGATGTTGTTGCTACGGCGATGATAGAACATTTCGACAAGCATTTGCATTGACCCAAGGTTTCGATCACACACATCGATATTGCCTAATTCAGTTTATTTTAAAGATTTAAAATTGCTAAATAAGAAATATTATTAGATCACGTGACTTGTGTGTGCTTGACTTTTTTTTCGATTCGTTCGGACAACGTCACAAAACTTAAATAACATCACGCTAAAGCGTTCGTATTTGCTGATTGCTACGTTTATGTTTTTGTTGAAATTTATGCAACCGTTATTGAACAAAAATGGGTGTTCTACCCAATTAAATGCTCAATGTTGAATTTAATTTAATATAATCCGCGCGATCTCAAACGTAAACAAACGACAATAATCGCAAAGTGCACATTAAGTGTTTTGTTGTTGTTGTTGTTGTTGTTGTTGCTTGGATCGGAGAAGAGAACAAAATAAGTCCAGAAAACAAGAAGAACGCGATGGATTCGTGCTTCCCACCATTGGCCAATCTATCATTGCGCGGTAGCTCGAGAGGCAACAAACCGAACAAAAATCGACACAGCACCGACGGCTCAGCACACAACAATTCACATTTATTCTATCAGCACAACGATAATAATCGCAATCATACCGAAATCATGCCAAAGCTAGAAGTTTTACAAGACTTAGATTTATATTATATTCGCCAAATTGCGTCTAGTCTAAAGGTAACAACATTTTTTCTATCACACATTCCAACTAATTATGATAAATGGTTAGGCATTTTTGTACGACAATTATCCTTTTGCACGACAAGAAAAACCGAAGAAAAAGAAGAAGAATAGACAAGAAAAGAGAGAAGATGTAACAAACTGTGTTGCGAACACAATGACATTTCTATGCGACTTCCTGTTACCAAAAAAGATATGTGAAAGCAGGATGTTAGCGGAGAATACCAAAAGAATATTTCATTTATCTATTTAATAAGCAGCTGTTCATTTGTGTGTGGCATGGCAAAGAAGAAGGTTTTCGTGTTGTGATTTATTTTTCTTCTTCAAATAACTGCCCGCATGCAGAATTTTCGTAAAACCAAAACATCCGTATACAATTACATCTTGAGTCATTTTTAAACGGGCACAAACAATTGTTTATCTTTGAAGATAAATTGTCTTCGAACATTCCAATCTTTCTCGTGCTGTTTTTTTACGTTTCCAAACCAGTGTTTATTTTGTTTGTGCAATATGTTGATTAATTTTCGTTATCATCCGCAGGAATTGGATCTAGAGCAGAAAATCGACTTGGAGATCAAGATGCGTGAGGGATCGGCAAAGCTGTTGGCTGCATGCAATAATCCAAAGGCAATCGGATACACGGGTAATCTCACTTCCGCCCAAAATACGCAAATTTTGGAAGCTGCCAAAAATTTGCTGACATCAAATGAACGTATGACCGCTTACATGGCCGAATTGCAGCGACGCAAACGTGATCGCAACGAACCGGTCGGCAAATTATCGGCGGGCAAACAGAAAACCACGGCCAAAGTTTCGCTGAGCGAAATTCGAATGCCGTTAATGTGGCGCGATACAGACCATTTCAAGAATAAAGGTGACCATCGGCGTTTCGCTGTGTTTTGCTTGGTTCGCATTGGCACCGATATTTTTGATACATCACTTTTGTGCCCAGTCGACCGCAGTCTCACTGACATAAGTTTCAATGATGCAATCCTTTTGTAAGTTAAATTAAGTTTTTTATCCGCATTTTACGTGATCGGTTTTAATTTTTATTATTTTTCATTCTAATTTTCCCATTCAATTTATAGTTCAAATGTTGAACCGGATTTCGAATTAAAGCTTGAAGTGTATGCGGTAATGATGGAAACTGATTTAACGATAGCCTCAACGCCGCGCAAGATCAAGAATACCATTCACAGTTCCATAAGCCGGACGGTTGGCAAGCGACTTGCGTCAACCCTGAAGGATGAATTGAACAACGCCAAAATGTTAGTAATCGAATTTACTCTACTAAATTCTATTGATGCGTATTCGAGAATGAATTGACGCCAACTAATCATTTCGAATTATTTCAATCATTTCGAATCATTTCAGAGGTCCCAAATTTGAATTGATTGCAACAGCCACTTTGACATTGTCAGAAGCCTCGGACTTACCACATACGCATGATTTGAGCTTGACAACAAGCAATTCATCGAATAACATGAATAACAATCAATTAAATAATAAATTGCCTCTGTTCGGGCATTTCTGTTGTCGTCTTGCTGTCCAGCCGGACTTCATGAAGACCACCTATTGTGCTGGCAATGTTAAGCTACTATCGCCAAATGATAATCAATTGTATGATGTTTATGCGCGTCTGCAAGCCTTCAAAATGATCTGTTGGGACAGCATGGAATCATTTGAAAGTAATATTGAACCAAAGTATAGCATAGATGTTAATCGTGACTCGAAAATAAAACGGCGCGGTGATTTGCAAATTGTATTGTGCAACATGGAAGAGGGAGTTATTAAGAAGTATGTGTTCCGAACAAATGAACCGATCGAAACATCAAATTGGGACATTTCATTGAAGCGCACGATCAAAGAGCATTTGCAATGGAAACATGTCACTCTCAGTACACCGATGCAACTGACCACGCCTGGCACCGAACGAAACTACTTTTTACGATCCGGACGGCATGGATCGCTTTATGATCAAGTTCCAATTTTACGTGAGTGACCAATTGATTATGCATTTGATAGATCTTATTAGTTTCAATTCCGCATTTTCCCTCTTAAATCAGAATTGTTGAATAATCACTTAATTAGCAGTCGTATTCTAATTTATTCCATCAAAAAGATATTGTTTTCGCCATTCATTTGTCTAATTAAGTGATTTTTTCTCTTGAATTTTCAGAATCGCGTGATTCGAACTCACATTATTCTGGCTCAAATGATGACGGCGCTGATACGTCACCGAAACTTCGAGATTTCCGTAGTCGTGCGAATTCGTCGAGCAGCATCAATACGGCGATAAGCGGCAGCAGTGTATCATCAATGATAAGCATTACAAGCTCTCGGCGCAGCCATTGGCCGTTTGGCAAATGAAGACCACTACTTGTTTTTGGAAAACAAGCTCAAGTTTTTAAAACTAATGATGAACAAATTTGCAAGACATTTGGGTAAAACTTAAGTTATCGTACATTTTCAGTCAAAGTTTGTTAAAATTTCCGAAACAAAGAAACGCAAAAAATCCCCATAAAATTGATTCCCTTTAAGTTGAATTGAATGCTTAAGCTGTAACTTATGTATTAAATCTATTCAAAACTGGTCAATTATCAGTCTATTAGGAAACTGCATGTGTCGAACTGAATCTCAAGCTAATTTTAGTTTTCGACAATAATTTATTCAACATTTCCAACTGTGCCACTGATCAAAAAGAATTATTTTCATTATTTTTCTCTTGAAGATGAAGAACAAGAAGTATGGAATTTTTCAGAATAATTTATACCAGTTGTAAATTCAAAGTAAGATGTAGTAAATCGTTTATCGTGGGATAAATGATGATAGAAAGACAAATTCTCCAAAAAAAAAAAAAACACATATTCCATGGAATTCAACGTATTTTCATACAGTACTAATAAGTCGTCCGATCAAACAATTTCCATTGACATTCTCATTTGTATCGACCGACCAATTAAAAGTCCACTTGATTTGGTCAAAATACTATTTTATTACAAAATAAATGGGTCAACTCACTGACAAATTTCAAATCCAAAAAAAAACTTTGATTTTATTCTCCTGTCTTTCATTTGAAAATGTCAAACAATATTGACTTTAATGCGGCTGTAGGCGTGACTAAGTACTCCGCGTAGGTTCCAGGTATTTTCAAACGTTTCTGGTTGTACATTGTAATTTGAATCGACTGCTTTTGACCAGATTTCAATATTTTTCGCTCCTTTGGGGACCGGAATGTCAGCCGTCCATAGCGACCATGCCCAATTGCGGCCATTCAAATTTGATTCATCTTTATTTGTGCCATGACTGAGTTTCGCCACATGCCAACTTTTGCCACCATCTGCTGTCAAATCGACGCGAATAATTTTATTGCCACCGCCAGACCATGCGTAGCCCTTCACAGTGATACAACCATTTTTATTTATGTATACGTCTTGATTAGTGCTTGGGTTGCAAATAGCCGAAGTGACGGGCATATTTTGAATAGCCGGTGATTTAGAAAAGTCCACCGTGTCCCAATCAGTCGACGGACTGAATCCTTTGTAATCGTTTTGCTGCCAATGTGAATCGGATTCCGAATTTGATATTGTTATTCGTTCAAGCCACTTCACATTTCTGGCTCCAACAATGCCCGGACAAATGACTCGCACGGGATAGCCATGATCGCGCGGCAATTGCTGTCCATTCATTTCATATGCCAAAATGACATCGCCACGCGGATCCATCGCTTTTGTTAGTGGAATCGAAGCCGCGTAATGCGTTGATGTCGGATCCATATCGAAACCTTCAAACTGAACATGGCGCTCTTCGTCGCTTTCAACGCCCATTTCTTTCAAAATATCACATAATTTCGGTCCAGACCAAGTTGCATTCCCGACAGCCGCCGGTCCCCATGATAGTCCCTTAACTGCTTTTACTCTTGTCATTTCAGACCGTCGATTGCCACCGCACATAATTGCAGCAGTAACATGATGCTTTGGTAAAGATTGAATATCTTTTAACGTTAGTATTTTAGATTCATCTGAACCTTCAATTTCAATTTCCAGCTCATAACTCGCGCCATCGATATCAGGGACGGGCAAATGATTTCTCACGTAGAAAAGCTCGCTAAAATTGGAGAATAACAATGTGTAATTAACATTTAAGTAAACATTTCAATTGAAATTTAAATCAAAATGTAAGAAAAATTCCATAATTATGAGAAATAATTGTCTGTGTCTCCTACATTATTTGCTGTTTTCCTCATAAATAATGACATTTTAATATTATCACTATGTTACTCACTTTGGCGTTATAAAATGTTCAACGAGTAATGATGGCGGTGGCTCGGCGTTGAAGGGTTTGAGCGATGTTGCTTTCAATAGAATATTCCGTTTTGGTTCATTTGCCCAAGGATCTTGCAGATCTGTTGTACCCAAATTATCTTCAGGTCGTAAATTACCGATCCGAAACGTTTCCAATAAAGTCAAAACCTGATGCGTGTTGTGTTGTTGATAGATGTGCCAAAATGGGTCGATTGAACTTCCAGCACCAATCATAATCTTATCACCGCCCGGATGCTCAGACACAAATTTAGATATGTCATAAACACCGACGCCATATGTAACCCAAATACCTGTCTCACTACAAAATATAATCAACTGGAAATAAATGGCACGATTTGAGTTACAATTGCCTTACTTTGTAGCATGTTTTCCCACTTCATCAATTGAATATGTAGGTAAGTCTTTTCGAGCGACTTTGTGATTTTGCGGCAGATCTGTACTTTCAGTTGGCTGTAGTGCTTTTACTATGTTATTTTGCTTATCTAAATTAGCATGATATTAAGCATTATCAACAATTGGACTATTTCAAAGATGCCTTACACAAATGATATGTGATAGCTCCACCAATTCCGCACACCAGAACAGCCAGTGTCGACGAAAATTCTCTAGCATGAAATCCAGAATGAGATATGTTCGACGAATTTTCAAGTCCATTGGTCGAGAATTTTCGATGGCATAAATATCTGTTATGTATGTCATTGTACTGAATTGCCGCAATTGGACGATAAAAGTCTCTATTGGAACCCAACCTAAACAAAATTACACGAATTTTTTGAAAAATAAAATTGTGTGCTCAAAATTCAATGTTCGTACCGATTTTTAATTTTCAAAAACATAAGACAGCACAGTTTTGACATTTCGTTTTTTTTTACTGGTGACTTGTTGTTGCGGATCGCATAAATAAAACACTTATAATGACACGCAATGTGTTTGCGTCTGACTAATCAAAACACAATAAATGATGTTTATGCTGTCTCCATTATCAACATCGAAAACTGACGATGTGCGCTGCATTTACAATCGTATTAAGAATATTTTTCAAAGTGGACTACGTTTTTGAAAGTGGTCCTACGCGAAATTGATCCGATTGATTTTTATCTCAATTTAAATTGCGATCAACCGAACAATGATTATAACACTTCTCCTTCAACGATAATTTATTTAAATAAAACGCAAGATGATAGTATGCCAAAAAACATCTACTAATCGCCTTATATATTAATTAATCCATATCAACAGCCGTCATCACGAATATTACCTTTTAACGACCAAAACAACAAAGTCACTTTGTGTGAAAGAAATTCAAAAAAATATGATATTTTATGATGATTTGAAGGCATAGTTTTGATGGTTTATATATATTTAGGGACAAGAGATTTCACTAAAATAAGACAAAAAACGAGCTTGCTGAATGGTCATCGAAAAAAAAAAATCATTTTCATTTATTTGATTTTATACCTGTGTTATATAATGAATGACAATTTAGTGAAGATTGAGAACAAAACAGGCTTGCCGTTTTGCTCTGTCATTAATTGTTATAGTTTGTTACACATTAATTTAGATGTGTCATGAGTTAGAACCTTTGTTGGAAATTCGACTGCGGCTGTTGCTGCTGATTGTACATTTGGGGATGATGAGATTGAGGCTGAAAAAAAACACGAATTTCTGTGTGAGCACATCAATTGTATGACATTAGAAAAACAAATTACCTGTTGTGGATGTTGTTGATGCTGCATTCGCATTCGCTTTGCCGGATTGTCGTGATGAGTGTTCATCATTTGCTGCGGATGATGGTGTGGAACATGTTGCTAATAAAAATGTATCAAAGTCAATAAGGGAATAATGAAATGGGAAATTGTTGAAATTATGTTTATTTCAGAGCTCAATATATAGCTTAAAATCATTTCTCACCATTTGATGTTGAACAAGTTGGTTCTGTTGGTGTGATCCATGATTTTGATGCTGCTGATGCTGTTGATGTTGTTGTTGTTGTTGTTGTTGTTGTTGTTGTTGTTGTTGCTGTTGTTGTTGCTGCATTTGCTGTTGAATTTGTTGCTGAATCATTTGCTGTTGTTGCTGTTGCTGCAAAACGAGAAAAAAAATGAATGAATCAAACCATTTCGTTGAATTCAAATAGAAACGTCTCATTTCGCTAATTGAATGTACTGAATTACCGTTGTCTGTTGGGGTTGCTGTACGTTTGTCTGTTGTTGAACATTTGTTTGATTGTGCTGTTGTTGATGTGTTTGATGGTTTTGTTGATTTTGCCGTTTGTCCGATTTATTATCCTCTTGATCGTCTTCCGTCAAAAACTCTCGTTTCGGATATGGAATCGCGTATCCAGCAAAAACGTCCGATGTTGGCCGTGGATCTTCTGTGAAATATGGATCTTGCATCGCTTGTTCCGATGTGATACGCTTATTTGGGTCCATTAGCAACAGTCTTTGCAACAAATGAAATGACTTGCTATCCGGCTTGATTTTGTGTCTCTCCATATATTTAACCAATGAACACTGCGCATAACTAAAATGCAGAATATATTATTAAATCATTTGTGAACAAATAAATTGTATCGAAACGAATGGGAAAAGGATCTTACTTATTGCGCTTAAAGTCTTTTGTGAGTGTATGATGTTCTGGCATTTTGCGAATATCTTCCCAGTCTTTGTCTTGCGGAAATCCCATCACATTGAATATTCGGTCTAGCTGATCATGATGATATGGATTGCTCGTCTTAATGTCTTCTTGACGACAATGAAAAATCGGCTCCGATGTCAACAGCTCAGCAAATATACATCCTATGGCCCAAATATCAATGGCTTTCGTGTAATGACGCGCACCGAGCAACAGTTCGGGTGCTCGATACCAAAATGTCACCACAACTGGATCCAAGTCTGCTAATGGCTTTAGAGGTGCATTGAATAAACGTGCAAATCCCATATCGGCAATTTTCACACGTCCTCTTTCGATACCTTCGCCCATCACAAGAATATTGGCCGGTTTCTTTAAATTTTTAAATAAACAATTACGAAATTGTAATTAAATTTTTCCGAACCTTTCGAAATGAATGTATTAATGAAATACATCCGAACAGAACGCAATATACAACGAGGTGAACTCACCAAATCTCTATGAAGTACCCAATTACTATGTAGGTAATGAATGCCGTCTAAAATTTGGAATAATAAACTTTTGACCATGGCTTTAGGAACCATTACCGGTTTTTTGTTTGCTTTGGCGGCTCGATGAAATTTAATAATGTGCCACAAATCATGTTCGGCATAGTCAAATAGAAGCCACACTTTGCGATCGGTATGCGACAAAAATACGCGTATCAAATTAATCACATTTGGATGCTTGAGTTCCCGTAGAAGCTGCAAAATACACAAACAATTGGCTCAATTAGTCTGATTAAAAGTCTTTAAATTCGTGTCATTCTTACAGCAATTTCACGGCAGGCCGACATTGAAAGACCGGTACCTTCAATTTGTTTCAATGCATAGTCCTTTTTATCACTCTCCTCCTTTCTGTGCGCTTTATACACATGCCCATATGTGCCTCGACCAACTTTACAGCCTTCGAACTCAAACAGGTCCTCTACCTTGGTGCGTTCAACCTGAGTCCGCATCTTAAAATCGTAGTC
The DNA here is from genome assembly GCA_028476595.1 of Obolodiplosis robiniae. Taxonomy (NCBI): domain Eukaryota; kingdom Metazoa; phylum Arthropoda; class Insecta; order Diptera; family Cecidomyiidae; genus Obolodiplosis; species Obolodiplosis robiniae. Next base: position 27,298,212 of record CM052017.1, read on the forward strand.
CATCATAATTGGCGTCATTTTGATTCGATTTTCCGGCACGTCAATTAATCACATCAAATCAAACTTACTCATCAATAAGTTTTTTGGCCTGAAAAACACAGTTGGTTTGTATACGTTGAAAAATTTGATTCAACCAATGTCACGCACACTCCACAAAATCAGATGTACAATTCACGAAAAATATTGTATTTAAATTCGATTTTGAAGGTTTTGATTTTGATATAAATGCAATTAATGAGCACTTTTTTTAGAAAGCACATTCGATTCGGACAATGACTTACCAACAACTGAAAAATAAGAGAACATTCGAAAACTTGTCTAATTTGGTAGAAAGAAAGCTACATCAACACAAACTGACAGATTGTGCTAATGACCAAATTTGACATTTCACAATGAAACATGCAACATTTCGGTAATGAAGGCGATGAAATCTGGTCCGATTTGAATGATGCTCATTATGCATTGCAGCCGAAATTATTTGTGGTGGATTCATATGTTTATTGATGAAAAATCATATAAAATGCAAAAATGTTGGTGAACATAACACTTTTAATAATGCTTTTATTAATAATTTCTTGAATTCAACATCGATCATAACATCTTGCAGTCGAGCCATTCGCTACTAGATGGAACTCTTTGTTGTCACAACCACTATCAAGGTATTGTTTTTTTTTTCATTTTATTTGAATTCACTTGATTTCATATAGTTTTCAGATCGAGATTTATCGCTTCATGCAAACGCGACACATTTTTAATATTTTTTTTTTTTTTTGTATGAAACGAGTAATGGAATTGTCTCAAGCGGACCAATATTGAATTTTACAATCAAAGCTTAACATCCATTGAACTTTTGTTACGAAACTCAACTTGAACTTGCCTGAGATGCAAAATTCAAATTTAGGATCAAAGCTAATACAAAAACGATCCGATGCTGGTGGTGTTCCCACTGAAATTCTCTTGGTTTTGTTATTCGAAATAGAAGATTCGCCCTTTTGAGGCCCAAATCGATTTAAAAAGGGGATAAATGTCTCAGCAAAAGTCATCAATCGATTTTTGTATCCAATTTATAGCTTCGTAAGAAATGACACATGTTCAATTGAAACTTTAATTGCCAATTCATTAGCTGTTCAATCACACCATTATTCGAGTGCTTAATGTAATATGTGTGTCGATTAATAACGTCAACGTCAAAATAATATTTATATTCTCAAATTTCAATTATCTGAATTTCAATTTTTGCTCTCCTTTTAATGAATGCGATACAATTTTTGCAATGGAATTCAATAAAATTCAATGGTTCACGGTCATTGTTACAGTTTTCAAACTTAACCCATTACTCAAAACCTGTTTGCAATCGAGTTACTCTAAACATGAACACAACTCAATTACTCAGCAAGATCCTGAATATATTCACAAATTTACGATATTAGTTTACACATTATTCTCTCTCTCTCTCTCTCTCTCTCTCTCTCTCTCTCCAAATGATGAAAATGTGTAAACAACGCTTTTCGAACAAAGAAACAACGGAAAGAAATCCCAATTAGATCGATATATTAACCCGCTCAGAAATAGTGATCGTTGTTCCTTTGCATAAAAAACAGTTCATTTCCCGTTCAAGTCAATAAGAACTGTGCGATTTTCGGTATTCATTTTTTATACTGAGTTTTATGTGTATATGGAGATACGACGCTAACATAAAGAAAAATCAAAGTTCACGTTTCAACCGTGCATAGACACCAAAGACTTTGTTGCGTATGTAAACAAATAATATCGGTACATTGAAAGGCGCCTCTCAGCGCCTATTTCAAATTGAAAACTGAGCCTAATACCTCACATGAATGGATCAGCACGTCAGGTTTGACGGCGTCTTATTGTGTTGATCAGTATCGGTAATTCCTTATATGACAGCCAATAAGGAAGTGATAAATTCTAAGAAATCGAGTGAAACTTGAAGCAAACTGCCAATCGCTCAAATTTTCGTCGTTTGAACATGTTTACAAAAAACCTCGGTTCTTTGTTATGGCATGAAATACTAATTGCATAGAAATCCATTTCAAATTACATGGAAATCATCGATACTTTTGGCAGTACAGCCAAATGGTTTGCTCGTTGGTTTGTCGATTAGGCGCAGGTGAGCGCTCAATGATCAAGTACCATATTTATCATTTGAAATCGCTTATCACTATTGACTGTGCGACTATTGTTTATACAAATAATGTTCATTTAATGTACAAACATCATCGATGTTTTTTTTAAATTTTTGAATCAAAAACAGCTGATCATGTCGTATTGATTTGTCTCAGATTTAAAAGTCAATTTATGAGCACATAATGTGATTCGTTTGCAACGACCGTTGCTGTTGCAATTGTCATTGCTGCCGATCGATGTTGCTGCTGTTGTGCACTAACAAATATGTGTTTCATTAAAGAAAAAAGCGCGTGTCGCATGCGATCAGACAGAAAATGTTAGACTTTGCACCCAAACACAACATACTCATACGAAACGGTTTGAAGGTGTTGAAAGTGCCCCGTGAATATACGATAATAAATGAAATTGAATAAGCGTATATATCTAGCGAGTAGTGAGGCTTTTGATTGTGTCTGGTAGTTACGATGAAAAATTGAAAACCCAACAAATATTCAAACAGTCACACATGCAAAAGTAACGATTCCGAGCCCCAAACAAAAGCCAATTCTCACTGCACGACGGGCACTTAAACGAGTTCGATGTTAAACCGAGAGCCTCTCATTTTTTCAGCGAGCAACATTATTCACATTCACATACCGATTTTCTTTTCGTAAGCGTTCGTCGATAGATTTTTTAGTTTCGTGAAAAAATATGAGTGAGTGAGCGCAACAGATTTGTCTATCATTACTGATCCATCAGTCTCCGAGTTCAAATCTCTAACGTTCCACCGTTTGGACTAACCGATTATTTTGTTTTGTTCAAGGAGAGACACCATCACATTTGCATCCGAACATAAGTGTAAGTTTCCTCAAACGATTTGCCAAATTTCTGATTTCAATAAATGTTGGCATTCCGCCGCCAGCAAGCTGGTGTTTTTAAAATTTCGTTGGAAAATTTGCAACGCAATTGTATTTTTGAATCCGACTCATCGCGTACAAAGTGCATTCAATATCAAAATGAAAATCAAATGCGCGGGTCGATCAAAGTATGATTGAACCAAGTTCAATATGATTTATTGATTAAATTATTATTTATTTTCTGTTTGGATTTTCATTGTGCGTCCGTTTTAATTAACTATTCCGCATTTCCGGTGTGAATGGAATGAAACAATGTTTCTGTACATTGAATGACACTTTTGTTCTGTTTTGTTTTCAGACTCTTTTTGTGTGTGTCTGCTGCTGATAAAGATTCAATCGCTTAAATCGCAATGAAAATCGAAAGTTCAAATAATTCAAATCAAAATGTGGTTACACAATTGCTGATAGCTGGATCGGCAGCGTGTTTGGCTGATGCAGTGACCTTTCCATTGGATACGGCCAAAGTTCGATTGCAATTACAGGGTGAATCAGCGATGCCCACAAAAAAGGTTGGCACAAATAATACGCAAAATCGATTGAAAATATCGACGAAACGGCCGTTAGCAGCTAGTGCAGCGAGCAATGCATTCCAACCGACCGGGCGAGGATTCATTTCGACCGCATATCCGGTGCACACGCATGATATAGCGGCCAAAGTTGAAAAAATGCAAAAAGTTCAATATCGTGGATTATTCGGAACAATCGCTACCATTGCACGACAAGAAGGCCCTCGCTCACTGTATAATGGATTATCGGCTGGCCTGCAACGTCAAATGGTATTTGCATCTGTACGACTCGGAATGTACGATTCGGTGAAGGCATTGTATCAAAATTTGCTTAGTGAAAAATCGGATGGATTGCATGTGATGGCTCGTGTTTTTGCTGGAATGACTACAGGTGCAATGGCTGTTTGCGTCGGCCAACCCACCGATGTTGTGAAAATTCGATTCCAAGCGCAACACCGACTTCCTGGAACTCAAGTTAAATACACATCGACACCGGCCACTTATCGGAAAATTGGACGTGAAGAAGGAGTTCGCGGACTTTGGAAAGGAGCCATGCCAAACATTGGACGAAATGCAGTCGTTAATGTTTCGGAGATCGTTTGCTATGATATCGTCAAGGAATGTCTCATAGCTAATGGACAAATGCGAGACGACATTTATTGCCATTTTTCTGCTGCCGTTATTGCAGGTACACACTTTTCTCTATCCATTATTTATGTCTAATGAGAAATATTGCTGTTGTTGTGCACAAAAGAATTTAAATCGAATTTGGTTTGACTAAAGTTTGCATTATATCACAGGATTTGCAGCAACTGTAGCCGCATCACCGGTCGATGTTATCAAAACAAGATACATGAATTCACCGAAAGGTCAATATACTGGTGCGATCGACTGTGCCATAAGAATGGCCAAACAAGAAGGACCCACCGCCTTCTACAAAGGGTGAGAATCTTCAATTATATTTAATCATTTTTTTGCTCGAATTTTTCGTATAATTTTAATGTGAATTGCAGATTTGTGCCATCATTTGCTCGTTTAGTTTCGTGGAATATTTGTCTTTGGATTTCATACGAGCAAATTAAGAAAATCGTCTACAATTAGCAGCCTTAGTCAGCAATAATTAAGCATTCATTGTGATTTTTTTGAGTTATTTCAATTATTCAATACTTCGTCAACATTCAACGAAATTTCAATAAACTACTAATAAAAACTCTTAGCCGAACAGTTCACATTAAATCAGGCGGCATGTGATTTACGTCTTTCACGCCAATTGCTCTTCGTGGCCAACTTTCGTGTAAATTCGAATGTATTCATACGAAATTCCAAATTTCGTCTCTCTTCGTGCAAGCAAACTACACGATAAATCGTGTACTACGTATTTCGAGAAACGGCCACGGAGATCATTTGGTGTGAGTTGTGTAGAGCACACGCCGCCGTATTAAACGTTAGCTGTGCTCGGCTGAGTAATGTACTATATTTTGAAACTAAGTTCTATTTGCATGTAGCTGTTTTTATTCGCTATAAGTGCTCCATTGTATGAATGTTAGGTTTTATTCTTTTAGTTTTTTGAATATAAATTCAAAAAACAAAAATACACAACAATAAGCGATTTTTACAGTTAATTTGCCTTTGAATCGCCCAATTATAACTGTAATGATATGCAACAGTCAAACAAGCAAGCTTGAGCACGTTTTTAACGGAATTTCTAAATTTCAATATCACTTTCGATGACTTCAAATGTAAGATAACGACTAGTTTCTCCGCAAAAGGAGGATATTACAACTTTCCAACAGCGAACAAAAAACACACAGAGAAAGGATGTTCTTGATACATTCGTGCTATGACGTACAGTTGATGTCATCACATGGTGTTTACTCTTGGTCGTTAAAACTGTAGCACGATCTATGCCAAGCGAGCTATTTACAGTTTGTTTCCACTTAAGCACAGACAAACGCTAATATATCGTGAAGGATAAGATGCAACGGTGAATGCGCAGAAAAGTTTGCGTTGAGCAATGCTGCTATGATCAGATAATTTTCATTGTGTTTACGCATCGCTCAGACCACACATTTGAGTAGGCAGTGATTATTCAACATTACCGCTGACTCAGTGTTTCTATAACATTTCGATGACAAAGTCGTACTGTCGTTGGATTCGCCAAATTTGATTTATTTATTATTTCAACAAGTGTATACTTTTCAACATATTGACACGATGCCGAAAGTCAAGAAAGGAGAAGCCAAGAAAAATATCAAAGTAAAAGCCGATGAATCGCCGAATGATTGTAAGAAACTTCGTTGGAATATGTGCTAACGACTGTTTGTATTAATTTTGAGAAAATATTTTAGCAAAAGTTACACGGAAATCGGCACGTTCTCGAGATTTTGGCCCATCACCGTTGCAATTGTTCTTGCAAGATACGCCAATTTATAAGCGAAACTTAAAAAAAATGGCAACAACTGAAAACAAAAAGATGCAAAGCAAAATTCCCAGTGTTGGTGTACCAAAGCCAAAACATACTTCCATCGAAAAGGTCAAAGTAATGGCACAGCCGGGCCCGTCATCGAAGAAATGTGAAACCGAAACAACATTCCAAATATCCAATCCAAATGATCGGTCAAAGATCGGTAGGATTTTTCTTTAAGTAAACCAGATTCATTGAGCACATTAATTTACCGATTGAATATATTATTAGTTGTGCAAAAGGCGCATGCAATTGATGGACTTTCGTCTGAACATAACGGCGTTCGTACTATTCCATTTCCTGTAGCGTCGCGCAACTCAAGCGTCTCTATTTTCAATGGTGCATTGAAAAGTGTTTTTTGGCAAACACCATTTCCAATTGTATGTATTACGTAATCATATTCATGAAGTTTCAAATGTACATTTTTATATGTGTGAAAATTTTGATAATTTTTTGGCCATTGGCTTGCTATTTTCATGAAGAGTTTGATGATTCTGAAAGGAAAGTTCAAGTGTGATGAATATGAAGACGAGCTGTCGGCCGGAGACGTCGCGAATGTTCCAGCTGGTATGATTTCAGACAAAAGACAAATTTTACCTCAATTTTACTAAATGTTTTTTATTAACGGATTTCACCATATTTTTTTTTCATAATTCCATGCAGGCCTTGGTGTTACAATAACATATTTGGGATTCGCCGATGAAGATGGATACATCTTTTATCACACTTAATGAGAGAGGAGCTGATACATGACTTACCCCTGACACATTTGTGCCACACAACTGTATTGCATCTCGCATTCCATCGAAAATAAAGCATTTTGCATCTCATCTTTATATGTTAAGAAACGAATTTTTTAGAATGTATTTTGTCATCTTCCAGTTGAACACTTCCTCAAGTGTGACAATGAATAAAATTAAGAAAAATGGAATTTAAAATATGATGGTAAAATAAATCGAAAAAAAAAATCGTATTTTGTTTGGATTGTTTACAATTCGTATTGGAACCGCGAACCGTTAAAAAAACGTGACAGTTCGAAAGCGGCGTGAAGTTAGCGTGGATATCCAAGTAGTCGGTATATTGGACTGAAATGTCACACATCTCATATCATTATCACTACTGCTTAATTGGTGTGCGATCGACAAAGCAGCTGTAATAAAAGGATTTTTAAATTTTTAGAGTTTAAGTGAGTGGAAAATGGATGATAATTCAGAGGATGGCTTCGAGACGGAGGAAAACTATTATGCCTTCTTGAATATATCAACGTCGGCAAGTGTTGTTCTTGAATCATTTTGTGAAATTTCCATGGAAAATGATGAAATCTGTTGGTCGAACGCATCAAATGTTCACTGATGGAGCGAACGAAAAAAAGCTGGGAAAAACATTGAAAAATACATCGAACGGTTTAGTAGAATTTATGTTTGATAATTTATTTATTTTATTAGGCTACTGTCGATGAAATTAATTCAGCTTATCGGACGTTGAGTCGGATTTATCATCCAGATAAGCACGTTGATGCCGAGAAAAAGAAGAAAGCCGAATTGCTGTTCAATCGCATTAAAAGAGCTTATGAAGTTTTATCCGATCCACACAAACGTGCCATCTACGATTCGTTGGGCGTCAAAGGTTTGAAAACAGAAGGATGGGAAATTGTACATCGAACAAAAACACCGTCGGAAATTCGGGAGGAATTTGAGCGGCTGGCTCGTGAACGAGCTGAACGAAAACTCCAACAAAGGACCAATCCAAAGGGCAATATCACAATCAATGTTAATGCTACAGAAATTTTTAATCCATACGATGATGAATTCGAGTGAGTAATTGATGATCATGTTGTAAATGTGCTGAATTAAAAATTATTATTTATTTGTATACAAAGGGAGAGATCTTTTCCAAACATTGAAGTGTCTGGCATGTCAATATCTCAGTCAATCGATGCCCCCATCACCACTAGAGACACCATCTCAATGTCGGGCAATTTGTCTTCGCATAATGGCAACGCACAAGGTACGCACATTTCAATAGCATATTGATTTGGGTCATTGGGTACTCATGCTAATTTGGATCTCGTTTCTCTATTCGCAGGTGGGTTCCTCATATGTGGACGGCGCTTAGTTAATCAGGGTTGGTTTGAATTTTTGGCCGGAGCTGGAAATGGTCCAATTGTCGGTGTAAAGGGATCAAGGAATTTGACGAACAAAGTCTTCTGCAATGGTGATTTTACGCTAAATTTCCGGAAAAATGGCATCATACCTGGTCTTGTAGGAAGTTAGTTCAGTTTTTATGCTTCCATTTTCATTTCCCACTAAATGTTCAATGTTTTTCTAGCACTTGCTGTTCAGCTAGACAAACATACAGTCGGATATTTAACTTATAATGCTGGCCTGCAGTCGTCAGTGTCTTGTGTCCTTGAGCACAGCACTGAAAAGCAACACATACTAGTTACCTGCGCTGTTGGAATACCTCATTCATTTATTTCAGCAAGTTATACAAAGAAACTCATTGATTATGAGCTTAAATTGCGACTAGCAGCGAAGTAAGTTAAAAAAATTCAAACAAAATAATCATTTTAAATTTTAATTTTTACAATCACATTTTGCGTTTTTGCAGAGTTGGCACATTCGGTTACATGGCCGAATACGGCGCTGAGAAGAAAGTCTCAAAATACAGCTCAGTCGTAGCTAGCGTATCGATTGGACAGCCCACGGGTGTCATAATGAAATTGAAGTAAGTATTTCGTGAATGAAATGTTTGATAGAAAATTTATTTTAATATTATAAAATTGTTTATCACTAGATTGATTCGTTCAACACAATCGTACATCTTTCCAATTCATCTGAGTGAAGACATCGTCCCAGCAGCGGTGTTCTATGCAACTGTCACTCCATTAGTCGCCTGGTTTGTGATCAAAAAAGTGATTATCGAACCAATGAACGCAGAACAAAAGCAACGCGATATCGATAGAATTAAGGAAACTAACAAAAAACGGTACAGAGTTAATTTTTTTTAGTTCAATTGATATTCACTCGAATTGAATTTGATGTTAATCATTAGAATGGCGGAGAAGAAGCGAGAGGCAGAAGCTGCGGTTGATCTGATGTCAGTACAATATGAACGAAATCGCAGTGATGAAGCGAAACGGAATGGACTTCTCATCACGAAAGCCATTTATGGCAGAATATTTGACGATTCGTCATCCGATAACAGTAAGAGAATATTGTACAGAATAAATACTTTTTCAGCTAATATAAAGCTTCTGAACTTTTTCGATTCGTAGACCCTAATGCTAATACAAATAGTCACGTGATCGATGTTACGATACCTCTGCAGTGTTTAGTGAAGGACAGTAAGCTAATTTTGCAAGAAACTGGAAAGGTAAGCTCCAATACAACATCAGAAAAATATTCAATTTAATATGTATGTGTTTGTTGATATTTCAGTCTGAATTGCCGGGGTTTTACGATCCATGCGTTGGCGAGGATAAATCATTGAAAATCGAGTACATCTACAATAACACGGAGTACACCATAGTCATAAAGGAGAACGAACCACTTTGGTTACCAATTCTAAAAGCTTCAAAATCGTCATGATCATGGCTTCAAGCAATTTAACCATTTCCAAACATCCGCATATCCGGATGTGTAGAATTCAATATCTGAATCTATATAGTTGATAGATCAGATGACCTCATTCTTTCATCGATGCCTGGAATTTGGACTCAACTCAATTTTCCCACTTCCCAAATGAACAGCCATCCAATCTCTTGACGATGGAAGCCATTTTGAATCAAATATCCCATTTTTGTGGCTTAAATTGTTACAAACTTTTATTAGAACTTTACCATAATGACATAATGACTTAACACTAAATCCAAAGCTAATTTAACCTTATATCGGTCGCTGGATAATTAGCGAAGAGAAATTTACGTGCACAAAATGACGGTGCGAAGATTTGCATTGTGCTCAAATCAAATTTGTAGTTAAACACATTTGCTGTATTTTCTCACGTGGAAAAAACGGTTTGTTCTGGACGAAGTCTATATAATTGTAAGTATTTCGTAGAACGGAAAACATTGTTGTTAATAAAGCAGTTGCATAGATCTAAACTGAATGGAGCGGGTAGTTTCATTTTTATTTTTTTCTGACAACAAAACCAAAGAACAAACAACTCTTTAGAATTTTATTCTATTCCATTTTATTCTTTTCTTCTAAATTCTGTATGTATTTGCGACTAATTCGCTCGAGTTTGAAATGTTGTAAGTTTATGCTGTCTCCATCCCACGATATGAATTTCTTATATTTTACAGGATCACATAAATCCATGAGCTCTACAATGGAGAAAGGATTCGTAAGAAAATTTGATGAGTTTATAAAAAAATACCGAAATCTTATAGATATCTGTTGACCTACCGATACCAGCTCCTTCATATTCACACCGTTCTCGCTCTATCGTCATTTCGAGAACAGCCAATCGATTTGCATGTTGATTCGAGCGATTCTTTGAAATCGACTGTTTCAAATTTATTGTTTCAATCTCTTCTTTGAATCGATCTAAAAATCTGTTTCATTAAAATTTGAGTTAGTTAAAAGTAACATTAAAATATCATGCAAAACAATGAAAAGACCCACTCTTCAATGAGTCCGGCAAATTGAGTTGATGTCAAACACTCTTGGCCTTCAAACTGTTCCAAGCCATCAGTGAACCATGCGAATCGTTCGCCCATTATATTAGCTTTCATAGCGTGGCCTAACTTGATTTTATTGCGATTATTGAATCTGAATGTGAAATAAGCTCCATCAATAGTTGAGAACCGTGTTTGTTTTTTCCTGAAGTCTGGAAAGTTACCTTTTTGCCTTTTTTGCAACCATTTTGGTTTTACGGCTGTTTGGATGCTTGAGTTTTGATACCTCCTTCAATAGCTTCGTTGGCGGCTTAAAAATGCAAACAAATCGAATTATTTTACTTGGTGTTCTAAAAAGAAACTGAAACTTTGTTACTCACCATTTTTATGGAAAGTTCCCCCCAAAACGACAACTAATATTTTCTGCTCAAAAGAAATTTCAATAATACTTCAGCAAAACACGAATCAATACGAAATATCTTTCAATCGGCCGGTTGTTTTTGTTATAAAAATCCTCGTGGTTGCGAAAATGAGGTTATGTGTTCATTTTTGACACTTCTCAGCGTTTCATAAACTTGAAGTTCGTTTGGTTGTCAAATCGTGTGTACATAAAAACCGAAGGTTAAACAATATCTTTAACGTATGACGTTAAAACAGTCTAATTTTTTTATTGAGATTGAGTTTCATTGCATTTCTTTTTTCGCCAAATCATTTATTGATTAGCGAAGAAATCACCATTAATCACAGTCGAATTTAACGTTTTCAATAAATCGTATCTATGTTCAGTATTATTTTTGGACATTGTCTAGAGGAGTTCGTCTTGTTATTTCACAATCAACAACAAGTTTCAAGTCGAAGAAATCCGGTTTTTAATTATTAAATTCCACCTAGACTCAAATTCAATTCTCCTTAAAGCGATGGAATCGAAATATATCGATATATGTGGCGTGCCCACAAGAATTGTTACATGGGGCAAAGGGATAGGCGAATCATTTGACAAAAAAGAGATTATACTGTGCATTACGGGCAATCCCGGCCTCTCCGGATTCTATATTACATTTTTAACTACGCTGTTCAAAATACTCCAGGGAAACACGCCAGTTTGGATAATCGGTAAGATTTCTTGTACAATTTCGCGTAATATATTGAAACAAATCATTAAAGCAAATCGCCTTTGAAAAGGTCACGCTGGTCATGATGAGCCCGAAGATGAAACGAAAAAGATTCCGCGTTTGAAGCACAACAAACATTTGTACGATATCAACGGACAAATCAACCACAAGGTAAATATATTTTTTTACTTGAAGTGGACCGAAAAAAAGAAACGCACTTCATAAATTGCATACATTTATTCCACAGCTCGAATTCATTCGGAAGCACATTCCGTCTGATGTGAAAATACATTTGATTGGCCATTCAATTGGAGCGTACATTTCAATGCAACTGCTGAAATTCGATGATATCAGCAAGCGCGTGCACCACTGTTATCTTTTGTTCCCAACATTCGAATACATGGTAATGCTTTTATCAACTTGAACTCTTCAAACTGGATGACTCATTTAAATTTGATTTTTTTGCAGGCCATTTCACCTAATGGAAAACTTTATATTGCACTTGTACAAAGATATTTCAAAATCATTTATTATTTAGTGAAATTGCTGGAATTTTTGCCAAATTTCGTAAAAATGTTTTGCATTTACGTATTCTTCTGGGTTCGATCGATACCGCGCGAGTATGCGGAGCAAGCTTCAATGTACATTCGCCCGAGTGTTTTGACCAAAATTGTGTGCATGGCTGATGATGAAATGGAAAAAGTCACCGAACCCGATTATGAGCTGATTGAAAAGAACAAACATCGGTTGACGTTCTTCTACAGCACGACTGATGGTTGGACACCGATTACATACTACGAACGGCTTATTGGACGAATTCCCGGTGTTAAGGCACAAATTACCGATAAATACGATCATGCTTTTGTCTTAAAATCGTCACATAATATGGGTGCATTGGTTGCTGATTGGATACAAAAAAACAGCTAAATTCGATAAATATCCACCAAAATCGATTAATTCGTTTCAATTCAAATGAACTGCCTCACGAAGTGAATTTTTTTTTTGGATTATGCATTCCCAATTGAATATAAATAGCTAGTGTTAAGTTTCCGGCTGACAAATTGCAGTTATATTGTATGGTAATGACGAAGCTAGTCTAGAAATTGCTTACAGTGAAGCTTCAGAATCAGCAGCCAATAGATTTTATAAAAATCACAAAAATTGGAGGGAATTCACAAGAAATATACAAAATTGAAGGCAAACAACTGAAGTAAATGTTTATTTTGTCAAAAACTGATGATGCAAGCGTCAAAACACACGAGCCTATTAGTAATATGTGCCTTTTTAAGGCAATAAATGACTTATTCTTTGAACCGTTGAACCTCCCTGGTTCGATGAACAACCAGATGAGCCCCCTAATGATCCGCTGTGGCCAGCATTATGCTGTTTGCGTCTGGCCAGCTTTATGCGTTGTGATGGTAGTTCTGGTGACCTTTGAACATTTTGTGTACGGAAAACTCTTAAAATTGGAACAATTTTAGTTTTCATTTAATCGCAATTGTTGACTGAATGAGTTTATTTCTGAAAAAAAAAAATTGAATCACGATTGTTAATTTTGTTTTTGTTCTGGCAGAGCATCGATTGTCACAAGCAATGCGAAAATGAAAAAGCAAATTTGAATTTTTTTAAAATAACCGCTACCACTTTGAAGTATTTTAACTGAAATATGACGGATGAGCTTATGTCAACGTAAATGTTCTTATCTTTTGTTGTATCTCGATGCGAAATGAACTGAATATTCGATTGATCAATAGTTTGTGTAAGCATTTTCAGTTGGTTCCAGATCATTTAAACCACTATTCTAAGATAATATGGATTTTGAGTTGAGAAGGAAGGTGCGGAAATGTAAACAATTTGAGCATGGGTGAAATATAAATAAAATTTTCTACTTTCATGCTCAGATATTTTCTTCTTCTTTTTGTAATTCAAGTAAAATCTGAATTCACTATACATTACAGTTCTGTGTGCATGTTTTTTTCTTAATTTATTCCAATAAGAAAAAGCGATTAAAATATTTTTCAAGAGAAACGAGTGCGGCGTTTTCTTAGAAATAATATGCCCATAATAATTTGTGGTTAGCATGTAATATTCTATTTAATTTTGATACACTGTCATTGAAATCTTGTCAAAATGGTACGATGGCGATCGAGTTGGGTAAATAACAAGTTGAACCACCCTTTTGAAGCTTAAAAAAGATGAACATATTTGTTAAAGTTTGAAATCAATTTAAATGATATCATCACAGAACAAGCAATACATTCAAGCGTTGAACCAATTTTCAATTGATTTTAATCAGAAGGATCAGCATGTACATTGTAAAAAACAAAAAGTTTCCAGCCACAGCCAAATCAACGAGTAGCACCTCCTGCACACTATCACAATCTAAATCGAGTATCATATCAATTCCAGCAAACTTCTGGATTGCCTCGAAACACTTCTTACACCGTTAATAGATCAACAATCGTCTTATCAACACCAACCAAACAAGGTGAATCAATTTCGATTCCGTCCTCGTCGTCGATTGAAGTTGAAGTCTACGTACAAAATGTTAGAGGCATTCGTACTCAGCACAACAAATTCTTCTGTTCTTCATCCTCCTGCCTTGAGCTTCTTGAATGCGGAATATTTTGACGATTCTTACGCTTGCTTTCGCTAAGACAGAAATTTTCGACGTGGTGGGGGAGTGCTTATATTATTAGGCAATATTATTTTCTCTAGTGAACAGATGAATATTTCGCAAGCTGACTGCCTGGAATATGTGTACAAGTACATAAAGGCCAACAGAATCTTTATTTACAATGCGTGCATTCCGCCTGCATCAAAGTCGGAAATTTACCAAAGTCAACTTTCAGCTATTGGAAAGATCTCAACAAAACTTGAAGATCATCATCGTGGGTGATTTCATTATGCCACTTGTGCAATGGACAAAAGAGAGTGACGTTGACAATGTTTTGATTCCAACGCACTTTTATTCTGCTCACACTTCCGATTTTATCGATCAATATTAAGGACCTCACGAGCTTGGACCTTCATCAGATAAATTCGTTTCGAAACAGTAATGGTAATGGCAGACTTCTGGATTCACTCTTCCCAAATGTCTTCATTAAACGTCTGACACACCGATCTTCAAATAAGGGGCCAGATTGAACATCGAAAATCACCGATTCATCGCCAAATTACCAACAAATTCCAAATTTTTAGAATATCTTGTGAATATAAAACTCATCGAGCTGGTACGTGACAATATAACTGTGCCACAGCATGGTTTCATGAAATCAAGTCGACCAATTCAAATTTGATGGAACTATGCTAATAATGGGTTAAATTGACGATATAATTCCATTACATGTTTCGTGAGACGAGGAGATCCACCTGACGCGAGCACTCGGATCATACTAAACGAGGAAAATAAATTTCGGATCTCCACAATCAACTGTGATCCTAGCTTCAAGAAATATTTCTTTTTTTTCATTCATAGCTTCAAAAACATGTTTGCATTTTATGAAACTGTAATCATAATTACTATGTACCTATTTACACTTATTTGTAGAGTCAATTCTGATATTAGAGGTCAAAATGGATCTACAGAAATTAGTTTGAAATATAATAAACATGTTTAAATATTTACAAAGCAAGTGAAAAAATCGTACGGTTCAATTCGATTATTGTTTAACTTCAATGGCTATTCCCTTATCGTGATCAAAAAAATTAAATGCTTCAAATGTGTAAACAAGCAAAAACAGCATTATCATGTGTTTTGACACAAACGACGGAATATTATTCAACATGAGTGGCAGCTTGGTTTCTACAGATTACTCCATAGCACTGGGATTGGCGCTACGTTGAGTACTTGAATGCTGTAAAATTGGTTTCGGTATATTTATATTATATTAGGAATTAGTTTTGTAATCAAATATTGGCGAAAAAAATATTTCGATTAAAAAATAAAGGGAAATAAACAAAATGAAGAAAAGAATCCAATTATAAATCGAAGATTAAACACACACGCAGTCAAAATATCGGTGAATCTTGAATGAAGTGTGAATCTTTTTTGTTCTCTGATTTATTAATTTTCATTTTTTTGCTTATTAATTTCGAAGATTCGCCAAATTGGCCGTTTCTTAATTGATCTTATACAAAATTAGCTTTAGCAATTGTTTGAAATGGTGATTTTTTTCTAATCGACGCATTAACTTACTTTCGAAATTATGTTCAATGTATAAAAAAAAAAAAACATGTTCGGTCAAAAACGGAATTAAAGATCAATCGACTTACTGAGTTTTCAAAATAATTGAATTTTTATATGGATCGGTGGGAAGGAAATTTACCTTCAGATTAGATTGGAAAAATACTGAAACTGGATATATTTGAGTGAAATCGTGACACAAGAGTTTGTTCGGAATAATAGTGAAACAAGATTCAAAATGCACTCTCGGTGGAAAGTCAGTAACAATAGAACATTTGAATATTTTTGCACGCGATATTTGTGTTGATGCGATAATAATCAATTCCTTTTCAAATTTCAGCTTTTTACACACACACAAGAAGGAAACTTGAAGTACATTTTGAAATGTGCCAGATGAATTATGGACTCATCAATTATATTCGTTCTCTGGCTTTCGGATTTGCCAAAAAATGCGGCTGGAATGAGGCAGAAAAAGCCACTAGAAATTATTATTACGGCTTTATGAAGCACCATCCCAATCTTTCACTCCGCAAGCCTAAGCCAGTGAGCCGTTCAACGGACGATTTCTTGGAGATCTTGCGTCACTTCATCAAACATGCACCTTGAGGGCAATCCAATTTTGTTGTTCAGGGACAACTCATCCGTGCGGCATCTCGGTTGCATCCAGAATGCAACCGTTGGATGTGTCAGTTTTTGGGCTATTAAATTGTTTGAAATCGGAGAAATGCCACGAATGAAGCCTGAGCAATGTGTAGTGTTGACCTATATTGGAGATCTGCCATGTCGATGGCATGGTTGATAAAGCCATGGAAGACGCCTTTTCAACGAGAAATCAGTCAATGCTGGTGTTTTCAAACCAAGTGATTTCATTGCTGCGTGATATCATTGCGGAAAATCTCCCTGCTGAAGAAGAACCACTCGAAAAAGACGACCGAAACATGGTCGTGGTCTTGGATGAGCATGAAGATGTGGCCTTAAACGAAGAGGTGAATACTTCAGAGGCCGACACTTCAGAAGTTCAACTTCCAGTCGTTCAACACTTCAGGAAACAATAGCGGCCATTGGCGCGTGTAAACAACGATGGAATCAAAGGAAAAGCGGAAAAGCAAGCCCGGTCAATCTCTCCGCGGAAGCAAGCAACACCAAAGAAGCGCCAAGAAGTTACGTTGTCGATCTGCATCACTTGGAAGCGATGAAAAGAGAGACTTCTGCTTGATATGTTTGCAATTGTTGCCAGAAGTATTGAATCTTAACAATTCGAATCATTGCAACACTGTAAGCATTCATTTCACTTGAAATGTGTTCAAATGGGTAAATGTAGCTTCTACACATGCCCGAGTTGCTACTCTGACTTGGGCCAAAATGAACATGTTCGAACATATGGACATTTTTTCTGAAAAAAAAAAAAAAAATAGTATTGCAAATCCGCGGGTTCAGTAAGCTAGGATTTGAGATTCTTAAGGGAATAGAGCCGAAAACTGCTCAAAATTTTTATTTCTTGGTACTTTTATGGTACTAGGCAAAAACTAGTAACACATCACCTCACTACAATTTGAAGCTTACCAATTATTTTGTAATTTAGTGTAGCCATACTTGTGACTCACACAAAATACAATCAAATTGAGTGTTGATTTCGAAAAAAATGCCGCTTATTATTGCTCGTGAGCTTTTTCTGATTGTAGTTCATTGTCATTTCGTTAACAATGACTCACGTGTTACTATTTTAGTATGTTTTCAATATATCATCTGTTATTTATTTTGGCGCATTGAATTTTTTGACGCCTAATCCTATTGTGGCTCACTACCAATCATGCGATTAAATTGATGACACGTGAAATGTTTAATCCCTATTCAAATCAAACTATTTTTGATTATTCGAGGCTTACGCGCTAAAACATCATACGAAATCTGGAGATCAATTGACGCGATTTAAATTGAAAAAATGAAAATCGGAAGTGATTTGGACAATTTCATTCAATTAGAGTTCTATTTTCATTATTTTTACACGTTCAATTTCGAATTGATATCACCAATGTGCGATACAAACGAAAATTATTGCAAGCAATTTATCAGGAATTGAATTAATTTTAAATAAAATGTGAAAAAAATTGAAGGCTTGTTGTAGTGGATTCAGATTATTTTTTTTTTCTAAATGTAATTTCGTCAATCCTTTTACAACGAATGAAAAACTTTGTCGAACAGAAATTCTATTGTCTAAACCAATAATATGAACAAATATCGATTCTACGCATTGCGAAAACTTACAAAACCTAAATTGATCACTGCTTATAGAGATAAAGAGAGTCACTTTTTATGCCATACCCTAGCGGAGGAACACTTGGAATATCTTGCAACTGTACGGCAAAGGCTCCTTGTCTTTTCAAAATTTCCTATCGTTGGAAATTTTCGTACAAAAAAATTTAATAAATGCAACAATGTACAATAAATGTAGCTATAGGGAATTCATACAATTGCTAAATTTGTCATGATTACGTTGAATTGATTTACAAAATTGTTTATCAAATATATGAAACTTTTTCAAAAATTGTATGACTTCCTTCTGACAACATTTATCGTACGGAAAACTTGAGATAATTGATAGGTTTTTTTCGGGTTTGAAAATTTCTGCGAAATGACGCCACAGCAGTGATGCCATTACATTCTTGCCGATCAATTCAAATTGCCATTATTTTCTTCAGATATACACATGTTTTATAAAAAATGTTTCCTTACTCCAAGTTAAAGTTCTTAAAACTGTGGCAATGTGAAAATACAATGAAATATGATCGGTGAGACTAATGGAGCTGTCCTCTTCTAACGTTTTCCATTCTTGGTGAGATCATTTTTCCAGTTCGAAACAACATTTCTTAACCGTCCAAATTAGTTTGTATTTGCCGAGATTGGATGCATCATCATTTATAGTCGTTTGGATTGCGTGCACTGTGTTGTGCATTACCGTGTCTTGCTGATGGATAAGATGCTGATTCGCAACGCCAGTAACTGTGAAAATATCATCTGAATTGCAAAAAGTAAGGGAAGCACACAACAACACGCTTTGCTGTATGCGTCTGCACACAGTCCGGACGAAAAGGACTAAACAGCAGTGAAAGAGCCTTTAGTTCAATCGCACTCACTCACTGCATGGCTCCGCATTCACAAACAGCACAGCCAAAAGGAAAATTTGAACCGAAGTGAAAAAGCGTTGTTGGCTCGTAATATTATTATGTTGCGCCCAGAACATATACACACATTCCGACATAGAAAGTCGTCGCGAAAAGACACGCGTACATAATTTCCACTCGATTTTCCCATTTTTCACCACCACTTTTATATTCTATTTGACTGGAGTGCCGGTAAATATCGAGGCGCCGACAACTTGTTTGTTTATCAGTTTCCTTTGTTTGCATTTAGTGTTTTGGATCACACAAGCGCAGCCGGCAGGCCATCGGTCAACGATTAGTGTGCCGCGAACAAAAAAAAAATATTCATAAATTAAATAAAAAACAAGCACCTAAAATAGCAATGAGTTACTTGTTGAATGGATAAAAGTGTAGCGATGAAAAATTTGTCGAAAAAGTCTTGGTGATGCCGCGTAAAAAACAAACCGAACCACGTGCTCTCAAACGTAAGTATTTTAACTGATTTTTCATAGCTTCACTTAATTTTTTTGCTTATAAGAATCAGCGGTGATTCATGATTACCTATTGCGATTGATGTTGTGATTGTTGAACGGCGACGTGAATTGAATACATTACTGGAATACTCTTTCGCATTGCTAAAATGTTGCGAAATTCAGATGAATTTATCCATTTTACGTAAAAACATCCATTTCAATAAGTTTTTGGCATGAACAAATAATATCTGGCAAGTCCTTTGAGCCACCATATCTTGGAATGAATGGAGTCAAAAAGAATCTACCGGTTCGTTTCAGTTCGATTCGTTGGGTGATAAAGGTCCCAGCATAATCGCTCTTAGAAAACTATAAACGCATATCGGGAAATTGATGTAAATGTGGTACATATTGCTTGAGTGGAGTGTCTTATGGAGTGGTTGGAATGCTTTCGATACACACACACACACACACACACACAACAGCATAACAGTCATGTGCAATTATATAGCAAGACACGCACATGTTATATCGATAGTATTGCTTGCTTTACTAGTTTTAATTCCCCGAAGACCATACTCATTTCCTCGCAGTTTTCCTCTAACATGTGAACCGGTTCATCACTCATGAGAATAATATGCCCCAAATTTATTTATAAAAACTTTAAACAAGTTTACAACTCACAGCGCTTCCTTAGGTATGCGAATTGGTTGTTTGTTTTGTTGATGTGTGTCCCAATGCGAGCATGCACGTATATGTATGTGTGAGAGTGTGTCTGTCTATACAGTGCTTATGTTTAGCTGCACCAAACTAATATAACGGTACAGCTGAGAGACCATTGAAAATAAAAAACGACCAAGTGAACAGACGACCAAATGAATCATACGTTTATTGTGACTGGAGCGTTAGAAAATACATCAATATGTAGTAGCAAGCAAGTGGGTGTCCGTATGACTCCCCGAATGGCCATATATAAAAATTGCTAGATAAATGTCTATACAACGATCATACACCACACACTGCAGATTCAGTCCATAAGATTAACATTACTTACGTATTCATTGAATACTATACTTGTAATTATTACTATTTTCTACCTGTCTCGGTCATTTAGTCGACCCAATACTGAATTTCTTGGAATCGTTGATCGTGAAAATCACCGAATTGCTTCGAAGGATTACATTTCAAACGGATCTTAATCTCTAAAGCAAAACACATTTGACCTGCCTATTTAAAATGGGACCATATAGTAAAAGGCTTACTTTCAAGCGTAATCGTTTAAAACGATTCTCAATTGCATATATAATCGAAATTCATGATCAAACATTTCGACGAGAACCATATATGAGCAAGGATGCCAGCGACTCGACACACGCTTGTTATTTATTCTTGCACTTAATTCCTCTCTGTGTGTATTTACATTGTGAGCACAAGATTTGCTTGATTCCAAAAACAACAACAACAACAACGAAAGAGTACAAACAATCGCTAGTCGATTAGATGAAATTGGCCATGGAATTTAAGTTTTATGATGTAAGCGGTAAAGCGTAATTATTGCCCTCAATGGTGACATTACCAATCTAAAAATATACTGTTAAATTATGTTCGACATTTCTCCAGCAATTTTACATTTTTCGCCGCCAATTTCCAGTAAAGTCTGTTTTTTAAATTAAACATTTGATAGTATTCTTCATTTTACCGCCAAGTTCGGGCCATCATTCATTTAACTCATCGATATGTCTGTGGCAGTTTGGTAAAGATGAATTTATTTCGTGATTATCGCCGATGCGCTTCCTGCTACTAGATAGTTGCGAATCGTCAACGTTCTTTTTGTTCGTTCGGCTCGTAAAAACATGCTGTGAATGTTATGTTTGGTGACCATTTCGAATGCGCGAAAGGCAAATAATAAATTTCGCCAATAATTGATTGAATATGCGGAGGTGCTCAGTGTAAATGACTGGAAAGATCATGATGGAATTGCCCAGTGTAACGGGCATCTTCCCTCTCATTCAATTTTGTCGCGGATTGTGTGTGTGTGTGTGTGTGTGTGTGTGTGTGTGTGTGCGTTGTTTGCACATTTTATAGGTTCGCGTGCTCTCTTCATGGTCTGGGCATAACATTTTTTTTTATTGTTTTTCACTTTCACCGACCCATTGCCGGCCCTTCGACTCTCTTTCACGCGAATAAATATTTACCTCAAATGTCGCCTTGTGCAAAATTTCGTCTCAATGGTATCGTTTCAAATGCTGTTGAAGATGTACGTATATGCATTGCGAACTCCATTCACGTCTACATATTGAGCATTTGAGGCGCTCAACGCTCGTGCCATCATCCATCTGAACGCTCGCCCCACATCCACATTCACAATGTAAAATGCTCCAACATATTTAGATTTGGTCCTGTATCTATATAATATAATAATATGATTCGTTCTTTATTATTACATATTATTATTTTTTCTGTTCCATGTTTAAAGCTCCCAAGTGCACGTTTCGAGAGTGGTACACTTATTCTCGATGTAAAGAAATAAATATATAAATAAACAAATAAAAATATAGCGAAGGAACAGAGCTGAAAAAAGTCAAGTCTTCGTCTAATCCTGGCCAATGCCACTGAAATATATGTGTGTGTGTGTGTGCGTGGTGGTGAGGCGATGAATTGCATCACAGCGCACCTAAAGTTGCAAAGCAACAGTAACAATTTCATCGAATATGGATTAGTTTGGCGGTTAATTCATGAAATAATAGATAATTCAAGTGAATTAAAAGACCGCGAAAACTTTCCCACTGCAAATACATTGTACTTATTCGGCGCGCTTGTTCGCTGTTTTTCTTCCTTTCTTTGAACGCAGGCACAGACGATCACATTCAAATGTCGGTTCAAGGTGCAATCGTCGACTCAATAAATAGTCAAACCGGAAATTTCGGAATTAATCGACGCTTGGAGAACTGTAAGTATCTCTTATTACCATCGAAAATATGACTGCACGCAAAAAACAATTCGACTCTAGAGTATCACAAAGATAATCACTTTAGACGCTGGTGCGAAAATATGCGATGCTGTATTGCCCATTCATTGTTTCCATCCGGCAAAAATTTCTCGGTGAATTAAAAAAAAATTGGGTGCACACTGCGCATCATGAACGTGCCAAAACTCTGATCGTGATAATTCCGAATCATTTGATCGATAAATTCGATTATTGTGTTGTAGTTTTCCGAATGTACATTATTCGAAAATTGGGCCACACGATATGAGCGTTGAACGCACTCGATATGTTTTGTGCGCTTGGAATGAATGTGTGTGTTGCTTGTGTTGCTGCGTGGAGCCTTGAAACGTGTTCCATTTGAGAGAGATAGAAAGGGAAAGAGATAGAGAAAACACATTTTGGGCGTCCGTTGGGAATTCAGAAGCGTCTCCTTGGTTACTGGTGCGCCACCGGGGAATATGCCACCATACACGAAAAACCATCGCATTTTCCACCATGTGTTATGTGTTGATTGTATGAATAAAATGAACTCGAAACTATAAATTTAACGTATTTTTCACATCAATTTTCGTCATATTTTTTTCGGATGGTTTTTTGAAATAATTTTGGCTGTCGTATCTAGCACATTGAAAGGAGTTTGAATGTCACACATGAGCAACGTTCGTGATTGTTTTATCGTGGGGCGCCAAAAATTTGTCATGCAAATTTCGAGTATGTCAGGTAATGTTGGCAAAAATGTGTGCATTTTATTGTGCAGTCGTGTTATTCAACATCTCATACTCTCTTTGTCTTCCACTGCTCTTATCTATCGCATGCATATTTGCGACGAAGTCAAAACGAGCGCCGAGTTTCAAGCCAGTTGACATAGCTTTCACTCTTCATCCCAAATCATCATGCGAGAATTAGAGTTATGAGTAACTCAAGGTCAAATGCTTTTTCCTCATTCTCACGCGTTCAATTAAAATGTACTCTTGATTATAATTTTCAAGAGATTAGAAATGGGTGCGGAGCAATATTGAAATACTTTTACCATGCACATCATGATGTATGCGGCATTTGATCAAATCAATGATGAAATCTATCGATGTCAATCGTGAACACATGCGGATACAGATACACAGACAATGAAACGAGACGTAACCCTCTGCAAATAGAAAGCAATTGTTGATAATTAGCATTCATGTTGCTGTCATTTCACTTGACATGTCCCAAAGGATTTTCAGTGAGCCTAAATGTGTTTGCTGCTTGTCTGCATCTCTGTGCTCCTTCTTCATCACCACCAAACGGTTGAGCCAGCGTTTGTTTACTGTGTGTACATATTTTGCTTTTTTCCTCGGTGCAACTCGAAATCTGGCTACTTTTGTATACAACAAGATTAGACTATAACAAGAGTTCTCTGAAGCGTACAGAGTGAGACTGTGATTTCAGAATTGCAAAAATGAAAAAATCCACGCTAAATAAAAGATGAAAATGTAATGGAAACAGACTTTTTAACTTCATAATAGCTTATTCGTTCGACATGCGTGTGTATGGTTTATGTCATATATTGGAGATTATACGCGTGCTCAGAAAAAGGATTACAAATGACTGATATTTTAACACATTTTTTTAAATAAAAATATCTTATCATTAAGATGCAACAATCTGGGTATATTTGCAGGCGCTGAAAGTCCGTTTACCATTTCGGACGATCTCACAATTGTCAAAGAACATAAAAACAACATGAAATTCAATAAATGCGACAGAACGAATGATAATATGGATGTTGGCACTTGCAATGGGGAAAACAAGAGCACAGGCATTTGTGTGGCGGACAATTCGGAAAGCGGAACAGCACAAATAAATCATACATTTCGAGTAAATAGCGATGAAAGTGAAGATGCAGATGAAAGCGATGGCGAAAGTCTTTGTGGGAGCTTCTATTCAGGTAGGAGTTTTGGCTTATTGAATATTTAAAACAAATTTCTCGCAATGAATAACCATCGACAGCAACCACAATCAAATCTAGTTTCACACGAACGAAAGCATTTAACCATTGAATTATTTTATACAAACTAAATGAAATGGAATTTGTATAAACAAATTGAAATTTTTCAAATATTCCGCCGCCAAACATTTTACTGGAAATTCCATGAGAAAACAAATTGAATGCAATTTAAGGAATTGAATTGTAGTCGATTTGTGATCCCTTGTATTTCTTAGTGTTGATTTTACGTCTCATTCAGACCGTAATAAATATCAAATACACATCGATATCTGCTGAAAATCAATGTTTTCTTTTGTTCGAAATCTACGCCGTAATTCTTTTAAAAGTAAATGAAGCAGAAATGTAGTGGGACAGATTCACTGGAACTGTTGTATGTTTAGCGCTCAGTTTCATGCTTAGCACGTCCTATTTCCCAGTGGTCCCAGCGGGTTTCAGATAACTTTTTGGGTGGCTGAGATTCAGCATCCTCATAGGTAGCTAACGTCACAGTCGAGGGTCTCAACACCGCTGCCTTCAATACACGTAACACATATTATACTGAAAATTATTTACACATTTCCAGAATATCAGTAAAATTATAGAAAAAGCTTTGAATTGTCTATGAGAGGATGACCTTTAAACTCAAAACCTTGACCAGCACTGCAGTGCCATATGGCATATTGAGCGCTTTTCAAATGGTTTTATGGACATTTTTGTAGTTTCTTTTTGAACAAGTGATCAATCTATTTGATTAAAATATGACTTTGATATTATTAAAACTTATTAATTTATGTTTATTAGGGGTAGACATTTTGAAATTCATCAGCGATAGGCACAATTGATACATTGTTAATGGGTTGTTTTATTTTCCGAAATCTTAATTGTTAATCTGTTTCCTCGGTAAAAATGATGTAGTGAAGCTGTTGAATCACAATTTTGTGGCATGAATGGTATTCAATATCCATTATGCGGAAAAGTTTCGCTGGATACATTGAATATTTGGCGCGTGTTGGCAACATTTCGAATATAAACATATTCATGTTTGCATTACTTGGTGTTTAACCCACTTAATAATTTAATGCGCTTATGCTTCAAACCAACCTCCTTTTAAAAAGACACTCGAAGTACTTGGGCACACCTATCACTCTTGTGTTTGTTTTGATTGTTGCATGTATTGAGTTTCCCTTTTCCCATTCAAATGAGCAGTCTACTGAAACACGCGCGACGTTTCAAAAAATCAATTAGCCCAGAAAAAGTGATTTGTATTAGAAATTTGCCGGCGTCAACTTTTGAATGAAATATGCTGTAAATGGCGACAAAGTGATTATTATTTCAAAATATCCCGTAGAAAAGGGGTGAGCTCGCATTCTTAATGAACAAGTCACAAAAGTTGGAACCCTTTAATTTTTAATATTCATGATAATAGGGAGATGCGCGTTCGTACTGTGGTTGTATAATAAATTGCTGCCATTTGACGACAATTTAATGCGTGAAAGATCAAGTGAAATACGAACGCGCGCGCGACGAAGAGTTTAAAATACGAATGGACTCACCAATCTTATGCAACTTCCATTTGTGGTGGCAAAGTTCCAAATTTACCATCCATTAAATACTTCGATACAATACCTTGATTTTCACAACATCGCTCACTATATATGGTGTATTCATGCTCGCTCACTCACCCTCTACTTCGCAAAAATCGAAAGGCAATTGGTTGCTGGCATTGTGTAACCCTTTTTTTTAGTGTTTATTTTGACTTTTGACGTTGTTTGTGATTAGATGACATATTCAGTGCAGGTAATGTAAAAACGCGATAACTTAATTTTTGTGACAGCTAAGGGCTACCAATGTTCGAGGAAGAGATTGAGTGATGTGACACTTTCTCTCTGCGGTATTTAAAACTAATTATTTATTTATGCGCACTTGGAGAATTAACAACGAACAGCTCACAAATATACCGACACATTATGTTACCGAATCGAAAAGGCAAGGATTCCCAATGGCTCTGTAATGGAAATGAAAGAAAGCTGAGTGAATTAATTGGTGATGCTCTGTCTCTGTCTCTCGGTATGAGTACTGAATCATCTCGGATTTTGGTCTCTGTGATTTTTAAACACCACACACTTCGTAGTTTATTGATGAGATAGCGTGCGAAAATAGCTTGATTTCGAAAGAGATATCGAATATAATGGCAATCAATCCAGTTGCTGTCTTTTAAAGATGCTCAGCCGCTGTTTCTTGTGTTCGTCCCAACAACAATCTCGAAAATTTCCAGAACAACTCGTCTTTTCATGATTGCGACTGGTGCAATGGTGTATGTTGTCGTTCTCAAATTTAGATTATATAAGCTCAGTCTTAACCGAATTAGCTTTGTTCTGTTTTACTATTCGAGATTCGTCTATTTTTTGTTTGAAGCTTTTGTTTACTTGTGTTCCGTCTACCCGTTTGATGTGTAAAGTGTCTCAAAGATGTTCCTTCGTTTTATCCGAAATTCCGTATATAATGCCATAGCCAAACATATCGCAAGCACATTCAACATTTGACACAATGCCATTTAGGCATAAAACATTGAAGATTTTAGCACAAAATAAATAGCAAAATTCCATTCTCTGTGCAAATTTGTTCACAAGCCGTACGGCACAATACCACCGATTTGCATTTCTTTTTGCCCGTTTTCGTTTCATTTTTGGTTAGCGATTTTGTTGAGCAGGCACGACGGTAGCGTCTTTGTTTTTTTTTTTTTTTTGTTCGTGTGTGTGCGAGAGATGCCATTGTTTGCTGTCTTACGGCGAAGTAAACAGTTCATTTCCCAGAAATATTTATACACATTTTACTGTCTTTGCAAGACATGGTCGTTTTGAGCGGAGAACTCAAGACCCGGACATCAGATAAATTAAAAATAAATTTATAATGTCTATAGTGAAATGGTAGAGTGCTATGAAACGAAGCTGCATCCCGAATACGGATGAACAGGAATCACCCTCAACCGTAATGCATTTGAATAATTTGGCTACGGTATTAATAGTGGTGCGGCCAAACATTGGCTCTCGTACCGACAACCATCTCTATTCATTCCGCACGAAAAGTGTGAATTGCACAATCCATACAGACAATTCGCGGTCAATATTCGCCCCGCAAAACCACTTCGAAATAAGAAATGAATGGAATAAATAAAATTCAGAAAAGACAGAGACATAGTGAGCACATGGTGGGAAATCGCATGGACTGCTTAATTGCGGTCTACAACTTTCACGATTGCTTTTGTCGTACTCATTCGAATCGGTAAGAATATTCATGATCCTCAAAAAAAGTTAAAATAAAAAAGGCCCAAGAACAAAAATACATTTCCCGGAGAAATAGTAAGAGATCACAAAGCTATTGATCTAATGGGCTACAACTTTGTAGAAAGAAAATGCATTTTTTTTTTCATGGGGATTTTTTATTTCAATTTTTTTCATGGGGCAGATTTAAAAACTTTTTCTTGAGGGTCATGAATATTCTTACCGATTCGCTTTCGTATTTCGATGTGGTGGACTGATTAATACACAAGGAGAATGGTCCTTCAATTGAAACGATTGAATTAATTTAAATCTTGTACCAGCTTAGATCAGCCACAAATGCTTTGGAAACATTTTTAATCGTGTACGAAGATTTCGTGAATTGTAAAAAAGCAAGAAATCATAAGATTTTTTTCTATCATGAGTCAAATGATGTAAAATCAAAAATCCAGATGAATTTTAATAGAATGTCATTGATGAGAATGATTTGGATTAAAATCAAAATAAAATATCGATTCAAGAACAGGGAGAGAAAGTTGAGCGCTTTTCGCACGGCAGCAGAGCAAGGCTGCAAGGTTTTCCGAGCGCAGTTCCACAATTCTGTACACAACCAAAGAAACCATGTGAGCATTGCGAGAGCATTCTCGGCTGCACATTGTGCGAGCGCATACGTTATATATACTGGATCGGTGTATAGAGAGTCTTTACAAGTGGCCACGACACTCTTGGGTACCTTTACACGTTGATCATGGGAGCGATTTCAATACGGCCTAACTATCCTCAAACCAATCATAATGTCGAAAATACATATACAACAACAAAAAGAATTGTACGCTCTTCAATTGTAGACATTCAACTTCCTTTCATTCGGTTTTATTTGGAGTATGTGTGTTGTTTTGTACTTTTCTTCTCTTTCGGTGTTCTGTTCTATTCTCTTTTTGCGTTTGTCGTTACTGTTCCAACCAATTCCACTGATTTTATATTTACTTACGTGCACAATTGACATATATTAAATTTAACACATTGAACAAATAAATTCCGGTGCATTGCGAAAGAGCGACGAGGAGCCCGTAGAGAGCCAAACACCGATGCAGTTTTTATCGAGTTGAGATATCTTACTGTGTGCGCGCGATTGTCCTTCTTAACATCCGAATGGAGAGCGATTTAAAAGTATTTGCACCTGTAGTTTGACCGTATTTGGAAAAGTCGGCGACTTTTATTTTCATGCGGTTGGTGACAAAACCACTTGATGACAGATCCTTTCACACAGACACACGAACACAATCCGCTCGATCCGCAGAACTATTTAAACAGCTCGCCATTGTAAACCAATCTCCTTAAATTACACGCTTAAACGATGCTCACGGGACTTTTTTCGAAAGCGTGTTTTTCTTTGATTACTTTATCCATATACTTTTTATGCCATCGGTCCGTGCACGTTTGCGATTCGGCTTTGGGTTTTTCTTGGTATTCGTTAAGACACAGCGAAGCGTCGCGCACTTATTTCATCGATGTATATTTTATCAGACTATAATATATGCTACATATATCTACAAATGCTTTTTATATGGCCCAAAATATGTTGGTGATTTCGTCGAGCATTTCACCTTTAATCAACTGATTGCATGCTGGCTGCCTCAAGAAGGGAAACAATTAGCGCCCGGTTCACAGAAAATATTTTATTTATGAATACTATTCATTTCAAAGTGCCAAATGCACAATCCGCCGCCGCTACTGCGGCTGTCGACGAGCGGATACGACAAGTGATTCATTTGGGATTCGCTACACAACAATTCCACAATTACTTCATTTGTATTTTAGTCGGAATATCATCTTTGCGAATCATTTGCCATAAACAAATATTATATTGTAATGTTGCAATAAAAACAAGGTTGGTGGCTAGTTTTCCCATCACCATTTCGTCGCAACAATACACTCGCTCACCGACACTTCCACTTTGTGCGTGTGCTTTTATTGTTTTCTGTGTGTGTTTTATGTTTATGCGGCAATTTTGATTTATGCCGCCAGCGTCCATAAATCATAAAATCATAGCGCAAATTTATATTCACTTTTGTCTTTTTGTTCGACCGTCTTAAATTTATTAATTCACTGCACAAAGTCAAGTGCTCTCTGAAATAGACCCTAATACTGCTCTCTGAAATAGACATACTTTCCTGTGTCATCGGCGCATTACATTCAGCATAAAACCACTGCTTCTGACCCAAAAGGCAGCGGCTTGTGAATGACCACATAAAAACTAACACTTAAGTTCGCATTCGTGACCAAAAATCACCTTTGAAATGTGGATTCTCTTCAATGACGACAAATATTTGATTAAAATCAATTCAAATTAAGCATTTCGTGCTGAAAACTGCTATTTATAAATATATTCGATGTAAATGGAACATGAAACGATGTTTTCCGAATATAGATTCGATAGTGGTGCTTTTCGATGTTGACCAATTAGCATCGATGTCGATATTTTCAATCAAAATGGCCGTTTTCATTAACATAAATATGGAAAAATAGCGAATAAAAACATATTTCTTGAAAAAATCATCTGAATGCAACTGTTATTTTTTCTCGATGACAATTATTTATGTAAAGCAATTTATAAATATCCTTGTCAATTTCTTTACATTTTTGATTAACTTGCCGAAACTTCGCCTTTTCATAGCCCATAAACATCACACAGAACTGAATGTTTCTTGCCAATTTTGTATTTACGAACAAATATCGATTTCATTTGCAGAAATGTTTTCGCAAAAATTTTAAAATGGAATTCAACTCAAATGTCGATATAAATTCACAGTCTAAGTCAACGGAATTGCTTGATTTGGTTGAAAAAACATTTTCCTGCATTTTCCGCGATTGGTGATTTTTCAAGCCCCATGCTCGGCGGCGGTAATTGCTTGAAAATCTTCCAACACCTATAAATCAAAATCCAATGCTCTCCAATCGCAAAAGTGTGAAACTATGAAGAAAACTCGCGCATTTTCTATTTGTATAATTTGTATGTTAAAAAAGTTTTGTCCAGCACCGTTGAGAAATATAAGCGAATGTCTCTGAAAGGCAGCGAAAGATTGTTGGGGTCTTCGAAAAAAGTAAGCTGAAAACATGGCGAAAAAATGTGTACCAATAGTTTACAAAACTTATGTACAAAAGAATGGTCTGGAGATTGAGAGATTTTTTAACTGGATTTTAAAATCTACTTCATGATAACTGTTTGGTGGGATGTTTTTTTTTTCTCTTTTGTTTGTACATTGTTTTTGTTTTTACGAAAGTATTTTGGAGTGACTGCGATATCAGCAGTAGCAGCAGCAACAGCAAAGTCATTTTCAACGAAATCGTCGTTGGCTTGCATTGTTCTCGAATGTTTTTTTTTTTTTTTTGGTTCGGACGATTTCGCAAATTGTTCACGGAAGGAATATACAAGTATGTTGAATAAAGGTGTACCGTTTGGTTCTCGCTCTCTTCCCAAATGTAGTGAAGTTATTTTGAAGTTGCATTACAGAAAAATGAAATAGCGATAAAGAAATGGCTTCGGGCGGTTTTTGAGAATGTTATGACATTTCTTTGATTTATACACTTTCTTCAGAAAAATAACGTACTCTTGAATATTGCTCGAGATGTTGTTGGTTTTGCTGTCGTCGCGATTACATCATGAATGTTCTGATTTGTATTTAAATGACTGGCTGCGATTTTAGATCTAACGTTATGCAATCGTTTTTTCACGAACCGTTTGGAAACTCAAACAATATGCAATTAAAATCGAACAAAATATAAAATTAAACAAATATTGCCCTATTGAACCCATAATTTTGGATCCATTGGCTGAATTTCTTAGA
Organism: Obolodiplosis robiniae; assembly: GCA_028476595.1. Lineage (NCBI taxonomy): Eukaryota > Metazoa > Arthropoda > Insecta > Diptera > Cecidomyiidae > Obolodiplosis > Obolodiplosis robiniae. The sequence goes on from CM052017.1 coordinate 27,329,833, forward strand.
ATCCGGCATGAAAATGTGCAACAAGATCGAGTCGCCACTTAACGCATCTTCTCGGTGAAACCTAATACAATTTCATTGTATTGTTGGCTCTATCGCCATTTTTCTTCACTTTGCTGCTCATTCGATGGCAACAATGCCGAGCGTACATTATCCACATAATTTATAACGTCAATCACCCTCATCGTTCCAACAGACAGAGTCACGATTTCGCAACGGCATTGAATGAATGACTGTTTGACGGAAAATCCATGTGACTGGCTGAAAAACAAACACGATGCGTTGCCCTTGTCAAGGAAATAACGTTCATTTAAATGAATTAGATTTGGCCGCTAACATTCGTTTCTAAACACTATAAATTATCCATTCAGAAAATAAACACTCTCGCTATTTTTCTTCCAACTACATTTTTATTTACTTCAGCCAACTTCTACATATTTTATCGTTGTCAAAGCTGGCAGCGAATGCTGCCGCCTAAAAAGGACAATCAAAATAGATAAACATACACTTGATATCGAAATTAGGGGTAATCATTCGGTTGCCACCGGATTTACGCTGAATAAATTATTTGGAGCGGACAAAGGAAAACTGTGGCGAGCGTTCAATATTTAAAGTAGCTATTGCCACTGCTTCATTAAAAGTAGCGATGCCGAGATCGTCTTTATGCTGAGCACCGAACTTCCGAACGACATGCTTTTCAACATGAATAAAACAATGCATTTTAAGTCACGTGTTTCGGTTTCAAGTGCATCCGCTCTCGCTAATTGATCGAATCCAATGAAAACCAGTTAAACAAAAAATGGTAAAAACAATTGCAAACCAATAAAATTCACATCACATCAAGCTGATAATTTGATGCTCTATGATTGCATTCGCGACACAAAAAAACTTGGCATCGATTGGCCATTTTTGGTTAGCTCATGTCCATTGAAGCACTCTTTTTTTGGGTACATCGCATAAATATTTTGGAAAGTAATTTAAATTTACATGTAATCATATGTTTTGATCGCTTCAATTGCAATCATTCCACTTCAGCACGTTGGCAAAATAAATGTGGAATGTTCAAAGATTTTGACATGATTGAGGTAGAAATTAATCGTCTAACTCAACGTTCAGATATTTATCATTGATCTGGCGGTTATTTAATACTGGTTGACTGAATCAATGCACCTATAAAAGAATGTTCTATTGAAATAAAACCTAAATTCTAAAGGGAATAGCAATCGTATCCTTGAGTGTAAATTGCTGAGGTTTCGAGCGACTTGGGCCAACACACATTTGTATGGATGGTTTCGGTGATATACGATATTTTTATCGAGATAAGGTGAATAGTGTGGTTCATTTTCCATTTTGCTATGTACTTCTTTTGTCTTAAAATCATAAACAGATTTAATTTCGCAGTGAACCCACTCCACATGAAGTTGTTTTATTTTTGTGAATTTGATGGGCGCGCAGATCATGCGCATAAATGTTGAGATAATTTTTTTTCCTTCCAATTCAAAAGAAGTAGAAAAAAAGCACACGCTCACAGATCGAAAATAATAGAATTTGCCGACAATTTAAGAAAAAAAAGAGAAAAATAATACACAAGATGTAGGAAAAAAAGCGCACGTCCAACGAAAAATGTATTCGAGAGAAAGAGAGAGAAGGGGAGAGTAAAATACAATATCTTGAGGAAAACTGAGCACGAAGAGCACAACTGAATCAGCTTTTGTTAAAATTGTTTTCATAAAACAAACCGCCTTTTTATTTTATTGTAATCAAGCAATTGTTAGACCCTTTGTTTCATTTCGGTATGTGTGCGTGTGTGCGTACGCTTTTTTATAAATTCATTATATCGTCACATTTCATCATTTGTCTGCCAGTGAATAAAAAATAATAAAAGATCACTATCGCAATCACGACAATAATAATCGCCGCATAGAGTGGAAAAAATATAATGAATTGCGATATGTTGTTAGTGATAGAAAAACAATTTTGAAGGTGAATATGGACTTGAAACACACAAACAAACCAACAACAAAAACAGAGAAACTACTAAAATTTCAGAAATTTAAGTCAAATGTTAAGCATTTTAATGATTTAATATTTTTAGCTGAATGCCGATGCTTTTAAGGTAGATTATCGCAATTTTCCATATCGTGTTTTGACTTTGAAAGCAGCGTTCGCATTCGGAAACCTAATTCTGCAATAAACCTTATCAATCTTAAATTTGCAAATCGCAAATTGTTTTTTTTTTCTTCATAGAATTCGTTGCAGAATACTATTTGGTACGGCGTTCAAATTGCCCCTAAGCCCCCGGAAATGCTCTTGTACGGGATACTTTTTCCGTGAAAAACATTCGCGACGGATCGCGATAATTTTGTGTAAAAAGAGGTTTTTCGTCTATGTAATATGTCACTTCAGGAGCAAGTAAAAATCTCCGGTAAAATGATGTAATGCAAACAATTTGTACTCTAGCATTTCATCGGTAAAATCTAAGAAAATCTCTGTTTCTCACTTTCAACCAAAAATGCTCCTACAGCTACAAATCTTTGGTTTGTTTACCAATCACCGGCAGCATTCAGCCAACTTCAATGGTGGAAAGTGTCGACAAGTTGAATGGAAGAACGCAAAAAATACTCGTGTCTTATCTGGTATTCGTAAAAATCTGCGGATCAGAACATTCGATGCGAAAACCTAAGAAATCCAAATTCTAGCCATGATAACAATCGCGTCCAAAGATTATCACGTTGTGATCTAATTTCGAAATGCTTCTGAACGAAACGCTCGCCTCACAGATCTAAGCGTTTCAAGTGCTACTGGTTTATGGCATTGAGATCATAAAACATTGCGCGGTACAGTGCAGGAAGTGTTCGAGAAAAAATGGTGTCTAAAAAGCGTACCGATCCATTGTTTGATGCTCCCGAAATATTTCAGAGAAATGTTGGCAACTGAATCCATAAACTTATGAAAACGAACGAAGACGAGAAAAAAACAATATATGTGATGCTTATGTTTAGAAAACAATAGTCGTGGCTGATGGTCGCGTTTGAACATAAAAATGAACAAATATAGAGGTAATAAAGTGTTAATAAAAATGTTTGCTTTGGATTAAACTAGCGCGTACCGTACGGGGTCCACGCGCACGTACTATAATGAGATAGAAAAGGACAACACGTCATTTTGAATAACGTACATGCCATGCATGCACAATTACATTTCGCTTCTTATATCATACATTTTTTTTCGTGTGTTCGTTTCAACCTTAACTACGTTTTACTTTGTATTTTGCAATTGAGATTTACTCTTGTTTGTGTTTTGAATGTTTCAACGGAATTAGTTTTATGGGATTAAATGAAAAGAAAAAAATTGGCTATGAATGGATCTTAACCGAAACCAGTGAAGAAACGGAAAAGGATTGAATTCAATCAATACGCTTGAATGACTTATGTAATCTACTAAAGTTATATTGTTATGTTTTAAACACACATCTGCTCATATTGAATTATTCTCTAGCACACGCTAGACGTCAGAGCAGAAGGTGTTCGAATGTCACTTGCTAAAGCTTCACCTAAGCGCATTTGAAATTAGTCAAATCGCGTCGAAAAATCTTTATTACCTAAGCAGTGGTTAGTAAACGCTGCGTTTCAGTTCTTTAATTCTGATTGTTATTTCAATCGCGTTCAGCTGTTGCAGCGAAAGTCCTGAAATCAACACCGAACGCGCACCAAGAAACGCAGTAACAACTAACTTTAGCCCAATCCAATCAAAAATGAAAATTACAAATGGACTTATTCGTTATTATTTTATTGGCCTCACACGATACCTGCCTCTCTAATCCCGTGTATGTCGCAATTGATTTATTCCAATTCCGTTGAGTTGCGTTTAAAGACCAAAACCACATTGAGTTTCATGCATGAATTGCATAATTTTTGGCTAAGCCTTTTTCTCTCTCTTGCTCAAGAACACAATTTACAATTGATCACAACCAAATTACATTTTGCACCTGAACTTTATTAAGATGGAAAATCAACACACAACAACACTTGCCACCGCACTTTTCGAATTTTTCTTTCGATCGATTTTCAATGGGCACCTGTTCATTGTTGGTTTCTCTCGCGTTCGATTATCCGTAAAACAGTAAATTTACCAATGTTTTCGATACAATGGCATTCATCGGTTGCGCCAAAACAAACTGGAACTGAATCAAACATCGGTTCGATACTTTCCTGCCCATTTTCACACAAACAATTGACGTAATTTGTTTCGGTAAAAATGAGAAAATAGATTTGAAACCAGAAGAATTATTCCAATTGAAATTAACGGAGCCGAGAGCCATATATATACTTCTTCAGTGTTCATTGTCTGCACGGATTTTATTTGGATTTGAAGCTCGTTTTTTTTTCTCTGTGCTCAAGTGCGTATTCTGAAATTGGATTCGACCGGCGTAACGCCTAATCGCTTAATTGCGGAATAAAATAATTTCATTATGTGAATTGAAGTTGATGCCGAAGCCACTAGTAAGCCGAGAAAAAAATCTCATTGGTGAAAAGCAAATAAATACTATTCGAAAAATTATGCGTATTCTAATGAATTAATGTTTGATCAACACTTTTTCATTCAGTCGCGTTCACCTTTCTTGACCGGGGCTCCACATTCATTTTTAGGGAATTCTTGACCAAACACATTCAATGCTTTTCTTTCCGCGCTGGAAATGGAAATGTTCTACATGAGAATAGAAAGTGCTGAATAAATAAAGTTGGATCGAAAGACTTAAAAATAGACACAAAAGGGGCAGTGAAGGAAATACACCTTCGTATTATTAAGCGCGCATTTTTGAAACAGTTACGTTATTTTGATCTCGAAAAAAAAAACAACTTATTTACACTTCATTGTTCCAAGAAACGATGAATGGTGAAAATGATTTCGCAAAACTCATGCAGATCAATACATTTTTCCAGCTAAGAAATTGTTTATGTTGAATTTTTTTCGTGAATAGTTATTCGTTTTTCAACTAATCATGCTGATGGATTTGGGTTGATCCAAATTTGCTCTAACTTAAAACTCTAAATACAATAAGAATCCAATCGATTCATAAGACAATAAATGAAATAGGAATATAATAAATAATTTAAAAGAATCAAAATAACTTCGTTAAAATTCAATTCGCGTGTTACAATCACTTTTTGTGAAGAACCTTTGCTGGCTCCATTGACAATAACAAAGTCATAAAGGAGGATGCGAGAGATCATTGTCAATTCGCTTGTCATTCCATTCGGCTATTAAGATTTAATTGCTGTTTTCCTTTTGGGAAACAGCCAGCTGAAACTTGTAAATTGTACGCAGATCGTATGTGTGTGTGTGCATGCTTTTTACCTACTTCATCTTGCGAGAGGTCATTCTGGCAATTGAAATGAACAAGGAAAAATAAACAGAATTATTATCAAAAATTATGTAATTTTTTTGTGTTTTAAGAATGTTTATGTTCCGGGCGTGCGGTTTTCGGCGTAATTTCTCAACAATTTCGAGCTAAAATTGGATAAAATGATGTTGGAATTATGTGCTGCACTTCATTGTAACTGCACATTTATTCGGTGGCTTTAAACGCGAATGACACACAAAAAACGCCACACATACTCATTCAATCAAAGTGATGATTATGATGATGAAATATGCATTTAGAACATGGCGCATGTGCTACTATCGTGAGTAAATAAGTTGTAAAATGAAACATTGAAATGGACTTGTCTTAAAGTGTTGCTTGTTTCCTAGTATTCAAACATTTGGCGTGTTATTATAGGCAAAACATTGGAAGCACGTGTCCAATTTGGACAATTTCCAAGTATGTGCACAATATTGTTGCGCGTACATGAAATATGCATGACGACGCGGTACGTGCGCCTCAGCGTGTGTGGCCGGCGATCAAAAAAATTTGTCACTTCGTCACTGATACCAGGTAAAACAAAAGAAATCGTCTAATGAAAGAAAAGAGCGAGCAACCCGAAGAAATCTTCATTAATCTCACATTTGAGACACAAACTTGATAACTTCATTTTTGGCCGTGTTCGTTTGAAAGGTGTTTTGTGGCCCGTTCTCGATATTCTCACAACTCATTCACGATGCTCTTTCTCTCTCTCTCTCCCTCTCTCTGCCTCTCTCTCCCTCTCTCTTTCTTTCATGTTTATGCTTCAATTGTTTGAGAATGAAACATATCAATTTCATGCCCATGCTACAAATTAGCTACTGGTAATTACACGCATTTTAGATAGTTTCTTTCAATTTTTCGTTGTTCACCTTTTACACACGTTACTTTAACAACCCATATTACATTCAATAGCACATTGCTCCCGTTCATCGAAATGTGCTCTTCTTTTTTTCACCGATGATATACTCAAATGGACCGATGAACTGTTCCATTTTCCTAGTGAAATGATATTCATGCATCATTCATATGAATATTAAATTTGTTGACGTTCGGACTGGTGCATTTCCAACTAATTTTTTGCCTAAAAATGTGTGAAACGAAAATTAATTCAATTCGAATAATCATCCCAAAATGCAGTCATTTCAATGCAAAGTCATTAGGTTATTAATTTCGGAATCTACTGCGAGAGCTCTGAAATGTGACTTAATATAAAAATAAACTATAAATTGAAAATAAATGGCCGAGTCAGTTGAATTTCACAAATGATCTAATCTAGGACTAATGTCAAATTTACTGATCATGCCATTGGATGCCAAAATGGGGTTTTTACCCATTGAAAAATGCAGATAGTCTCATTCATGAATAGAGAAAGAGAGATGGATCAAAACCTGGAATCCGCACTGGTGCTGTCAAATGAATGCATTCGCTGATGAAATTCCCCACATTAACTTGCTCCAATTTACATTTTCCGACATCACATTGTTGACGTAACAAATGACATAAACTGCGACAAAGATGGAGAAGTCAATAAATGTTGGAATTGTACACCGCACCGTGTGTCACTTCTTTATATCAGGCTGAACCGAATGTACCTGTAAATTGATATTGGCCTGGCCGAGGCAATTGCCTAGAGAGAGAGAGAGAGAGAGAGAGAGAGAGAGAGATTGAACGCAAAATATCAAAAATCTCTACAAATTCAAAAAGAGAGAGCCAGTCAATGTTCTGGACATTCACATTTTCTGCATAGAACGTGCTATGCGATTGGGCTTTTTCCCGCGCGCATGAAAATTTTAAATGGATTTTCAGCACGTCACACTCAAACCCGGCCACCGAAAATTTACACGTATGATAAATTAACGGATATAAAACAACGTCATTATTTAGTACACACACTCTCCATCGCCCAGCACATGGGCCAGAAGAACCGAATGAGACGGAAGATTTTATGCAGCCCTCAAAATCGAGATGGATTAAATAATGATATTCGTATCATTGTGCAAACATTTTATGGTGATTTTCATTGGCATTGGCTCTGGTTCTCATTCTATCTGTGCAAAATATTGTTTCGTTAGTCTTTTCGACGATGAGTGTGTGTCTCTTTCGCTCTCTGTGTGCGATGTACAAAATGTGCGATGGTCGGTCCCTTTACCACTGTATAAAGTGGTGCGATTTTCCCGTACATTAGAGTTACTAAAAGCACTATTCATGTATTTGTATCAGTTCGGCTACTAAAATTAAGAGTGACGTTTTTAAAATGTGTTTGTCTGTTCGACCTTTTGTTTTGCTTCGGCTTCACACTTTTTATTTGTTGTTGTTGTATGCATTTGTTGGTCGCTTCAGTCGCTTTTATTTGCTGTCAACATACGTATTTTGTGTGAGCGAGAGATTTAAACAAAACGTTCGCCAACTTTCGACTGTTGTACATTTATTCAGTGATTTTTACCGAAAATTTGAATGAGTGAGATAAAGGCCAACGCCAATGGTTCATCCAAACTTGTTTCATAATTTATGTAGATTTACTTCATTTTAGTGCATCAATATTTCATGTTTTCTACGAGCAATGCATTTAGAGGTTGTAGAGAGAGAGGTGAGAAGATGTGAAAATTACCGTTGTTTTTGTATATGAAGTACGCGATATTCGAGATCAACCGTTCACATTTCGCTCTCGATGACAATCGAATGGAACCATTGGATTCGTTTGTTTGTTTGAGAGCATGTCCATGCACCATCGCCATTTGCGTCATTCGCATATGAAATGCAATAAATATACCGCTCGAAGTGGTGAAATTTGTGGCATCTTCGAAGACAACCATTGTCTCTCTGACATATGTCGAAATACATCGAAAAATGTCAAGCAAATCTCAAGATAAATAGGTAACATTTGCTCTCGATCGTAAATGAATGATGAGCTTGACGACGAAAATAGCGAATATTCAAATGGAGAAAGAAAGTGGACAATTTTCAAATGACATCAATAAATATTGATTTTTGATGCGAAACGGATCTGCACCTTAAATGATAGCAGCATTAGCAGCCAAACACGCAATCACATTAAAAAATTTTGTTTGGAAAATGGAGCAGAAAATGGAATAGTTGATGGTAAATTTCAAATAGGGTCCTAAATGAACACATTCAAATGAACATCAATCGTCGTTCTTGACAACCTGAAACAGATTCAAACAAAAGTAACCGGATATTTACGTAATTTTCATGAACAAAAGAGAGCACCGAAACTGACTCTCTCTCTATCTCTGATCCCAATTAAGTTGCGAAGGCATACAAAGGCGGCAGAAAACACAGATACACACACAAAATGATCGAACACGACCCCGATAAAACGCTGAGCACCGAACAGGAAAAAATCAAACACAAATAATTTAGAGCAGATTTATTTGTGTACTTGCCCTCATTTCCAAGGAAAATAGAGTTTCCGTTAGATAGCGTGACTTGTGCCATATTCACCACTTAATAAAAATAAAAGCGTGGAATCGAGAGAAAAAAAAGGATTCACGGGCTCATAAAAGCCGCATTCAATTGTGAATAAACATGGTTTTGGATTTAACGCAGTACACCACTTGCATTTAGACAGCGCAATGAATGTTGCCCGAAAAATTGCCGCTTGTAAATTAAAAATCAATGGTCGCGAGCAAGTGAAAGAGAGAGAGAGAGAGAGAGAGAGAGAGAGAGAGCAAAGAATCGATATAGAGTCTATTTCAGTCGAAGAGGCCACAGCCAATTGTCAAAATGAGTGGAACGACACGAAATAAGCATTGTGAATTTGCTAATATGGAACAAGTATTAATTTAATACTAGGGAGAGAGATTGAAATGCAAAATGAATATTGAATTCATTTGCACTTGTCAAACCGATCGCAAATCAGCGAAAGCCAACGAAATAGATCAAAACACTCACACACATGCTCCATTTTAGTCCTACAAAATATCGTTTATTGTTTAAATTTGAGAAGGAGTGAAAGAGAAAGCAGTAAAAAGAGAAACTTGAATTTAATTCGAATGTGGCTAAACTCATGAAAATAACACTACACACACCAATTTCTCTCTACCCGTTCTCGTGTCATAAAACTTTCAACACATTTTGCGCTCACCACGAATTCCATTAAAAATTCTATCAATTAATAACCGAACAAAAGTCAAATTCCAAACCTTCGTTTGGCACAAATTGTCAATGGTTCTTCTCCGGCTTTGTGCGCTCTCTCGCCGCTTTTTCAACGCTTACACACCGTTTCGGAAAATTTGTACAGCATGGAAAAAGGTACACATTTTCACCGACCACTTTTGTTGTTGTCTTTATCGTTGTTTTCAGCTAGAAATTATCATTTAAACGGTAACGTGAATGTACAGCTTTTCCAGCCAATCTGATAATAGCCGTACGGTTGAGTGAGTGAAGCTCCGCCCCCGAAAGAGGAGTGGTAACAGTGAACGCGCACACTGCCAATGTTGTTAATTTATTTTTTGCTCATTGCGTGCTGTTCAATGTGCAATATATACAGAGAACGATCGAATGGAATGGTAAGGTCGAACTTTTTCCATTGTATTCAACAATGCTGCTGAATTGAACAGTGAAATGGGACGGCGAGTTTGAAAACAATTTTGGTGCATTTTAATGTATTTGATCGGATCAACAAATACGATATGAGAATTTCAATGATAAAAGCAATATTTAAAGCAATATAATGACTGTTGTGACTAATTCACGTAAGATTAATAATGACATTGAATGTGTTTGAAGACACATTTTTCGCCGTTCAGTGTTTCAAGCCGAAACCAATTGTGATGGACAAAAAGTCGGAGACCCACTAATTAGTTAGATGCTGCCATTTCCTGGTCAATTTTCCTCCTTTATGCTAGAGATGGCTTTGTTAAGAGAAAAAAAAAGATTTGAGAAAACAGAAAATGATTTGAATTATGCTTAAAGCGAATGGCTTAGATCACCTGGCTGCTTCATGTCGAAATTCAACGCGAATACGTTCACCCATCAAAATGAAGACGTGATATATGCGATTTCGACGGCAATTTGAAAGAGGTGTGATTGGACTTCTAAGTAGCCGTATTCTGCGAATTTTTTTGTAATCTCTTTTTTTTCACTGAGATTTCGGCTGGCAATTTGCAATTTACCGCCTCAAACTTTGGTGCTTTCACGAATGCCCTCACATTGCACTCTCGTAGGTATGTCCTCTTTGAAGTGATTCTGTCATTTCAATTCGGTGCTGCTGCGCCCGGCCGCTTTTTGTGCTCTCTGCCCGTGTCACTTACAGTACAGTAGCAGTGGAGGTTGCTGTTGCTCCTATCAGCTCATGTATCTGAAAACAATCGCTAATGTTCACCGTTGGCCGCTAGTGTTCGTATAAATGTGCCTACCGCTGTTGTGCAGGCACACGATGTGTATACATATAAAATCTATGATGCAGAGCACACAGTGCTCATGTGTAACGTTTTACGGTGGCAGTCAAAGCGTAAAATGTGAAGCCAGATTCTTCTCTCCGTATGTATAACACGTTCATTAGTATATAGAAAGGCGCCAGCGTCCCAGTAGAGTCAGTCACACTTTGGTGTTCGCACGTTCAACATTGTTTTTTCCTTTCTTATCTCTCTTTCTCGCTCACACTCGATCCAAGTGAAGGATCAGTTTGTTTTACTTTTGGCCTCGAATGATCGTGTGATTTTCCGGAAAGAACTGAGTGCTAAATTAAGTAGCGGTGATTTGTGGCATTTGTTTTCGATGATTGAATTTTGTTAATTTTGTGAACTTGTTTCAGTTATTTATATTGACTGTTTGCACCGCAGTTATAATTGGTGAATCTGACAATAGTGATTGTGATTTTAATTTCTCTGTTTATTTGCTATAAATTAATTTCGTATGACCACGTGATTTCTGAGTGAAAAAAGAACCAAATAAAACAATTTTCATGACGAGGTTGAGAAAAAGTATTTTAGATTGTGACTTTACTCTTTTATTATGGCTTTAAAAATGCTTTACCGTGGACCGAGCTCAAGACTTGAAACACTTATCGAAAAAATCCAGCAAAATAAAGATAGCAGTCCAGGTACGAATTACAGATGACATCAACAAATTATTTTGACGATCAATTGGCATTTTGTCTTTGTCGAGTAATTTTTCGGATTGCATTTATTATTAGGCACATAAAAGTGATTCGATCTGCGACAATGTGTAAAAGCTTAAATGAAATTATTTATTTCAAAGAAAAGTTAGTCATTTCTCGCCATGTGTGCGTAAAGTGTGAAGTTTCTGATATTAATCATCAACTCTGTCAAATATGTGGAAGGTTTTGGAAAAAATACGAAATTTATGATGATAATATAGAAATTTTACATCGTGTCCGCATAAATTGTTCATGGAACGCAGACAGACAGTAACTTTGCTAAATGTTTTTCCTGAATCTTTCATATATTCTGCTTATTCACTTCGCAACACTTCTTCGAGTGTTCAAAAGTACTTAATAACATGTTCACACATTTTTATAGATCTAGAAAAAGGAGTAGCCTTTATATTCAAGTCCTGATAGATATTGAAAGTGGTGAGATGAAATTAGGAGATATTTTGATCGATAGATTGTATTACATTTTGGTACATGAGTGACAATTCAAAGTCGTTGTGTGTGAGACACGCCTGTACTGAAAAGTGAGGGAAGTAAATCTCCTGATCGCTTTTTGATGAAAATAAGTGCGAAGAAGACATTTAATTTGCAATCTCTCTGATATTTTTTAAATCATTCATTTGAGGCTCAGAATTTTTGTAGAAACAGATTCTCAAAAAATAATGCAATTTTACGTAAATTACGAGCGATGAAATGATTGTTGCAAAAAAATTTGACATTTCACGCAAATGTTTATAGATATAGCACACACATTTGCACACTATATGTGTGTCTTATTTGTGCGGAACAACGATCCTTATAAATCGGCATTCCGCAAAGATACGAAACGCATTCGTACACATTGGTTTTTTATTTGTGTTAAATGTGCAAACATTTGCGCGAAATGTCAAACATTTTTGCAACAATCGCTCCATCGCTTAATATTTAAAAAAACATACGTTTTTGCGCGTATTTCTGAAACATTTGTTATTAAGTTGAGCAAAGTAGTTTTTTTTGACACAGAACATTTTGTGTACAAATTTTGCACAAATTGAAAAAAATGTAACATCAATGTTGGCAAATGTGAGTTAAGACGTCCAAATATATTGAGATGCATTTGAATTTGAAATTGTAATAGCAAATGTTTAAAATAGGGGCACACATTTATTTCGTTATTTTTCCCTAGATTGTGCCATTAATGAGGAGAGCCAAAATTTTCATATATTAATCGAGATTTCAATGAAGTTGATTGAAGTCAAAAGCTTTGGGAATATTGTATAAAATGAATGAATTAAGTCTATAATGCTCGATCTCCTTTGCGTTTAATGCTGCTCCTACTCGAATTGAGCTCGGTCACCAATATTACTCTGACCAAAAACCATCCAAAAAATGTCCATGAACAATTTTAGCCATTTTCTGAAATTAAACCATTGACCAGCATCAGTTTAAGCTGGAATGCTTTACGTTGATTCCGTTTGACCCGGAATGCTTGTTTTTGATGGCGATTTTTATTTAATGTACGCTTGAAATATTTGAATTTAACAATTCAGTAGAAATTCCAGGATTTCGCAGAAGAAAAAATATGATCAGTATTATAAACCATTTTGAACAAAAATTATCTTATTTGTGCGAATGGAATTTTGCACCTCTTCAATTTCAAAATAAACGAAATGAATTAATGATTTGTCGCCTGAGAACGGTTAACAATATTGAGACTGGTCTATTGCTATCGCCGAAACTCTTTTTTTAATGCTTACACAAAAATAATGTTGAATTCTCAAGACGCAATTCTTCAAGTTGCTTCAAATATGCCATTGTACTGCATAAAATAAATGTGCAACGCGAAATGAAAATGGTTTCAACCGAATTCGCTGTGTGCTCTTCCTTTGCTGTCAAATCGTTAGCCAAATAGAAATATTCACGAAGTTTGATTGAATACAATTTACTGCTTAATTGAATGTATCCTGGAACGCCTATGCTTGCATTCGCGCGAGATAGTGTTTCGTATTCGTCTTAATTTAGTTTAAGTTACAATTTATACGATCGTATTTTTGATAAGCGATCATCATGCTCCTCTGCTATTAAATTCAATTAACACAAAGGAAGAAATGGTAAATCGCTCATTAAATTACAGACGTACTACTACTGCTGCTCACATTCGAAGCCACTTGAATTTTTTGTGTAGTAGCAAATAGACAACACACAGCCGCGAGTTACGTGGTGCTATGAAATAGAATTTACACCCGAATCGGCTCGCGAAGCCCGCGCGCGCGAGTAGCACGCAGCCACTGTTGAAACGCAGATTTAATGGTTACCGCTTTGGCACATAGGAAGTTGCCTTAATGAGTGTTATTGGACGCTGCTTTATTAGAGCAATCACGCGAAACGCAAGCGCATATTAATTGATGACATGGAATCCGTCATCGTTGCTTCTCAAGTAAAATTTGGTCAGCAAACAAACGCATACCGAATGAGGAATGCATTAAGCAAAGATTAAATTTACGAATAACGTTGAACCTTTGATTAATTAACAAGCCGGATTAATTAATTTCATTTCGGAATTACATTTGATAGGTCAAAATGTTATGTACACTTCCTATGTTTGATTGTTATACAGCCAGAAAGTGTGCCGTCTGCTGGATAGAAATTAAAGAGATGGAATTCCGGGAAAAGAGTTGCGAGGAGGATATTTTCACTTGCATTTGCTTGGATAAAATGAATTTGAATTTTAAGTAGAGCAGGATTTGAAAAGCAAGAAGATCTATTGAAAAAAAACTAAATCCTTAAAAAATAACGGACCAAAACTCTCAATTTCTTTCAATCTCCTTTGCTACTATTTGACGTTAGGTAAGCGGCTAAATCACAAAATTTGAGTCCATTCCTTCCTATTATTGAAATTGAAAATTGCGTTCTAACATTAGGATCTCCTTGAAGAATTTGGGCTTATCGCTACTAAAACTAACGTAAATTCATTTGCATATAAATATCTTGCGGGACACACATACAATTTGAATGGAACTCATATGTATTATTCATCCACTTTGAATCTTCTAATCGAGATCATAGCATCGCGCGCTGCGTCGAAACGAAAGATAGTTATGAAAGCGAAGTTTGTCAAGTGCCTTAGACTCGACTTAAATGACATACAACCAGCATTTATAATGTTTACATATATTTAAACATTTGTTTTCCGCTCAAATTCCGCATCATTGACGGATGAAGTTCCATTTCATGCGTTACACAGCACACACACACTTACTATATCGATATTAATTTCGTATTTATCACCGGTTGCTTCGGAATTAATCATGAAATAGATACGTCTAAATCGTACGTTCCGATGCTCAATGAGATGGGATGAGCCAGCAGCAAGTAAGTGCTCGCATTTTATATTGTAATTGTCTTAATTGCTAAATGACAAACGCATCGTTCCGTTTACCGCAATACTCACAATTAATGCATATTTCATTGTAAAACACATTGCTCGTTAATTGTAGAAAACGTACAAAACACTTTTTCATTTCAACTTGTTGATTGGATGCAGTGACAATGTGCTGCCTGCTGTCAGGGTGGCCAATCGCTCCCAAATATTTAAAATTTAAACAGCGACTCCTCAATATTGGATACGTTCGGGGCGGACAAATACGAGCTAATATTCATATTGTTCACAAAGCATCTTTGGACTAACACCACATCAAATTAATTCAATATTGCAATCGATTCAATATTGCACAGCAAATAAAACTATACTTTGTCCATATTCATGCTTTTAGTCCTTAAAATACTTGCATATTCAGTCCTTCGAACATTTATGTTACATTGCTATTGTCAATCACAGCATATAAATGCATCGAGTATGGTTGTAAAATATGTAGAATAAGATCTAAATATAAAATATGTTGCTGGCATTTTGTGGTTCCGTTTCGGTCAAGATGAATAGCATCAGTGAAACCACTCGATTCACATTCGGTGTTTCGTTTTTTTATTGATTCTTTTGCTTTTTCTTGCGCTGCTTGTGTAATGCGTTTACGGCGTATTTTTTTCTCATTCGTTCTTTAAGCGCTTGAACATAGTTTTTCACTGTGTCTGTGCCAAGAAAATTGTGATTGATGAAATATAATATATTTGTGTGTCTGGATAAATTTCATTTATTCTCATTATGTGGCATCACATTCAAGGGATTTCGTATGTTTTTGTTTAAATTTGATCTATTTTTTTTATTCTTCACATATACGCCAAGATGAGAGCGATTTCATGATGTGCATCATTTGCGTCAAGTTGGCAAATGTGCAGACACATTGGACCGAGAGCGAGCGTACGCAATTTTCCTCTTTCGAACACAGAAGAGGGTAAAAGCGGTGGCAAAACGGCAAATGAAATTTATGATGGGGCCAACCCTTAATAGCACATTATCAATTTAAAAATGTACTCGTTCGTTTCATATGTGTGTGGTGTGAAAATCGCGAATGTGAAAAATATAAAAATCAATATTGATTTAAAATAAAAATAAAATATGTCAATCGCAGAATAAATGTGAATACGCCAAATGAAATCACAATAATTTCACTCACATATTGATGGATCGAGTTCGAGTTCATTCGAAATGCGCCGCAAAATATCGCCGGAAAATCCATATATATGCAAACCAAATGCACATTTGGCGGATAAAATCCGCATTTTCGCACATTAACCGGTGATTTACGTTTTTAAATCTAAGCTCTAAAAATTACATTTTACCCAAATAATTCCTGATTTGTGTGTGTATTTGCTCTTTTCTTATTTGTTCTTTGTCTTTCTCTCCTATTTTTTTTCTTAACGATAGTAGATATTGACTCATCACCAAGCTATTCACCATCACTTCCTGAGATGGCATCCACTCCAAACTTCGAAGTGGATAATATTCTTAACATTAATAACAATAATAAAATCACAGCAAAACAACAACATCATCAACCGCATCATTCGGAGTGTTCGCCAATGGTAAATGGTGGAATAAATGATAACATATTACCCGAATCGAATGAAAAGCAAGGAGCTGAAATGGCAGTAGCGACCACATTGAAAGATACACACGCTGATGCAGGGGTTGTGTACTCGCCGATCACTGCAAAGCCGACGTCGCGAATAGCAGTGCAAACTGGTGAAGCACCACTACCGCCGACGCCGATGACAATGGCAGCAACAAAGAGCAAAGGGGAAGGTAGTCGACTCGGAAAATATGGTAAAATTAATGGAACAACATCACAATTACCGTCAAATGCGACTAATAACAACGTCGAAGGCTCTTATCATTGTCAGTTTTGTGATAAATCATTTCCACGTTTGGGATATCTCAAAAAACACGAACAGGTGAGTAATGAATTCGCTGCACGCCGTGCATACCAAGTATAAATCTATGTATCTTTACGGTTTCTTTTGCGCGCTATCACACGAGAAAGTGTTAATATTTAGACAGAAAGTGTTGATGTTGAAGGGGCACCGCGTTTCAATGGCAATTTTTCCGTTTTTTTTGCTTCTTTGGAAATGAGTCTATGAATTTAGTTAAGAAATACGCTTGAGTTTGATTTGAGTAGCATAAAAAGCCGATTCTGGACCCTTTTCTCGGTACAGTACTCTAAAGTCTCACAAATCTAAAGAACTCAGAAAACTAAAGATGATATTTGTTGTCACATAATACTCGGAAATCTAAAGATTTTTCTTTAGATTTCCGAATGAATCTCTTTTCGTCGACTAAATGTTTTGTTTTCAGTAATATTGTTAAAATAATTTAACTCGTACGTTTTTTATTTGTTGTAATTCAATATAAAACTGTTTTAATTTTGGCAAATAGTACATTTTGATAATCTAATTGCTATCTGAAACAAAACGATGACCAATGTTTAAAATGTTGTTGGTATGTATCTTTACGCGCAATCAGTGCGACTTTCAAACCACGATCGTAGTAGCCACTGGTAACTGTGCGAGCACAACAACTGAATTATTCTCATTGGTTACATCGTATTGTTTCGCTATATTGGTGCCAATAAGCATAAACGGAACAGAATCATTCCAAGTTTTGATCAGCATGCATCGCAAAGACACAAAGATATTGATTTGTTTAAATTTGATTATTCAAAATGTCATCTCGTAAACAAAAAAGATTAAGTCTTCAAGAAAAAGTTGAGGTTTTGAAAAGATTAGAAAGTGGTGTTCGTGCTAATCGAGTTGCAATTGATTTTGGTGCAACCGAGGAAGCAATTTCGCAAATCAAAAAGCAAAAAGAACAAATAAATGCTACAGTGTCTGCGCCAGGAAGAAAAATTCGAAAGGAAAGATTTAAATTTATGCTGTGTGCCAATGCCGATGGAAAAAACAAAATCAAGCCACTTGTAATTTGCAAGCCAGTCAAACCGCGTTGTTTCCTTAATTTTGATAATCCGTTGAGCTATGACCATTCTGTAAGCGCTTGGATGACTTCGATCATCTTTTACAATTAGTTTAATGGCGGGCATTGTAGCTCAAGACGAATTGTCGGTTCACGATATTTTAAGCAAGCATTCGATTCGCGATGCTATATTGCAAGCGGACCGTGCTTGTATGGGATTGGAGAGCTATTCGAGAGTATGCCAATTGACCGCGCCATCTTATTTTACATAGGTGAACTCAATTTGGATCCATTGTAATACGAACAAAATTTTTATTGACACAAATAATAAAAACAAATGACTCATTGAAACGATTGAAATATCACATCAATACTACTGCCCAATAGATGGCGCTGGAGAATAGATATGATTAAAATGTCTCAAAAAGCACGGTCCCCTTGCTATATTGCTATTAAAATTGGCTTGGGATGAGTTGCCACATAATCGTGGTCAAAGCTTTTGAATTGGGACGATGGAGAATATGAAGATACAGACAATGTGCCATTATCCGAACTGATTGCATCCAGTGAAATTTACACCAAAACATTTCAAGAAAGACAACAGTTGCTATCAAAACTATCGATGGATTGCAATTTACCAACCGATGAAATCGAAGATTGGAATGCTGATTTGAATCCAGTTGTGCCTTATACTGATGCAATGAATGCAGTGAATACGTTGATCAAGTGGAGCGAAAAAAAACACTACATTTACTGACAATCATATGTCAAATCTTCTACAGCTTCGATCAGACGTTGTGAAAAATCATCTGGCCAATCCGACTGCAGTTACAGAAAAGCGGACGATGCTTTGTATCTTCTCCTATGTAAAGGGGTAGTGAATGTCGTTGGACCGCGCCATCTCTACCTAAACGATTATACTAAACGCTTCAACATTTCACACCTTAACCGCCTTCCCCTTCTTCAAACAGCGAGTTTGACAGGCCTCGCATCTTTGCTGTCATTGTTTGAAGAAGGGGAAAAAGTGTCTACCATCCATAGACGAAAGGTACAGAGGGCGCTGCTGACGAGCTAAGTGTAAAAATTCAATTTTGCATCGACCGCTTGGTTACAGATTAGTCCTCATATTGGTATGCGAGGTATGAGCGACGAATTATTACGGTAGGAAATAGTATTTTCATATGATTTCGCATTATTTTTAAATAAAAGATTTTATTCATTGTGGGAATCAAATCCGGGTCTCAGTGAATGCAAAGTATACATGCTAACCATTGATCTACGAACATATAACCGCATTCATTCATTTATTGCAAACCCAATTGGATCTATCGATAGTTAGACCGAAATTCGGACAAAAATGAAAATCCGTTCACTACTATCGTCATCATTATTTAACGTTTGTTTGAATATATTTTTGTTAAATTCATCAGTTTTTCAATCAGAGTAGATGAAAGCAAAAAAAAAAAAGATATTTGTGATTTCATATTCTTACAATTGTTAATTGACTAAACTTTATTGATTACATGTTTACGTATTGCAATAATGAATTAAATTTGAGAGAATATTGAATGTTGAATCTCTTAAAATACTTCATTATTGAAAAAAAAAACAAATATAACAAATAATTTTTGAACATCTACAAAATTTGTGCATTAATTCATTATGGAAATTTCAACATTAGAAGAGAAAAAAAAGAGTGCGGCAATTAGTAAATTATGTTCATTTTCATTGTTTTGACAAATCAACATTTATCGTATTAACTTCTCACTGTTTTTTTTTTTGTGATGAAAAAAAAACAAGAAATGGAAAATGCTTGAAAAGTTCATTTAATTGAAAAATTAGAAAAAAAACACATTTTTGGACCGTTTATTGTGTGGAATACGGAATTTCAACTCTTGCAATTTCATAGTTCAAATTTTCCAATCGGAATAAATGTTCAATAGATTTCTGAAGTGATTTATTGAGTTTTCTATTTTCCATTTTCCGTTTTTCCATTTAATTTCTTATTTTTTCCTTTTCAATGAACAACAAGAGTACAAAAGTTTCAAGCACAAATTCAAAATATTCATTCAATGAGCATTTACGAAACAATTTATAAATATGGAATTTTTTTTTGTTTTTTTTTTACGTACAAAATTTTTGCAAATGTCAATAATCGTTTGTGAGAAATATGTGAAATAAATTTCCCCCCAATTGGAATCTATTATTTTTTCTTTTTATAATTTATTTATACATATCTGAAATCTCGTTTGGGTACTGAAAAAAATTAAGGAACAAAAAATTCAATTGATGAGATTATATATATTATGTTGTTATTGATTTTGTCGATCGCAAACTGGTTTTCTATTGATTTTTGGCGAATCAATTTCTCATTGTCAGTATTTTAAAAAAAAAAAAAACACATTTGTTTACACACATTTGTTATATTTTTTTTTTTTTTTTCAATAATGAAATATTTTAAGAGATTCAACATTCAATATTCTCTCAAATTTAATTCATTATTGAGAATAGTAATAACGGCTGAATTTAAATAATTAAAAAAAAAAATGTTAGATATGATGGAATCATGTGTATGGTGTGTGTGTGTGTGTGTGTGTGTGTGTGTGTGTGTGTGTGTGTGTGTGTGTGTGTGTGTGTGTGTGTATTTTTGTATACACCAATACTAAGAAAAAGGTCCAGAATCGGCTTTTCTATGCTACTGAGTTGAACTCTTTTTACATTTTTGAGTTCGAAAACACCGAGTCTCATACAAACTCAGCTGCATTTTGTCCCAACGCTAGACGCGACCTCGTCAAATTACACGATTTTGTTTTTCGTTTAAGTTTTTTGATGGTTGGGCGCTGTTTGTGCAAACGATGTACAAGATTTCCCTGTGTTGCACTCGCGGGCGCGATCATCAGCAACAGCAACTGCAACATCAACTGCAACAACAAAAAGATAGAGCGCTTTTATCGAACACACAATATCTCATCAACTGCGTCATTATCATCATCACACTCATCAAACGTGAATAATGGAATGATGCATATATGCAGTAGCTTTATTATTTAACGATTTCTTACAAAATGTGAATTTAAACAAGAAAAAGACAAACAGAACGATTTATTACGTATTTTGGTCACATATCGTTTGTTTTTTTGCCGTTGCGGCGTGTGTTTTTTTTGTCTTCAGCCGACTGCTAGCTGCTACTTTTTTAGTGTGCCTTCAAGTCTTTCGATTTCAACGCGTGCATCGGTGTGATCAAAAATCATTTATGTTATATTTTATGGTCGCAGTACTCACGCCGTAGCAAGCACAGAGAAGACGACCGTTCGACATGTACGCTCTGCTTTCTGCTTCACACTTATATCTATTCGATTATAGCTGGCATTCGAATTGATTATATGTGTTTACACGTTTACGCATTTGTAACAGCAACCCGAAGATGCAGAGCACACAAAAAAAAAACGAAATGAGCAAACCAAAGCAAAACACTGATCATATACAACATAAACGATAATAATTTGATATGACAATCGACGCACACTATTGAATGTGTGTGATGAGGCTAAGTAAAGTCATATTGCCAAACATCACATATTTTATCGGCGAAGTCGTATTAGTGTCAATGATTGTTGCGCAAAGGACTCAATATAGTCACCGCAATATGAATTTATCACCCGTTGATGCGTTTGGTCTTGACACAAGAAATGATCTCAACACATATTTGCATTTTATGCCTTCGATCATTTTGTTGTGGTTTTTCTCGTGTAAAAATTGATCGGCACTGTACTGAACAACTCCCAACGCGAGATAGATGATGAGGGCACAATGAACAATTCAACTGATGATATTCATAAATAATATATGAGGGTCCTCATAGTTTATCCATACAAGGTGTGCTCAAGACAAATTCCGCACGAAAACCATGGCAAATAAAATGCATATTTCTCGAAATACAGAATGGGTGTTTGGAGCATTCATCATATCGGCCCATCGAATGTGCATCGCCTCTTTTTTTATCTGCTTCGCATGCTTGTGTACGGCAGTTCAGCAGAAAGGGAATTCTTTGGGTTTGTTTTTGCCATTCATTTCAAAAATAACATGATTTACGGCAAGTGCATTAATGAACATTTCTGGTCGGCTGCTTTACCCTTTTTTGTATCAACTAAAACTATGAAGAAAATTTGAGAATCTGCATAACATATATGCATTGACATTGCCACCATATATCAAAATGAAGGCTACTGGTGCTGAAATCATCAGATTTTATCTCTCGACGGAATATTAGTGCAGGGCGAAAACGCGCAATTTCATTATTTTCTATTCAAATGTTCTTGACCATTTTTGAAAATAGAAAATCTAATGCTCGTGTTTGAACTTCGAAAAACCAACCTTTCAAAACAATAGTGATTATTTTGAACATGGAATCAAATAAATAAAATAAAAAAAACCAAATATTTTCGAAAACAACTCTGAAATGGGTGAAATCTGAGATGAATAAATCTATTGGAATTCATTGAATCTCAATTCACCAAAAAATTGGGTTGAGAACTCAACGGCTAAATTTTCGATCAAATCAAATCAACGGACAATATATTTTGACCAAAAATGTCTGAAAATGCTAAAATTGAATATTAATAATAAGTATAAAAAGTAATGAAATCAAATCATATTAAATCAATGGTACAAAATCGCACCACGTACACAGTTCCACTAGAAATACTATTTTATAGGTAGAGTGTAATAAACGCGATACTTTGTTAAAATTACATGAGATCATTCGAACTCGTTCCACACTATCAAAACACGTATAGATAAAAGCACAGAAAAAGTGTTGCATATTTTGTGAGAGCGACGGCCGGCTTTCGAAACTATATCGGCTACAATAATAGCAAGTTATTCAAAGAGTTAAATACGTAAATGGTCTCCCGATAAAAGAAATATCAATGCGACAATACAAGAATTTAATAATTATCTGTGTTAAAGATCTGCAGGTCGCAAGGAGCGAAAACGAGTAAAAAATCACAAATATAAATGCCGTTGCATGAAGTGAAGCGATACAAACGATATACATGATGCGCACCACAACAATTAGCGCATTTTTTGCGTTTCCTTACAGTTGGTGTTGTTGCTGCTGCTGGATGCGTTGATATGTCTGAACGTTATGTCAATTCTTTTGTCATGTTCATCCTTCAGCACTTAATATCTCAGAGCACGCATCCAATCGATTTTGATTTCATTTATTTATTGTATTGATTATATGGTTGAGCTGGTGAATTTTTCTCTCTCTACCTCCCTCTAGCTCTTACTCTTTCGCCCAATAGACACTAAGAGGCACACGGTAAAAACGTGCGAAGATATTAGTTTTACGCTCGCACATTTCCTGCGAAATAGTGAGGCATAGTTTTTAGAAAAATGGTAACATATTTTGTCCGGTTGTGCAAACAAACAAACGTGCAATCGAATTGAGGTGTCACACGGTGTTTCATCTAAAAGCATTCATTGAAAACATTTCATAACTAAAGCAGATGAAGCTGCGCAATCGCGAATTTTGGCTGTTGGCTGGATTTGGTATCATTTTTTTGGCAGAATCCATTGTTTTTGGCCGGTAAATTTTGTCGTTTTTTTATCGTACATGTTTGTTATGCATCATGTATAACAGCAACTATTTGGTTACTTGAAATGTTACGATTGTTATTTTTTTATAGCTTTATGACCTGTAACAGGCCGTAAACAAAATTATAAAAATGAGTATGAAGAGATTTAAGCGAATGAGTGTGCTGTAGATAAACACCGTGCGCACCGTATAACGAAACCAAAAGGACATCAGACAAACTGTAAAGTCGGGAATTGAAATTAATTGCTGCTACTCGCATTTTTCGTGTGCCATTCCAAAAATTGCCATTGTTTTATGGATGCTTTAAAAAATCTACGACCATTTTCTTTATCTTTTTATGCATTGTGATTCTTTTCATTTGTTTGTCGTTCAAATCAGAACTTGTTTTTTTTCGAGAAATTACAATAAAAATGAGTGACCGTAGAGAAAAAAAAACAACCGACGTGAGTGTGGTGTTAGTGTGTGAGCGCTCTTCGTAGCTTCTGTCAATGTTTGACCTCGATATTTTGTTTGTAATTGTTTTCAGAGCCATGCGGAGCACATGCCATTCAAATGCGATTATTGTGCACGATTGTTCAAGCATAAGAGGTCACGGGATCGACACACAAAACTACATACGGGCGATCGACGCTATCGCTGTCCACATTGTGAATCTGCATTTTCACGAAGGTGATTTCTTTTTTTTATTCCATGCTTCTTATTCGCCTTCTTCTTATTCTCGTGCCGTGAATATACGTCGACGTTTTTCTCCTTCATTAAATAATGTCATAACTAATGAAAATGATGCTTTGCACAAATTGTTAGCACACTGCAAACTGAATTTATGCAGTTTAAACAGAATTTGTGCACGCAATTCGTTTTTTTGTTTGTTGTTGCGCAAAAAATATTGCGCATTCCAAAGCAAACTTATAAAAGTCGGGATTCTCTGTCGCGCAGCTCTCCCGTTCATAGAAAAGAAAAACTTTAAGGGAGCATCGCAGATATATATGTGTAACCAAGCTGAAGAGCAATAATAAGGCATTCCGAGCTAATTAGTAAATGATCATAATGAAGTGAAGAAACTCGTTTTACCATTATTATCGACAGAACATTATTGAATGAATGAAATTCCTTTATCAATCAATATTAGCGATCATTTAAAAATACACATGAAGACCCATGACAATCAAAAACCGTTCCAATGCACGGTTTGCAATCGCGGATATAATACAGCCGCCGCGCTCACTTCACACATGCAGAGCCACAAAAAGCAAGCAGCACTTCAAAGAAACAGTACATTGAACTATAGGTAAGTGATACAACTCTATTAAACCCATTTTTCTCAAAAGAAATTTACTGGTTTTTCAGACAGAGATGATTTTTTTTCTTTTAAAGTCTAAACGAAGCACTTTTCTCAAATGCAAAAATTTTTTATTCGTTCGAAAAAAAATATAGTCCACGGTCAACAGGCTCGGCTTCGAGTGGCAATAGTTTGTACAAGCGAAAATATTCGCCACACATTGACCAACGAGACGGCCCGAATCAATCGTCCGTGATGGCCGCCAATGCCAAACGCTTTGCATATCATAGCAACAATTCGTCGATATTGTATTGCATCTATTGTACGAAAAATGATTTTGAAAATTTGGAACAGTTGCACGCTCACGTTCAGCAAATGCACGCAATTGTGCTGCGAGAGGTAATTGTTTTCACTACGGAACTAAGTCGAAATAAACTGAATTCTAAAGAGCAAATTTCGCTATTTGAACATTAAAATAAGTCAGTTAATTTAAATATAGATTCCGAAGATTTCTAAGGTTTCGAACATATATTTTAAGAATCAGGCGAATGTTTTCTAACATGTCAACAAATTTATACGTCATTTTAGTCAGCGGCAAGTCCATTTTCGGGCCTTCATCCTGGTCTGCATATGTCGTGTGAATTTTGTACAATGAAATTTCCATCAATATCCAGCATGTTTCAGCACATTCGATCGATGCACATCGACCGAATCAGTAATCCAGCCAGTTACATGGAGCACATCAGTCGGCGGTCACACACGATTGGCGATGCAAATGAAGGTTATCGCCGAAAATCGAGTGAAAGTTTTGTACATCCAATGGAATGCTCAAAATCAGATGAAAATCGCCTGAAAAGCGATACATCCAAAGTGGAACGTGATATTCATGGCAAAAGTAATTCAAATGAACATCCATCGCATTCGAAGCACATTCAGAATGGTGATGTGAAGCAAGAGGATTTACCGACTGACTTGAGCAATAAACGGACAGTGCCAAAGGATACGGAAAATCGTGAAAGCTCAAGCAATGGAACACTTTCGGCCAAGGAAAGCCCTGTCGATTCGTATGTTAGCCGAAAACGATTACAGAAGACATCGCCAAATTTTTCGAGTAGCAGCCCCGATCCATTGCGATGCAGCCATTGCAGTTTGATTTTGCCCAATATTGAAGCATTTCGTGATCACATTCGCAACCATTTGGTGCGCGGTGAGCTCAAGAACTTTGTGTGCTTCCAATGCGGACTCACATTCACGAATCAAAACGAATATGAATCGCATTTTTCATCGCATTTCTTAATAAGCACCACAGAATATACATGTTCATTTGGTTGTAATAAACATTTCAGTAGTTCAGAAAGTATGCAAAAGCATCTGTTCGAAGCGCATGCTCAAAATGTTTGGAAATGTGGTATTTGCTATGAACTCTTTGAAACCAAAGTGGCAATACAAATCCATTTTGCGATGGCTCATTCGAATAAGGAGGATACATTCCGGTGTTCAGCCTGCATGGAAGCGTTCGAAACGGAAAATGAGTTCAAAAGTCACGTGCAAACGCAGCATTCGCTGATGTTTTCGTTGCCCAACTTGCAATGCTCCCTCTGCCGAACAGTTTGTTCATCCGAATTGGAAATGCATTTCCATATGGCGACTCATTCACGACAATTTCGTTGCACCATGTGCTCAGAAGCATTCCATGTTGAGTTTTTACTAGAGCGACATATGCAAACACATCATTGTCTTCCCGATAAGGATGCGCTGGGCTCGTATAAGATCGACAATCTCAACAATAATATGTTTGACTACAATTATGCGGCCGCCAAGAAGCTATATCCATTCAGTTCTCCATCTGGACCAGCGAAACTGTTCGATCCGTTGCACATCCAAACTTCTGGCTCTGCTTCGCCACTCAAACTGCCACCACCGTTGTACGAACTGTATGATAATATTGGAAAATTCTCACAGCAAAGTCTTTCGAAGCATTTTTCCAATATTTCGAAGACATTTTCCGAACATCTCGATCATTCGCAAGCATTTTCGAAGCACTTTACCGACCAATCAGCCGCTTCTAATATTCCACATTTTATGAACATGTACAAATCGGACTATGCATCAAAAGCATTCATGAGATCAAATCCACTGGCATTCCTACCCCCGACTTCATCTGAATCACACGGTACATCAACTGAACAACCGTATACCAACAAGAAAAATTCATCAGACACACAGTTTATCTGCAATATCTGCGATCGCAACGACTTCCAAAGTGAATTAGAAATGTTAACGCATCAAAAGATAGCGCACAATATGAAAACCGGCGTTAGTTTAATGTGCGCATACTGCAATGATAATTTCAGATCGAGGTAAGTGAATATTGATATCATGATTATTATTTTTGACATTTGCACAAAATTACACACGTTTGATATGTAATTCGTTCGAATATACTTTTTAATGCGACAATGCAAATGATATAATAAATCAAGGCTTATTTTTCTTATTTCTCTCTGAAATAGAGGCGAATTGGAAAATCACATGAAAACGGCGCACGCCGGCGGTAAACACAAATGCTTAATCTGCGATGAAATATTCCCATCCGCTGACATTCTCGCTGAGCACAAGCTAAACCATTCGCGAATTGGTGTTCAGGGGAAATGCACGTATTGCTCAGCAAATCTATTGGATATCGAAGGCTTCAAAGCGCACATGTCGGAGCATGGAAATGTCGATTTGCCGGTTCAATGTATTTGTTGCCGTCAAACTTTAAATTCAACATATGAAATTGAATTGCATGCCAAGTAAGTGAATGATTTAATGTTCAATTGTTACTTATATTAGGATGTAAAAATGTTCAGTTGGAAGAAATTCATGAAAATATAAGAAATTCATCACAAGAACCATCAAATTAACTCAAATCCTCAATTTTTATTCGAAACAGTTTCCATGTGAATTCATCGTCTAATGACGGTTCAGAGAAGCGGAATTGTGCATTGTGTTTGATTGCATTACCACCGAAGACTGAATCGAAAGTGTGTAAAAAATGCTTTGAGAAGCACAACAGTCACAATAAATATGCTCCGTATGCATTTTCTATAAATCTATCGCCAAACGAAACTACTTCCAAGCCAACCGTCAACCCGTCACACGATCATTACTGTAATTTGTGTAAAAAAACATTGGCGTCTGCAACTGAATTGGAGGAACACTTAATCGAGCACTCATTTCGTGGTTGTGAAGAGCGTGGCTACAATTGTTACATTTGTTCGGCCATTTTCACGTTACCGTGTGGATTGCATCAGCATATGATTGAGCATGGCCCGAACTATCGACCATACGATTGTAATATGTGCGCGAAAAAGTTTTATTTCCGTGCTGAGCTTGAGAACCACTTGATCGATCACGAAAATGGACGCACCAGTACGCCTTCTTACTCAAGCCCATCCAATGGATTCAACGAGCTGAAACACGAACTCCACAAAGAGGAACATAATCAAATGAAAGATGATTCGGGAAGTGAAAAAGACACTGATGTTAGAATTGACATCAAATCTGAAGTTCAGCCTAGCTCAACCGAAGCGAATGCCGAAGAGGACGACGAATACATCGAAGTCGAACAGCTAGGCGAAAATGCTTCCGTCGATGAGGAACAAAACAACGAAAATGGAGCACAAAGTCCAGACAACGATGTCGATCTAGACAGTTCATACGGAAAGAATGGCGACGAAGCATAGATATTTATTTTCTTTGCCCAACCTGTGAAAGGTGTAAATAAAATAAATTCTCACAGTTTGTCGAATTATGGACAAGATATAAAAAATCGCGATTTCCGGAAAAAAATAAACATAAGATAAACGGTTGCATAATCTCTGTTCTCAGCTCGAATTTATCATGATACACCGTTGAATTCATGGTGCAACGAAGAAAATGTGGCGTAGTTATAATAATTTATGAAAAAATAACGCACAGCTAACAATATAGACCCAAAGGTCGGGACCTTTCGCACTGCACCTATGTCAGATCAAAATGCATCATTCACAGGAATTGCCTGTGACTGAATACCATGCGTGAATGATATCAAAAGCGACCAAATTTATACATTTTTTAGCGCATATCAGACGCTTTCCAACAGTTTTTCCACGAGTTTGCTCACACAAGGCGCATCATATCATTGGACGAAGCTTGTGAAAGCTAAAAAATATCAATTTTAAACCAGGACGGTTTTTTTCGTGCAAATGTTTGTGATGAAGGGCTGCTTCGATTTCTTATTCAATTCTGACAAAAATCCTAGCAAATTCAGACATTCTTCCATATTGAATCAATTCTGTAATTATGCTAATTCCCAACAATTTTGAATATTTGATAGTTAACGATCGTCAATCGTTTGACTAGTGAACAGTAGATGGCATTGAGGTCGACTTCGTTCGAAGCAAATGTGGATTTTTTTAGTTTCTTTTTTTGGTAAATTCGTTGACTGAACCAAACTATCCGCATACATTGAGTATGATTTATATGGAAGACGTGAACTTGACCGTAAAACGTAGGCAAGCAAATCCAAATACAAGCATTGCATTTGTTCTCATTTGAAATGATTAAGAAAAAAACTCACGATTAGAAATAAATGCAATTAGTTCCCATTTCAATACAAAATCTGCACAGAAGCACTCATCAAATCAAAGCAATGGCTGCTTAGTAATTGAAAAAGAAATTATGCAATTTATTAAATTTAATTAATTTAGAATAACAATTGTTAAAAAGAATTCAATGTGAACAACTGATACAAATCAGGAGGGTACTTTTTTTTCTCTTTCTTTTCCATTTATTCTTCTTTCAACCACTTTTCATTTCAAATTTTACAAGAAATGCATATGCATAGCGCATATTATTTGTTAAATGTAATACCTAATTTATTCGAATTAAAATTTAGTCAATTTGGTTAATTCAATTTGAGGAAAGCATGTAGGCAAACGCTATGTTTCAATTGAATAAAGTATTCACCTTATGATTAAGATTTGTGTGTGATTGCATTTATTTGGCGAAAACTATTTCATGTAGATCTGAGGATTGGAGCGAAATTCTAGCCATTCAACGCTCAAGCGAGCAGTCCGCTTTTGAATTGTCTCGGTTTGACGTATGGGGAGCATCAGTGAAAGTCGAGGTTATGTTTTCGTTTACATGCGTTGGCACAAACATTGTGAATTACACGATTAAAACGATAAGTATCGGTTTTGGTTACTGACAAGGATGAGTGGTCTAAAGTTCAAAAGTCGGCCGCTTTTTGGTTGAAGTCCAAACAAGTTTTGTCACAAGAATCCATATCAATGTGCTTATAATTTATTAATAATCGGCGAAAGGCAATAGTTACAGCAAAATTTTCAACAGCAACAATTAATCAGGGCCGGACGAATTTTATTCGGTTATATATTATTGCATGTGTGCATCATACACATGAACACACGAGACACCGCATATTTTATTAACATTTTGTCAATTGTTTGACATTTACGTGAAAATTCATGTCTATGAGTAAAGTTATTAATTCAGATAAAGAAAAAATGGCCCATTTGCATGAAGCGATTGTTGGTATGCTATTTGGTACTGTTATTTCGGAAACGTGATCATTAACATTGAAGGCGCTTCGATACCTCCATAAAACTGAACCATTGCCAAAACAAGACAAGCGCGGCTCATAAAGAGATGGAACACGTTCGCATACAGTTGGAACGTGTGTGTGAACAGCATCGCTAATGAGTGCAACAGTTCTGCTGCTTCTGATCGCCGGTACAATATAATGTATTCAACATACACGAAGTGAGCGAAACAGTTGTGTACGGGCCGTCGTGGTGATCAAAACAACAGATTTTTCTGCTGGTGTGTTAGGTAATCCAAAAGATTAAGAACTTGTTTTTTCACGTTAGAATCAATTTTAATGAAATACACGAATGAAATGGTGCAAATAGGCAATATTCGATGAAAAACAAAACATTGATGAAAATTAATAGAGCAAATCGATTACCTATGAGTTCGCTTGTGTTTTTTTTGTGCTGTTTAATTATGTTTGTGTTGATTTTTGGAAAGTTGCATGGAATTTCAAAATATGTGATTGCGCCAGCTTGCACGAGACTAGCTATAGTGTTCTGTGAACTTGAGAGCATCTATCTTACTTTGCATAGAAAGCATTGTTTGATTGAACATGTGTGTTGTGATGATCGAAGAAATCACGCAAGTCAACACATTCCCTCGAGAAAAAAAAACGACATGAGAAAGATAGCTCAGGCCTTAAAATAATAAAAGAAGACCTACACGAAATTTGGTGAAAATGCAAATTTCATACATAATTCACGGTTCCTTTCGGTTGCGCGAAATCCGGTTTTCGAAAGAGCTCAAAGAATCAACATTAAAATTGTTAGCAAATGATTATTTATCAATTCAACTTAAAATATTCACTAGCAAAACGGAAGTTTGATTCAAAGCAAGAAATCTTATACAACATGTTGAAAAACCTTGTACGATTGGCAAAAAATCTTCGTGAATTTGTCATAGAGAAGGGTCAACATTTCCATAAAATTGTGTTTATCTGGAAAATCCTTCGAATTCATATTCCAATGATTAAAAATATTAAATGCCATCAAACAATCGAAAAACAAATTTGGCTCTTTTTATGTTTATGAAATCCGATCATTAGGTTTTGTGACACTGATTTTCGTCGATGCTGCACGAACTCTCTTCTTCCTTTTCTTCGTCTCTTTGTTCGAAATCTTCACATTGATTTATCTGATATTTATCAATTAATGGGTTATATTTAAAGTGTGCATTCAACAACATTCAATGATTTAACATTACGTTGCAATTATTTTGACAAGTAATAAACAATTTTTTTGTGTGTTAACACCATTACCTCAATTGTCTATAATAAATATGTCATCCAAACAAACATGACGAAGACACATGAAATTTAAGTAAAATCACTAAGCAATTAGCGAACAATCATAAATCGTATTCTAGCTTTATCGAATTGCTTATTTTAAGAGAAATGGCCAAAGAAACGGGCAATCATTCAGGTCAATTGGTCGTTATTGAATGTCAAATTTCAAGCGCGCAATTCAAATGCATAATTGTTTTTTATTTCAGTTTTTTTTTTACTAGAATTGAAGATGTTGCTGTTCGTTGTTTGTGTCACGTTAGGTTTCATAGCATTTTACTTTGGACGATCATCCAAAGATATGCCACGCAATTGGCGCCAATTGAGGTCGGAAATTCTTTGGCAGTATTTGGGCATACGAGGACTCATAGAAGATTTTTATTTGCGAAATTATAATCGAGTCGGTGAGTTATGTTAATAAGATCAGATGGTATATCATCGGAAAAAAATTGATGATAATCGTTGTTAATTACTGATCATCATATCATGGTTAATTGATCAAGACAAAAGAAAAAAAACGAATTTTAATTAACGAGTGTCATTTAATTACATTCCAGTTAAATAATTTAGTCAAAAATGAATAATCCCACTTATCGATCTAGACTTGTTCAAACAATCCGGCCGTGTGGCTGTTATAACCGGTGGAAATCGAGGCATAGGAGCTGATGTTGTCGAGAAACTACTGCAGTGTGAAATCAATGTGATTATGGGTGAGCATTTCATTGTTTATGTTAAGCCAATTTCAGAAATGAAACAATATTACCGATCGATGGATGGAATTTTTTTTTTTTTTTTCTCGATGAAAAAAAACAAAATTCTTGAATGTTTGCGCTGCAAAAACAGTGATTTGGCTCATAGTAAATTCAAGGTCAATATTAAGATAGGTGGGTTTTTGAGCACTTTTTACAAGGCATAATCCCACGATGTCGAACTGACACTCTATGGACCGAGCGCGTTATTATGATTTGTCAAAAAAGGCAAAAGTTAAGCGAGTTTTAATCACATGCCAAGTTAATGGCGCAGAGCTTGGATACAGTCAAGATAGATAAAAACAGGTTCTCTGAAATTCGACTTGTGCTATTGCTTACGTTGTTTATTCAACGAATATTATTTGTGTTTGACAAGTCATTCTGTTTGTAGTGTGAACGAGATGTCGATTCGCGTATCGAAAAATAGCACAATCTTTGATGTTTTTCTAATCCATTTGGTTTGAACCAACTTTACAGGTGTTCGTAATCCAAAGGAAGCGCAAAAGAACATTGAGTCGCGCGTCGATTTCTCCGATTTGGAAAATGTCAAAATCTATTATGAATATTTGGATACGGGCAATTTGAAGTCAGTGCGACAATTTGCAAAGTCAGTTCAACAGAAATTCTCAAAAATCGACATACTCATCAATAATGCGGGAATCATGGCAACACCATACTATCTCACCGAAGACGGTTTCGAAAGTCAATTTGCCGTGAATTATCTGGGACATTTCCTTTTGACACACCTGTTGATGCCACAGCTCCGAGCTGCCGGCACACAAGATTTGAATTCCAGAGTCGTGAATGTTTCATCATGCGCCAATATTTTGGGAACAATCAATATGGATGATATAAATGGAACGTAAGTATCATACAAGCACAAATTTTTTGAATCGAAAATTGTATCGTTTAAGTGAATTCCGATTTCGAACATTCGGAAATAACTTCAAAACTGGTATTTCAATCGACACTTTTTTGAAAATCCTCCAGAAAAGATTATTATCCACCGGACGCTTACAACCAAAGCAAATTGGCACAGGTTCTATTCACGCGTCATCTGCAAGTGCTCATTAACCAAGATGAAGACTGGCATGTACAAGTGCATGCAGTCCATCCGGGTGTCGTCGACACTGACCTATTCGTCCATTCCAGCATCGTTCCATGGATCAAGAAGCTATTGTTCAAGGTTAACAATAATTTCAAACAAACAATAAAAAATGGGTTGAACACACACTTTTAAACCAATTAACTTAATTTGAATAGAATACAGAGGAAGGAGCCCGAACCATAGTCTATGCAGCAATTTCGCCGAGAATCGAGGGTAAAGGTGGCTCATACCTTAGCAACTGCGTTCGCGTGCCAGTTAATTCGTTGGCTAAAGATAAGTCATTGCGTGATAAGTTCTTCAATTTCACATGCAAATTATTGGACATACAACAATTCGGCAATGGCGCAAATTAAGAACCAAGAATTTTAGCAGATTTTCTCTTAGTACCGAAATCTATTACTTTGTTAGGGAAGTAATATTTATTGTTTAATAAACGATTGAAATCCAAAACCGGACTCTTTTTTATAATTGAATGAATAATTGAGTGAGTTAGTGATTCATTTGATTTGAGTCATATTCCACGAATCAAATGAACGAGTTAATTATTCTATTGAAATGCAACAGATAATTCGGAACTCTGGACTTTTAATTCTGATTATATCAATCAACGGTCGCATGGTTAACATTCATAACCATTGGATAGTTAAAAATAACTGAATCGAAGATATCATAAGAATGCATAGCAAATTTGAGTAAACATGAATCGTAACGTTTGCTTCAAGATCTGAAATAATTTCACCCGGAGAATTCCCTTTTTTCCAGCAACTGGATGATTTAACACATCAATTGCGAAAACTCACTGAGGCATCTTGAAGATAAATGTGTTTCAATCTGCTAAACGCCAAAGAAGAAGAAAAAAAAAACAGTAAAATGGATTTGTGATTTCATTTTTTGAACTGCATTTTATATAAAGCTGACGAAAATGTTTACAAATTGCGACAAATAAAAAAAACTCATTTTTGTTTGCTTAATATAAAATGGACCTTGACTTTCTTTTTAAAAAACAATGGTAAAATTGGAATCAGTTACATCGCGCTCGGTTTAAATGTATATAATGCAAACCATACTTTGCGACAAACGGATTATTTCAATGAAAAAAGTGTATAGACTAAAAATCAATTAATGTCATTGATATCGCCTTCATTTCGCCCTCCATCTCCCTCTTCCTCTCATTCTCTCACGTTGAAATAAAGAAAATTAATCAAACATCGCTTCTAATGAAATATTGTATAATATCATTGTATTCAAATTGTTCATCTTTAGAAAACTACATTTTACTTTTGTTGTGTTGTTTTTTAATGTTCATCTCCTTATCGCGTATGATATTACTTTTTTTTTTTTGCTTTTAATGATTCTAATTTTTTTTCTTCCATGTTTCATTTTGTTTTGTTTTCTATTGATGCATACGTGCGCATACTAAATAAATAACACAATACAGCGCGAAAGCTCAGGATTTGTGTGATCCTGATTCGGTTCGTCCAGTTCGGTTTGTAGCTCTTACATATTGATAAGAGAAAGAAAAATTCATTTATCATAACACACACATATATTGCTATTCAATTTGCGAGCTTGCATGCGAAATGAGCGTTTGGTATTCCATCGGGTGTGAAAACGCGGGGTGGGGACGATTGTTGCGCGGGGAACAGAGGCTCACTACAAACACAAACTGGAAGTAAAAAACATCTGAAACGACGTAGTTTTGATTTGCGAATGTCACGAAATTGTCTTGAAAATGAGTCAAATTAAAAATTCAAACATGCAGCTTCATAAATTGGAAGATTTGTTATTGCTCATTTTGTAAAATCTACTTATAATCTTCACTTATTCATATTTATCGAGTGAAATGATTGGCTTATAGATTGAAGCGAAAAAAGCAATTAACTAAAAAATATCTTTGTGAAGAAAAAACAATGAAAACAAAAATTTCTTTTCATGGATTATTACTGTTTGGCTAAATTCAAGCTCCCATCAGACTGCTCTTTAGTTTTCTCTTTCTCTCTCTCTCTCTCTCTCTCTCTCTCTCTCTTTTTAAAACCATTGAATCTTTACACACACATATTGATTCCATTGCCATTTCACGGTATATCCAGAATAAGGATTAAAAACAGAAGAAAATGTACACAATAGATTCAAATTTTAGAAAAAGAATTGGGAGGATTTATAAAAATAAATTATAAAAAAAGTGTAAATTCCTTCGCCTCTCCAAGATCTTGATCAGATGTACATTTTCTTCGTTCGATGATTGATACACTCGGTTGCGATTGCATAAACTTCCGAACTAGCGTGTGTGTGGCACTTGATACACTTTAAACTGGAATTGGTAATGTCCAAAGCTCATTCAGCAATATCATGCAATACAATAATAAATGCCAAAAGATTAAAATAATAAAATATTTGCTTTCATTGTGTTGCGCACGCGTTTCCTCCCGAATTTCGAACATCTCGAACAACAAGTAAGCAAATGAACGAAAACTTGAAGAAAATTTGCATTAAAATATGCGTGTGTTTGTGTGTTCGTTATATGTAATTATATCCTCAATTTAAATGATAAGTGCTCGTATTTTGTAGTACGCGTCAAAATAGATGTTGCATTTGCTTTTGCTTTTGCTTTCGTATTCAATGGTTCTTCAAATGATTTCTCGTTAAGCTATTTATGTGTGTGTTCATTTTGTTGTTGTTGTTGTTGTTGTTTTTGTTGTTGTTGTTGATTGATTGATTGATTGTTTATTTTAAGTATAATAAGAGTCCTACGTGGTTGTTTATTATGAATGGTATGCTGTCACATATGTTGCTGGGAAGAGGCCCTTTCGATTGCCTATTTCACCATTCCACCAGTGTTCATCGGATCGATCGGTAACTGTGATTACATCACCCCGTCGAAAGTCTAGTTCGCCGGATTCTTGTGGCACAAAATCGTATAATGCTTGAACCAAAACCTACAATTCGAAGGAAAGTAATTTCTTGAATGTTTGAAGTAAAATCAGTTTTGATGAATAAAAATTCACGATAAAAAGTCAGAAAAGACATTTCAAAGATGAAAATAAGATGAAAAGAGCTTAAAAGTGGAAACAAAGGCAAGTGAAACTGAATAAATGGTCGTACCTCTTCTGGAACCATATCTTTAAGTTTAACATCTTGCGAACGGGACACGCTGGCAGTGCGATGATATTCAACAAGTTCATTCAGTGAACCGAATTTCACCACCCATAAGAAGAATTTTCCTTGCGCATCTCGTAAAACTTTGAAATGTTGCACTCCGTCCGAGCATCTAGAATTGACAAATTTGCAGTTTTATCAAACGAATGTTGCAATTTATCATGATTATTATGCAATGTCATAGCTGTTGTTTTGTTTTGATTTTCTTTTCCGGTAATCAGTTGTACAATCGCACGTTTTATGCACTTACTTGACTGATAATGAGAAATCACCGGGACTGGATTCGCTAATTCGTATTAAAAATGCACCCTCATGTTTATTTGACAATAGTTTCTCGGCATCGGCACGTGTAATTCTTCCATAATACCAGCTATAAACATCGAAAACAACATGCTGATATTAACAAAAATGTGTCATGCACCATAAAACAATGCTACTTAATTCCAGTGAGTCACACATTTTGAACAAACAAGCCCATTGCATCGTGTGCTCATTATCATTGAAACGGAAGAATTCGCTATTTTTCTCATTTGTTTGTTTCTTTCTCGTTTATACATAATCGCATACTCACGTGTGTGTTTTCATTTCAATGTAGTTGCTCGGAATTAATCCTTCTCTGCCATCCAGTTCGGCACGATACCAGTTCATATCGTCCTCCATATTTAGAATCTTGAATGTTTCAAAAAAGAGAATATCGGTCAACGGCTCTATAGTTTGGTTTCACGAAACATAAAGAAGCAAACTGTTCATTTGTTACGGCGAATTAGCACTCATTCGTGTGGTGCATTCGATTGGAATTTTTACGTTCAAATCATTCGCCAAACAAAAACATTCATAATAACACGAAGAAGCGAAGAGGAGATTGACATTGACTTTGGGTAGTACTTCAAGAACAGGTCTTACCAGCGATCAGTCAAAGAATTTATCATCGCAGAAGTCATAAATATCGGTTTTTATCATGAGAGTGATTGAGAGTGAAACAAAAACACTTACCTTCAATATCTGATTTTTTCGAAAACTAAGCTCATCATCAGCCGTAGCATTGAAATCGTGCTTAGCTATTGCTTCCATTTTGATAGGTGATTTACGTTTCGTTACACTTATCGAAAAACTGATATCGTCTGTGGACACATAAAAGTGGGGAAAACAAATTACCATTTTGTTTGTGTATTGTTTTCGAAATTCCTATTAAAATTATGCATGTTGCAAACGGCGCGTTTGCGTTTTCTAAATTGCACATTCCACTGCCGAAAAATGTGTTTTTGTATGTTGGGCTCACCTTTTGTTTTTGTTGATTTGAAAGCAAGTTTGTGTGTAGATTCGTGATCGTTTCCGTCACCCGTTGCCCGTTTATCATGTGCTCTCTCCCTGGTCCTGAATGAATTTGCTTCTTTATTGCTCCGTTTCAATCTAAATACAATGAGGAGATTTGACAATTAATCGAACAGGCAGATGTACACATGTAATGTTTTCGTTTGTTTCTTTTCTGAATTTTCTTTTGTATAATTTTTTTGTTTGGCTAATTGATCAGTTGATCGATGAGTTAATTATACCACAGACGTTTTGTTTGTTCATTAATAGAGAATAATATGGAGTCTGTCTCAACTATTTTGCTCCCCTAAACATTATTCACTGCACATTAGTCGAATCAATATACACCATAAACGAAACAACACAAAACAGCAAACGAACGAACGAAAAAAAAATAATCAGTGTTGCTGTTTAAATTTTGGTATTTCATATCGTCTGTATGACAAGATATTTTTTGTGTTGCGGTTCATCGGATGTGCTGGAATTGTATGATATTATTTTTTTATATTATTTCTCCTCCTACTTCAGTTCATCGTTCTCGATACACAAAATATCTATTTGGTCTCGAATTCACTTTGAGACGACGTATTTTTTTTTTTTTTTTCTTTCTTCTTGTCTCTTCTCTTCGCTGCTTCTTTCTCAACTACTTTCCACCGATCCAAATTCTAGCGAATTTATTTGACTCATCCGTGTTTATTTCCACAACTATGTCGAGCAAATTTCAATTTTCTAATAAAACAATCGAAATGAATTACCGTGGATTTAGATACGCACCGAATAAAAAGAAATAATTCAATCCGAATAAGTGTCAATACGCACTCATGTATTGTTTATTCATACAAAAAAAATGTATGTGATATCTCTCTCAGCCAGTCCAGAAATTGAAATCACCAACACGCAATGTACGCCATCTTAAAAAATATTTCTGCATATATGCACACAGACAGAGAGAGAGAGAGAAGCGAGAGAGGCGAGAGAATGCAGGCTGTCACACGGTCGACAACAGTGTGCCTGAGAATACGAGCGAAAGCGAGAGCGCCAGAGATACAGACAGTGTGAGCAAGATTTTCGGATTTTCAATGTGAATATCTGTCATCGGCTTGTCTTTGTTGACGCGCTCGCATGTGTATACGGTTTGGCTGGCCTGAGTCATTGTCTCTCGTCTGGTTTTGTCGCTGGTTGTGTGCGTATGTGTCATTCTGTTGCTGTGATTGTATTGGAATTTTGTATGAGATTCGAATCGCACAACAGTGAAATACATTGCATTGTCGAAACATACGAACAAGTGCGATGCACTAGCGATTAACGATTTTTTTATTTGAAAATTCTCATTTTTCGCCACATCAAAATGTTTAACATGAGAATGATCACAAATTTGTTTGCCAAAAGCAAAAGAAATTTTTGGAAAATTTTCATTTGCAATTTGATTAGGTAATCCGGGCAAATTTCGAATATTTCATTTGAAATCTGTGCAGTCAACAATACAAAAGCAAAAAAAAAAACATTTCAAGTGACGTTATTAAAATCGCAAAGATGGCGCTACAAACAATAGATAAATGATTTTTTATCTTCCTATCGCCATTCCACTGAATATTTTTGTAGCCGATATGCATTTGAATATTCAACATCAAATTGAAATTATCCATTCAGATTATTTTTGAATAAAAATGCTATGGAAAATATAAAAAAAAAACACGCGTAGATTACAATATCATCAGACGCCTGATTGAAATGCGAAACTTGCATTGCGACTAGCTAGTGCGCGTTTCGCTCAGTTTTTTTTTCCGATAGGGACAAGAACGAGTGACAAGATAAAGCGTTTGCGTATGTGCATGCATGAATCTATGTATGAGTAATGTCTCTAGAATCAAAAGTCATAAAACTAATGGTAGTGATGACATGTACGGTTGGCGCGACTATCGCATTTTACAATCACGCCACTATACACATCATATTCAAAACATCAAAAAGTCTGAATGTGACTACACACATCGCATTCACTCTGTGTCGATTTGAGATTCCCAAACAGCACTATGGACGTATTTCGATCGCAGTAAAAAAAAAAGAAAAAATTTGAAAATTGAATTTATTGAAAGCGAGTTCATTGATACAATTTTGAAGAGTTCGCGTAGTATTTAAATAAACATTAAGAATCTGCATTAATTGACGCACGTCAATCGTCGACCGAAAAGTCAATTCTCACATTGCGGCCCGAGATTCGTTCCTCGCTCTTTCTCTCTTCCGCTTGTTCGCACTCTGAACGAGTATTGAGTGAATTACGTGTATCATATCATTATCGTTATAGAATTTCGAGACACTCCGTTTTGTTGATCCATTTTCGTGCGAGTTTTGAATGAATTCAAGTGTTAGTTGTGTGAAAGTGTCCAGCAAAACGTGCACGATTCAACCTTTCAGTGATGACACATTGGAAAATAATTTGAATGATTGCCAAAAAAATCATTCACATTTCACCACACACATTGGATAAGACCACAATTTGTTGTTGTGTTACACATCAAATCCAATCGCATTGACTCAGAACTTGAAATCTCGGTGTGTGTGTGTGTGTGTGTGTGTATGTGTGTGTGCAAGAAACGAAGAATAAAAATTCATTCAAAACATTTACAATTATTTTGTTTGTCTCCGATAACCGCCACAAGAAGAACAAGCGTGATAAACCGATATAAAATTACGTTTGCAAAAGAAAGACCAACCAAATCTAGAGTGAAACGAATGCTGTATTCGTTCAAATTCATAACGCGGAAATAATTTGATTTTCTTTTTTGCTCTTTTACTTATTTTCTCTTTGCGCCGCGATATTATGTAAATAGCAATCACACGTTGTAGCAACTCAAATAAGAAACTGAACCGAAATTAAACTATAACCAAGAAGAGAGCAGTATTAACAGTAGTGGAAGTGTCAAACAGCGTATTTTGTTGTGTTCGATATTGTTTTTTCCGCTGTACATAATATATACATATATATAGATATATATAATCCATAAATACATAGCATATT
Source organism: Obolodiplosis robiniae (assembly GCA_028476595.1). NCBI lineage: Eukaryota > Metazoa > Arthropoda > Insecta > Diptera > Cecidomyiidae > Obolodiplosis > Obolodiplosis robiniae. The sequence goes on from CM052017.1 coordinate 27,370,853, forward strand.
TGAGGCATAACCTGCAATTATGGTGAATTTAAAGAGTATATTTTCCTACAAAAATAAACTGTTAGTGCCTGCACAGCTGAAGCGGCTGACTGAACATAAATACTCAATGACAAGCTGTAGTCTATTGGATCCCGTGTTGAATCCATGGTGGTGTTGGCTTGTGTCAAAAACACCGTTGTGGCTTGCACCGAATTTGATCACATTGGTTGGACTGATCGTGAACATTGTAACGGCGTTAATCCTAGTTTAGTAAGTACCTAATTTCATTGGATCAATTTGAAGCGCTTGTTTTGCGTCGATCTTTTGTAAGTTGCCGACATTCAAATTGGCACAGTGCGCGTGCAGTTTTTAATTTTAAAACATGCAATGGAAATATCAGCGCCCGTCATGATTTTCTGAATGCCAATATGGATGCAGATTATATTTATAAAATCGCATACATCAGTATGGCGGAACAAAAATAAAAATATGCAGAGTGTGCGCGCATATATGTGCACAAACATAAACAAATTGCACCATAAATAAACGTATAATTGAAGGAAAAAACCGTATTTCACATGGTCACTCACTCAACACGGTCTCGGTTTGTTCATTAATTTACTCCGAGAGTGAGTTAACGAGTTAACGCTGATTTTTCATTTTTCACAAGATTATACACACTTTGTGCGATGATCAGCAGAAAAATGTAGTAGCTATCAGACAAACGGCAGCGCCAAGCTGAATGTAACTTTGACCGCTTCGTCATCTCAAAATGCAAATGAAAAATCATAGCGACCGACCTTTTTTTATATTCAATTGTTCAACATTTTCGAATGTCACACTGAATTAACCTTATCGAGAATTGTGTCAATTTAAAAATTTGCTACCGTTCAAATGTATGAAAGATGAATTGATCTGATTATATCAAAGGTCTAATTGATTTTTATTCTTTCCGTTTCTTTTTTCTCCTCTATCAATTCGTTTTTTGATTAAATAAAACAGTTATAGTCCAAATGGTCGGCTTGAACCGCCTCGGTGGGCATGTGCACTGTGCGCATTAGGTTTATTCATTTACCAAAGTTTGGATGCGATTGACGGCAAACAAGCCAGACGTACAAATTCATCGAGCCCATTGGGCGAACTATTCGACCATGGTTGTGATTCAATATCAACGGTATTTGTGGCGCTATCCGCATGCTTATCGGCACAGCTCGGCTTCCATCCCAAATGGATGTTTTTCCTGGTATGTGACAAACAATATGTCCATTGTTTCCGGTTTGACTAACGCATTTTCGACAGTGTTTCAGTGCGATGACCTTGTTTTATTGTGCTCATTGGCAATCGTATGTGTCGGGTACACTTCGGCTGGGCAAAGTTGATGTTACCGAAGCACAATGCATGATCATGATGATCCACATGATATCAGCGGTGTTTGGACCCGGAATCTGGACGGCCAAGGTATTTATGCGATATCTTATCGACAGAACATAATGTGTTTTTTTTTCAAGCATTTCTCTGCGTAAGCACACGAATTTTTTTAGGCTCAGATAGTGAACGAGATTGAGAGAATCGATTAACCAAATTATAGATGCATTTTTCTAGCATTTCGTTGCATTTTATCGAGCAATTCTAACTCGAACAGCAGTTGGCAGTGTTACTAAATAGTACAAATCGTACCGTTCTTTTTATTCTACAAATCGTGTTTTTTTACCCATCGATAAATTTTGGATTTTCATCAGGCTCCCTCAGTTCAGATGAATTAATTTCATTCATTTTATTAGATCATGTGAATTTATTTTGTGTGTGATTCAATTGTAGCACACACTTAGTTGCTATCTCATTAACAATGTCACGTTATGTATTGTAGTTGCATTTTTTTGACTAATTGGCAACAATTATTTTGGCTTAAAGAGAATTCAGTTTTTTTTTTTCAACTCAAATCAATCGAGTAATTTTTTTCGTGCGAATGCAAATTATTGAAACAGACACACAGACAAATCAGCGTTTCATATCAAAAACATATTTATTTAGATACTTGGTGGTATTGAGCTATGGAATTTAATGTCAGTAGCGACAGTGATATGCGGTGTCTGGTCGCTGACAAACATTTTTAATGTTGTCCTAGCTGGAGGCGTTGGCAAAAATGGCTCAACAGTTGCTGTAAGTTTATCAACACAACCGTACAAACAAACAAACAAAACAAACCGAAGTGTATAGTTTTAAAACTAAATGTGCATTATGCCATTGAATTGTACGAGCTCGAAGGAGCTGTCTTCGGTTTCTTACTGGTCGAAACGTTATCAATATAAACAATAGGAAAGCAAAAAATGTCTCTTTTCTAATTAATATAAAAAAAAGTGGACGAACGGCAATTGAATCCTTTTACTGTGTGATACGTACATGGATGCGATGAATTGGTACAGATCATTGCATTTACTGCAATTTAATCGAAATTCGAGCTGTTGAGAAATTTGATGATACAAATATGCTGCATTCTTTTTACGATAGTTAATGGTTTCACCCAAATTGTCGTACAAACACACATTCATTAATCATTAAACGTCATTAAGTGTGGTTCAATTTATCGCACATTAAGGTGCAATTGAAAAAGAGTCTCCACATATTGCTTAATTTAAATCGGAACGTATTGAGAATTAATCGTTTTGAAAAGTATTTGTGCCTTTTTTGAATTATCGGAATTTTGTGTTCAAAGTCATCAAGCTTAGGCGCGCGGCTTGCCTAATTAGTTGACTGTTGTGACCTATTGCACAGCGTAATATGATTTTAATTTCAAATACTTTGAGAAGTGCCATTGATTTTTTGCTTCCCTTTTGATATCAATTTTCTAAAAACACACACACATACACTTCAATTCATAATTGTATGATGCACATATTTCTTTTAAACTGAAACACGTCTGCCAATAGATTTTATTCATTTTTCTTATACCTTTTTTATTGTTTATTTTTTTATGCATGAACTTAATTGTTCTAAACGAAAACAAAAAAAAACAATTTATTATTTGCTAAACTATTTATTTCAAACGCTGCAAATTGAAACAAGTAGGAATCAAAATGTATAATCAGTTTTGTTGTGTATTTGTTTTGTAATATTATTTTTTTCATTTTTAATCTTACTTATAATGTGATCTATACGTCATGTAATTCAGTAATAATCTAAGATTCACGCCAGATTACCGATTACTTGCTTCATTTTATCTTTCAATATTTAGTTTTTGTGTCAATGCTTCTCTAAAACAAAACTTCTACTTCATTATGACCAATGACTTTGTAGTACATTTGATAACAATCTACATCACATTGATTGCGTATATTATTTTAGACTCATTTATTTATTGTGATTTCAGCCTTTCTTTCTCTTTACCTTGCTCCTTACCTCTAATTGCCCAATCGATTTTGTTTTGTACAGTCTGTTTTAGAGATTGGCCGTATTAATTAAGTTGAATTTATTTGAAAACACTGTTAAAAATCTCGGATCGACTTTTTATTCAACGGTTGACGGACTTTTACATAAAAATTGAATTTTACTACGATTTTCGATGCGAATTATGTACAAAGAATTCCAAAATCAAAAAGGCGAAAGCTGTACAAATGAATTGATCCCGCGAAACGATGTAATTCAAAATATATTGAAATCCTTGAATTTTGCACTACTAGGCGGAAGCATGTTTGTAGTTGTGTCTGGGCTTAACTGTTGTTCCGTGTTCACAATCATTCCAAAAGTAGTATTGCTCAACTGGCTTTCAATCATTGGTCGATGAAATAGTTCAGAAAAATGAGGACATTTTTGGAAAAACAAAGATAGAAGATATAATTTGGAGAAAATATGATTTGAAAACAATGAAATTTCATTATATCTTAGACCGGAAAAATGGTAAAATTCTATTAATCTTTGGACACTGAAGAAGGAAAATTCGGCAAATGAAAATGGAATTCCCTCGAAGGAAGCTCATTGATCGCGAGTTGAGCAGTTTGATCGTATTTTACATGTGAAAAATCGAATATGTTTCAGACATGTGATCTGATTCCACAAATCATGTGATCAAGGTTCATTCCGACGAAGTGTTGACTCGAAACGCAATTTGGACCACATTGCTGACAGACAGGCAGACATTTTGGATAATTGGCTGCTGGTTGAACAGGAAATCCATCTCTCATTCTCTCTATCTCTATCACACGATACTAGCCCGAATATATAGAATTTTCAGTGAATGCAACGTTCAGTCGCCAAAATATTTAATATTGTAAACTTTTGATAATTGACAGATCCCAGTGTTGGAAAGTTGGAATACTATTTTGTGTATCTCCTTCCTTATTGGATTTTCGAAAAGTCTCGTCTCATTCAGTCATATTTTTATCACTGGTGGCATTGGTAAAAATGGCTCCACAGTTGCTGTAAGCACCAAACTCAATGTTACACTTAATCCTGCTGCATTTTTTTAAAAATTAAATCTGTTTTATTTTTTTCATTTATTTGACAATTTCACACACGTATATGAACCAATTGTTTTTTTATATCAATCATAATTTTCCATTTTCGGCTTGTGAAATGAATTTGTGATCCCGTAGTGATTTTGTTTATAGTTTTGTCTAATGAGGGTTTTCATCTTGCATTTCTTTGGCCATATTCCTTGAAATTGGAACAGACACCCGTTTTTTTAACACATTACCATAACCTCTAGCTCACCAATTTAATAAATCAAACATTCCGACTTAACCTAGCTCGTTTATTTTTTAAATGGGAAATTATTATTGTCAACAAACATCTCGTTTTGGAATTAAAAAAAAAAAAATAGAAAGGGAACACGTCGGTGTATATACAAATTTTGTCGCGCATTGGAAATGAACATAATTTAATATTTTGTTGGGTGGTAGACAGCGCACAGTCATATTCATGTTGAAAGATGGTTTACTCTAATATTGGTTTGATTCATCTATTTCGAACGGCAATTCACAATATATAGAAACACATATGCCTAAATTCTGTCTCAATCTTTTCCAACGACGATTCCCCATCCACCGGAAAATGGAAATGGATAAGTATGTGGTATTTGGATCGGTGACAAAGAACAATAAAACGTTTAATATGCGAGTCAACTCAGTTGGATTTTCCGAATTTGTGATTGGCATCTCATTGAATAATAATCTAACATTTTTCTGAGGAATGTACTGTTAATTCGATCAAGTAAACTGAGAAACAGATCCCATTTGTTTAAATACGGAATATCACTAATATTTTCCTATCTTGAAATAACACTTTATTCAATCTAATATGTTTAAGTTATTGTGAATGCATTGACATTTGTTTCAATTTTTATTTATATTTGCATGTCCGCTCAAAATCACTTCAAGTGATTTAATAATTTGAATGTTTGCTTTGTAGAAACTTCTTTCTTCTTCTTCTTTATTTGAATTTTAATTATCCTGGATTAAGTTTTTAGTTAAAAGGCTTCCTTAATTTACATTGAAATATTGTTTTTCGTCAAAAATGACATCAATTTTAATGAAGCACTTATGAATTTTGATTTTAACCGATTTTTTATTGGATTTTCAACACTAACCTTGGATACGAATGCCTCTTGGACCTGTAATCGTAATGCAGTAGTTGTAATTAATTAGCCTTTGTGTATATTTAACTAATTGCAATCCTAATTATTCATATTGTGTCCCTTTGAATATTTCGAATTCATGAATTTTTCCGACAAGTGGCTAATATTCGATATCTATGCCAGGGAACAAGTGTGATTTCGCCAGTTATACCACTGTTGACAGTTGTATTGAGTGCATTCATCATCTCCCAGAAGTCTGTTGAAGGGGTCTTTGAAACCTATCCATCGCTGTATATCATCACATTTGGAATGGTTGCAGCTAAAGTAACGAATAAACTTGTGGTAAGCCATTTTCTAAATCAATTGAATTTCAAGATACAAATTTTAACTTTTATAGAATTCAATCGATTCTAGTCAATTGTCAATAAATTCTTTTTTTGGAATGTACTTTAAGATCGCGCACATGACGAAGAGTGAAATGGGATACACAGACTACGGTCACATCGGACCATTGTTATTGTTTTTGAATCAATATTTCAACAATTTCTTGCCAGAAATGTATGTGTTATACATTGCTCTCATTTGGTGTACATACGATCTATTAGTTTACTGCTCCCAAGTAAGACAATATCATTCTCTTAACAAACAATATGAATTATGATTCTTAATAAAAAAAAAATTCTTTGTTTTTCACAGGTTTGTTTAGAAATTTGTAATCATTTGGATATTGAATTATTCCGAATCCCCTTCCCACCGAAGCCAATCCAAGCAGCGTCAACGATACAAAAATCCGCTCCCAACAGCAATGCAAGCGGCCGCTACAATCTGAGCTACGATCAAAATGGTGCAAAAGGTCGACAACCTCTGGACGACGATCAAACGCAACTCTCGAAACGTCAAACACGATCCAGCAAACGACACGTTGTCTCACATTAAGAAGACAGACAAAACTTACAAATGCGTTAATCATTAAGAAAATGATTTAATTTTTTAAAATTCATTGAAACAAAAACCAACAACAAGAATATCGATGCTCTCATTGTACAAAAGCGGGAAATTCATTGACTTTCAGACAATTGACAATGATTAATCGATTTGTAACATATACAACGTCGAGCGCATTTCAATTCACATACACGAATTCATTGTAAAACTTGGCGACGGAAAATATTTTCGATTGGAAAATAGAAGAAGAAACAAACGTTTTATTGCTGGATATTGATTCGGTTTGTTTTTTTTGGCTTTGGTTTTAAACGATCGACAATGCGCGCGTGCACGGTATTGTATGTGATTGCAAAAAAGCCGAGCAATCATCAATGGAATCAAATCATAAAAACATTCAAATTGAAGTAGCCAAATGCTAAACACACCTTAAATCATTTAATCACAAGATAAAAATGAAAAAAACCTCTTATTTTTAAAATACCAACATGTGCATTGTACATAAAAGAAACAAACAAATCAATTGAAAACAATTTTTTATCAAATTCAGAACTTATTTATTGAACAAAACAAAAAAAAAAAAATGAAATGAAACCAACACAAAATAAAAAAAAAAAAAATCATAGATTGTTTTTGGCTCAAACATAAATTTTCAAACAGAAAGGACATAATTTAGAAAATAATCATTAATTTAGAATTTGATTGATATTAACTAAATGAAAAAAAAAAAACAAAAAAAAAAATGAGAGAAAAAAATTATTATTGTCTATCAGGACAACATGTTTATGTCATGTTTATTAAAGTGAAAATTATTGAGTTCAATTTATGTTGAAATAAGTAGCGGAAAATGTAGGAGCGCTCTGTTTGGCAAATGAAATTGAAAGCCATTCGTTAATTTGCGAAATTTTCGAATGTCATAAGTTGAAAAAATGTATTTGCGAACAATTATTTAAATAAAAACCCAACCAAAACACACAAGAACCTTGAGCGAATTGCGCTCTGGTGGTTGGAAATCGAACAAGTTGTTCACCATCTTTCTTTGTAAATAAAGTCACACAATTTTCAGAAGAAGACAAATGCAATTTGGATACACACTGTTTTTATGCAACATTCGTGATTAATTGCAATTTATTCTCATACAATAAACCCGGACACCGCGATTAACTGTTCAAAAAAAAAAAAAAAAAAAAAAAACAGTGAACTGCACGAATATAGATCACAACCCGAGCGCTTACATTTTGACACCTCTGTCCAAATATAAATAAATGATTTTACCACAGGAAATGAATTTTGTATGTGTGCTCCACAGCGTGCGCGTACACAATGACAATTTTGTTTATGTAAAAAAAATTAACTTTGTACAGTTGTACAATCAAAATGACAAAAGTAATTAATGTATGTCAATTCTATATTTGTATGTGTTTTACGCAGGTTCAATGGTTGGTTAACAATTCAAACCAAAAAAACGCCCGAATGTATGCAATTTCCACCGAATGGTTGGAACATTCGCTAAAATTGAATAAAGTTATCGTTTTTGTGTTGAAAGTTATTGATTTCAATTTGAATCGACGTTCAGCAATAATCCAATTTGAAATAAAATAAAACGAACATAAAATGACATCCAAACAGCAAAAATGAAGCAGAATCATTGATCGCCTTGTGGTGAGGCTATTCGAAGGGTTTTTCCTCTGGTTGGAGATGCGTCTATTACCATTTTTTATCGCGACTGTTCCGCAACCATTCCAAAATCAATGACACTGCATTAGTTGAATGAAATCACTTCCAATAAAACATTTTTTATATATTACGCCAATATTTGTTTTGATCAAGAACAGAACTTCCGTCAAAATTAATTTTTAGCTTCCTTTTAAATATTTTTTTTCTATGCATGGACATCGCATTAACTATATCGCATTTATTGAAATATAATAAATCGATTTGAACGGAGAAGAGAAAATCAATTCATCTAATTTAAAGAGCAATAAATTGATTAGACTTTAGCCACTTCTATTCAAAGAAATTTTGAAACACTCACCCACATGGTACAAGTCCGATGAACAATTCGGTTAAATTGAATTCACTGGCCATTTCAAAGCTTCCAATCATCCTTTATTCAACTGAAATGCTTGAAACATGCTTCAAAATACGAAATTAACTACTGCAATTGATTACATTCTTTCTATTTTTGTGTTGAGAAACAATGTTTAATTAGAAAATCAGAGCAAATCTATTTCGAGTAGTTCATTGTGAAAATGTAAATCCCGAATCATCTGTAGTATCATTATCTGTTGGTCGGGCGCTCACAATTTTTGTGCAAACTTAACAAAAAATGTAACTTATAGAGCATGATTTTGCATCTTCTGTTATTTGTTGTAACTGTTTTTGTTAATTTTTTTTCTCTACATTTACATGAGAGAAACAATAATGAATGAAATCTCTTGTATCAGATAGTCGAGCTCTTTACTTTTTACTGATTTCTGAAAGGTTTACACACAAATGTATTCTTTTTTTTCCATGTGTGTAAGGCTAGAGAAAAAGAGAGATCGAAAAATACACGATCCCTATGAATTCATTTGCGAAATAAGCATTAAAGAGATACCATGTGCAAAATGCGTGCGTTTTTTGTTGTTGTAGCTCTTGAGTTGTATTTTTAGTTGTGAGCACGGATTCATATACACTTCGGTAAAGACCAAATAAAAGATGTAAACAATGCACATTCGAATGAATGGTGTAGAGAAAAAAAAATATTGGAATAAGCTTTAACAGATAGGTAAGTTATAAAAGGATAAAAAAACCACACCCGGATAATCTCTGAAAAGATACTACATCATCCAACCTATCTGCGTCTCTGTCAAGCTCTGCTGTTCCTCTCTTCAGATTCAATTACGTTAGTGAGAGCATTCAGTCTGCGTTCATTTTCGGTGGATCTTCCGTCGAATAAGCATCGACGGTAACTATCAAACTAAATGCTTTTCACACACTTTTGATATCTTTCTCTCTCTCTATCTCTCTTGTCCCTTGATTTTGCCGCGCGTTTAATATCGGGAATTGCCATTCATTTGATCGGTATTAAAGCATCCGACTTCTAATGATAATTACTGTATCTATTAAAGATGTGAAAAGAAACCAAAATAAGCATTTGCCATTGTTGTGTGTTTGTGTGTGTTTTTGGGAAATTAAAAAAATACCGCTCTTTTCGGGAGGGATTCGACTGTGCCACCAGCTGCGCCGACTTCTTCTTTTCGCCATTGAATTCTTGCGTGTCGTCGACTTAGTCGATCGCAACTTCGATGCAATTTGATTGAAATTTGGAAAACACAAACAGCAAAAATCATACGATCGTTGTCAAAGCGATGGTCAATCAATTACCATAGACTAAATTCTCATTTGTGTCAAAGTATGTTGAATGAGGCATTGAAAATGTGTCACAATGATGACACAAAACAAGTGTATTGATGTCCAGTAAATCCGGAAGGAGAGAGATCGAATGAGAGACAGGATGAGAGAGGATGAGAGCGAAAAAGGAAAATATCGAAAAAGTAAATACCAAAAAATATTGTAAATACCGGAGCATTTGTGCTGGGATTGGACTAAGCAAAGCGCATGCTTCAGTTGATTTTATCATTTATGATGCTAATTTTTTTTGTTAGTGCTGGGTGCTGAAATGCAGTTTGTTTTTCGTATGTTTGTCGGTCGTTGAAAAATATTCGAGCTGCCAGTGGTGTTGAATATGAAATGTACTTGTGAGAATTGGCAACGGCATTGTCGACAGCAAACAGCAATCCAGCTTGCGGCGTCTATTCGACGACTACTCGAACAATATTACACATCCAAATACATAATATTCAGATTGATTGACACAACGCAACGTGATTGGATAGACAACCGCGTCGCGTCGAATATTACCCATATGATCATAAGTAAATAGCTAACTGAAATTACAATAATAAAGTGATGAAACACGAGAATGCGGTTTTATATTTTGTTGCCGTCAAACACTCACCATTCCACTGTTACGCATTCAAGCTTTCCTTCCATTTTCTACTGCGGCCGTATATTCCCAGTCAGTTTATTATTTTGCAGCATTTATGTTTCATAACGATGAGCCTATCACACACGCAATGCGCACACCGTAAAAACGAGCCAGAGGGAGAGAGAGAGACAGAGAGACGAGCGACCGCAGAAAAAACTCATCAGAGAATTAAAATTGATTTGTAAATACATATTTATTGTGTACATGTTTGTATATTCATAGATAGTAATAATTCCCCCATTCGGATGAGATACACTTATGTCTTTAACATTATGTTTAACCGTCGCGCGGTGAGCGAATACAAAAAGCAAACCCGTGAATAAACCCATCCAAAGGAAAAATGGATAGAGAGATGAAAATTAACAAAAACATTTGTGTGTTGATTCTCTCGCTCATCTTTATTTATACCGAAACGGAACCCATACAAAACACATTTTCGAACCCTTTTTTCCTCTCCGAATTAATTCCAAGGCATCCACACATTATGTGCAGACATTTTGAATCCATTTTTTTGTCAACCGCTTACTCGTTCGACTCTCCCAGTTGCACCAAAAATATTTCATTGCATTTCATTTCATTTGGTGCGGAACAAACACGTTTTGCGAGTTGCTCGTTTCGACTTATGTACGCAGACAATCATTTGAGATATCAATTTAACAGCCAATTCCAACAAACTTGACATTTCGCAAAATTCTTTGTTTTTCTCCACTCTCTCTATAAGATCTCTCTAACACTTCCTCTCACTCTCCATCTCTGTCTGTTTCATTTTTATGATAGCTGCCAACTTTTTTGACAGAATTATTTTTGCGACATGCTTTAATCTTAGCAGCCTGAGTTAATGGATGTGCTATTAAAATTATTGGAAAATTTCCCGTATTTTCACTAGTTTGATTTTCCTCAAATCAAACTGCTTCTTCATAAATGGAAAACCAAATTCAACGATTAATATCGCTTTCATAATTAATATTTACATTGGCAAATGTTTTATTTCTAAAACTTCAATAATTGAAATATACGTATAAGTTTCTACCCGCTTTTTATAATAGATTAATTGTTTTTTTTTTTTTTTTTTCTTGAGAAAATAATTATTTTTGTGCTCATTGCACAAGTTACAAGGCCATTTTGTTCGTGCTTCAATCGAAAGTATTGACTCGAGTTATTAGAATCAAATACATTCAATCATTAAAATGTTGTTCAATTTTAGGTCCGGATATTAATTTATATTTATAGTCACAAAATTGTTTGTGAATCCGTTGAATTTGTCAAATCAGAGCTATTGAATGTTCCATTGATTTAATAAAAGAGGCCATTCAATTTGTCATAGTGCACATTATGGCAAAGAGGCTTAAATAACATGCTTCATTTCAAGATATTGTCACTAATTCAGTCGCACGGAGTGATTGGCGCAATGTATGTATGTACGTTTTTGCAATTAATATTCAAATCAATATACCATTTATTATTGAAATCATTCGTTTCTAGGTCATTTTCAGGACCGTTAGCCAAGCAATCGAAAGTTTGTAATCATTTTTGCATAAAATTCTATGTGAAAAGGTGGAACTTCGGCCAGCTGTAGAAAAGTGCCGATTAATTGTGATGAAGCAGCAGCGCGGAAAGATAAGAAGACACAGAGAGAAAGAGAGAAGGAGAGAGAGAGAGATGGAAAAGAAAAATCGATTGGCTCGACAACGGTGATAATGGTGAATGGATGAAATGTTTGTGAGAAGTTCTGCTATGCGTTTCAAATGGCACGGGCACAATTATGATTATACGGAAGAGCAAAGTATAATGAAAATTGTGCTCATGTACATATTAAATGTGTGGATGCTGTTGAAATTTTCACCATGAATGCCGAGTATTCCAGATGAAAAGTGAAAAAGGATCTTGAAGCGTAAATAGCGAATAAATTGTTTTGACTTTGTTATGTCGCTATGCTTTTTCTCTATCTGAAGAAATACGTGGCTTCAATGCAATTCGACGGTTTGTCGTTTTAGCCTAACCAATTCGTTGTTTTTATTGTGGAAATAATAAAATTGAGAGTCGGATTTGCGCATAAAATGGAAATGGATAGAGAAACATTATGTACAAACCATGTTTGCGTGTTAATATCGAAATCATTTTTGTGAAATGTGTTGTAACTGGCTGTAGAGAGAAAAAAGCGGCGAGCATTGTATAAATTTTTTTTCCATTCTGCTATTTTTCATCGGCTGCTGGTTTTGGGTCTTTTTTCAACATCTACACGGCGGCAGTGCTTTGTGGATGCGTGAGGATAGCGTTGGGGTTTTGTGCGTTTTGTATATGTTTTGTCGAAATGTTCAGAAATTTACAGTTCACCCCATCGTTCACACACAAATATCATCAATTTTATGTATATCATCAAGCCCATTATGCTGACGGCTTTTTCTCTCGACGTACGAAAAATACCGTTTTACAATTTTATATATAAGGCACACACGATTTCGGGGAAAAGGCTCTCTTTTGCTCTTTATGCTCGAGTGCCGAGCACACAAACAATATTTGTGTATGAATTAATGACAAAACACGATCAACCTATCAAATGACGGCTCTGGCGACGCCTTCTTCCAACGCATATGCCGATGTACCATACCAAAAACAGCACTCACTCACTCGCTCACTACGTGCACATACATTATTTATTTTACACTCACTAACGCATTCAATATACACATACGCAGAAACACGCTGTTGGTTTACACGATGTACGCTAGCACCGCCCATCTCCCATTGTGTCAATACTGTACGCAAATAAAATGTGTGGATGGTGTGTTTGTTTCTTTCACTGTTCGAGAGTTCTTTCGGTTGAGTGTTGCTTGTGCCAAAGCGAATCGAGTCAATTGTGGAATCGAAAAAACAGAACATCAGTTGGATTGTCGCGATGCTGATGCTGTTGTTGTTATCATTGTTACGAAAAAGCGGCTATTTGATGGCGCGTGATAAGCGTAAACAAAGCCCGTGTAACACACATATCGAACATGCTGTATCTATATTGAACGCTTTTTTTATGCTAAAAATACCTCGACATTTATAAATGTTAAAACAACGATAAATACACGATTCCAATCGAAAACAACACACGATATTATATATATTATTATTGATATTATCATCGATACGCACGAGATAGAAAAAAATATCGAAACATGACACGTTCTTTCTCTCTTTCGCTTCATTCCTTCATTTCTGGCGACTTAATTCGCATGACAATCAATAGGCAAACTTCCAATTTGGTCTGCCCGAATATATTTCCGATGTATATGGATTTTCCAAGTGCACTTTTTCGTGACATTGATCACCGACATACGTAAACCCAACAAATATTCGCATTTCATTCAAATGCTTCCAGGATTTTTTGCTTTTACGTACGAACAACGTTTTTCATGTAACGCCACACATTTCTGCTGCTGTCATGTAAAAAGTTTTGTCTGTCGGAAGACAGTGAACTTTCCAAATAACTGACGAACAATCTAACATGTCTGTCACGAAAAATGAGGCAAATTTCGACCAAAATGTGGCCAAGTTTCTATACAATTTTTTGCATTGAATTTTTTTCAACAATTTTTTCGCAGTCAATTCCAATTTTATGTTCATTTCCTGACGCGCTGTATGACAACAAGATATTTCTTGAATGATAACGAAATGTTGCATTAAAATTTCAATTTGTATATGTTTTTTGCCAAGAGTTCCCATTTCTTAAAAGTATAAAATAAATTAAAGTGTGCATATCTGAAAGTTGGTTCAAAATGTTTCATTGCAAAATTCGTTCGTGAGATCGCGCAAAATGAAAGGATTTTCGACTGCAAACATTCAAAATGCACAGTATCAAAGATTCAGCTTGCATCAAAAGATTTCTTCTCAAGTGAATTGGGCGATTTGTATTCTTTAAAGTGCAGTTAAATTCGCATTTTTCCACGGCAATAATAATAGATATAACAGTTTGTTGAGCTGAAACTTGATTTCAATAACTTATGAAAACTTTGCACGATTCCGAGCGGAAATTCTTTAGAAATTGTAATTATTTGAGATTCATTTGAATTGAAAAGTGAAATCTGTTTGGTAAGGGAATGCAATGTTGTTGCACAAAACTGGTCCGAAATATGCTTCTGAAGAGGAAAAGTGTGTGTCTTATCAATGTACAATCAATGGGGCAGAAATTGAAAATCATCCGCAGTTGACTAGCAGATAAATCGGGAAAAATGCGATATGAAATTGTAAAAATGTGTTTTGCACTTTTTCGTCAACTTAATCGTTGTCGTTCGAATATCCAGCCAAAATGGCACAAGTATTTAACATGATTCTGTTGTCAATGCGTTAAGAATCAGATATATCGGTTGGTTTGATTGAAGAATTTATTAAATTGTTCCAAACATCGAAATGCGATGTGTGATGAATATGGTATAATGTGTAAGGCATACAGACACACAAATCGACTCGATAATACGGAGCTCAAGCTCGACTCGAACGAGTGAAATGGCATTGGTCCTGGACTGATTCAGTATCAGTGCACTTGGTGTATTTGTGCGTGTGGTTTTAGCTCATTCGCTCTTTATCTCACTCCATCTCCGCCGATATTTCTCTCTCTCTCTCACACACAAAAGGTTGTTTTGAGAGGCCATGTACTCCGTTCTGGGCCCATACACACATTTTGCAACGCGTGCACATGTAGTAATCTTTTACATCGTATCCGAAATATGCTCTCATTCGCAGTTATATATGCTCGTCTCGTGTTGTTTGATTGTAAATCAGAAAGAAAGGAGAGAAAATCATCGTGGCCCGTACGACAGCACAAGCATACACACAGAGAGCGAGACAGCACCGAAACAGAGCAGTGAACGGCAGCAAGCACTATTTTGTTACCACCTTATTCGCTAACGCGTTAAACGTATATGTGCAGTGAATCTTGTAAGTTGTGTTTTTCTGTGTTTTTTCTGCCGTTTGGTTCGTTTCTTGTCTTTTTTTTTTTTTTGTTGTTGTTGGTTCATTTCGTGTGCCGTATATTTTGCCGTGGTGCTCACTACGATTAACACATTATCATTCACTGTCGTTAACACATTGAATAATAAAAATCCCGACGAGAGAACGAGGAAATTTTCATACAGTGTGAAAAACTAAATATCAACAAGAAAACACAAGAATAGAAATACATGAAAAAAATCGTGCGAAAAGACCAGCCAAGTGCCGACCAAATCCAATTTCCACTTTCACTACTTAAAATTTCCGCTTTTCCAATTTTGAGTGAGTGAGTTGGCCTTTTATGTGGCTGGTTATTTATACATATACACATCATATATAGTTTTGCCATCGCTAGTGATTTTTGAAAATGCCTTTTTGTTTAAGATGTCGAAAAAACGAAAATCAAGCGAATTGCACATTCTTCTTTTACACGCCGAATCGGAGTTTGATTGGAATATATTTGGGGGAGCGCGCGGGGAAACATTTCTCTACAAATTGATGGTCCATGTTCTGTTTACGATTTAATTTCAGAAAGCCCGTAAATTTTCGCAGAAAATGCTGCGCAAAGTTAGAAAATTCTTCCCAATAAACTTACCGCTCGACATGGCTTTGCATCCTTCCAATACGGATTTACGCCGGACGCCTGTGATTAGTTTACGTTAAGCGACGAAGGCTCGCTTCTTGTCGTCCGTACACAAAGTACACAAAAATGTGTGCGAAAAGCTCATTTTCACGATGATAAAAAAAGAAAGTCTGCATAAAGCATTGAAATAAATGTTATAAGATGTGGCTTCCAACCGAAATACCTAATCCACAATTGTGTAAAATCTAACATACATCGCGCATTCAGAAAATGTAACTACTTTCAACAATTTATAACCACAACAAATGGCGTTCGCTTATTTTTTTACAACCAAATATCTATTCCATTTGCATATTATTTTTATAAACAACAACGACAGCGGAATAAGAAAATAACAAGTAAAAAAAAGCCGAATATTTTGAGCGATTAAATAGGTATGAATGAGAGCGAATGAATGTTACGATATACAGAGAGAATATATCTCCCTGAAGCTCTAGCTGGAATGTGAAATGGAAAAACCGTGCATGTTTTCAAGGCGGAGCAAAAGAAGCGGCTAAATAAAATGGGCTAACACACGACATCGAACACGAATATTTCTCTAACGCAGCAAAAATATCTTCGAAATGGTTAAACCGAATAAAATTTGAATGGTTGGGAAAATGCGAACATACCGAGAGTAAAAGACGGCGTTCGAATGAGACCAAATTGAGAGCGAGAGGGAGAGAGAGAGAGTGAAAGAGAGCGTGTGCGAGACAGAGAGATAGGGATAAAAGTATCCGACTAGATGATGGCTATGTACTGCGTGCTTTCATGTGATTCGAATTTGACTTTAGAGACGCGAGTAATTCTTGCGTGTGCATTTTTATTCGCTTTTATATTGCAGATTCCATGCAAACGTATTATTTTTGTTTGCTTTCCATTTACTCGTTTCCAACTCGTATGGATTTTCATTATTATTTTTTGGCAATTTTATTTTTACGCTCCCATCCAGGGTTTTTCTTTTTTTGAATTCAACGTATTCTTGCTTAAACAATACACATACACACACACTTACACAATATTTTTGTAATAGCGACGAGCGATAGAAAATTATTTATATTTTTCTTTTTGAACGACAAAAAAACTGCATCTTTTTTTCTGTTACAATTGTTTGGTTTCAGAATTTCGATATTTTTTCGCTGTTGTGGCGATTTACCGAAGTGCATTTCGTTTTTGAAAAGTGCTTTTTCGTTAAATATACATTTATTTTCAGCAAACACACGGTCATTGGATTAACAGCACACTCAATCGAGAACGCACTGGAAACGGCGACAAAGTTTTGTGTATCAATGAAAAATTTATTGTAAAAATACCGGGATTTCGGCTACACACCGAATGAGCGGAATCGAAAGGCGAATCGAATCAGTGAAGAAGCAGAAAAAAAATTGTGAAAAAAATAAAAATCCAAGTTGTTTTGTTCTCGTAAAGTTAGAGAATTCAAGCGAAAAAAATGAAATGAAATTATGATACAAATAGTGGTTGTGCAATATTACGAAAATAAACGATATAAAATAAACGAGTTTAATTGAAAGGTATTGTGGAGATAGAGAGAAAGAGACGGAGACTTGAAATCTTTTGCGATTAAGCGACGGCCGCGAAGAACACACAACATTCAGTCAGATAAAATCCATTCAGGTTTGTACTAAATCATGTTATTATTGACGTGCCTAAGTTTTGTATAGAAATAAGAGAACCGTACACTCAAATTTCAAAAAGAATTTCGAAGTAACGGCAGAAGTAAATTTGAATCTGATCAAGAGCTGGTTTGAATCATCGACCTTTTGGTGCCCGTGTGTTATTCATAGAATTACAGTTTTTTTTTAATTTCAATAAAAGTTGATCAACAGCAATGTTTTAGCAGACATTGCATCGACAATGAATGCAACTATACAAAAAGTAAATTTAAATAAATAAGTAAATTTGCCAAAGCTAGTGAGTAGAGTTGAACATTTTAACTCGAAAGATATCAAACCAATAAATAACATTTCGAACAATTCAATAAAAATCCCTTTTAATTAAACTCTGTTCGTCTTAAAAAAATATCAATCAAAAATTGGAACGAAAATATCTGAACTGAAATATGCACTCGCTATACAAAAACACTAAACACCAAACAAATCAAATGCAGTTGAACGGTTCGAACAACACATTAAGCGAAAAACGATGGTATTTACAAGGATCAAATTAATATAACTAATAGTCAGAAATGAAAATGAATATTCATGTCGCAAGTAGCCTGCATCGAGAAATGAATGAGGAGAGTTTGAGTGTCACAGACATATATATTTTTATTTTCATATTTGCATTCCATGCTTGTCGACATTCTGCATGGGTGGTTGTGCATGTGTGCGTTTAGTCGTGTGCATTATTCATTTCACCGATATTATCTAATAAATCGCTATTTAATTCTTTCTTACAACATCATCGACGATACTCGCCCCACCACCTAATTTCCAATTCAACCGATTTGATCGATAATCCCGATTTTCACCATTTTTCCTTTTCAATCGAAGTCCATGTGTGTAATTGAAGTGATCGGATTTTGCGGACGAAAATAGTTTATAGCAAAGCTTAACTGATATTTGAGCGTTCCAATTATCGAAATTACGAAATATGAATTCAAAGTTTGACTTTCAAACTTTAAACAGAAGATTAGTCATGTTATTTTAAAATAATTTTGAGCTTAAGTTTTGCGATGACTCGAACAGCGTCAACTAACTCGGAATCGTACCTATTTTATAAATATGTAATCATTTTTATTGCAATGCGAATCAAAAAGAAAACAACATAAATGGAGCCTACACAAATGAAGAAAAAATAAGCAAAAAATTAGGATTTATTCTAAAGTAACAAAAATTCAACGTTGAGCGATTACAAATAAGTGGTAGTGAATTCAAAAGAGAAATATAAAAATGAGTAAACGATAGTCATGGGAGTTGATATGCATCATACCTGTCATAGCCGAGTTTTGACAGCATCTTAAAGTGCAGAATTCATATGTTACTTCGTGACGATGTGGAATGTACTTGCACAGCACGATGCCATCTACCAAAAAATAAATCGTTCGCTCATTCTCTCAGTCTTAAATGCGACGGTAATTCGGCTGGTTGCCGGAGCCAAGAAATGCGAACTTCTGACGACCGATGCAAAATGCGAATAAAAATATGCCACATGAAAGACTATCGATTAAACACGATCCATTCAATTCTCTGTTATTATTCTTCCTTGTTTACATTTTTGTTCGTTTCGCTTCATTTGAACTTGACAATTGGTGTTGGCAAAACTTTGATGTGCAACTCACTGTGGCTTTAATATTGTTTCTTTTTCATATTCGTTTCATTTGCTGCTGCTGCCGGACCACTTATTGTGTTTTGCTTATTAATTGAAATATTGGATTCCGAATGAACAGATTGCCAGGCGAGCCGCATTGGGCTACTGCACGTTGAAATTGGTGATTTTCTTTTGTGCATCGATTCGTCAGAGAGTCTCATAGTTTCTCGGAATGAACTTGGCTCGGTCGCTATATGGCATTTTTAGCATATTCGCACATTTTCACGCACTATAATCCGCAGCGCCGCCAAATTCATGACTCGATATTTCAGCTCGTTGGTTGAAATGGCGTTACTTAAACCATTTTTTATGGGAAAAATGTGAGAGATGCTCGTTTCGAAAAAAAAATGGTGCTCAACTTCAACGTTTTGTTTGAATTTGATAACGATAAAATATACCTTCTTTATCTGATTACTTTCGAGCCTTGCGATACGTCTGACGAATCAATCATTCTGATATTTTTCGTGCATTTTTCGGCTCCAAGCGAGCGAGCAAGTAGATGTATGTGTATGTGTGTTTATATATATATATATATATATATATATATATATATATTTGTGTGTTTATATGAAAACATGTCAGGAGTTAAAATGAAGGTTCACATCGAATTGTCAAGTGTCAACCTTTTCTTTTCTTTTTTTTTTAAATAAAATGCCAATATCAACAAACCTGGTGAAGTGTAACACAAATCGCTCGTTGATATTCCTTTTCATTTAATTCGTTCGTTTTTTTTTTTTGTTATTTTTGTTCACATATTTGTGCACGAGTTCCACTGAATTGGATTTGTTGTTTCCTTTTCTCTACTAAAATACGTAATAATTACATATTTTAATATGATGCAGACATTTAACGTGATATTCATCTCATAGTCGAAAGAATATCGGATGCCGTCTTCCAAAAAACAAAACAATCAGCCGAAGAAGAAAATGTTGTGTTGGTTTTATTTTCCATTCGGAGTTTTGACAAATGTCAAAATAATAATTTTCGGTTTGAAGCCATCATCATCGTCTTTGTTTTGTAATATAATTCGTGTATAGGTTTGAAATCGAAAGATGTGTTGGTTTTGTGTGCGTTTGAGCCAGCGCTCATTTTAAGAGAGATAGAGCACACATAGAATATTAGAACGCCGTGAATACCTCCGAAGTGCGCACGCGTGTGAGCGTAGAATTGCACAAAAGTGACTTTATTTCAAAAAATGTTACCTCTTCCTTTTGTTGTAAATCTTTTCTGAATTGTCTATGTTTTTGTGGGTTTGTGTGTGTGTTTTTATTGTCAACCTCAATCCATATTGTATTTTGCTGTTGACGGGAATTTGAAAATGGAAACCAACAGTGAAATTTAATTTTAATGAATTTTCAGTGGGACAGACAATTTAAATGCAAGCCCCTTGAGAAATGAAACTCTCAATGCGAAGCCAAGACAACTCAACGAAATGAATGTGTTTGTGTGGAGATGCTAATCTTGGCATCATTTCACCTTAAGATTTTTTTTTTTTTTTTTTGATACTGATACATGTCATTGAAAACTGTATGTAGGTTGTTTCGTTTTTTTCATTCAATGCTACCTGACGGATTAGGCCGAGCCATTATCATTCCTCTCATATTTTTTTCTCTCATTCGTTAGATTTTGTCTATTCTTCAGGCATTGTTTTTAACTTCCAAACAACAACCGCATACCAATGAATATGTATCTTTAGGCGTATTAACTTAACATCATTGAAACTCTTTTGATACGATTTTGCTCTGGAATCTGGAGTACCTTCTTGAATTAGCCAATAACTGATATTTTTTCTGTATTGAATTTCAAATGGCCGATTTTTGGCACAATTTTAATGCTCCTGGCCTATTTTTTGCTTGTCACTCTTGCCCAACTGTTAGCTCCCAGGTTTTTTGTTGTTGCAAACTTAACAAATTTCTACAATTGCGTCATTCATTAAATATTGTGCAAAAGGCAATGTGCATCATCATTCAAATGATTCATAAACGACTTGAGGCTGCACAGGTGCAATCCATTTATTGTTTTCGGATCATTGATTTCATTAGGTAAAAATGAGTTTCGACATGCTCGGCTCGAGCTCGACTAAAGCGACCTCCGATTGATGTGTCCCTTGTGGCTCAATTAGCCGTGACATTCAAGACATGCTCAATCAATACATAGGCCAAAGACAGGCCTCTTGATCTACAATGATGAAGAGACTTATCAACAAAATATAATGTTATGATATTTATTCTAACTGAATTGGCTCGCATAGAGAAAAAAATATAAAAACGCATAAAATCTATTTTATTTGTTCAGATTCGAACATTTTTCTTATTTCAAATTTTTACTTTGATTCTTTTATCGGAGTTTTTAAGGTATAAATAATCATATTCCATATTTAAATTGCCCAAATGTTGCTGGCTATGCAATTTCTGTGCCATTTCGAATAATCTGATTAAAAATTTACCCAACAATAAATTCATAAATCGAAAGTATCGAAATATACGTTTTTGAGTGTCCCAAAAAATCCGAATGATATCAAAAATGCAGAAGCTTTCAAACTAGTTTAAAAACTACATTCAGAAAGTGCCAAAGATGAAAGGATAAATACTCATTTAATTCAAAACTCGTAATAGACAAAAAGCAATGCCAATTTTTAAATACCCTAAAAGCAAACTGGAATAAAAATCATTTTCATTACAAATCGCAAGCATTTTCGATTCGGTAAAGGTTAACCTAAATTTTTGATTATGTCTAAGCCTATCTAATGCTACCACAGTGCGAAAGGTGTGTAGATTAGCGTCGGCAATGTTTGTTGAAATATTTTCAATTTCCAAACAACAATGCATGAAATGTGGATTCTATGGAAAAATACTATAAATGCGGATAAAGCCATCTTCATTGTTGTGTATTTTATTAATAGTATTCATCTATTTGCTGCATTTTTACTTTCTCTCTCTCTCTCTCTCTCTCTCTCTCTCTCTTTGTGTGTGTGTCGATAAGCGATATGCCGTCCAATTTGAGATGAAATGCCAGTGCGCGTCGGATCGCTCAAGCCAAAGTTATTATGGTGTTTTTTTGTTAATATCACTTACATGATATATATTTTACTTTGAAATCACGTCTTAAAAATATATAAATATTTCGGTTGCATTGTGTGGCGAGCAAAAATCGGTATCTAATTTTTTCGGTATGCATCCTAACCACTAGACAAAGCGAGCGCAGCCGATTTGCTGCAGTTGCTGTTGTTGTTTCGAGAGATAATTCCCACTGAGCCCAAATTACTTACGAGTACATCGATCCTTCTTGTATTTTGTGTGTTGTTGCTTCTTTTTTTGCGTTTCAATTGTCAATCTGGAGCAAATAAGATACATACAAGAAAATAGGAGAGGATAAAAGAATCGGCGATAACAAGGGAATGAAAAGGATGAAGCTAATTCTTGAAACTACAAACGCAACGTATTTGTGTAAAATAATCTGATTTCTTCGGTCGCTCTTTCTCTCCCTCTCTCTCTCTCTCTCTCTCTCTCTCATTTTTTTTTATTTTTCTCTTATTACTTCGTTCATTCGGCGGCACTCGAAAACAAGTCTCAACTTAATCAGAGAGAGAGAGAGAGAGCCAAAAATGAAATCGGTTTCGGTATGTTTAAAAGCAAAGATTCTATTGTATATTTCGAATATGTTTTGGATGGATTGAGCAAAGAGAATGCACATTTCATTACTTTGGATTTGTTACAGATATTTTATTGTTTGCGTTGTATGATTACCGCAATCTCTATGTATGTGCTACATTTATTTATCCTCAATGCAACATTGCTGTGCTCTGATTTCCATTGAGCCGGTCGCCTTGTTCTTAACCGAACAATACCGAGTTAGGCTCGAAGTGAAAGCAGAATGCTCAAGAGATAGCTTCTTAATTTATCGAGCTATGTGAGCTGAGTGTGCTCAGACACTCTCGGTCCCATTCTTGTCTCCGCTTTGTCCATTATATTTGCTTCAACATACTTGAGATTTATTTTATTCACAAATACACTTATTAAAAAATGTATTTTTATACCCAACCAGGACGAACACAAATGGAAGCTCTTCAAAAAATATGATGATCTGAAAATAAGCCAAACAGAACTGTACAGATGCTGTGAGAAAAAAAAAGAGAAAAATACCGCTGCAAATCATTTACTTTAATATTCAAGTGAAAGGTGATACATATGCCGAAAATGAATGAACCAAATTCAATAAAAATTGCTTAATTTCGAACGAAACTTAATGAACTTAATCTTTTTGCCATGCACACACATTTTGAGAGCTCAGTTTGAGAAACAGTTTTGACTTTATATTATCTGCTAACGATTTTATTGCAGCTTATTTGAATGAATATTCTAGAAAAGTACGTCCAAATTTTGAATTTCTCATATTGAATGTCTTAAAATCGGTTTTTTCACGTTGCGAATTCCGAATTCAAAATAAAAATTTCGAAATTCTCATTTTGGAATCTCGCATATAACATTTTTTAATTTCGAATTTTTCGTTTTTAATTTTTATTTTAGAATTCGCATAAGCTAATTACGCAGGAGATTCAATTAGAATCGTAAAAATTGCATCAATGAAGCTAATTCAACAATCCATTCAGTTAATTTGGAATATTTACTCTGTCGATGCAAAATCCAATTACATGCTGAAAATGAATAACATGAATCCATTTAAATCCGTATAAATAGTGTGTTCCATCAATTAAAGTCGTCTCTATTAATTTGAGTGAGGGCTGAATATTCCGGTTGCATTCGAAATATTGAAACGATATCATTCAGTTTATGAATGATAAATGTCAAATTACATCAAAAACGTGATTATGATGAGGGAAATTGTATCCCACTTTGATTAAGATGTTCATATTCAGTTGAATATTTATTTGTTTTATAGCTCTTTAACATAAGCTAATGTGTATTTTTGTCAACACCACATTGGCTGCCGTGCTGCGGCGCATAAAAAAATCACAGTGAGTGAGTGTGCATCGGAGCTATCAATAAGCGACGGGACATTAAAAAATGAAAGACATGAAATGTAATGAAAGTATTGTGATTTCATATCGTTGTCAGAGATCATTTCATAAGCGGCGTTCCGACGCGTGTGCGGAAATTACGCGATAATTCCTCAATTTGAAATTGCACAGGCGACTCTGCAATGAAACAGCACATATTTTCGTATATAAATATTTAAAGTTTAAAAAGGCTGTGCTTCCGTTTGCGAAGTCATAAGTCTCGGCATGATGCTCTTTTGTGCAACGGCTTGTAATTTTGTTTCGAAAGAAAATCTGGAAAATTTAAGTATTAATATAATGTGAAATAGCTGTAACAATAAACACGCACCTCATATTCGGCTAACACACACACACGCTCTCTCACCCAACACTCGATTTAATAGCAAATGATCCTGTTATTATGTTTTTTATGTAAATTGAAAATGAAATGGTTTTTCTCATTCTCCTTGTCAAGTGGAACACACACATTCATCATAATTGTCGTTGGGAATTTCTCTTGACACTGATCGTTTTATCGGCAATCAGTAATTTCGGTGAGCTGTTGAAAGGACGCTTGCTGCTTTGAACCAGCGTACAAAGATTGACGTCTAGTCGACACATACAAAAACCGTTCACCGGCACTCGACTGCATTTTTGCTGTTTGAATTATGCAATTTCGCCGCATTTTCATGATGTCATTACTCCGTTTAATTTCGGATGCAATAAATTTAGCCGGACGGATTTGATTTGATTTGATGTGATTTCATAATACATCCATTGCTTTTGAACAATGATTAAATTCATTTTCGCTGAAATCCGAATAATATTTTACGAGCAAAATTGCTTTTTATCTGAAATGTATATCGATTGCACGACATTTACGACGATAAATGGAATAAAACTGGCAACTGAACTGAAATAGTGGCACCAAAATTCAACTGAATTAGCCAAATGATCATCGCGACTAGCCATTATTTGATTGTGGCAAAAGGCAATAAAACGATGTGTGCCATTTTAACTCATGGCAGCGGTTACAACTTTATAGCAAATTAAAGAATGCCCGATATAAAATTGTGATATCAAAGGATGACGAACACAAAAACGACATCGAAGATCAAAAGAGTATAAAAAAAATAGAAAGACAAGTAAGTAATGCAACGGGTCGAGTTGACAAAAAAAAAAAACGATTCTGAAATTATAACAAATTTCGAAAATTGCCGAAGCATTCGTACCATCTATTTCGGGGAAAAGTTTTTCGAGCAGCCAATCTGCGGAACGCCTCCCTATTTTTCAAACGATGTGTATAACTTTACACACAAAATAATGGGCAGAAAATCGATGGCAATGGTATGTGTTATAGAACAGTTACCCGGCTGTGACGGTGCTATTAGCTAATATAAACTCTCTTACTGTGTGTTTGATGTTGTTCTGGGAGAAGAAACAAGAAAACATACAAATCGAACACTCTCTTTCTCTCTGTGTGTATACACAAAGCGTTTGCGCAATTGCAGGCGCTAGAAGGGAGAAAGCTATTCGTCAAACCAGTGATTCTAATGAGGGGTGATGCTAATTATAATTTGCAAATATTAATTATTTCGATAAAAATCTACAGCTGCCCTTTTTTTCATTCCCATTCCCATTCAATTCACTTTATTTGTGTGATGTTGTTGATACTAATGCTGCTGTGTAACCACTACATCGTTTCCCATTTCGCCACTCGAACTCTCGATGCACTAAACACGACGATGCTATTGATATTTTTGCTGGCGTTTTGACCTTTTCTGCTCTACATCGTGACAGTGCAACAAACTGCTCGCTACGGCGGACAATGCATTCATACCATCGATCCGATCCAATGATTTTCCTCTCTTTCTCTGTGATGTTGTCATTTCGAGTGTTGTTGCGATTACGATCGGTATTTAGCATCGCCCGACGAATTGTATAACATTCGGTAATTTATTACATTATTTGGCTACTTGCACATATTGACCTTTTTCATTTTCGTCCGCTCTCTCTCTTCATTTGCTACAAGAGTTTGTTTTGCCTATCTGTATAACATGCCGTTCAATGAGGAATTAATCTTTAAAATAATTGAATTGACTGAATAGATTCGGCGATTCTTTGATTCGATCTCTTGAAATGGCCAAAACTGTATTGCCCACGACAAATGAAAGTGCATTGCATTTACAATAAAATTGAGCGAACGACTGAATAGGGAGCCAAAAGATACAGTTTGATGTGTATTAAAGCTAGCTCAGGTTATTAGATAATGATGAATTGCCCATTTCAGAAGCGATTTTGCACAGCAAAACAAATTGCTGCGTCCAAATAGAATTCTGTTTGACTTCATTTTCCCTACGCTCTTTGTGTATGTCCGTGTGTTTGGGCTCTCCAACAACTTCACATAAAGTGCTTAGCTCATTTTGATACTGTTTGATACCAAGAATAAACAAAACGCAAACGACCATTTGGCAGAGAAATAATAATGTAAACATGTATATTACGCCAAGCCAAATTTCACTTTGTCACTCGCCGGGACGATGCTTCAGAGCAAATTTATTGACTTGCGTCAATATTTGAAATCATTTTTTAAATTTTTCAGAATGGATTTTGTTGAATTGTTTCTTCTTTTTTAATTTCTCTCCTTTCTTTTTGCTCTTTTACCTATTTGGCATTCATAAAGACCGTGAATCGCGTGGAAATCAAAGAGTAACTTCACCACTCACTCTAGGCATTTTATATTGTTCCCATTTTCAACCTCGCAGAAAAAAGTATTATCGAATTTGAATGTGGTAAACTCAAAATGATTGACATTTTCAAACGGAAATTTTCTTTTTTAATTGCAACAAAATCCTTCGTTTCCTCTGACAGAATTTTCTAGTTCAAATGCTCTGTGTGATCTCGGTCGATAAGTGTTCTTGGCTTTCATAAATGTTTCAATGCGCATACAAATCTGTTTGACAAACATACACACGATGTTCAAGTTTTCCTTTGAACTTATTGACTGCAAAAAGAAAAAAAAAAACGGAAATCAATGGATGAAAAAAAAACTGGCGCAATAAGCCAAGAAGAGGACCACAACAACTCGAATTGCAACAAATCGACTTTAACGCACTTCATTTTTCCATTGAAGTTTTGAAAGTATCAAACGTAAATCGCTCTATAAAAATTCTGCATGAAGCAGGAGAAAAAAATGAACGGGAAAACGGAACGGCAGGAAAATATCCATTTAAAAATAACGTGTGACGTTTTGTTGTTCAGCATCATTATTCATTAGTAAATCCCGTTTGGATGTTTGCATCGTCCGGAACTCAATGCAGTGAAACAGTTACATACTCGAAACTCGCGCGTCGTCAATAGCGCGCGCCCCGAGTAGCGAAAGCAAGCGCAAGCATTGAAAAATTGTTGTTATTGTTGTGTAGCTCTGTTCAAGCCCGAATTATTCAGCGATTCATTGATGTCATACACAAGTGTAGTCACTTATTGTCGCTTATATTTATTTATTTTATTATTGTGATGCAGTGGGTTGATTTTACACGGATCCATATCAAACAAATCATATTATAACATTGGGTTCGGTGCTTTCGTTTCGCTTTTGCTACAAAATGCTGCAGCAGCGTGAGTATGTCTTATTGTTTATCGGATTATACAAACGTTCTCTCTCCCCCTCTCTCTCTCTCTCTCTGGCTCATTCATCTCTTACCCACCGTTCGCCCGCCCGCTCTCTACAATTTTTTCCTCCTTGGCGTCTCCGGCAAACGGATTTCTATTTCATGCAGTTATTGTAATAAAATTTCAATAACAGTCATAAAATTGTATTGTGTCTGTCGGCGCGGGCAAAAAATTTGTATTTGAGTAAGTGTTGAACATTCAATCATTAACGCGCTCTTAAAAGGGATATCACTTACTCTTCATAGTGAGCCGTTTTTCGTCTTTTACTCGTACACTCGCCCATTGTTTGCGCTTTACATAAATATTTTACAATTTTAAACAATGCATTATACAAATATTCATAACAATAGTTGCAAATCAGGGATCAGTATTATTATCGTTATGGTTTTTCATCGCTCATTCACTTGATGATGCGTATCAAAATAACAAAACGATTATCTCATTTACACATTTTCAGAAGATTTTTATCTCTGCTGAATTTTGGCGCCCGACACAAAAAGCGATGGTGCTTTGTGTCAATTTTTTTTTACATATTTCAGTTTCGCGCATTAAAACTGCATTTGAATCGCAATAGGATTGTACACAGCAAGTCTTTCACGTACTCACAGACGCATTTATCGAGTAAATCCATATCGTTCAACCACATTCATCGTCGGAAACATATATATTTCAATGAAAATACTTAACTATATTCGCTCAAGAGCTCTTCAATGCTTAATAAACATTCTTCTTTACATGTTTTTCATTCGATTTGTGGTTTTGAGCCGTGCATTGGCCTTTGATGTAATGTATTTAATACACACTTAACGCAGATAAACATTGTGAAAAATTATATCCATGATTGAGGATGAAAAAAAGAAAAACACGCAAGCGGTAGATGCACTCGTGAAGCATGTGTGCGAAAAATGTTGTCAAAGCCGGGTGAAAAACATACGACGTGACTGGATTTGGAAGGGAACGCATACAAGAGAGAGAGAGAGAAAGGGCGCAAAAACAATTCAACGATCATCGCCGGAATAACGACCGTCAACGCTATCCGGGTCGATGAAGTCATCTTTAACATGCTGAAATTGTAACGAATTAATTGGTTTCACTACTATGACTTTGAAATAATAGATTTCGAAACTTTCACATTCAAACACACACGCAGCCGAAGCTATTTGATTAACTCTTTGTTCTTATCCAGTCAGTTTGAGTTTCATCACCGATTGTCGTGTCAATTTTTATTGAGCCACCGATACGCACATTTACAACAATTCGACACAGTCGTGAAGTGAAGTGTTTGTGAAGTGCTTCATGTTTACGTCATATTTATTTGACGCAGGCATTGTTCAAATCCCTTGTTCAAATGTAAATATACTTCCGTAGCGTTGCTAAAGTCAGCAATTTCATTCATCATTTCATATTTGAAGGTTCTAATTAAAATAGTCAAAATTTTATCTGTTTCGAATTAGTTGGGGAGTTTTTTGTTCTGAATTTTGACCAATTTTCATATGAAAGTGATCGAAAAATTGCAAGAATAAAACTTGCATCAAAGTCGAGACCGAAATTATTTTATAAATTGCATTTTTTTGCTAAATAATATCTAAAAATGAGTTAAAACAGACATGAGATATAAGTGAAAATCACATTTTTTTTTCAATTATTTTTCATTTTTCTCCTCTCAAATAATTAAAGATTTGTTTCTGTAATTTTTCATGATTTTTCATTACTTAATAAAAACGTATGATAATAAAAATCAAATGTATGCTCATTCAATTAAAATAGAGAAATAATGTTGATATTTGTATGCTATTTCTAGTTTCAGGTGAAAAAAATTCTCCTTGTTCTCTGAAGAACACGATAAACTCATTGAAATAGTCACATTTAAAATATTAATATAAAATATTTGAAATTCCTGAATTTAAATGCATCAAATTTGGTCATCGTTTAGCCTCACAATGTATAATCGAATGTGTTTCTATAATTCCAGATAGCCGAGTCTATAGGATTGAGTGATCACACTATTAAATATAAGACCGTGTATAACGCAGAGACCAAACATAAACTTTGGACAATCATTGATTTAATTGAGTTCAGGCGCAATCAATCACCGTCATCATTTCACGTTTGTAATCGAAACGCGCACCTGAGGAAAAACAGCACAGCATACAAACCCGAACACCCAACCAACCGCTCACAAGCTGATCATTTTATCTACCAAAATAGTTGTTACAAGTTATACCTTCCAAACTGATTGGAACCAGCTTGCAGCACCCGTTAATTCGGGATGGTGCTGACACTTTTTGGAAGATGCCACACGCAGGTAAGCAATTGTTCTCGTTGAGGATCATTGTCATTCGATTCATTGAAATATGTTGCACAGGAAATGATTGTTTGGAATTGGTTTTGCAAGAGTCATTTGATTTCTTTTTATGTCGTGGGTGATTGAAACATCAAACTAGATATTTCATCGATTTATTTGTCTATTTTCACATATACCACATTCAATCAAGTCAAATCAAATGCACACACATACAAAATCACAGTGATTTGATTACTCGCAAAAATCGGGGACCGAAAATTGGTTTTGGTTTTTAGTTTATGAGCAATGATGATTGATAAACAAATTAAATTACTGCGATTGAAGCAATTGAAGAGAGACTATAATCGAAAATTACAGGGAAAATGAATATGAGCCAACGGACCCTAACTGGTAGTCGACGCGATCGTTTGTTGGTCGGTGTAAAGTGTGCGCACGTCATTGGTTACGGTCGATAACTCACAGATGCAATGAACATATATTAGTGGTGCGCGCGGCTGAGTATCGGTACTTCTCTCAGCCTCTCGCCAGATCTCCCACATCCTCCGCCGTTGTTTCGCACATCGAAATCATTCGTAACGATTGACTTAGTTTCACATTGGTTGTAATTTAACAATAAAAATATCTGGTTTGTCTTCGAAATGAACTTGATTCGTTTTTTTTTGCAAGACCAAGCCAAACCAAAAATAAAAATATATAATATATGTTTGGACTGGGCGCAGCATGATCGAAATTTCAAATCGAAGTTGGTTTTCATATTTCTGCTGCGCCGGCTTTATTTACATGTGAACGCATTCGCACGCTGGCACCGAGCACAAGGAATTGAAGGAAGTAGAACGGTAGAATCAGCTAAAAGATATTCAATCGATGGTAAAGTGAAAAGAGAAAAGAGAGAGAGAAAACCATAAAACGAAGCATCAAATCGCCCATTCACTCGCTTGTCGAGCAATGGAATCGCAAGCAAACACACAGTCGCACACAACTTTTACACACTACATTGCACAGAAATAACAGCTTTTTTAATTGAAATCATTGAACCATGGCTAAATTTAAATCCCATTCAAACTGTCGACGCAACGCCTGCATTACGCACGAAGCAAGAGCGAGATCGAGCCAAAATACCTCACACACACGGGGGCCTCTACCGAATATTACAATTCTATTTGTACACATGTTTTTTGCGTGTGCAGCAGGGAGACAGAGCACACAGCAAAAGCGCGGTTCGAGAGTACAAAATGCATGCCTTGTGCAATAGCAGGCCATTGTCTGTTCGCTCTCGCTCTGTGAATATGCTTCAGAAAAACTTGCCGGCTCTTTGTCTTCGTTCGCCTCCATTCATTGCCGGTATCGATTTTGTTTTGTAAATGAGCACTCGATTGTCGTTTGTGTGTGAGTGCGAGAGCCAAAAAAATGTGATTGCACGCTGAATTACCATGTGCTCTTTTATGTCTTGTCGTTGTTTTTTGCGTGTGTGCCGAGGAAGTTTCTTGTTCGGCATCAACACTGTTTCGCCAAACAATCAACCGAATTCAATAAATTCAATTAGCCGAAAATTATTTTCATCACTTTTTGTTTGTCTTAAATGAGCACACATGCCTAACTATTGTTTTCGCATTGGAAAAAAATGGGCTCCGTAAATTTGCCATAAAGCGAAAAACGGCTATTTTTATTAATGTAAATTGGAGTGACGAGCATTAAATATCTATGCAAATCAACTATCATTCAATACTATTCTTTCTCGAACGGAAACCGTTCCGGACCAAGTGAAACTTTCACAGAAAAAAAAGGAAGCCGATAGAAATTATGAACCTTCTTATATGTTCCAACCCATTGCACTCAAATTCTCTTTCTATTGCTAGCTCAATCTCTTCGACATCGGCTCTCTATTGCTTAGGACTCGCTTCCGTTCCATATTTTCTGGTCAACTCAGTCAACAATTGTTATCGTTCCAATAATTTCCTTTTCGAAACAACTTTTTTCTGCCTTTTTAACAATTACAATCGGTTTCGATGGCCAACACACACACATACACACACAAATGAACGAGTCCAAAGAAACTTGAGGACGGAACATACAAGCCCTATTGACAACTTGAGTGTCGATAGAAAACTATTCTCACAATTTTTATTATGAATTGGGCATTTATATAGTGTGTATGTGTGTTTATTATACGATTTTTTGATGTGCTCGCTGGTCTTTATTATTAAGGCCGATTGCCACAAACACACTCACAATGCATGTGCTGCGGATTCGATCAATTGCATGGTATTTTCTGTAATTTAGACTGGTTATCATGGCGAATCCGGTTCGATTTCTGTTTCAAGTATCACCACTTTTTTGTTTTTTGCACTCTCTCTCTTTCCTCTTCACTTATTATACTGATTTGCAAGCTCGATGCCGCTCGTTCATTGTCGTTTTTGACAAATCAATTTGTTCTTAGACAGTTTTATGTTTTATAAAATGTTCCTATTCTTCTTTGGTCACGTGTCAGACGTATAGCCGATATAAATATATATATTTTTTGGTTGCACGAAATCACACACACACACACACCATTCGATCCGGGAAGTTTAGCGCTTGCACGGAACACTTTTCCTTTTCGATGTTCCCGCTCGCTCACTCTTTCTCTTTCATCGGCGAATGTGCGGAAAATTAGAGATGCGAGCGTTGCTTGATGCAGAGTCATTTGACATAATATCACAATGCTGTCCAAATCCGAAACTAACAACAGCCAAAGAGAGAGAAATTGCATTAAACGCTCGATGTAAGAAGAACGCGTGCACGAGTGTTGCTAGTGTTGTCATTATGTATTTATCAATGCACAATTTCATCATTTCAAGCCATATTACAGAACAGATTTCACAGCAGAACATTTCAAGCACACAAAAAACACGGAGCATAGTTTTCCTACTAGCAACGGATGATTTCCATTTGTCAAACTGAATTATGCTTTCTAGCATGTTCAACAAACTAATCGAAATGGATTGCGCGCCCTTTTGCATAAATTAAATGTCTGTGCCAGACAAGTGTCGATTTAACACTACAAATGTGGAAAATATTTAATGATTTGCGCAATATCGCTAGATTTAAATCGAAAACGGCAGCGAAGATTTAATTATTATTTATCATAAAAATATGTGTTGAAATTCAAATACTCCTCTTTATTCTTCCAACTGATCGAATATCACAAATATTTTCATTATGATGAAAGAAATGAGCGCGCACCTTGAATGCTTACGCCCGATATATTCGAACACACCGATTTGAATTGTGAATGCATTTATGTGTTCGAATTTTTGCTTTGATTTTCGAAAATAAATGAGCGTGGTGAATTGGGGTGTGAAAAAATGCAATTTAGAATTTACACAGAGGATCAGAGAGCGACCGAAAGCGAAATAGACACATGTTCGTTTGAATGGATCGTTTTTGCACAAAAAGCAAAAAAGGGCCGTGCGAGAACAGTGCAATAAAAAAACATTCTACTCTCTGTACAAAACAAATAAAGTGTATGCGGCTTTACGCTGAAAATTGCTTTTCATGGCAAATTGCTGCAATAACTATAGACGCACACACCACCGACAAACAGTTCCATAACATCAATTGAAATGAATGATCATTTAATTAATACACAAGAGAACATTTTGAGGTAGTTAAAAGTCTCTTTAATTTGCACGTGTCATAAATACACATGAATAATGGCTGATGAATTGTAGGTACAGGCGAAAAATACGAGACGCACGCGCGATAACTCTGGCGTTTTTCTTCTTTCTCTCGCTCGGTCGAGAGAACAAAGGCTGTGTGTACCATTTTGATGTCGTTTCAATATCAAGTGTGTACGTTTCTTTGAAAATTAGATTGAAATATTGCTAAATAAGAATTCGTCGAAGGGAGCCAAAGAGCTATTACTTTGAACTGTGACATCAATAACTTGAATTGAGCCTGTGATCGTTCAAACAAGAATCATCCCGAATAATGCTAAAAAAAACAGGAAAAGACCATTTTTAATTGAGATACAACTTGAATTTCGTCATTTTAACGAGAAATGAAACTTCTATTAATTTCTATTGAAATCGTATGAATCTCATTTCAATGAGAGAAAAAAGGCGCAACACTTTTGTGAATAATGTGATACAAATTGAATGTAGAATGACACCAAAAATATGAAATTTAAAACGAATATTACTGTGCTAAATTTTCAATATGTGTTATTTAGTAGACACAACCAATTCCAAGCCGAGGACGTATTTCATGGATTTATTTAAGATATGAATGAAATTTGGTTACATTGCCGTCGGTTGCATGCACCCTGGACATAGCACTTGATTTCCTCGTTCAAATCTCGTTTGATCAAGTTGTGTGACCAATGGAGGACGCTAAATTATAAAGTATGCATTCAAAAACGAAATAAAAAGAAAAGTGTATATTATTCGCAATATCGTGCGTTGCCGTCATGATTTCGTCACTGTATGTGATCATTGCAAGTTTGCCATTCGAGCTCTTAAGTTCCTTTGGCATAAACACACTCTCTCTCTCTCTCTCCCTCTCTCTCTCTCCCTCTCTCTCTCTCCCTCTCTATTGAGCAATGTGATCAACTTTAAAGGATGCAATTATATTTTTGATCTCTCTTTCTATTGCTTTGATTTCATTTGTCAACATAGTTCTTTCATTCCATTCTATTTCTGTGGCCTCCTTTGTGTTAACGACGCACAAAACCAGTGCTTTTCCTTTGATGCTTTTTCCTCGATTGCGAACGGAAAAAGTATTCGCTTCTGAAAGGACGAAGAGTGAAATAGAGAAAGAGAGACGGAGATAAAAATAAAGCAAGATAAAGGTAAAAATTGGTATTTTAAAAATATCCATCAAACTGTTGGTGTATATGAACTTGAAAACGTTTCATCTTGTATGCAAAATTTTTCAAAACTTTGAGGAAAAATGTTCATTGAACATATATGCTAAAGGTGTAATAGTTTTGGAATTTAATCAAATTAACTGATCGAAATGAGAATTCATTTTTCTCCCCTGAATCTCATATACGGTACGGTATGGCTGACTGGCTGGTTTCTTTCATGCGATTGTTTGTGCCGACATTGAAATATGTTGTTTCAATCAGTTTGAATAGCTATTGAGCAGCACTTGACACTTCAACATCATATTTGTACAATTTTGCAAGGTATTGACGTCACACAGTGTGTTTAATTTGTAATAAAAGCGATGAAATTTGAGTGTTTAAGTGTTTCAATCAGTTCAGAACATTAAAAGAGCCACTTGAAAAACAAATTATCAAGAAAAATGGAATCGGGCGACAAAACCGGGGGACACAAAATGCGTGTGCGACGATGTCGTAGGCAACATATTTTCCAATAATAATTTATTTCATCATAAAATCAAACGGGAGATATGGTATTTAGTTTGTTGGGTGCATCTCATCAAAAGCGTTATAAGCAACATGTTTTCGCAAGTCAATTGCATTGACAAATAAACGAGAGACGATTTGATCGTGTGTGCATTTCATTATGTACATTGTTGATTTGATTGCAGGTCTTACCACTTCGTCCAGCATCCATTTCCCACTCATTTAAATTCAAAACTTTCACGGAATACAAAACAATCGATTGTCGTTTGCAACTAGAAAACATCTGCTCGTATTTATTGTTTTACGTTAATTTGTTTATTTTTCAATATTTTTCGTTCTTTTTTTCATTCATTGTACAGATCGAATAATGCATGGTCATGGAACATCTATGAGCCAAAGTGCATTATTTGGCTGTTCCTCGGCTGGTCATAGCGGTATCAACCAATTGGGTGGCGTTTATGTGAATGGCAGACCATTGCCCGACTCAACTCGACAAAAGATTGTCGAATTGGCACATTCTGGTGCCAGACCTTGTGATATTTCTCGCATTCTTCAGGTTTCAAATGGATGTGTTAGTAAAATATTGGGAAGGTAAGTCAATTATTCATAATCAATTTAGCGAAATTGTTATTTTAATGAATCGGCCATAATCCATACGAATCTCCTTCAAAATGTATAAGTTTAACTAAAGTCTAGATTAAAAATATATGTTACAAACATCTATTTTATCCAAATCGAACGGAATTCTACTAAAATCACATAAAAAATAGTTCTTGATTTAGATTATGACGCATTTTTCTTTCATTTTTGCATACAGATATTATGAAACTGGTTCAATAAAACCACGTGCGATAGGTGGCTCGAAGCCACGAGTAGCCACTTCACCAGTTGTACAAAAAATTGCCGATTACAAACGAGAATGCCCTAGTATATTTGCATGGGAAATACGGGATCGTTTATTATCCGAAGCGATTTGCAATGGTGATAATATACCAAGCGTGAGTATCCCATTCTATTCATATTTTCTTTCGATGAAGCATGTTTTCTGAGGATGAATTTGCATTTATTTATCTGGCGAGATTTCCCGTGAACTATTGCAGTAATGAAAAATTGTCAGTTTGTTGATTATTAGTTTTTTTTCTGACAGGGAAAAGGTAAGGGTCATTAATTAGATTCCTTTCTCACGGAAAATGTTCATGCAAAAAAGACACAGCAATTATGAGAAAGAGCAAAAGACAACAAAGAAGAGCAAAAAATGATTAAAAAAAGAAAAAGAATTTAGCAAAAAACGTGAAAAATCATCAGAGAAAAACAGAAAAAAGTAACAAATAGCGAAATTTGCGAAAAAAGCACAGCAACATAAAAAAGAGTAGAACGAAATAAAATGATATGCCAAAGGAGTCCAAATGAGCAATAAGTCAATGCAATCATTTTCCAAATGGAAAAACATCGCCCCGAAATTGGTTTAGAAGTCGGTTAAGTTAAGGTATTTCATGCATATTTGCATTATTCGCGGCATTTAAATATTTCGGAGCAACCATCCCTCAACTTATTGTATAATGCATATTAAGTGGTCAAAGTTTTCAGATCCATGTTGGCCGCATTTTTATTATTGAAACAGTGATACTCAGTTACAAATTATAAATCAAACAGGTTCCAAACACAAACTGAGTTTCGATTGTGGTTTTCATATAGCAAATAGAAAACTATTTGTTTTCCGATTTATCCTGTTTCTGTGTCTAACGGCAATGACTGTACGTAGAAATGTGTATGCATTAGCATACCTGTTGTTGCAGTTAGATCTGGGCAGGTTTATGGGCATAAAGTTTTCATTAGCGCAGTATGCAAATGAACAGTATATTGCCCGAAATTTTATTCTTTCCGAACATGAAAATGTGGAATAATTCTCTCGTTCGGCTACAGTAAATACCTGCTACATATATGACATGGAAATGCGGTGCGAGCGACCGACGGAGCGGCAGCGGGAGTGAAAGCGAGAGAGATCTGTATGCACAAATACACAGAGATTCATATACACAACTGAACGACGAGTCGGAAAAGTAATTTTTTTTGAATGGTATGAATAAGGAGGTGTGTTTAATCATGCGCACCAGTACGTGAAAAAGCATCAACAACCTAATGCTACTACCACCACCACTTACAGATCATTGTATCTATCTTAGCAAATAAGCAGCATGTGCGTATTTTCGCCAAGCCAAACACACCGAAAAAAACAGAAAAACACACGCCACACCACGAAAAGCGAGGCTCATTGGAACAACTGCATGTACACGAACGGTAAAATCCCCACTGAAATGCCATAGTGAGAGAGAGAGGGGAAGAGAGAGAGAGAAAGCTAAGAATAATACAAACCAAAAATACATTAATATAAATATACACAATCACAAAACAGGATCAACGCCACTTTTCGAATAACCAACAAGAGAGCGAAAAAAATGAAATACAATCCTATTTTGAAAATATTGAATAAGGAAACGACCAAATATAGCAAAAGATAAATTTGTTGATTTGAGGCTTAGTTTGTGCATTGAGTTTTCCTTTTGTGCTAAGCACTTCACTTACAACGAACCAATTCAGCAAGTGTTTGGAAATATATGTTCATTCATTGCAATGCAAACCAAGCAATACATTCAGATATCGATAGTATTAATAATATTTCTGAAATAGCCGTTCCCGCAAATATTATTAATACTATTGATATCCCAATTATCTAGGCTGATACAAACTGGAATGGGTCGAACGTTTTTTTTACCCGCATAGAAGATCAGAAATAGCAATCACAGAACAGTTGGAACCTATTTTATGATTGTGTGTGTGTGTGTGGATGTGGCAAAATCTTGCCCCAAAATTATATGCGACTCTCTAAAAACACTATTTTGAATAATTTGAACCGATATTAAATTTGCATAAGCATAATCAAAAATACTGTATATATATGTATTCAGACAAAATTGAAAAATTGTCGAAAGTTTTCTTCATAAACACGGTATTCATGTGCTGGCAACCGCAAATATTCGTTTTATTTTATTACGTTTTATTGCTTGAGTTCGAGCTCGCTCTCTCTCTCTCTCTCTCTCTCTCTCTCTCTCTGGCTTTCTTGGGCGCATACATGTTCCGATGTCTTCAGTGAGCCCAAAAGCTTGCAAAGCCAAATCACAAGATGCAAAACATGAATGAGTTGCTTGACGCCACAATGTTTGCAAATTTTTTCAAAATTCTACGTTTGAAATGTGACTATCTAAATAATAAATTAGAAGCATATTTTCCATTTCTTTTTTGTCCATCTGTCTTTTCGTTTCGGGTATTTTTCTTTGATTTTCTACACGAGGCAGCGGCAATTTCTTCTGGAATCAATGAAATATCGCGTGCAGTATGAAAAGATGTATTAAAATATTTCACATGGTACATGAATTAGGACTTTAGTCAGATTCGTAATATCGTAAACCCATTCCTGCCTGCTTCTCGATTATTCAAAAAGTATTTTGAGACTTTTTTGGTTGCTTTTTTGACGTATCCATAGAAAAAAGGTTTAAGAATACATTTCCAGACTTTGAGATTGCCTTGCCCATCAGATTCCTTGGTACTTTTCCTGTGAAAATTGCACACAATTAAAAGCAATGTCAGAAATTATTGAAATTTGGAGAAATAATAACAGGCTCCCAGATATCTATCTACCCAACCTTATTTTCATCTTGGGCTTTATTGAGTTGGCACAATATTTCAAATGCCAAAACGTTCTGTTTTCAGTTTTACGAAAAACAAATCTAATGGAACCGGACTTTTGTCGTCGATGTTTTTTCGTTTCAACAAAAGAGTCTGAGCCTATGACTGTGACCATTTCGAATCAGAGGAATGTCAAAGAATGGAATGTGTAATCTGTGTTGATATCTTCCAAATGGAGTGATGCGTTTGACAAAGTACAAATAGTACAAATCAATAAATTGATGGTGCTTTGGCACTCAGCAGAATTCGTCGCTGAATGTGCTTGCATCTTTCCAATTGAACAGATTTGCATGAGCTTTTGACAACTTATCAATGGTAATCTTGTCTGGAATTTCAACAAATATTTCGTTTCGAAAAGGCGAATGCAAACGATGTAAGTGACAAGCGACAACTGATTTGATGATTGTACAACAACAGTAACAGTAGGACAGCATCAAGCAAATTGAACATGAAAGAGTTAGCAATGCAACCAGTTTACTAAATCAGTAATTTATAAACGGAGCAGGCGGAGAAAAAGTGCTTTCACAACCCGGGAAAAAGGACCTCATCGGGTGAGGGAGGCTGTCATTCACAAACTACGCGGCGTGTGCAATACACTATCCTATCGATTGATGGATTTGGCGATGACCTTCAATTAAATCAGCAGCATCAAAATTAAGAAGCATGGCGCACAATAGCACCAACACCGACCATTAAATGCAATCATTTTTCTACTTCACTGATAATGACTAATGCGTACAAAATAATAAATTTTAAACGTCAAATACACATTATTTACGCTCACAGACGAGCACACAAACATACACTCTTTTTGCAGTGAATGGTTTGACGATGCCATTGGAGCTGATGAAATGTTGGATTTTTCCATCGAAATGTGTAAAGTGCAAATAGGGAGAGAGAGAATATGAAATGAATTTCAACAAAAAGAGATGCTGTTTATTAAAGAAACCAGCGTTGCTGTGAGTTTCGAAACCAAATGAGTTTAAATAGTGGAATCGTGCGCATCCAATTTATGAAAAAAAAAAAAATGATATTTTCGGTAATAACCGCCATTTTTCTGCTCGCAACTCTTGTGAGTGAGAGTAAATCGTGGAAAAAAGTTGTTCAGCTGTGCATTGCAAATTTATGTAATAGAGACATGATTCGGTAGCATCCATTCGGCTGTTTCCCATAATAATAATCGAAAAATCGACAACGAACTGAACGAGAGAGCGAAAGAGTGGCCCAAGTGCGAGCGAGCTAGCGAGCTTATACTTTATGCCACTTGCATTACCATATCAAAGTAAACACATGAAATTTGCAAAATCACCCTTTTTCATGGACGCTTCCATTTGGCAGACAAACATGAAATACACAACCAAATGAAATGGAGAAAAGTTAATAAAATTTGTTGAATAAATTCACTACGTTTTTCATCTTTCATCAGCCCTGCGTCTTATTTGGAGCTCTTTCACTCATTCGATCGCTTGCTCCCGCTCTTGACGCTCTATTTATTCGGTGTGTTTGTGTGAATGTGTGTTTATTTGAAATGTTTATAACATGCGTATCCAATGGAAGAGCCCATACGAAATTCACATGGAGGATGGATGAAGATATAATACTGTGAAAATGTGTGTAATTTTAAGATTGTTGCGTGGATTTTCTTTGTGCGTTGAAATGAGTAGGCAGATTCGTTTCGTGCAAATTGGATGCTTTTGTGTTTGTGTTTGTGCGAGTTAATGCGAGGGCATTGGAAAAAACGCGGGCGAATGCTTGTAGCACGATGAAAAATCGCTCTCTCCCTCTCTTTTACAAATAATTCATTTTACAGTTGGTTTTTATTTTCGACGTCGCCAAGTTCAAGCATTTCCATGATAGAGTTTTTTTGTTGTTGTTGCTGCTGCTGATTTTTCTTATTATTTTCACTCTCATCGCTTCACACATGAGTGGGCACAACGATTCTAGATGTTCATGTTTCCCCATTTTCGTGTGTTTTTCGGTGAGCTCGACGCTCTCGACTCCCGCTTATGTAATCCACAGACTTTCGATCGGTACATAGATAAAAGAAAGAAAATCCCATTTCTCGCTCGCATCGCATTGAAATGGCGCCACTCGAACACATAAACGATAAACAGCACACACACGCACTCGCAATCGAGCTTTTTGAGCTCATGTCAGCTAAAGAGAATGGAAAATACTTGAAGACAGCTGTGTCTAGCTGCTTGGCTCGTTATTCATTGACAAATCAAATAAAATACTTAATTAAATGAAATTTCCTATTTATATTTGCATTGAAACAATCACTTCAATTTCAATTCACTTGTGACAACACGTCATTCAAAGCATCTCGATTTTGATGTCAAGTGTACAATCACGATGTGGCGGACAAGTGCGGGCGCGCACTGTTGCAAAGGACACAAATAAGCTCCTTCATATTTACAGGAAATTTCATTTTTGATCTTGTTAACATAAACACTTCTCTCTTTCTTCATCTCTGACAACTAATTATGTACATCATTTTTATGAGAACGCCATTTTTGCACACACATATATTGTGAATGAGTGTGTGCATATGTTTTGCGAGCCTTTCAGTGGCCACATTAAATAGACTTTTTATATTCGTGCTCTGTGCTCTCCTTATATTCCTCGACGACTATTATGCAAACAAAAAGCTTCATTTCAATATTGAATATTTAATTGCTTGTGTCTGGCAAATACATAGTGAATAAACATTGCATGAAATATTGCACTTTATGGGCGTTTCTTAAAGGAGTTGAGTACGAAAAAAACATGAATTTAACTACACGCATACAACTTACCAAATAATACGCCATTCTATGCACTGAAGATGCTTCAAGGCATTTTCAAGCATTGTTCAAATGTTGAGTTTAACCAAGAAAGAAAAAATCTTATTTAATTTCATTAACAATAGACATTTTCAAACTAAACACTTGATTACCATGGATAAAAACGATTGAAATGTAGTCTTGTAGCATTCTAATCCAGATCATCTCAGACAAGACAAAGGGACAATCTCAGACAATTATCAATTTTTTGTATGATTCTAATTAACTAATTCCACAACGTTTGAAAATTACGATTTGCTGCATGTTTTTCTCCAGCTTTACCGTTTTCATCGAGGCAAAAAGCAATATTTCGAATGCGTAAAGAATTTTGAATTTCCAAATTATATTTTTCGAACAGGAATTATTGATTCTACGAAAAATATTTTTTTTGGTTTGTATTTTCCTGAATTTCGGCGCGTTTTACATGAAAAGTTTTGATTTCTCTCCACTTTTCAATAATTCCATATATTTTTTTCGAATATTTGTAAATTTTATTAGATTTTTATTCGAATTTCTAATTAAATATCGTAGCTTTTACGGATTTTCCTACATTTTATTCTATTTTATTTTTTTCATTGGAGATTTCAATTTTATCCATTCAATTATTTCTCAAAATGCAATAAAATTGTTCGAAATTTTTGCGAAATCGCGAATCAGTTTTGATTTTTTGATAATATTTTTCAATTTCTGAGGTGTTATAAGCATTTACATTCGTTTTTGAAACTCGCATTGAATTTGTGAATATTTGAGTGGTCGGTTTTCATGCGCCCGCTCCGTCTAGACGAGAGAAGTTCCATTCAAATTGTATAAGCGGCTTTAATTATCGATGTTGCTGCTTAAACATGTCCAACAGCTATCGATGAAATTATAATTTAAGCGGATAAACTCAATTAAACGAAATATTTTCAACTATGGTTGGCTGGTATCGATTTTAAATTTCATCCGAGAACTGCCTTCGATCAAATCAAATCGAATCGATGTATGCATATTGATGCGAGTGCCGAGTGAAAATATTTGCATAAATTGCAATTCGATTCAATGTTCATCGTTTAAATACATGCTGTATAATTCAGATCATTGATTTAGTTAACATTTGTTGGGCAAGAAATTGCAATGGCTCATGAAAAGATTAACATTATAAATTCGTTTTATGAAAATCGCAAGAACATAATTGCGCGTTGGGCGCAAATGAATTGCGCACAAAAGAGCAGAGCAGTCAGAACATTTGCACAAAAATGTGGTTGTTTGAATATTGCATGAGAAATCTGCCATTTACGTCGGCAGCACACAGCAAATGAAAGTTCTGTGAATAAATATTGTGTGTTATCTCGAGGCGATTGGAAATACGAATATTTATTTGCATCGGCTGAATTTCCAAAGGACACACACATATTAATTCGATAGCATGAATGCATTCAAATTGGTTGCCCACAGAAAATTACAAAATGCGCATTTGACTTGTCATCGCATGCTGCAATTTGTCGGGTTGTGCTCGAACGAAGCCCGAACCAGGGCTCGGCCCGCAAAAATCCGATTCGATTTAATTCAAGCCTTCGAAATGCATCGAAGAAAACAATACGTCTAAATGCGAACAATGGGCTTTAAACACCCTAATAGACTCACTGAAATGTAAATAATATTTAATTTTGTTTCATCAAATCTATTTTTCTTTGTCAATGCGTATCGAAATGTAAGACAAAAAGGGGAACGCAACATTTAAAGCGCCTAACCACGGCCTGATAAAATTTTGGTTTTGATTTTAATTCTTTCCTTTTTTTGCTGCTGCTGCTGTTGCTTTTGTTTTCCAATCATTTGCGCATATGCTCATATCCACGCTACCTTCGCTCGATCCGAGCTATCAGCGAGATATTGATGATTTGTCGCTCTGGCTAAACTTTTTTGTTT
This sequence comes from Obolodiplosis robiniae, assembly GCA_028476595.1. Taxonomy (NCBI): domain Eukaryota; kingdom Metazoa; phylum Arthropoda; class Insecta; order Diptera; family Cecidomyiidae; genus Obolodiplosis; species Obolodiplosis robiniae. The sequence continues at coordinate 27,415,096 of CM052017.1, forward strand.
CGCGTCTTGGCCGTATTTTCTCTTCTGGGTTCAGCTTATTTAGACTATTTGTTTTACTTTGAAACGATAAAAAGCAAAAAACACGAAGTTTTGTTTTCTCTATCTCCTCTGACGAAATGATGATAAAGACACACATTTACGGAAAATATAAACAGTTAAACCGCCCTAATCAAGCCTTCATTCTCTTTACGTGCGCGCAAATACATCATACATTGTAATGGTACGTTATGGGCACACATACGCTTCAATGAATCGGCCTCATTATATGTATGCAATGTGTACATTGTGCTCGATGTCTACAGCCTGCATGCAATTGCGCATAGTAAATATTATATGACATAATACAAAATGAAGTATTACGATGGAACAAAATAACAAAAAAAACCAAATATACTCAGAGATATATACCGACGGTTTTATGTATAGATTTTGTGCTGTGGCAAAAACAAGGCGACCCGGGAAAAAAAGTCGTTATCTCTCGCTCTTTGTCGACGCTGAGCGAATGTGCATCTGTGTCCGTGTACCAATTTCTGTTTCACTCTCAACATCATGAGTAGTGTTATTGGTATTATTGTAAAAATAAAGCTCACGGTTTGCGCTCATCTTTCGAAGTCAATGTGCGCGAGCGAGTGAACGCTCATCTACGGACCTTGCTCGAATCGAATGAACAAAAAGAACGATTTTGCTAAATTTATTTTATTAAAATGCTGTTTTCCAGTTGGATGAATTCAAATAATATGTTCAGCTCGTCTGCCAGAGTTAGTCAATTGAATTGAAAGACGGCAACCGGAGAGCGAGCAAGCGATCGCAAGAAAGAAAGAGAGGGAAACTTGAAATAAAGGAAGAAGAAAACTACAATAGCACCCTTTTTAGCATTGTGTTATTGTTATTTTTACTGTTATAAATCGTGTACCGCACGCTTTCTATATTATTACACGATAGCCCAGTATCAAAATGAGTGCGTTGAAAATCTCAATTCAATATTTTTGCATGCTGTAAATAGAGACGGTAGTTTTTATGACGCGAGCGTGTGCTCACACAACTACATTTTTCACATTCCATCATTTTATTTATTCAGCAATAGTCCGAGATAAATTTTATTGATATGTGGTTTTTGAGCCAGCGGTTATTTTACCAAACATGTCACTCAATGTATTATGTGTGCTCAATGTGCTTTTTTTTTATATATTTTTCTATTGTCTTTTTGACATTGCTATATTCACGTTTCAAAATTCGTTTTTGTTTCTTTTTCCTCGTCTTTTGTAGGTTTCATCGATAAACCGGGTTCTTAGGAATTTGGCATCGCAAAAAGAGCATCAAATTCAGCATCAAAATGAATCGGTCTATGACAAACTGCGGATGTTTAACGGACAGTCGGGTGGTTGGGCTTGGTATCCGGCGGCAGCGGCTGCGGCAACAGTCACTTGTAGCACAGCAAATGTTCCAACGCAATTATCGATTCAAGCACCATCGAGCATTACAAATATCACGGCCAGCAATTTAACAACCAATTTAAATGGAAATCAATTAATTCGCGATGATTCACTCAAACGAGGTAATCCTTTTTCTACATATGTAAAATTGGACGGGCTGCCAGCGTTTGCCAATCCACGGCAACACACACACACAAACACCGAGATAAAGAAATACGCAAAAACACGATTATTTGACACATTCAGAGTTATGGAATTGTGTTGTAATTGGGTGTACCCCCTCAAGAGGTGAATGTTTCACCGTTGAATGCATTTCGATAACACATCAATGCGAAAAATGCACTTTATCACATTCAGAGATGTAAAGAAAAAGAGACCGAGCGGCGCTGTTCTTTTGTGAATCAACGAACACCGGGAGCGGTGTCACAAGTGCGCGCACACGGCAGCCCAAATATATTACATATTTATTTATTTATATTTATGTTGTAATCAGGGTAAAACTATGGAAACGCCACATTTTCTAATCAGTTCATTCATGGATTAAACTTCACGTAATTTTTGACAGGGGAGAGTGATGTGTTGGTGCTATCGTGCAGCGCCTACATCAATAAAATTGCTCATCTTATGCGGTTGCTTGATGGTGTTTTGCTCTTTGCCAGATCACTGCCAACTTTGTGTAGTCACGCATCAGCGACATCGCACTAAAGCGCAACGCACAAAAAAGGAAGAAGCAGTTTTTTTCTTCTTTCTTTCCATTTCTGTATTTAATTCTGCATGAACACCATGAAAACGGCTAAAAGCCTATCACGAATGTCATATTCGTATCGATGATGATGATGATGATGAGATCGCAACACATTAAGCGATGATGCATCCTGATTTGTTTGCTTCAAGTGTGCAGTGCACATACGTGCGCGTATTCAAAATGTAATCTCAGTCTCTTCTGCCAGTTCTTTCTCCTCGCGTGTGCCTCTGTTCACAAAATTAAATAGGCTGCATCGAAGCAAGACCAGAACACTTATAAAACGATTTCGTGCACTTATTGCTGGCAATTATTTGTATCTTATGAGTTCCGTTCACTTTTTCTACCCGGTTGTTAGTGCTGTGCGTTGCTCCTTTGTGCTGACAGATTTATTATGATGGTGTTCATTGAAATGTATAAATGTGAAAAATGTGTAGAAGATGAATGCACACGCGCGACACGGCCACTGTCACTCTCTCTTTCTTTTTCTCTCTAGCGCGCGCCAAATTTGTTGGGAAAGACAGAAGTGCCGTCGCCGCCGCCATTCCATTTACATATTAAATGTAACTTTTGATTATTGGAGAAGACTGCGAGTAGTATTCGAAATTATGCGACTTGATTGTAGCTGACTGAATTGTCGCATTCAAATAAAATCAGATATAGAAACAGATCCAGCGACAACCCTCACTATCTTTTCCATGTGTGTGTGTGTGTGTGTGTGTATCGTGCCGTGCCGATCAATTGGCAGGAGATAAAATCAGTAAAGCGTAAAAAAATGCGTACTTTTCATATGACAACCAATAATTGGACCGGTATTTTTCAACACAGACAATCGCACATGAAAGAATAAATTCGAAGATTGGTATCTATCGTATTGGCACGGCAACGAATGTATGTTTGATCATTTCATCGAATGAACAATGTTTGCCATCAAATGCGACAACTTTTTATACTCCAACAAAAACTTGTTTTGACCTTTTCAAAACAAAAACAACTCCGGAAAAAAAGAAACAATGCGCAGATAATCGGGTTTTCTTTTGCGTCCGTCTCTATTTCTTTGTAAACAAACTGTAATTAGGAGAAATCGCAGCAACAAAAAAACAACGAATTTTAAACATTTTGCAATGAATGAAAATCGAACTCGAATAGCATCTCCCTGTTGATTTCGGTTGTGTCTGCAACAATCAACAGAGAATTAAGGGTGGGCGTTTGAATGCTGTGTGCTCTCTTTTGAGCCGCTGTTGATTGATGCGCGCCCCACATCGATGCCGTTGCGGCTTTTGACGGATTTTCGATCAAAATTCGTTAAGGCGTCACAAACACATTGCATGAATGTGCTTTTTACACATTCCACATTCTTGCCGTGTATAAAACTATTATTAATATGGAGATGTTTGATGTAGAGGGTTGCAAATCTATATATAGATGTGCAATACGATGTTTCGGTAAATTCTTCGGTGAATTCCAAACACATCGTGCCACCACATGAATACCGGAGTCACACAGTGTTTAGGGGTTTTTGGGTTCACATACCTCAAACGCAACCGTAACACACAACAAACAAAAAAAAAAAAGAAAAGAGTATAAGTACATGGAAGAATTCGTCAATGCAATCGAATTCGGAAAGAGAGAAAGAGAGAGAGACAAGGAAAACGGCGAATGAGTTGAATGCCAAGTACAATTATTTTGGTTTCAAGATACACCTGCGATACTCAGAAGATGAGCTCAGAAGAGTATTTGTTGATCCATCAACGTACTCAAAGGGTGGATTCGAAATATTATTCGGCTTTTCTTTTCGATTACTTTTTTTTTGTTGTTAAATCGGTTTAGGTATTTGGGATTTTACATCCATAAATACGAATGCCAAAAATTCGGTTTGAATTGGTAAAATGCCTATGGCAAAAGTCAAAAATAATGCTTTCAAAAATATGGATTGATTTCATCGATTCTTTTTGAAATGTGATGACGTTTTATTTTCATCTGAATTGGCAAGCAACAATCTAGACACACATTTGTGTTGCGTTGTAAAACAAGGGGGAATTATCAGCATCAACTCTCAATTCAATTACAAATAACTATAACTCACGTCTAGTTTACACAATACGAACGACGACATACGCCAATTTGGGTCACAACCAATTTCAAGTCGAACGACAATATATCGTAAACGCATTTCATTCTATGTATTTATAAAATTACGTAATTTAAGTCAATTACAATGTATTAAATTAGGCCAATTGTGGAGAAAAGAATTTTGTATGCAGTGAAAAATACGCACTCTCTATTCCAATACATAATTTGGTTAGCAATTAGAATATCCAATTATTGCATATTCGAATTTATCCTCTCGACGCAAAAGAATATTGTGTGGTGTATGTGAGTTGTGCGCTATTTATTTGCCGAGACCATTGACGAAGCGTCCCTTAATTGATAGTTCCCTGTTGCTGTTGAGGCGACAAACATGCCGTGGTTAACATTAAACTTGATATGTTCAAGCGAAGGATCGATTTCGAATAATACACTCGCTTCAATGAATGTCAAATTGGCTTTTGCTCTGAATGAATGATATCGCATGTATTACATCATTTTTAGTTCCACCGAATGAACAAAGGGCAAACGACGACTTATTCACACAATTCATTCATCTCCAAATCAATACAGTAAATAAATGCGTAAATATAATGTCCTGCAAGCTTAAATCTCGTTATTGCGTATCAAAATAGCATCAAAAGTTTATTTTTACTGATTTTAAAATAATTTAAAATACTGATTTTAAAATTTTTTTTTGGCAATTCGCTGGGAATCATTTTGATTAAAAGTTCAGAATGTTGAACAATTTTTTGAAAATGACAGACAATTTATAAAATTGCTGGATTAAATGGAAGAATATCTCATTTTCAGACTTATTTTCAGTTGATGGACTTAATCCGACACCATCTTTGGCCAATTCACACGAAAGCACATCCGATGGCAATTCGGACAATGGTGGAAATTCATCCGGTGACGAGGACAGTCAGTTGCGCTTGCGTCTTAAGCGAAAATTACAACGAAATCGGACGTCATTCACCAACGAACAAATCGATAGCTTAGAAAAAGGTAAGCTCCCTTCCCTCTTCAACACAATTTATTTCATTTAATAATTCGTTTTCGATATTTTTGTAATTTAAATAGAATTTGAGCGCACACATTATCCAGATGTCTTCGCACGGGAGCGCCTAGCGGAGAAAATACAATTGCCCGAGGCCAGGATACAGGTACGATGACATTGCCCTTACTTTGATTCGATTTCGACCAAAAATCAAATGCACGTTCACAAAATCCACACATTTTAATCACTGAAATCTTTAATGCGCACTTCATTTGCACACAATCCCTTCGAGCAAAATCTGTGTTTTCACTAAATTAACAAAAAATATTGTCGCCCACAAACGTTGAGTGTTGACTCCTTTTTCGCCTTTTTTCTCGTTCAATTCGTCATGCTTCGTTTAAACGGCACCCGAGGTGTAATGTAGTTCTAAACTGAGCAATCAGTAATTTAATACGTTTGGCATTTATGGTACACAACAAAAAAAGCAATTATGCCACACGTGTACCATTTACGTGCGAGTCACCGGTTAACACTTGAGTTACTGATGCATTTTAAAATCAATTTGATGAGTGATTTATTAATTTGAATTATGTTTAAATTGAGTTTTTCTGAAATTTCACATTGTAAATTCCATTTTGGAAAGCGTAGAATTCTTTTTAAAAAAAATGATGCAATATTGAATAATTATCTTCAGGTTTGGTTTTCGAATCGTCGTGCCAAATGGCGTCGTGAAGAAAAACTACGAACGCAAAGGCGATCGGTCGACCAACAGAATAACAACAGTGTCAGTGGCTCCGTGTCAGCCGGCAACGGCCAAAGCAATGGCGCTTTAGTTTCTACCAACGGAGGCGGCAATAACAACGGCACAGGTAAAAAAAAGAATTTTTGCCTATTAGAATGCACAATGTACTTATTTCGAACATTCAAGTGATAATAGAAATGCACATCGTGAAATAAAAAGAACATTATTTAAAAGCAGAAATGTTTTTTCGTGTGATTTTTCTGAAAAATGTTTTCTTGGGAAAATCAAAGTGGGTATTTGGAAAAAATTAATATTTTCTGGACTTTTGTCAGGTGCGAGCGGTGGTGGAAGTAGCACCGGAACGTCTCCGTCATTGATTGGCAGTGGGTCTGCTTCATCTCGATTACCATTGAATTCAGGATTCAACTCAATGTACACATCAATACCTCAAACCATTGGATCAATAGCTGAGAATTACAGGTAGATGGAATATTTGAGGAACATTTACATTATAAAACTTTCATCAGCACTTTGGCTTCGAATGGAAATAATTTTCGAAAATCGGAGGATAATCTAATCAGAAAATGTCTTTTCAAAACTTTTGTAAAAACAAAACTTTTTCGATTTTTTTTCGAGAGACTTACTGTTTTTTTCTTCTCAATTTTTAGTCCAATATCAACACCATTGGGCTCGATGGCATCGTCTTGCCTTCAGCAGCGTGAGAGCTATCATCCATACATGTTTCATGATCCGTTATCGTTGAGCGCGCAGTATGCCGCCCATCCATCGCGGCATCATACGCCATGTAATCCAACTGTAGCCCACCAGCAGCCACATTCTCAGCATGGCAACTACGGCACACCCGGCAACGTTGGAAGCAATGGCAATTTAAATAGTTCACCAGCAAGTACAGGTAAGCCGAAAGGATCGCGCATCACTGATCAACAGACTAAATGCTATACAGTACTCTCTTATTTTTAGGTTTAATCACGGCCGGTATTTCGGTGCCCATTCAAATATCCACCCCATCGGACATCGGGGGGAGCTATTGGTCTCGCTTGCAGTGACTAAAACAGTGACTAAATTCGAAGTAAATTCAGTTCAGGCAGTTTTAGAGGAAAACCAAAACCAAACCACTTTTTAAAATAGAGAGATTTTGAAAGCACAGGACGTGTTGTGTACAAAATAATGTTGAATATATTTTTTATTTTGAATGACAAATGTAAAACACACGCTGTTACGAACACAAGACACACACACGAAAATAGTCATCATTTAATTAGTCACGATAATTTCTTTTCATTGCTTATCAAAAATTAGAAGATTTACAACAATTGAACAAAACAAAGAGGGTAATTGATAAATTTGAGCCAATTGGTGATAAACAATAAAGCGCTGGTAAATTTTATTTGATTTACCGTACAAAGTTTTACCTAAATTTTAAAAATAAATTTAATGAAATTTACTGCAGACTGAGTATATTTAACCATTATTGAACTGTAACAGTAAAACTGTTAAATAGCACAGATATTAATGGCGCCCGTTTTGGTAAACGTTTAACCAGTTTGCAAATTCACTAGCAACTTATCATTTTCCACCAAATGACTCGAATTTACAAAACCTTTCTTCTTTGTGAAGAAATCATCACACGAGATTGACACTCACACTCAGTTTCGACTTGCAATTTCGTTCAATGTGCCAGAAAAAAAAAAGAAAAAAAAAATTGGGCAAGAAGATGGAAAAGGTGAAAATTACACAATTTAGCTTGTAATGCATTAAGTGAAATGGTCTAGTTGTATTAAAAATGAATATTTTTTAAGTATTACTCTTTTTCCACGCCACTGTAACCAGGTTCACTTTTATTTAAAAAAAAAAAACGAAACATAAGTAATTCACTGATATTCAATGACATAATGACGGTAGTATTTAAGTAGTTGTTTTCTCTCTCAATCTCGATTGATTGCAATGTGTTTGATTTGAACTCAGCCTGTTAACTGGTGAAATAATCATGAGAGCGCGAAGAATCATAAAAATGGCTTCATTCGATTTTCATTTTAAACTTTTCCGCAAGAAAATTCTCGAAAAAAAAATTACCATGAAAATTTCATTAAAATGTGACATAAATAGATTAGACGTTTTAAAATTATCAAGACGAAAAAAAACCTAAATAATTTTGTTCATGTTTGCGTTTCATTTCAAATTTAACGGCAAATAATGCCACATAAATTAATGAACACAAGTTTTTTTTAACATCAATCCGACTTTAATCGATTCGATATTTCAAAATAATCGATTTTGGAAGACAAAAAACGATCTTTGCACGGAAAAAAATGCAAATTGTCATTTAGTTCTAATTTTAATCTGTCATTTGTATATATTAGTGCGCACACAAACTAATCGTACGCAATGCACTAGAGAATCTTTACTTCACTGAAACGCTCTTGGTTTATGCAATAATATAATTTTAGACACAATTCAAATGCATCACACAATCCATACGACAACAAATTTAGCGCATTAAGCAAATATCTTGGATACGTTTCAGTGAGTTCTGTTTGTGCCATACATTCGTCCCCTATATTTGAGTAGTTTTTGTGTGTGAGTAAAGTAATTGCGAGAAATCGTCGATTTAGAGCGTTAAACGTGTCCCGAATGAATTGTGAGACGGTTCATGAACCGAAAATATACAGCCAAGTGACAAACCATTGGGACAGTTTATCCGATTTGCCTACATCCAGGCGAATCATTCCAATCCAACAAGAGTGAAAAATTATATAATTTTTGTGAACAAATCTACTGTACCTTTGGACTATATTTATATACTCGCAGATTGGCAACGGACAATTCCTTTCGTTTAAATAGATTTAAAAAAAAGTTAATGATGAAAAATTGCAACAAACATTCTGACCATGAATCTGTTCAGAATATACAATTAGCCCGAAAAAAAACTAAATGAACGAAATAATACGAAACAAAGTATTCATATACCTGGAGCATCATAACAACAACAACAACAACAACAACAACAAAAACAGAATAAATTAAATATTAAAAACGAATGTTCTGAATTATAGTAATTATTATTTTAGTGAACCCCTCTATTTATTCTTTAACGTAGCGTATAGATTGAATTTCCATTAAGCTAAATCTACATTTACGCATTATTTTTTATATACATGGAAAAATGGGCAAATGGAAAAGTCATTAATTATTCTAGCTGTTAAGCTTCTTTGAAAACGTAACTGTAATTAAATATTGTATGTATTTATATTGACATTTCAATCCGAATGAAATAAAAATTTACACACGAATTCGGGCTTTTGCAAAATCATCGCAACAACAGAAGAGATGATTGATTGAGTGCCGTGAATTGTTGCACGCGGACGAGATTGTATTGACACAAAGGCAGATTCTACAAATATGTTGATGAGCGAAATTGATGAATGAAAACGAAAAAGAAATTAAAAAGTGGAAAGCAATCGCGCGTAAATGGAAGCAAATGGGAAGAAACACACAGGAAAATGGAAGATTCTTTCAAGATTCGAAGCCATTTGTTCTCTGTGAATTCTTCTAAATTTATTCTGAGTGTTTATTTTTTGCTTCGAGTTTGACTATCTCAAATCGATACATTTTCGTTTGATAATATATCATTTACCAAGTGTAGAACACTTTTTGCTTACGCAGTCTTTTTTCCTTCGTCGATCACTCTTCCTCCATCTTCCAAGAATTTTCAATATAAAATGCTCCAGACATTTTTCTAAAGAAGTATTAAATGGTTGAAATAAACGTCCATGTGCTTCATTTTAAGTTAAAATTTATTTAAAGAACAAAAATAGAATATTTTTTTTGAAAGTTTTTTTAGGTACTTTGGACTTGAATCTTGTTTGTTTCTTCCATTAAGTGAATCCTCTGTACAAAATTTGTAATTATTTGTATAA